>CM057347.1:219369061-220581130 GCA_030015575.1 Agapanthus africanus | reverse complement strand
ATGCTCCGCGGAACCGCGGCTCCACCCTGGCTTGTGCGGCGGTTCCGCGGCCATAATGGTGAGTTGTGCCACGTGGTTTGCACCGTAATTTCTTGCTGAAATTGCTGTGTTTTCTGGGAATTTTTAATTTTTACTCAACTGTTGAGTTTTCTGGGTTGTATTGGGAGTTCGTTGATTCGATCGAAAGTTTAATTTCGTCTAAGTGTTTTTTCCGGGTAATTTAGAACATGTTAAAAAGTTCGACCGCATATAAATACCCACTTTTTCTCCTGCCGGAAAATTTCCAAGTGTTGGATTTTCCGTAGTTTAAGAACGTTCAAAGTAGTGCAAGTAACACGATGGACCCTCTGGAAGACAACAAACCTTAACTCGATTATGTGACCGTCTTGAACTGCCCTTTGAACCATAGGGTTTGGGCCAGTACGGCGTGCCACATGTGAGGCGTTGGCCAGACCCTTCTACGGCTGGACCGTTGGTACTGTGGCATGAAATGGATGTTTTTAAACCCCCCCTCAAGTGTTGAGAACATTTTGGGGAAAACTTGGGTGTTTGTTTATTCGATCGGAAAGTTTAACATTGTCTATTTATCTGGAATGTGATACAATATTTGGAATCCACAAGTAGTTATGAGATAACTGATTTGGATGTTACAAACATAGCAGTTTAGTCTCAATGATCGGTTGCCATGGAATTTTGATACGATCAATGTAGGGTTCCTAGGCACCCTAGTAAGGTCTCACAAGTGATCAAACATGCAAATTTCTAAAAATTACGGTGCCGAGAAAACCTAGAACGGATCGTTAACTAGATATTAGGCAAAGCAAGCAATTAATCGAATTAAATGCTAGGGGAAAGTGACTACAACCTTTGTAGATCCGGTCCACCACTTCGTGAGCTCCACGATGATCTCCCTCCGCTGTCCAAATCGAACTCACGACTCTAGCATTGGCATCATCGAAGAATGGGCGGGCTTGATCGTCGGTTCGATGCCGAAGATGATCTACGTCGAGGCATCACAAGAACAAGATCCAACTTCACCAAGCTTTGAAAACTTGTGAAGTAAACACCCTATACAACTTGGCAAGAGGTAGAGGATGAAGAAATAGGAAGTGGGAAGACTTTAGAATTGGATTTCTCACTCAATTTCACTAGTTGCCATTAATGGCCACTAGCTTTCTTCATGTTGAAGAAGTGAAGAAGAAGAAGAAGATATGATAAGTTAAATTAAAATAGAAAAGAAAATACAATACTTATGATACTTTCAACCATGGTTTAGTGTAGAGACTTAACTTAGGTTAGATGAGTGGTTAGGGTTAGGCATAAGACAAGAATGGTGACTAAGTCAATGCTTCATGAATCTTCAAATAAAAACAAATATAGCCACCATTCATTTCTCTTTTTCTTTTCAAATGAAATAAATAAAAAGATAAATGAATAAGAAAATGAAATGATACCCTAACCACTACTAATCATGGTTCAATACTTTACACAAAAACCAAAAAGAATGTATCCATCAAACATGATACAATCATGTGCACAAAAATATATCACATATACAATGTGCAATACAAGTGAGTGAATCCATTTAAAGTGAACCAATACTACTTAATGCAAAGTAATATATCAAATATATAATTATACATTAAAATCATTAAATCAACACTTGATTCAATGATCCGGTCATGTCGCATATAACCGGCCAGTATCCAACGTATCGGCTTATCAAATCAATCCTTGATTCGATAACCAGGTTATATCGCATATAACTAATCGATACATTCATCGCGAGAATAGAATACGGTATCACATACACGGCATTATTCTCGGTCCCAGCACATATCTCATATACGCTCCTATTTCGTTTCGCTTGAGCAAGGAAACCTCTGTGTAGGACTCTAAAGACTCGTCAATACGCCGTCCGCAGATGTTGATCATATCAAACACCCACAAGCCGCAAGCGGTCTTTCTAAACGTAACGGCCACCTGGGTATTGAGCGATCAGAAAATCGACGAGCAAACCCGCTCACACTCCTGTGAATCCAACCAGTAACACTTACCGTACTGTCCGGTCTGATCGTCTGATATGTCGCATATCTCGCCTAGGGGTGGTAAACGTCAGACCCCAATAGCTCGATAAGTCATGCCGACTTGAGGTCCATAACATTCGTGAAACTACTGATAACTCTTACCAGTATATCACAGCAAACCCTGGCCAGGGATTTCCTGTTATGGCCAGTCGAGCATTACGCAACATCAACCCCCAATACAGGGAGAGACGAATCCCCTCCTATCGCTCATTGCCTCCATGTGAATCGGGACTGTACCCAAAAACCACAGTTTGCACAACTCAGTAGAGCCGTGGTAGGGTGGAAATCAAAGCACAGTGGGAGACACACAAGACTCTATGACGATCTCGGGTCAACAGACTAAGCTGTACCAGTGTCACCAGAAGAACTGCCATATGACGTGAGGTATAATTACCATCTGGGAGTTCTCGGCGAGTCCGTTCAGTGTACCCAGTCTCCACTGAGCACCCGCATACCATCTTCGATGTCAAACACCAATGGATATGGGATCATCCATCGCCCATCGCATGGGTCGAGAAGATATGCGCTAGTCTACTCTGGAATATCGATGGCCCGTCTCGATATTCCCACGACTAGGAACAATGAAGAATGTACTCATTGACTACCCAGGCCCCACTAGTATGATCTGCATCATAGTCCTGGAAGTCGAGTAAACATCCTAAGGGCTTTATCAACATGTAATCAGAGAGACAGAAAGTATACATGTTAAGATAAAGAGCAAACAGATAGCATACTATCATGTCGAGCAAGAAAGTCCTACCTATATATGTCCCAGCATCCACTACAATATACATCCAATGTACAGTAATGGCCTCTAGGGCATACATATAACTAACAATCTCCCACTTACACTAGGGGCCATCTGTAGCAGTGGTTGCAGTATCACATACTTAACCATCCCATAAAGTCTCTCTTTGGAAAAGGCCTTCGTGAGTGGATCCGCCGTGTTCTCCTCGGAGTTTACTCTCCTAACCTCGATCACCCTGGAGATCAACTATCTCCATGATCAGGTGATGCTGCCTCAGAATTTGTCTGGGTCACTGATGGGACCAGGGTTCCAGGGCCAAAAGCCACACTTCCATTGTCATACAATGGTAGGAACCTAGTTCATCTTATGAACCAATATACACCCAACTTCCTCCTTTGGTAGTATCTTCAATAGCGATGTCACCAGCCTTTATCGTCTAGTTTGCCACAGTATCTAGCTTGGAACTCTTCCAACATACCGTCCCTTTACTGAGGGTAAAGACAGTGCCTGTGACTGACATTTAGTCGTCTTTATCACCCTTGGAACACTTCCAGTGATTCTCTCCAGGATCGATTGATACAATCTCACTATACCTAGTGAGAACCCTAATATCCCTTTAGATCTATCTCATAGGTCCAAATCTCAGGATTTAGGAGGTATCATCTTTATCCTATTTGGATAATCCTTGTGATAATAGGAGATTGATCGATCGTAGTATAGGAAACTCTTTTCCTATCAAGAGTATGTTGTATACGTACAATACGAAGATGACCACCTTACTCTCTACTACCCTTTTGTATATACAAGGTTCGTCTACCTTTTTGATGAAGTCAAACACTTTGACTATCACATCAAAACAGACGTTCCAACTCCGCGATGCCTGCTTCATTATGTAAAGCAACTTGCACACGTTTCCGTTGCTCCCACTGTTTACGAAGACCTCTGGCTGTGTTCTTAAAGACGTTCTCTTCTAAATCAGTATTTAGAAAAGCAGTCATGGCACCCAACCGCCAGATATCGTAGTCATGGTATGTAGCCGTGGTAAGTAGGATCTGGATAGACTTAAGCATAGCTACTGGAAAAAGGTTTCATCATTATCCACGCCTGGTCGATGACGAAAACCTTTAACAAGTCTAGCTTTGAAAGTCTCAACTTTTCCATCTACACCAAGTAATCTTCTCAAGATATACTTGGTCCTGATGGGGATTTAACCCTTCAGATATAGCAGCTAAAGTCCATACTTTGCTGGTGTACATGGATTCCATCTCAGATCGCTAAGCATCCAGCCATTCTTACAGAGTACCTACTCTCGATGGCCTGCTCGAAACTAGTTGGGTCATCATCTCATGATGCAATCCTTGCTCCCACTGTCATCGAGAAACCGAGGTATCTCTCAGGCGGATGATGAACCCTACTAGATCGGCGGAGAGGCTGAGGTTCGTCGGGAACTATAGAATCTTATGGTTCTGTCAAAACATCAACTGCGGTTTTGTATAGCTGGAACCTTTCCAGTTCTACAGAACTGACCTTGCCTTGATCTTGTCCGGATTTTGCTTTTGACATAGGCCGGACAATCCCAAATCTTAACTTACTTAGGAGATGGGTTCTTCCCATACCATATCTCATATGGAATGGTAGGCAGTGATTTGATTCGAACCTAATTCAATAGGTATGCAGCTTCTCAAGCGCATAACACCCAAAAGGAAATAGGTAACTCAGTAATACTCATCATAGAGCACACGATATCTAATATTGTATGATTGCTCCGCCCCGATACACCGTTGTGCTGTGGTGTATTCAGAGGAGTAATACTGAGAGAGAATCTCATTTTCCTTTAGAATAGTCCAAGGATTCCATGCTCAAGTATTCTCCTCCCTGATCTCATCATAGGACATAATACTTATACCCGGTTATTGGTTCTCTACTTCTAACTTATATTCTGTGAATACCTCAAAAGGTTCGGACTTATGTTTCAACAGGAACATATGACTGAATCTTGAGAGATTATCAGAGAATATAATGAAGTAAAAAGAACCAGTCCTGGCATGTTGTAGACAGGAGACCTTACATACATCATCATGTATCAGTCCCAAGAGTTTACTAACTCTTTCTCTGTTTCCAGTAAACAGAGCTGGTGTCATTATATCTTTGTGACATGACTGGCAAGTTTCACAAGATGTAAATTCAAACTGATTTAAATATGCATCTAAATGTAACTTCAGCTAGTCGGGTCGCATTGATATGACCTAGTCTACAATACCTCAAGAAGAATTCGTTCATTTCTGAACTCTTCCTCTTGTGTGTGTTCTGTATACGAGGAACTGTAGTTTGATTCAGAACGTCAATGCTTTTAGATAACGTGCCTGAACCGATCAACTTTTGATATAGGAAATGTTCAAAACATTATCCATCAATACAAAATTATATCCTTTCTTTACTAATAAAGAGACTGATATGATTTTGTATATCAGGTTCGGTATCTAATAGCATTTGTTCAGAATCAATGTATTCGTAATACAGGATGACAGTGACCAACAGACTTGGCTGCAACACTTGCCCCGTTTTCTGTCTCATGAAACTTATCACCCGTTCTCAGCTTTTCTACCCCTTTTGTAGCCCTATGTAACAGATTACATATCTGGGATCCTGATCCGGTATCATATACCCAGGAGGCAGAGGATACTGAGAAACAGTTCTTTATAATGAACACACCCGAAGGAGATGCATCAGCATGCACTTTCTTTGTTTGGGCGGCAAGGGAAATCTGGTATTCCCCTATTTCCTGCTCTGTCTTATAACAATTATAAGTTGGAGCGGGACCAACGTTCCCCAGCTCAGTATAATTAGCGGGTTCGGTCAAAATTCCGTATTATTATCTTGATTAAGGCGTGATATGGTCGCTACCAGGAGAGAGAGAGAAGAAAACACTCTGCGTGCGCTCTTGCAAGATTAGATTGGTTATGTATTTTATCTAATCAGGATGGCTACCACTGTTTTTATCAAATCTTCCTTCAAACCCTAAAAGGAAAGACTAGCAGGGATTAATTACACTCTACAAGTTCGCCAATCTTTCAGCCAGGAAAGTGTCGGTACTTTGAGGGAGGTTCCCCGTGCTTTCGCACGGACCTAATTACAGAAAACCTCGTTTTCCCAGAGGCGTAACCCCGTTGACACCTTTCTAGACACCTACTTGATCGGCTAATTGCAAAGTGCAAAACTCTCCCGGGAGTAACAATTACTCGCAGTGGGTATCGGGATCCAACTATCACATAGAAGGTATGCAATCTCATTGCAAATTTCAACACTTGAAACTCCCGATAAAGGTTTTTACCCCTAGCACCTATGACCTTAACTATGGTCAACAAATCATAAGTACTAGTCAAGTTCTACCCGTCATTTCGTGATTAATTAGACCCACCCACATGACCCTTAACTAAGGTCAACAAAGTCACGCGACTGTCCTAACTAATCGCATCATATGCGGTGTAGGAAGACATCACTTAGCTACCGTACACTGTGCCTTGACTATGGTCAACAAACACAGCACGAATACTAAGTACTCTACTTCCTAAAATGACGGAGGGTTGCGGCTGGTTTTTGTAAAAACCTTTAACGCTTTGAACTTGATCTCGTTGCGGAATCAAATGGTTTTTAAATGGAATGTTTTCGAGGCTTTTCTAGTTTTGCTAAAGGGGTCACTCCCGGTGAAGGGATCGTCGGCCCTTTCCTCGTCGAATAAGGTGCGGGATATATCATATATATCACTGTGCAAAGCAGAAACTATAGAAGCGATCAAAAGACAAACCGAGGGTTGTAGCATCTGCCAGTTATTACTAAAGGAGTCACTCCCGGTGAAGGGATCTCGGTCCTTTCCTTATCGAATAAGGTGCAGGATGTTCTACAATGAACACCGCAATGCAAAGCAAGAACTGTAGCTACCTGTTTTTATTTTGAAATTCGATTCCACAACATCAATTAGGTTTATTTTCTTTCATTAATCTCATTAATGAATGTCCCATCATTTAAGTCCACCTAACCATCACAGATAAATATAACGTACGCTTATGCCATCCGCATTCGCCTCGATGTCCCGTCTGCACTGTTAGGTTAGGTAACTAACGCCAGAACGAGGCAGGGCTAGCGCGGGTGTAAAACATAAGCAACGTCTATATAATATATCATATATACTATATATAATACCTGTCACAGAATATCACATGATCACAGATAAATCACAGCAGAAGAAACATATGAAATATTGGATATACTAGGACGTCCGTGTTTTCAATACGAGCCAGTATAAAACACGGATTCCACGGTCGTGATGAATAGCCAATCCCACACCCCAAGACCCCTACGAGAGCGGCAAGCAACCCTACCAATTCTAGGGTTAGGAGACCCGGACTTGACTCCTCGAGATGGTCTCCCACTGGACCCCAGAACCCGGTTACTTATGCTCCCCTCCTTGGGTCTATCCTAGTGCAGAAAAGTAAATAATATACAAATGGTGACAACATCCGCAACCTGGAAGTGCCCCAATAAAAGAATATTACATACAAGTTTTTACATGAATGAAAATGAAAAACACTCATCTCACATAAAAACCCCCGGCTATTCAAACACGACGATCCAATATAACATATCCAGCAACACATAACATCTCATGTCATCAACGTAAGTAAATATACGCATCCCAATTGTCGTTGACATATAGCAACGAAACCGGCGATATCACATATTACACTTACGGTCACAGAAAAGAAAGTGTAAAACTACAACAGTTGGAATCCACAACCACCTCAGACATCGCATGCCTGACCAAATGAATTCTTTAGACATCGCATGCCTAACAATTATAAACCCCGCATTTTAGTCTCATTATCGAAAACACTTTTCAATATCAAGTCGGGCAATTCAACAAGATTCCCGACATTCTGATCGAATGCTCGTCGCAAACTTTAGTAGACGGCCGCACCCCCGAAACCGTCGACGAAGTGCACCAAGGCGGAACACCGCTACCGCGAGCACCCAAACGGATGCTTTCGGCGACGGGGTTCTCCTACAGTCACTTGGTCGGGGCAATGGAGTGAGGCTGTCTATTAAGTTTACCCGGCGAGTATCCGCGTACGCTACGTGATTGCTACGGACTTTTGATCACATTAAAATTCCGTGGCAACCGATCAAGTGAGACTAAACTGCTATGTTTATAACATTCATTCAGTTATCTCATAACTACTTGTGAATTCCAATTATTGTATCACATTCCGGATAAATAGAAAATGTTAAACTTTCCGATCGAACAATCGAACACCCAAGTTTTCCCGAAACAGCTCAACACATGAAATAAGTCTAACAGCATTCAGTTTGTGCCTCAGTAGCAATGGTCCAGCCGTACAAGGGTCAAGCCAACGCCTCACATGTGGCACGCCGTACTGCCCCAAACCCGAAGGTTCAAAGGGCAGTTCAAGACGGTCACATAATCGAGTTAAGGTTTGTTGTCTTCTAGAGGGACCATCGCGTTACTTGCACTACTTAGAACGTCGTTAAACTACGGAAAAATCCAAAACTTGGAAATTTCCCGACAGGGGAAAAGTTGGGTATTTATATCCGGTCGAACTTTTTAACATATTGTAAAATATCCGGAAAGCCACATAGACAAAATCTGATAATCCGATCGAACAATCGAATCCCCAAAACACCCCAGAAAATTCAACTCATGAATAAATTTTAAAAATTCCCAGAAAACTCAGCACAATTTATCAGGAATTACTGTGCATCTATTTAGGGCTGACGTCACATAAATGCCGCGGAACCGCCGCAGAATCCAGGCTTCTGCCGCGGTTCAACCGCACTATTCACTGTTCACAAAAAATATTTTGCACCGTAATTCTTATTTTTCCCTGCTGAATTTTTTAGTAATTTTTAATTCAGAAAAATCCAGATATTTCAAAAATGTCCAGAGAGTGGGTCGGATTAGGGTTTCGGGGTTTGTTCGGATTTCAAATTCCGTCTAGACTTCGCCTAAGGCTTTAGCTAGGCTCTGATACCACTGTAGGGTTCCTAGGCACCCTAGTGAGGTCTCACAAGTGATCAAACATGCAAATTTCTAAAAATTACGGTGCCGAGAAAACCTAGAACGGATCGTTAACTAGATATTTAGGCAAAGCAAGCAATTAATCGAATTAAATGCTAGGGGAAAGTGACTACAACCTTTGTAGATCCGGTCCACCACTTCGTGAGCTCCACTATGATCTCCCTCCGCTGTCCAAATCGAACTCACGACTCTAGCATTGGCATCATCGAAGAATGGGCGGGCTTGATCGTCGGTTCGATGCCGAAGATGATCTACGTCGAGGCATCACAAGAACAAGCTCCAACTTCACCAAGCTTTGAAAACTTATGAAGTAAACACCCTATACAACTTGGCAAGAGGTAGAGGATGAAGAAATAGGAAGTGGGTAGACTTTAGAATTGGATTTCTCACTCAATTTCACTAGTTGCCATTAATGGCCACTAGCTTTCTTCATGTTGAAGAAGATGAAGTAGAAGAACAAGATATGATAAGTTAAATTAAAATAGAAAAGAAAATACAATACTTATCATATCTTCAACCATGGTTTAGTGTAGAGACTTAACTTAGGTTAGATGAGTGGTTAGGGTTAGGCATGAGACATGAATGGTGACTAAGTCAATGCTTCATGAATCTTCAACTAAAAACAAATATAGCCACCATTCATTTCTCTATTTCTTTTCAAATGAAAAAAATAAAAAGATAAATGAATAAGCAAATGAAATGATACCCTAACCACTAACTAACCATGGTTCAATACTTTACACAAAACCAAGAAAGAATGTATCATCAAACATGATACAATCATGTGCACAAAAATATATCACATATACAATGTGCAATACAAGTGAGTAAATCCATTTAAAGTGAACCAATACTAGTTAATGCAAAGTAATATATCAAATATATAATTATACATTAAATCATTAAATCAACACTTGATTCAATGATCCGGTCATGTCGCATATAACCGGCCAGTATCCAACGTATCGGCTTATCGAATCAATCCTTGATTCGATAACCAGGTTATATCGCATATAACTAATCGATACATTCATCGCGAGAATAGAATACGGTATCACATACACGCATTATTCTCGGTCCCGCACATATCTCATATGCGCTCCTATTTCGTTTCGCTTGAGCCAGGAAACCTCTGTGTAGGACTCTAAAGACTCGTCAATACGCCGGCCGCAGATGTTGATCATATCAAACACCCACAAGCCGCAAGCGGTCTGCTAAACGTAACGGCCACCCGGGTATTGAGCGATCAGAAGATCGACGAGCAAGCCCGCTCACACTCCTGTGAATCCAACCAGTAACACTTACCGTACAGTCCGGTCTGATCGTCTGATATGTCGCATATCTCGCCTAGGGGTGGTAAACGTCAGACCCCAATAGCTCGATAAGTCATGCCGACTTGAGGTCCATAACATTCGTGAAACTACTGATAACTCTTACCAGTATATCAAGGCAACCCTGGCCAGGGATTTCCTGTTATGGCCAGTCGAGCATTGCGCAACATCAACCCCCAATACCGGGAGAGACGAATCCCCTCCTATCGCTCATTGCCTCCATGTGAATCGGGACTGTACCCAAAAACCACCTGTTTGCACAACTCAGTAGAGCCATGGTAGGGTGGAAATCAAAGCACAGTGTGAGACACACAAGACTCTATGACGATCTCGGATCAACAGACTAAGCTGTACCAGTGTCACCAGAGAACTGCCATCTGACGTGAGGTATAATACCATCTGGGAGTTCTCGGCGAGTCCGTTCAGTGTACCCAGTCTCCACTGAGCACCCGCATACCATCTTCGATGTCAAACACCAATGGATATGGGATCATCCATCGCCCATCGCATGGGTCGAGAAGATATGCGCTAGTCTACTCTGGAATATCGATACCCCGTCTCGATATTCCCACGACTAGGAACAATGAAGAATGTACTCATTGACTACCCAGGCCCCACTAGTATGATCTGCATCATAGTCCTGGAAGTCGAGTAAACATCCTAAGGGCTTTATCAACATGTAATCAGAGAGACAGAAAGTATACATGTTAAGATAAAGAGCAACCAGATAGCATACTATCATGTCGAGCAAGAAAGTCCTACCTATATATGTCCCAGCATCCACTACAATATACATCCAATGTACAGTAATGGCCTCTAGGGCATACATATAACTAACAATCAAAAGTCCGTCGCAATCACATAGCGTACGCGGATACTCGCCGGGTAAACTTAATAGACAGCCATGCCCCCAAAGCCCTGATCAAGTGACTGTAGGAGAACCGCGTCGCCGAAAGCATCCGTTCGGGTACTTGCGGCAGCGGTGTTCCGCCTTAGTGCACTTAGTCGACGGCATCCGGGGGTGCGGCCGTCTACTAAAGTTTGCGACGAGCATTCGATCAAATATCGGGAATCTTGTTGAATTGCCCGACTTGATATTGAAAAGTGTTTTCGATATGGAGACTAAAATGCGGGGTTTATAACTGTTAGGCATGCGATGTTTAAGGAGGTTGCGGATTCCAACTGTTGTAGTTTTACACTATCTTTTCTGCGACCGTAAGCGTAATATGTGATATCGCCGGTTTCGTTGCTATATGTCAACGACAATTGGTATGCGCATATTTACATACGTTGATGACATATGATGTTATGTGTTGCTGGATATGTTATATTGGATCGTCGTGTCTGAATAGCCGGGGGGTTTTATGTGAAATGAGAGTCTTTATTTTCATTCATGTAAAATTAAATGTATGTAATATTCTTTTATTGGGGCACTTCCGGGTTGAGGTCGTTGTCTCCATTTGTATATTATTTACTTTTCCATACTAGGATAGACCCAAGGAGGGGAGCACAAGTAACCGGGTTCTAGGGTCCAGTGGGAGACCAACTCGAGGAGTCGAGTCCGGGTCTCCTAACCCTAGAATTGGAAGGGTTGCTTGCCGCTCTTGTAGGGGTCTAGGGGTGTGGGTTTGGCTATTCATCGCGATCGTGGAATCCGTGTTTTATAGAGGCTCAAAATAATACACGGACGTCCAAGTATATCCAAAGTTTCATATGTTTCTTCGGCTGCGATATCTGTGATATGATCATGTGATGTGTTGTGATAGATACTATATATAGTATATATGATATATTATATAGACGTTACTTATGTTTTACACCTGCGCTAGCCCTGCCCTGCCCTGCCGTTAGTTACCTAACCTAACGGTGCACGAGGGGACATCGAGGCGAATGCGGATGGCACAAGTGTACGTCGTATTTATCTGTGATGTTTAGGTACTTAAATGATGGGACTTCATTAATGTGATTAATGAAAGAAATAGAAACCTAAAAGATGTTGTGGAATCGAATTTTCAAAAACAGGTAGCTACAGTTCTTGCTTTGCATTGCGATGTTCTTTGTAGAACATCCTGCACCTTATTCGATGAGGAAAGGGCCGAGATCCCTTCACCGGGAGTGACCCCTTTAGCAATAACTGGCAGATGCTACAACACTCGGTTTGTCTTTTGATTGCTTTTGGAGTTTTTGCTTTGCACAGTGATATATATGATATATCCTGCACCTCATTCGACGAGAAAAGGGTCGACGATCCCTTCACCGGGAGTGACCCCTTTAGCAAAACTAGAAAACGCCTAAAAAACACTCCATTTTAAAATCATTTGTTCTACAACGATATCAAGTTCATTACGCAATAGGTTTTCAGAAAAACCTGTCGTAGCCCTCCGTCATTTCAGATAAATAGTAGTTAGTATTCGTGCTGCGTTTGTCGGCCTTTGTTAAGGCGTAGTGTGCGGTAGCTGACTAGTGCTTATCTGCTTATGCGTATGATGCAGATTGGGTTAGTGTAGTCGTACGACCTTGTTGGCCTTTGTCAAGGGTCATGCGGGTGGGTTTAATTCAATCAAGAAATGACGGGTTGAACATGACTAGCATCCTATGGTTTGTTGGCCTTTGTCAAGGTCATAGGAGGTTAGGGCAAAATTATCAGGAATTTCAAGTGTTGAAATTTGCAATGAGATTGCATACCTTCTATGAGATAGTTGGATCCCGATACCCACTGCGAGTAATTGTTACTCCTGGGAGAGTTTTACACATTACAATTTGCCGATCAAGTAGGTGTCTAGAAAGGTGTCAACGGGGTTACGCCTCTGGGAAAACGAGGTTTACTTTAATTAGGTTCGTGCGAAAGCACGGGGGACCTCCCTCAAAGTACCGACACTGGCCTGGCTGAAAGATTGGCGAACTTATAGCGAGTAATTAATCTCGACTAGTCTTTCCTTTTAGGGTTTGAAGGAAGATTTGATTAAAACAGTGGGAGACATCCTGATTAGATAAAATAATAACCAATCTGATCTTGCAAGAGCGCACGCAGAGTGTTTTCTTCTCTCTCTCCAGGTAGCGACCATATCACGTCTTAATCAAGTTAATAATATGGATGTATTGACCGAACCCGCTTATTATACTGAGCTGGGGAACGTTGGTCCCGCTCCAACTTATAAATGTTCTAAGACAGAGCAGGAATTTGGGGAATACCAGATTTCCCGTGCCGCCCTAACGAAGAGAGTGCATGTTGATGCATCATCTTCGGGTGTGTTCATTATAGAGAACTGTTTCTCAGTATCCTTTACGTCCTGGGTATGTGATACTGGATCAGGATCCCATATATGTAATTTGTTACTTGGGCTACAGATAGGTAGAGAACTGAGAACGCGCGATAAGTTTCATGAGACAGAAAACGGTGCATGTGTTGCAGCCAAGTCTGTTGGTCACTATCACCCTATATTAACAGAATACATTGATTCTGAACGAATGTAATTAGATACTGAACCTGATATACAGAATCATATCAGTCTCTTTATTAGTAAAGAAAGGATATAATTTTGTATTGTTGGATAATGTTTTGAACATTTCCTATATCAAAAGTTGATCGGTTCAGGCACATTATCTAAAAGCATTGACGTTCAAAATCAAACTACAGTTCTTAGTATACAGAACACACACAAGAGGAAGAGTTCAGAAATGAACGGATCCTTCTTGAGGTATTGTAGACTAGGTCATATCAATGCGACCCGACTAGCTAAAGTTACATATAGATGCATATTTAAATTAGTTTGAATTTACATCTTGTGAAACTTACCGGTCATGTCATAGAGATAAGATGACCACAGCTCTGTTTAATGGAAACAGAGAAAGAGTTAGTGAACTCTTGGGATGATACATGTTGATGTATGAAGGTCCCCTGTCTACACATGCCAAGACCGGTTCTTTGTACTTCATTACATTCTCTGATAATCTCTAAAGATTCAGACATATGTTCATGTTGAAACACAAGTCCGAACCTTTTGAGATATTCACAGAATATAAGTTAGAAGTAGAGAACCGAAACGGGTATAAGTATTATGTTCTTTGATATGATCAAGGAGGAGAATACTTGAGTACGGAATTCCTGGATTATTCTAAGGGAGAATGAGATTCTCTCTCAGCATTACTCCTCCATATACACCACAGCATGTCGGTGTATCGGGGCGGAGCAATCACACCCTATATGATAAGGTGTGCTCTATGATGAGTACTACTGAGTTACCTATTTCCTTTTGGGAGTTATGCACTTATGAAGTTGCATACCTATTGAATGGCATTCCAACCAAATCAGATGCCTACCACTTCATATGTGATATGGAAAAGGAAGAGCCCATATCTTAAGTTTGTTAATATTTGGGGTTGTCTGAAAAGCAAAATCCGGACAAGCTCAAGGCAAGATCTGTTGTGTAAAACTGGAAAGGTTCCAGCTATACATACTGCAGCTGATGATTTGGTAGAACCAAAGGATTCAATAGTAACCAACGAATCTCAGCCTCTCCGCCGATCTAGTAGGGTTTCTCACCCACCTGAGAGATACTTCGGTTTCTCTATGACAGTGGGAGCGAGGATTGCATCATGAGATGATGACCCAACTAGTTTCGAGCTGGCCATCAGGAGTGGGACTCTGTAAGAATGGCTGGATGCTTAGCGATCTGAGATAGAATCCTTATACACCAACAAAGTATGGACTTTGGTTGCTTTATCTGAAGGGTTAAATCCCCATCAGGAGCAAGTATATCTTGAGAAGATTACTTGGTGTACATGGAAAAGTTGAGACTTTCAAAGCTATGCTTAAGTCCATCCAGTTCCTAATTGCCACGGCTACATACCATGACTACGATATCTGGCGGTTGGGTGTCATGACTGCTTTTATAAAATGATGTTTTAGAAGAGAGCATCTATAAGTATACAGCCAGAGGGCTTCGTAGACAGTTGGAGCAGCAGAAACGTGTGGAAGATGTTTTATATGATAAAGCAGGCATCGCGGAGATGGAACATCTGTTTTGATGTGGTAGTCAAAGAATTTGACTTTATCAAAATGGTAGATGAACCTTGTATGTACAAAAAGGTAGTAGAGAGTATGGTGGTGATCCTCTTAGAGTACGTGGATGACATACTCTTGATAGGGAAGGAGTTTCCTATGCTACGCTCGGTCAATCTCCGCTTGTCACAAGGATTCTCCATATAGGATCAAAATGATACCTCCTAAATCCTGGGTTTTGGATCTATGAGATAGATCTAATTGGATGTTAGGATACTCACTAGATGTAGTGAGATGGTATAAATTGATCTTGGGGAGAATCAGTGGAAGGGTTCCAGGGTGATAAGGATGACTGCATGTCAGTCACAGGCATTGTCTTTACCCTCAGTAAAGGGACGGTATGTTGGAAGAGTTCCAAGCTAGATACCGTAGCATACTAGACGATAAAAGCTGGATAAATCGCTACCAAAGATGCTACCAAAGAGGCAGTCTGGGTGTATATTAGTTCATGAGATGAATTTCGTTCGTACCATTGTGTGACAATGGAGTTGTGGCTTATGCCTAGGAACGCTTGTCCCATCAGTGATCCAGACATATTCTGAGGCAGTGTCACCTGATCATGGAGATGGTTAATCTCCAGGGGATCGAGGTCAGGAGAGTAGACTAAGAAGATAACACGGCGGATCCACTCACAAAGGCCTTTTCCCAAAGAGGGACTTTTATGGGATGGTTGAGTATGCGATACTTCAACCACTGTTATCAGATGGCCCTAGTGCAAGTGGGAGATTGTTAGTTATATGTATGCCCTAGAGTCCATTACTATACATCTGATGTCTATTGTAGTGGATGCTTGGACATATATAGGGAGGACTTTCTTGCTCCACATGATGGTATTCTATCTGGTTACTCTTTACCTTAACGTGTATACTGATTGTCTCTCTGTTACATGTTAGTAAAGCCCTCAGGATGTGTACTTGACTACCTGGACTATGATGCGGATCATACTAGTGGGGACATGGTAGTGCATAAGTACATCCTTCAAGGTCCCTAGTCATGGGTGTATCGAGACGGGGAATCGATATACCAGAGTAGACTAGCGTATGCCTTCTCGACCTATACAGATGGGCGATGGACGATCCCATATCCATTGGTGTTTGACATCAAAGATGATATATGGGTGCTCAGTGGAGACTGGGTACACTGGACGGACCCGCCGAGAACTCCCAGATGGTATTATACCTTACGTCAGATGGCAGTTCTCTGGTGACACTAGTACAGGTTAGTCTGTAGACCCGAGATCGTTATAGAGTCTTGTGTGATTCCCACTGTGCTTTTATTTCCACCTTACCACGTCCAAGAGGGCGTGCAAAATGGTGGTTTTTGGGTACAGTCCCGAGTCACATGGAGGCAATGAGCGATAGGAGGGGTTTCGTCTCTCCCGGTATTGCGGGTTGATGTTGCGCTATGCTCGATTGGACATAACAGGGAAGTCCCTGGCCAGGGCTGGTTTAGAGATATACTGGTAAGTGTTACCAGTACTTTCTCGACCCGTTATGCGCCTCATATCGGCATGACTTATCGATTATTGGGGTCTTACATTTACCACCCCTAGAACTGATATGCGACATATCAGACGAGGAGACCGGACTGTACGGTAGTGTCACTGTCAGGCTTTTACAGGAGTTGGAGCGGGCTTTCTTGCTGATCTTCTGATCGCTCAATACCCGGGTAGCCGTTAAGTCCAGTTAGTACCGCTGACGGCTTTTGGGTGCTTGATGTGATCATCACCTACTGCCGGCGTATTGACGAGTCTTTAGAGTCCTACATAGAGGTTGTACTGGCTCAGGCAAAACGAAATAGGAGCGCATATGGGATATGTGCGGGACCGAGAATGATACTAATATGTGATACTGTATTCCATTCTCGCGATTTGTATCATCGGACGGTTATATGAGATATAGCCGGGTTACCGAATCAAGTGTTGATTCGATACATTGATACACTTTATATTAGTCGGTTATATGCGATATGACCGGATCGTTAAATCGAGTGTTGATTTAATGATTTAATGTATAATTATATATTTGATATATTACTTAACATTAACTAGTATTAGTTCACTTATGATTTATTTTCTCACTTGATGTGCACAAGTTGTATATGTGATATATTTTTTGTGCACAAGTTTGTATCATGTTTGATGATACTTGCAAACTTGGGTGTGTGTGTGACTTACACTATATTTAGGTTAATGGTAAAGGTTTTTAATTATTTGGTAATTCAAAAATGGTGGTTATTTTTGAATTAGCTTGAAGCTTCATGTAGCTTCCAAGCATCTTTGACAAAGTCCACCATTTTTGTTTTGCATGACATTTTCATTAACCTAACCATTAACCTAAACTCTAGTTTAGTCTCTACAAAGGTTTAACTCACCCATGGTTGCATTATGATAGACTTCACTTGATAATTCATTCATTATTCTTATTCATTTCTTTTCTTCTTCTTCTTCTTCATGAAGAAAAAGAAAAAGCTTGCTTGAAATTATCAAGTGAAGATTAAGAGTGAGAAATCAAAATCTAAAGAGAACCCATTTCCTATCTCACCATCCTCTACTAGACTAGCACTTTAGTTTAGGGTGTTTGCTTCACTAATTCTTTGGTTAGTGAAGTAGAAGCTTGAGTTCGTATTCGCTCGACGTAGATCATCTTCGGCCTCGAAGACTTTGAGCAATACCGTTGCAATTTCTCATGGAGCCGTCCGAGAGTCCAGGAGTTGGATGATCGCAGCGAAGGGACTCTATCAAGGAGCATATGAAGTGGAGGACTGATCTACAAAGCTTGTATTTCGTATTCACTTAGTGTAAATGTGATTTACTTACAAGTGATCGCCTAATTTCTAGTTAACGATCTTGCTTAAGGTTGTTCGGCACCTAAAATTTTTAATCCGGCATGGTCGATGCCTTATAGAGCCTTGTTAGTGTGCCTAGTAACCTTACAAAACCCACTGCCAGCATACTGTAGAGTCTTTAGAGTCCCACAGAGAGGGTCCCCTGGTTCAGGAAAAAGATGTAGAGGCCGTAAGTTGTTACAGCAGAGTTTCGATCATGTCCGTGTAATTGTTACAGGAATAATTATCGGAAGGATAATACTGACAGGCTTTGGTTTAAGCTGGATACCGGTATTATATTATTGGATTATTTGTATTCGTATTTTTCAGAATTCGGATACGAGTATACTTATACGATATACGATGGAAGGGTATTCTTATAATTATTACAAGAATACCTTCTAGAAGGAGACACCTCATAATTACATATTTATTTTGTGATAATAAATAAATGAGGTAGAATTTGGAGAAAGTCTATGCATGGATGAAGGAATGGCTTGTTTAATTTTTTATTCATTTGGAGTTACTATTGAAGCATAGTGCAATTTTTTATTGCATGCTTCATTTGTTTTCATTTGAGCCATATCATTTTTTACATGCTTGATTTTTTCATTCATCACTTTGACATTCTCTCTCCTCATTATCTCCTTCTTCCTCCTCTTTGCTTTAACCTTCACATGAGTTGTGAATCAAAAGCTTAGAGCAAAAACATAATCCAATACTTGATCTCTACATCATCTAAGTGATCTCTTCTAGCAAACTAGTTCTCTTAGTTAAACTCTTGTGAAGAGTTTGTTGTTTGTTCGATAGCTCTCGGGTGGATCGTCTTGGATCTTGAGGTGGCCGGAGACCGAGCTCTTTGCGACCACTAGAAGCCTAGGAGTCACATCTAAACAAAGACCCGAAGGACCGGTTCCTAGGTATAACACTATCATAGTAGATTAGATCTATAGATAGTTTTTGCTAGTTAAGGTTTAAGTGCAAGATCTTGGTTTATATGGGTTTTGCATGCAAGAAATTTTTTGTTTATCGCTTCCGCCTCCTCATAAGTATTGTGAGAGTGTGCAACATCCACTAACACTAGAGGCCATTATTATACATGTGATGTATATTATAGTGGATGTTTGGACATATATAGGGAGGACTTTCTTGCTCGACATGATAATATGCTATCTGGTAGCACTTTATTACACTTATTGTCTCTCTCTATTACACGTTGATAAAGACCTTAGGATGAGTACTTGACTATAAGGATTATGATGCATATCTTACTAGTGGGGACAGGGTAGTCGGTAAGTACATCCTTCAAAAGTTCCTAGTCGTGGGAGTATCGAGACGAGGCATCGATATTCTAGAGTAGACTAGAGTATACGCTTCTTGACCCATGTGATGGGCGATGGATGATCCCATATCCATTGGTGTTTGACATCAGAGATGGTATACGGGTGCTCAGTGGAGACTGGGTACACTGGATGTACTCGCCGAAAACTCCTAGATGGTATTATACCTCACATCAGATAGCGTTTCACTGGTGACACTGGTACAGGTTAGTCTGTCGATCCGAGATCGTCACAGAGTCTTGTGTGATTCCCACTGTGCTTTGATTTCCACCTTACCACGTTCAAGAGATCGTGCAAAATGGTGATTTTTGGATACAGTTCTGAGTCACATGGAGGCAATGAGCGATAGGAGGGGATTCGTCTCTCCCGGTATTCGGAGTTGATGTTGTGCTATGCTTGATTGGCCATAACAGGAAATCCCTAGACAGGGTTGCTGAGATCTACTAGTAAGTGTTATCAGTATTTTCTCGAACCGTTATGGGCCTCCCATCGGCATGACTTATTAGGCTATTGGGGTCTGACGTTTTACCACCTCCAGGATGTGATATGAGACATATCAGATGAAGAGATCGGACTGTACGGTTGTCTTACTTATTGGATTCGCAGGAGAATGAGCAGGCTTGCTTGTTGATCTTCTGATCACTCAATACCCGGGTGGCCGTTACGTTTAGCAGACCGTTTGCAGTTTGTGGGTGACTGATATGATCACCACCTACTACCGGCGTATTGACGAGTCTTTAGAGTCCTACAGAGTGGTTTTCTGGCTCAAGCGAAATGAAGTAGGAGCACATATGTGATATGTGCAGGACCGAGATTAATACGCGTATGTGATACCGTATTCTATTCTCGCGATATGTGATATCGGTCGGTTATATGTGATATAACCGGGCTGTGGAATCAAGTGTTGATTCGACAAGTTGTGACATTTGATATTAGTCGGTTGTATGTGATATAACCGGATTATTAAATCAAGTGTTGATTTAATAATTTAATGTATAATTATATATTTGATATATTATCTTACATTAACTAATATTATCTCATTTAAGATTTCTTTTTCTCACTAGTGTACACTTAGTATATATGCGATATATATTAATGTACATCTTTTATGTCATGCTTGATGCCACATGCTACATGGGTGTATGACACTCACACATTGCTTATAATGTAAGGTTTTGTTTATTTAAAGTAAATCAAATTAGTTGGAAATTAGTCACATGGTTGAAGCTTGTAGAAGCTTGTGGAACCGTTGACCAAGTCCACTAATTTTGTTTTAATTGAAGATATTTATTAAGCTAACCATTATTGTTTAGCCATGGTTTAGTCTCTACATGAGTTAGTATATGATATTAACTCACCTATGGTTGCTATTCTCACTACTTGATTCATTCTTCACTTGCTTCATTCCATGGTTGCTTTCTTCATCTCCTTCCTCAAGCTCTCTAGCTTTTTAGGTGGTGAAGAAAATTAGTGAGAAAATTATTTCTAAAGTGAGCAAAATGTAGGGTTCCTAGGCACTCATACAAGGGTCTATAAGGCATCAACCATGCCCAATTTGAAATTTAGACGTGCCGAACAACCCAAAGCCGTGATCTTTGCTATATTATTAGGGTTTAATATGCAAGTAAAGAACTTTACAACTAAGAGTGAGGGATTACAACCTTTGTAGTCTGCTCGTTCGCTTCATAAGCTCCGAGTAGAAGTCCCTTCGCCGTGATCCACGATCTTCCGAATTTAAGAGAGGCTCCACAACCCGAATGATCCATGCTAGCTTGTAGTCTTCCTTTTCTCCGATGATCTACCTCGAAATTTCTTTAACTCAAGCTCTCACTCACTAATGAGGTGAACACCCTAATCTAATTGGCTAGATTAGATGAGGATGATGAAGTAGGATTTATGCTCTCTTTTATTATCAAATTCTCATACTAAATCATCACATAAAGAAAACCTAGAATGCTTTTTCAAGGCACAAGGAAGAAGAAGAAGAATATCAATCAATAATTCCTTTTGGGATGAATAATGAAATGTTAATATGATTACAAATGTAACCATGATCAAGGATGACAAGGCTAACCCATGTAGAAATTTAACCTAGGGTGAAGGGTTTGGGTTGGGTTAAAAATATCTAGCAAAATATCAAGCATAATATCTTTTGCTAGAAACAAAGTAAAACATTCTAGAAGTATCAAGAAAGAACTAACCGAAATCAAACCCTAACCTTGTTTAATCTCTACTAAACATGTTGCATTAGTAATCATATCATGTTACAATATTATATATCACATATATATTATATATTTGTAACAAAAGAAAATAATACAATTAACATATATCACATATATATCAATGTATTATCCGGTGAGAAAAAGAATCAATAAAGCGAGCCAATATTAGATAATGTAATGTAATATATCACATATATAATTATACATTAAATTATCGAATCAACACTTGATCCGACAATCCGGCTATATCGAATATAACCGACTAATATATCATGTACCGATTCATCGAATCAACACTTGATCCGATGAACCGGCTCATATCAAAATATCGCGAGAATATTATACGGTATCTCATATCGCATTATCCTCGGTCCTGCACATATCACATATGTGCTCCTACTCCGTTTTGCCTGAGTTAAGAAAGCTCTGTGTAGGACTCTAAAGAATCGTCAATACGCCGGTAGTAGGTGATGATCATATCAAACACCCACAAGCTGCAAGCGGTCAGCTAAACGTAACAGCCACCCAGGTATTGAGTGATCAGAAGACCAACAAGTAAACCTGTACATTCTCCTCTGAATCCAATCAGTAACACTCCCATACAGTCCGGTCTCTTCGTTTGATATGTTGCATATCTAGTCTAGGGGTGGTATACGTCAGACCCCAATAACCGATAAGTCGTGTCGATGTGAGATTCATAATAGGTCGAGAAACTACTGGTAACACTTACCAGTAAATCTCTATATCATCCCTGGCCAAGGACTTCCGGTTATAGCCAATCGAACACAGCACAACATCAACTCCCTATACCGGGAGAGACGAATCCCCTCCTATCGCTCATTGCCTCCATGTGATTCGGGACTGTACTCAAATGCCACCGTTTTGCATGCTTTCTTAGACGTGGTAAGGTGGAAATCAAAACACAGTTGGAATCACACAAGACTCTATGACGATCTCGGGTCAACAGACTATCCTGTACCAGTGTCACCGGAGAACTGCCATCTGACGTGAGGTATAATACCATCTGGGAGTTCTCGGCGAGTCCGTCCAGTGTACCCAGTCTCTACTGAGCACCCATACACCATCCTTGATGTCAAACAACGATGGATATGAGATCATCCATCGCCCATCATATTGGTCAAGATGCGTATACGCTAGTCTACTCTGGTGTATCGATGCCCTGTCTCGATACACCCTCGACTAGGAACAGTTATAGGATGTACTCATCGACTACTCTGGACGCACTAGTATGATCTCATCATAGTCCCAGTTGTCGAGTACAGATCCTAAGGGCTTTATCAACATGTGAGAGTCAGACAGTAAACTAATATAAGTCAACATGTTAAGATAAATTGAAGCCAAATAGCATACTATCATGACGAGCAAGAAAGTCCTCTCTATATATATCCAAGAATCCATTATAATATACATCATATGTACAACAATGGCCTCTAGGGTATATATATAACTAACAATCTCCCACTTGCACTAAGGCCAGCTGTTGTAGTATCTCATACCTAGCATCCCAAATAATCTCTCAAACTGTATCTTGGGAATGGCCTTCGTGGGTGGATCCGCAGTGTTGTCCTTCATATCTACTCTCCTGACCTCGATCTCCCGGCGATCAACTATCTCCTTGATCAGGTGATACCACCTCAGAATATGTCTGGACTTCTGATGGGACCTGGGTTCCTTGTCCAAAGCCACAGCTCCATTGTTATCACAATACAGAGGTATTAGATGCTCAATGGATGGAACCACACTAAGTTCACTAATGAACTTCTTTATCCAGACAGCGTCTTTGGCAGCATCGTTGGCAGCGATGTATTCAGCCTCCATCGTCGAGTCTGCAACGGTATCCTGTTTGGAATTCTTACAACATACCACCCCGTTATTGAGGGTAAAGACAAATCCCGAGTGCGACTTAGAATTGTCCTTATCACTTTGGAAGCTGGAATCGGTAAAGGACTCCACCTGGAGTTCTCCATTACCATACACCAAGAACATCTCCTTAGTCCTTCGCAAGTACTTGAGAATGTTCTTCACAGCTGTCCAGTGACTCTCTCCAGGATCTGCTTGATACCGACTCATTACACTTAGTGAGTATGCTACATCTGGTCTGGTACATAGCATCGCATACATGATAGAGCCTACTGCCGAAGCATAGGGTATCCCTTGCATGCGAGATCTCTCCAAATCAGTCTTGGGAGACATCTCTTTGGAGAGAGTGAGTCCAGAGATCGTGGGTTGGTTACCACGCTTGGATTCTTCCATACTAAATCTCTTTAGTATGGTGTCAATGTACCTGGATTAGGACAATCCTAGTATCCTTTTATATCTATCTCTATAGATCATAATTCCCAATATGCAGGAGGTATCACCTAGATCTTTCATTGAGAATCTTTATGATAAGAAGAGCTTGACTGACTGCAGCATAGGAACATCATTTCCTATCAAGAGTATGTCATCGACGTACAATACGAGGAAGACAACCTTAATCTATGCAACCTTCTTATAAATAAAAGGTTCATCTATGTTTTTGATGAAGTCAAACTCTTTGACTACAACATCAAAGCAGATGTTCCAACTCCGCGATGCTTGCTTTAACCCTTAGATGGATTTAAGCAGTTTACACACTTTTCCGCTGCTCCCACTATCTATGAAGCTCTCTGGATGAGTCATGTACATGCACTCTTCTAAATCACCGTTTAGAAAGGCGGTCTTAACATCCATTTGCCAGATTTCTTAGTCATGGTATGCAGCAATGGCAAGTAACATCCGGATGGACTTAGGCAAAGCCACTGGAGAAAAGGTTTCGTCATAATCTACACCTGGTCGTTGACGAAAACCCTTTGCAACAAGTCTTGCTTTTAAAGTCTAAACTTTTCCATCTACACCAATTTTCTTTTTAAAGATCCACTTGCTCCCAATGGATTTTACCCTTTCAGGAGCAACTTCCAAAGTCCATACGTTGTTTGTGTACATGGATTCCATCTCAGATCGCATTGCATCCAGCCATTTCACAGAGTCACCACTCGTGATGGCCTGCTCGAAACTAGTCGGGTCATCATCTTCCATGATGAAATCCTCGCTCCCACCATCAATGAGAAAACTGTAGTATCTCTCAGGTGGATGAGAAACCCTGCTAGATAGGCGGAGAGGTTGGGGTTCGTCGGGAACTACTGAATCCTCTGGTTCCACTAAATCTCCAGTTGCAGTTTGTGTCGCTGGAACTTCTTCCAGTTCTACCACATTGCCACTATCTTGTTTCATAAGAAAACCCTTTTCTAAGAAGGTGGCATGTCGAGAAACAAACACTTTTTGTTTTTCGGAGTGGTAGAAGATATACCTTTGTGAATTCTTGGGATATCTAATAAACTTGCATAGAACTAATCTTGCATCGAGCTTGTCCGGATTTTGTGTTCTCACATATGCCGGACAACCCCATAACTTAATATAATTAAGATGTGGTATCTTTCCTTTCCATATCACATATGGAGTGGTTGGCACAGATTTGGTGGGAACCCTATTCATTAGGTCTAAGGCTGTCTCAACAAAATTGACGAAGGTGATAAAGAATAGTCAGAAATGAAATGGGAAATTGTTCTACGATCTCGGGATTCGGTTAGGATCTCAGAAACTTCAACCTTCGGTACCATCCTTACTCGAAACAGGAAACTCAGCAGTGCTCATCATAGAACGCACCATATCTAATAGGGTGCGGTTCCTCCATTCTGATACACCGTTGTGCTGTGGTGTATAAGGAGGAGTAAGCTGAGAGAGAATTCCATTCTCTTTTAGATAATCTAGGAACTCATTGCTCAAGTACTCTCCTCCTCGATCAGATCGAAGGATCTTAATACTTTTGCCCGTTTGGTTCTCTACTTCGTGCTTATATTCTCTGAATTTCTCAAAAGCTTCAGACTTGTGTTTCATCAGGAACACATGTCCGTATCTTGAGAGATCGTCAGTGAATGTAATGAAGTAGGAAGAACCGTTCCTGGCATGTGTAGACATGGGACCGCATATATCACTATGTACCAGTCCTAAGAGTTCGGTAACTCTTTCTCCGTGTCCACTAAACGGAGTTTTGGCCATTTTTCCTTTGAGACATGAATGGCAAGTATCATAAGATGATAATTCGAACGGATTCAAATATCCATCCTTATGTAACTTAGCTAGCCGTGTCGTATTGATATGACCAAGTCTACAATGCCATAAGAAGGATTCGTTCATTTATGAACTTTTCCTCTTGTGTGTGTTTTGTATATTAAGGACTATATTTTGATTGAGAACGTATATGCCATTATGTAACGAGCCTTATCCAATCAACTTTTGATCTAGGAATATGTTCATGACATTATCCTGTACTACAAAATTATAACCTTCTTTACTTAATAAAGAAACTTATATAATGTTGCACAGCATGTTCGGTATATAATAGCACTCATTCAGAATCAATGTATTACTACTTCGTAATACAAGGTGATATTCGCCAACTGCTTTGGCTGCAATACTTGCACCATTCCCCACTTGTACAGAATGATCAACTTTTTCCCATTTCCCTACCTTTACATAGCCCACGTAACAATTTACATATGTCGGATCCCGATCCGGTATCTAATACCCAGGACGTAGGGTGAATTGAGGAACAATTCTCATAACTAACACACCCGAAGAAGATCCATCAGCATGCATGTTCTTGGTTTGGGTAGCGTTAGAATCCAGATATTCTTCTGTTTCCTGTTCAGTCTTATAACTCTTATAAGAAAGAACGGGTCCAACGTTCCCATGCTCTGTATAATAAGCGGGTTCAGTCAACACATCCATATTATTATCTTGATTATGGCCTGACATGGTCGCTACCTGGAGAGAGAGAGAAGAAAACACTTTAGCGTATACTCTTGCAAGATTAGATTTGTTATTATCTTATCTAATCAGGATGTCTCCCACTGTTTTTATCAAATCTTCCTTCAAACCCTAAAAGGTAAGATTAGCCGGGATTAATTATACACTACAATTTCGTCAATCTTTGAGCCAGATCAGTGTCGGTACATGAGGGAGGTTCCCCATGCTTTCGCACGGACCTAATTAAAATAAACCTCATTTTCCCAGAGGCATAACCCCGTTAAAACCTTTCTGGACACCTACTTGATTGGCTAATTGTCCTGTGTAAAATTCTCACAGAAGTAACTCTTACTCGCAGTGGGTATCAGGATCCAACTATCTCATAGGAGGTATGCAATCTCATTGCAAATTTCAATACTTGAAATTCCCGATAATGCTTTTACCCCTAGCGTACCATGACCTTGACGCATGCCAAACATCCCATAGTCCACAAGTCAAGTTCAACCCGTACATTTCGTGATTGAATTAAACCCACTCGTACGACCCTTGACGCATGCCAAACAACGCCGTACGAATACCCTAATCCAATCGCATCTCATGCTACAGATAAGTAATAATCAGCTACCGTACACTACCCCTTGACGCATGCCAAACTACCGCAGCATGAATACTAAATATTACTGTAACGTTTTAAAAATAATTAAATAAATAATTAAATGAATAAAATTGTTTAAGTGAATTTTATGAATTTCGGTAAAGTAAAATGTATTTTTCGTAAAATTAAACCGTGATTGTTTTTCATTATAATTTCAAAAATACCTATTTTAATTATGTAATTACTAGTAAATGGTGTTTATTTAGCCACTTATAAATTTTTAGTTCAATTAAATATTTTTCCTAAATTAAATATTTTAAATATTAACATAAGCTTTATTTTTTATTTAAATTAGTGTAAATTACAAATTTGAATGGTTTTAATTTGTAAAAATGAGCCATGGTATATTAGAATCAAGTGTGTAATATGCAAAATCTTTTCCAAAATCTCTCCATGGTTCTAGAAATTTCTAGGAGAAGGGTTAAATTGAAAAAGTTAGATAATAAAGGGTTTAAGTGAAAAAAATGCTTTATTTATGAATTTTCTACACAATACCACACATTTTTTCTCTCTCTCCACCCTCCTCCCTCTCCATGGCCGGCCTCCCCTCCATGGGTAGCCCCAAAAATTTTCCCCCATCATATTTGCATTAAAAATCATCAAAATTCATCAAAAATTCCAAAAATAAATCTCAAAAATCAACATTCAACCTCAACCATTTTCCTTTGACCTATTTAGCATGGATTTTGGAGATGGAAAGCATGCATTTTGGAGGCTTATTTCATGTTTGAGTTTCATATTTTGGAGGTATAAATTTCCTTCTTTTGATTTATTGTTATTAGATGTTCATTTAAGCATAATTAGATTAATTAGATTAATTCTAGTTGCAAATTCTAAAATTCAAGTTAGGTTTGTAAATTCAAGTTATGATTTTTATTAATTAATTAGGGTTATAATAGTTAGTTTAACACTTTTAGAATTGGAAAATCTTGCATGTTTGTTGAATTGTAAATTTTTTCATTTAAAATTGTTTAAATGAAGCTTTTTTGCTAACTAGTTTTTGTAAAATATATATGTGGGTGATATAAAATTCCAATTAAGGTGGCTATCATTAGATTGTAGTTTTAGTGAGAACTTTAGCATTTTAATTGAAAGAAAAACTTAGTTTGATTGCTAGTTTCTATTGATAATTGATAAATTGTGATAAAAATTGCTATTTTGTAAACTAGATTTTAGAAATTTCTAAATAAATGTGATTAAAAATATAATTTATGGTTTCATTAAATCATTATCATTATGAATTATGGTTTAATACATTAATTCATGAAAAATCACGTTTTGTGGTAGAATTGTGGTATTTTGCTTGAAAAATGTTAAAAATTGTTAAAAGTTGCAAACTAGAAATTTCAAATAAATGCAAAATTGTGTAATAAAAATAAAGTAAGGCTTTGTATAGTCTAGTTATGCTATTTAATGAGTTTTATAACCATTGGTTTCACTTAAATGTCAAGTTTTGATGAAAAACGGTAAATTGGCATTTTCGGGTTTTATGAAATCGGGCGATTTGATGGATTTTAGGGTTTCGATGGATTTAATCATGTTTTATAATATAAGTAATGTGTTTTAAAACTACGAGTTAATTGTTGATGTTTATCTCGATCCATCGGAGTTTGTACGCCGATATCGAGCGATATTTGGTTCTTTTGCGTGGACGGGACATAGGTTTTAACCTATGCTTGTTCCTTGTATCGTTTGACTTTCGTATGTGATTCAGTTTACGATGCTATTTATATGTTTACGTCTAGATACCCCTCACGTGGACTGCGAGCGATGAAGAGGAGGATGGCGACACTGTCTTCGGCAGACATGGACCAGGTGAGTAGATGCATATCTACGGGGGGAAGTCGGGTGGATGGCGTTTAGCACCCCCGCAACGTAGAATAGGAATAGTACTTATTGACATTAGGAAACAAGATGTGACCCTAGTAGGACCCTAGTATTGACCCTAGGCTGGACTAGACTGATTTAGGAAAACCATATCAGAGGATGAGTACCTTGGAAGAGATTCGTAGGTTTCAGATAGAAACACACCCACGCACACACTGAAACTCGACATGGGGTATACGTGTATGTGTGTGTATATAGAACTAGGTATAGGTATATACATATATATACAACACGTATATGTGATTCATTGATGTGATATGATATCCGAGGTATGATGAAATAGTGTAACTGGGCTTGATGCCGTGATTCTTGGCTATACAGTCGTATTAAGTGTTAGCGGATCATTAGAGAATGAGATAATGAACATGTATATTTAAATTATAAGGGGTAGTGATGATATTGAGGTACATGGGACTCTAAAATAGTACCCGGACTATAACTTGTGATTGATCACGATATGGGATATGTATGACTTGATTACGATATGATACATATGACATGATATTTCTGAGGATAAACTAATGATGCATATTATGAGGGCAATGATATATGATTGATGTAGGCGATTACAGTTTAGTACCTTAATCATGAGATGTGTTGGTGATGACATTATATGAATGATGAGACACCTAGGAGATACTTGACCCGTACTTCGATATTGGGATGCCGTACGATGGATTTTACCTTACGGGGCATAAATATGATGATTGATCGGCACTTTTGATTCGAGGGAGCCGTACTACGTACGTGACGCTATTGAGGCCGGATCGCCGACTATTCGAGATATTGATTCAGACCTTAGGTAGACTCTTGTTTCTTAATGACTAGTTTCTTAGGTTAAGTTCTTTAGGAGGTTAGATGGACACTAGTTTAGGTTCGATTTCATATAGTGGTAGTGATAATTGTTTATCAAATGATGGATAATGCACATCTGTCTTTGCATTCATACTGTAATCATCATGGTGCATGTTCTTTCATATGTTGCTATAATCAGTATAAACTTTATCTGTTAGGACACCAGCACCATTACCGATGATGCGCATATTCCACGCACACTTATTTGCCGGCTCACACACATCATCATCGGTAATTGCTATGTCACGTACACTTTAGATTATATTATCTTTTATTGATAGAATCAGTTAACAACTAGACCGATATAATATCGTGATTACTCTCTGATGTTAGTATAGACATGATATCTATTACTTGGCATTCATGCATTCATATTTTCATGTTATCCTGTAGTATCATGGGCATATGCCGACACTTATCATATACTTACTCATGATTTTAAGATTTGGATTTCTATGAGATTTCTGGATTTTGGGGAAAACCGCATGAAATTATAAAACCTTCTCTCTCTCTCCTCCTCTCTTTTTAAAATAAGATGCGGTTTTCTCGTGATGTATGTGTCGTCCACCATGAGATTTCATGTTTTCTGTTGGATTTCGAGACCCGATTCGAGGAGTGGATGAACCGTCTCGGGTACATGGTGGGCCCGGTATGCTACCCCAGGGCAAGAAGATCGAGTTGTAGACGATGAGCCTGGCAGGGGAAGACTACCTACCGGTGATGTCTGGCGCGGCGGATATCCGGAGGATACCGACCGTTGTCGTGAGATTTGATGATATGGGCCGATCCTGACTGACGGAGCCCGAGATATTGAGACTTGAGATTATATGTGTTGTGTCGACGCTTGACACGGATTTCCATGGATTTCATTGTTGAGATTTCATATTCTTATACACATTTTACTATGATAACAGCTAAAGATTTCTTATACTTATATATCTGGATTTCAGGATGTGTTACTTTACATTCATGGTGCATGCATTTCATTTCATATGACATAGTATTATATGAGGTACTGACACAAGCACGGAGTATCTACACTTACACGTAGTTTTACCCTGCTATTACTTGATGATTGGGATATTATAGTGTATTATTATGACCTAGGATAGCGTCGTGCATTCGATTTCTTTTCGTAGATGTCTTCTACTCACGAGTTGGCAACTCACCCTCGTTGTGCCAAATTTTTTAACAGGTCGGTGTACAGGTTTCCCTGGCAGCTTGCTGGCATATCTATTCTTTCAGGGTGATTTGCACGGTAGGTTGGTTCACTTGTATCCGAACCACCATTGTACTTTTATTCATTCATTTGTATCTAGTAAGCTCCATCAACCATACTTGTATTACTTGATAAGTTTATTGGACCAGTCTTTTATTTCGACCTTAGAGTCGCGCATGTATTATTCTGATCTGGTGGTTTTGTTTTTCTTTTGAGTTTTGAGCCTCGCCCTTTGGCGTTGTATATTATTGTGTTTGTTGTGGTTGTTTCCGCCTGTTGGCGTTGAGCTAGCACCCGTTTGGGGATGCTTTTTATTGTTTATTTATATTATACTTATTGTACCCGTTTGGGGGCCAGTTTTTACAGAGGAGACTCTGCCGAAATTTTTGAGAAAATTTGCTGATGCTTTTAAACTTGTTTTCTTTTTCTTCTTCATGGTTTAGATTTCTGGGCTTCGGCTTACATAGGTTACGTGGCGCCTCTAGACGCTTCGTAATCTAAGTGCCGATCACGTTCCGTACTTTCGGGTCGTGACAATTACTTATCTGAAATGACGGAGGGCTACGTAGGTTTTTCAGAAAACCATGAGCGTAATGAACTTGATATCGTTGTAGAAATAAGTAATTTTGAAAAAGAGTGTTTTTGAGGATTTTCTAGTTTCGCTAAAGAGGTCACTCCCGGTGAAGGGATCTCGGCTCTTTCCCCATCGAATAAGGTGCAGGGTATATCATATATACCACGGTGCAAAGCAAGAACTATATAAGCTGTCAAAAACTAAACCGCGAGTTTGTAGCATCTTCCAGTTTCGCTAAAGAGGTCACTCCCAGTGAATGGATCTGGGCTCTTTCCTCATCGAATAAGGTGCAGGGTATATCATATATACCGCTGTGCAAAGCAAAACTGTAGCTACCCTTTTTATAAAGTTTTGATTCTACATCATCTTTTAGGTTTCTTTTCTTTTTATTAATCTCATTAATATATCCCATCAGCTCATGCTTCCTAAGCATCACAGTAGAAATGAAAGCAGTAATATTTATATATCAGCATATATATATAGTATAAGCATTCGTCTCAGGCAGTAATATGATCTCATCACAGAACATTGCCGCAGAAGATAACATATAAAATATTGGTTATACTAAGACGTCCGTGTTTTAATACGAGCCTGTATAAAACACGGATTCCACGGTCGCGATGAATAGCCAAACCCACATCCCTAGACCCCTATGAGAGCGGCAAGTAACACCGCCAATTCTAGGCTTAGGAGACCCGGTCTCGACCCCTCGAGATGGCCTCCCACTGGACCCTAGAACCCAGTTACTTGTGCTTCCCTCCTTGGGTCTACCTAATGCGGAAAAGTAAACAATATAAACTGGTGACATCAGCCTCATCCCGGAAGTGCCCCAATAAAAGAATATTACATACAAATGAATTTTACATGAATAAAAATAAAAAACCCTCATCTCACATAAAAACCCCGGCTATTTAGAACCCGACGATCCAATATAACATATCACAGCAGCACATAATATCTCATATTATCAACATAATTAAGTATGCATACACCGATTGTCGTTGATGTACAGCAACGAAAACCGGCAATACAACTACATACTACACTTACGGTCACAGAAAAGAAATTGTAAAACTACAACATTTGGAATCCACAATCTCTTTAGACATCGTAAATCCGAAATATCACATACTTCGCATTTCATGCCTAGCTAAATGAATTCTACATATTGTATCACATTCCAGATAAATAGACAGTATTAAACTTTCCAATCGAATAATCAAATACCCAAGATTTCCTAAATAGCTCAACACTTGAGCGGAGTTCAAAAAGTCCCAGAATATGTCATAGTACAAATGGTCCAGCCGTAGAAGGGTCAAGCCTACGCCTCATATGTGGCAACGCCATACTGCCCTAAACCCTAAGGTTCAGAGGACGTTCAGACGGTCACATAATCGAGTTAAGGTTTGTGTTCTTGTAGAGGGTCCACAGCGTTACTTGCACGTATTTCTGAAAGATTTAAACTCAAGAAAAATTCAACACTTGAATGTTTTTCGTGTCGAGAAAAAGTGAGTTAATGATATCCGTTCGAACATTTTAATACTTTCTAAATAATCCGGAAAACAGAACGAAATTAAACTTTCCGATCGAATCAACGAATTCAAAATAATCCCCAGAATACTCAACACTTGAGTAAAATTAAAAATACCCAGAAATATGCAAAAACACCTATGGATATTACTATTAAAACACGTGTCCCCAATTCACTATTTTGGCCGTGGAACCGCCGCGACAAACATGTTCTTGCCGCGGTTCTGCAGTACTTTGAGATCCTTAGGGGCTCGTATTTCAAGGTTATCCTTAGAATTCCCTGCTGATTTTTTTGAGTATTTTTAATGCAGAAAAAATCACATTTTTACAAAATTTCCAGAGAGGGGGTCATGTTCGATGTTTCGTGGTTCGATCGGAGTTTTAACTTCGTATACACATCGCCTAATAATTTAGCTAGGCTCTGATACCAATGTAGGGTTCCTAGGCACCCACACAAGTGTCTATAAGGCATCAACCATGCCCAATTTGAAATTTAGAAGTGCCGAACAACCCAAAGCCGGGATCTTTGCTAAATTATTAGGGTTTAATATACAAGTAAACATCTTTACAATTAAGAGTGAGGGATTACAACCATTGTAGTCCGCTCCTTCACTTCATAAGCTCCGAGTAGAAGTCCCTTCGCCCCGATCCACGATCTCCTGGACTCAAGAGAGGCTCCACAACCCGAATGATCCATGCTAGCTTGTAGTCTTCCCTTTCTCCGATGATCTACCTCGAAATTTCTTTAACTCAAGTTCTCACTCACTAATGAGGTGAACACCCTAATCTGATTGGCTAGATTAGATGAGGATGATGAAGTAGGATTTATGCTCTCTTTTATTATCAAATTCTCACACTAAATCATCACATAAAGAAAACCTAGAAAGCTTTTTCAAGGCACAAGGAAGAAGAAGAAGAATATCAATCAATAATTCCTTTTAAGATGAATACTGAAATATTAATATGATTACAAATGTAACCATGGTCAAGGATGACAAGGGTAACCCATGTAGAGATTTAACCTAGGGTGAAGGGTTTGGGTTGGGTTAGAAATATCTAGCATAATATCAAGCATAATATCTTTTGCTAGAAACAAAGTAAAACCTTCTAGAAGCATCAAGAAAGAACTAACCCAAAGCAAACCCTAACCATGTTTAATCTCCACTAAACATGTTGCATTAGTAATCATATCATGTTAAAATATTATATATCACATATAAAATATATATTTGTAACAAAAGAAAATAATACAATTAACATATATCGCATATATATCAATGTATTATCTGGTGAGAAAAAGAATCAATAAAGCGAGCCAATATTAGATAATGTAATGTAATATATCACATATATAATTATACATTAAATTATCGAATCAACACTTGATCCGACAATCCGGCTATATCGAATATAACCGACTAATATATCAAGTACCGATTCATCGAATCAACACTTGATCCGATGACCCAGCTCATATCAAAATATCGCGAGAATATAATACGGTATCTCATATCGCATTATCCTCGGTCCTGCACATATCACATATGTGCTCCTACTCCGTTTTGCCTGAGTCAAGAAACCTCTGTGTAGGACTCTAAAGAATCGTCAAGCACCCAAAGTATTGAGTGATCAGAAGATCAACAAGCAAGCCTGTACATTCTCTGTGAATCCAATCAGTAACACTCCCGTACAGTCCGGTCTCTTCGTCTGATATGTTGCATATCTAGTCTAGGGGTATTATACGTCAGGCCCTAGTAACCGATAAGTCGTGTCGATGTGGGACTCATAACAGGTCGAGAAACTACTGTAACACTTACTAGTAAATCTCTATATCAGCCCTGGCCAGGGACTTCCAGTTATAGCCAATCGAACACAGCACAACATCAACTCCCTATACCGGGAGAGACGAATCCCCTCCTATCGCTCATTGCCTCCATGTGATTCGGTACTGTACCCAAAAGCCACCGTTTTGCACGCCCTCTTGGACGTGGTAAGGAAGAAATCAAAGCACAGTGGGAATCACATAAGACTCTTTGACGATCTCGGGTCTACAGACAACCCTGTACCAGTGTCACCGGAGAACAGCAATCTGATATGAGGTATAATACCATCTGGGAGTTCTCGGCAAGTCCGTCCAGTGTACCCAGTCTCCACTGAGCACCCGTACACCAACCTTGATGTCAAACACTGATGGATATGAGATCATCCATCGCCCATCATATGGGTCAAGATGCGTATACGCTAGTCTACTCTGGTGTATCGATGCCCTGTCTCGATACACCCTCGACTAGGAACAGTTATAGGATGTACTGATCGACTACTCTGGCCCCACTAGTATGATCTCATCATAGTCCCAGTAGTCGAGTACAGATCCTAAGGGTTAATCGACATGTGAGAGTCAGACAGTAAACTAATATAAGTCTATAAGTCTACGGTCGCGCCCCGGCCGTCTTTCAGACGCCAAATGCGGAACAAAAAGTTTTTAACTGGCGCTATCGTATTCCATAACCCGGATCTGCCATTATCGCTAAACTAACAAACTATAAAGTGGGTAGAAATGTTATACCGAACGATCCGAGTCCTTCGGTCTTTAACCATCATCCCACGCTTTGTTGTGGCTGCTCCGATCTCCTCAATCTAATTGTTGGACATAGTTCCCACAAAGTCAATTATTGGATCGCAGGTACGTGATTGCAATGATTGAAGGAGGACCTATACCGATATGACAGTCTTGCTCGAGATGATAGTATGCTATCCGGTTTGTCTTTATCATCGTATACATGCTTTAGTTCGCTATTGCATGTTGATAGAGCACATAGGATTCTTGCTTTACTGCCAGTAGTATGATGGCGATCATATATGTGGGAGCTAGGGGCTGTAAGCACATCCTTAAAGTGTCCCTAGTCGTGGGAGTTTCGAGACAGGGCATCGATACTCCAGAGTAGACTAGTGTATACAGTCGAGACCCCTACGAGGGGCGGTGGCCGGTCTCACAAGCCATTGGTATCAGTTGGTTCACATAAGATGTATACAGGTGCTTATTGGGTTATGAGTACACCGGATAGGACTCGCCGGGAACATGCTAGTTGGTATTATACTGTCACGACCCGCAGGGTACGGAACGTGACTGGCACTTAAGTTTACGAAACGTCTAAAGACGTCCGTAAAATAAGTAAGCCAAAGCCCAGAAAACAAAACCAATTAAGCAAAAGAGTGAAGAAAACCCAAACATTTGAAAGCAAGTTTATCAAATAAGTCATGTAAAACCCTTTTTAAAAACAATACTAATTTTTCCGAAAATTTCGGCAGAGTCTCCTTTGTAAATACTGGCCCCCAAAATGGGTACAACAAAATATACATGAATCCAACAAAATAGGGCATCCCCAAGCGGGAGCTAGCTCTTCGCCATAAGGCGGTCACAATCCCACGCAATATAAATGACAACAAGCATAATAATCATAATAAAGCATAAGAAGACATCATGTCGACTCAAGTGAGCTCGACCCCAAAATACAGCATAAAAGTCCCCAAATCTCACAGTCTCATCTCTAGGTCAATATACAATAAATCTGGTAGAAACAGTAGATGGAGTACACTAGATACAAGAATATACAAGGTGGTACAAAATAATAACATAACCCACCTATGAGCAAATCTCGAGCTCAGGCAAAAGAGGCAAAAGGACAAGTGCGCCCGCCGCTACTGAACTGACGGAGCGGACCTGCAAAAGACTGTGGCACAACGGGGGTGAGTTGCCAACTCGTGAGTAATAAATAACATCTACAAAGGCTATCGTATGCATGCACACAAGCATCCTAGCATCTAAAATACAGGTATGACGGGATGCACTAGCAGGTATGTATACAACATCAGTGTACTAATATGTATGCAACATGAAAATCTGAGGTCTCAATAGGTATATATAAGAAACATTTTATCTCTTTTTGTTTTTGAAACTCTTTTAGAATGCCAGCATAATACTCAAAGAATCGACGAGAACCGGTGTCCAGCAACGACACCCAAAAGCTGTCTCAAATCTCATAAATGTATCTCTGGCCTCAGCCGTCCGGCTAACCCATCTCAAATATCAATATCTCATCATCTAGCGGCCACAGTCGGTATCCTCTGGATATCCGCCGTCCCAAACAGTCACCGGTAGGTAATCCGTCCCCTGCCAGGCTCAACGTCATCACCACATTCCTCTTGCCCCGGGGTACCTTACCGGGCCCACCATGTACCCGTGCCGGTTCCTCCACTCCTCGACACGGATTTCCAAAACCACAGCAAACTCATGGTGGACGACACTTACATCACTAGAAAACCGCAATTTTACATATTTTAAAAATATAATAAGTTTAGAAATTTTGCGGTTTTCCCCCGAAATCCAGCAATATCATAAAATCTCAAGAAATCCTCATAAGTGCATATATCAATGATAATGAATGCGTATGATATCAATAATCAAGTTGCGATGTGTGATTAATTTATTAAGCATGAACAATTAATATGATGAAGTACATGCACATGAATAGCAATACTACGGTTTCATTTTTAAGGAATTAAAAGCAATAGCACAAGTTTAAATTTAAAGGTTATCTAGTGTGGTGGCATGGCAATTACCAGGGTGTGTGTGTAAGCATGAATAGTGCTCGTGCTGCATATAAAAACCCTGGCAATGGTGCAGGTGTCCTATAAAAAGGTTTCGTATAGGTATGTCAATATAATGCATGGATGCAGCAATTAATCATATACATATTTCACCCCTAATTATTAACATCACTAAGAATCTTGTAAGTTACTAAAACTATCGGGCGGCTTGCGCCATCCAACGATAGTCCCCCGTAGATATTACATCTACTCACCGGAATCCCTGGCTAGCTGTGTCCAATCACCGCCTTTCCTTTTCGCGCCGCGTCTGACGTCTCCGCGACCGAACCTGGAATTTACATCAATACCAAACATAAGGTTACATATCAAGAACGACGCAAAAACCCAAACGAAACTACTAACGTTCGCTAGCTAGGTACAACGTGCACAAAGTGCGCGGAACACACGCGAAAATCGCAAAACTGCCGAAAAACGCCGATTTGGTCGCCCGGCAAAACTAAAACCCGACTACTCAAAAAAAACCGCACTCACGCATCCTAAAAGTCGTAGGACATGCCATAACAATCACCAAGATATCAAAAATAATTCATCACATAATTTTATAACAAAACTAGTAAGCATTTACATTCCAAAATCGGTGCAAAATCGCCGATTAGCGACAAAACGACTACAATCTAGCATAATCACCCAAGTCACACCATTAGATAACCACTACACAAAATTTTAACACATTAACCATGCTCCAAAACCCAAATTCCACAACCAACCCTTTCTTGATTTTTCTCAAAAGCAATTGCAAATCAAAATCCATACTAGAACAACTTAACTAACACTAATTTCAAACCCAATTAGCAAGTTAACCTTCTAGATTTAGGTTAGCAAAATACTAGATAGCAAAGTAAATTAATTAACCTAATAATGGATTTCTAAACCATAATTCAACTCATTTTCTATACATAACCCTTTCTAGATTTTCCTAAAACAACAATTACAACTAAAATCAAACTTTTAAAATTAACTAAATTAGCCAAATTGAAGACTACATGAACAAGGTAACCATATAGATTAGTTAATTAACAACTAGATTAACCATAAAACAATCTAATTAACTATCATGGCTTCAAAACCCTAATTTAAACAAACTACTCTTTTTAAAAAAACAAGGTTAGAAATTAGCTAACTTTTAACACTAATACCATACAATTAAAGGAATTTAGCAAAAAGAAAGTAACTTGATGAGAATTATACCTCAATTTGGGATCTAGCAAGAATAAATTTGCTCCAAGTGATGGCCTCAAGCATCAAGATCCAAGCTAGGGAGGTGAAGGAAAAGAAAGATGAAGGATGGTTTTAAATTTGCAAGCTTTAATTTGCAATTTTCTTTGAATTAAACTTGAAGAATTTTGAAGAAATGAGAAGAAAAGAGATGAAGAGGAGGGGTGTGCAGGTTTCGGCCAGAGGAGAGCATGGGGGAGGGGTGTGGGTGAGTGGGAAAGTCAATGGTCAAGTCTCCAAAGTCAAATGCACCATACCTTATCCATTATAATTAAAATAAAGCCATAAACTACTAAATCAACTCAAGAAAGCAACCAAGGAAATGAGGCCAGAAATTTCTGGACTTGCACAAGGTGGGGCTGTCCTAGGGCTGAGGAAAAAGAGAGAGGGGTTTTACAAAAGAAATTTTATGCAAAAAGGCCCCCTACAAGTCAAAAATTGCAAGTTTTAGCTCAAAATTCAATCCCGGGTTTTAGTTGGGTACAGTCCCGGGCCACATGGAGGTAGTGAGCGGATCGTCGGGGATTCGTCTCTCCCGGTATTGGGGTTGATGTCGCACAGTGCGCGGGTGGCCATCATTAGAAATCCTCGGCCGGGGCAGTGGAGAATTACTGATTTGGATCAGTAGTTTCTCAGAAGGTGATGGGCTTCATACCGACACGAATTATTGCGTTATTAGGGGTCTGACTTTATCTACCCCCCTAGACACGATATGCGATACTCCTAGACGAACGGACCGGACTGTACGGATATTGTCACTGTCAGGCCCAGTAGGGTTTCTGGATGAGTTCGCTCGTCAGCTTCCCTTCCAATCAATACATAGGCAACCGTTACGTATAGCTAGTACCTCTGACGTGCTAGTGGTTATACCCAGTGCCAGTGTGTTGATGAGTCATTAAAGTTCCCCACAGACAGTTTCCCAAGTTCGTGCGAAACGTTGTAGTAGCCGTATGGTTTTATGGCAGGGTTCAGAAAATGCACGTGCGTTTACGCACGTATCATATTTCGGGCAGATAATATTGGTAGGCTTTGGTTTAAGCCGGATCCGAGTATTATACTGTGTAGATATTGTTGGATATATGTATGCCCTAGAGGCCATTATGTGATAGTGGATGTATCTATACATGTATATATATTCAGTTTGCATTCTTGCTCGACATGATAGTATGCTATCTGGTTATTCTTTATCTGACATGTTGATTTGATCATGCTTTTATTCATTCATACATGCTGATAAAGCCCCAAGGATATCTTCTTGACTACTCTGATTATGATAGAGATCATACTAGTGGGACGTTTGTAGTCTATAAGCATATCCTGAAATGTCCCTAGTCGGAGGTGTATCGAGATGGGGCATCGATATACCAGAGTAGACTAGCGTATATGATACTAGACCCATGTGATGGGCGATGGATGTTCCCACATTCATCGATGTTTGACATCAAGATCATATACGGGTGCTCAGTGCTGACTGGGTACACTGGACGGACTCACCGAGAACTCCTATATGGAATTATATCTATCGTCGGATAGCAGTTCTCAGGTGACACTGGTACAGGTTAGTCTGTAGACCCGAGATCGTCATGGAGTCTTGTGTGTTCTCCCACTGTACTTTGATTGCCACCCTACCACGGCTCTACTGAGTCGTGCAAACAGGTGGCCGTTGGGTACAGTCCCGAGACACACGAAGGCAATGAGCGATAGGAGGGGTTTCGTCTCTCCCGGTATTGGGAGTTGATGCTGTGCTGTGCTCGACTGGTTATAACAGCAAGTCCCTGGCCAGGGCTGCTGAGATTTACTGATAAGTGTTATCAGTAGTTTCTCGATCTGTTATAGACCATTCACCGACACGACTTATTGAGTTATTGGGGTCGACGTGACCATCCCTAGGCTCAATATGCAGCATATTTGACGAAGAGACCGGACTGTACGGTAGTGTTGCCGGATGGCTCGACGGGAGTTGTAACAGGTTCTCTTGTTTTCTTCTAATCGCTCAATACCCGGGTGGCCGTTACGTTTGGCTGACCGCTTGCGGCTTGGGGGTGCTTGATATGATCATCACCCACTGCCGACGTATTGACGAGTCTTAGAGTCCCACATAGGAGTTACCTAGTCCAGGCGAAACGTTGTGGTGCGCGTATGCGATATGCGCTTGGACCCGATTAAAATGCGTGTATGGGATACCGTATATTAATTGGGCGGCTTGCTAATGGTCGGGTCATATGTGATATGACCGGATTAGTGAATGAAGTGTTTATTCATCATTAGTTTCTCACTACAAATCCTATCTTGTTTATGTTGGATGTATACATGCATGTGTGCATTCATTCATGTTCATGCACATATGGATGTGCAAGCACACATGCATACATACATCATTTAGTATCATGGTTGTTTATACAATGGGAATGGTGTATGTATAAGAATTACACCATGGTTGTATTTGGATAATTATTGGATTTAAATTAAAGCTAAAGAAAATGAAAAATGGGTTAAATCACTTAAGATTTTCTACACTCTTCTAACTCAACCATGCTCACCGAACATTTAACCCATAGTTTATTTTCTTATCATGCTTTTAATTTAAAATAAAATGATATCTATATATCTAACCATGGTTGGTTTAGAGAAAGGAAAATATATATAGCTATTTTCCTTTTTCTCTTTGATAAGATAATTCATTCTCTTCTTCACAAAGTCCATCATCTTCATCAACCTCCATGCTTAAGCTCTCTAGTTCTTATAAGAGAGTGAATCACTCATAAAAATAGGATTTTGATGTGTGATCCATAGCCACAACTTCATTCTAATTAAGTCTAGCCAACTTGATTTGAGTGTTCTCTTTGTTTTTCAAAGTTGCAAGCTTGGACGGGAAAACTCCGGGTGGATCGTCGTGGACGTGGGAGGAGTACAAGCGGACCTTCATCCAACACCCAAAGAGCCTACGGAGCAAAGCAAAAACGGGAGCTACAAAGGTTGTAGCCTTCAAACCCTAACTTTTGTTAGCTTAAAGTTTAGTAACCCTAATCTTTCTAGGATCGATTCCTTTGCTAGTTAGTTTAGCACAATAAAAATGAAAACTTTAGGTCATGTGATGCTTGAAAACTCTTCATAGGGTGCTATACTAACCTTACATTGGTATCAGAGCCGACCTAGAACGTTAGGCGACCTTTTTGCGAAGTAAAAAGTCCGATCGAACCAAAATACGAATTTATGGGATGCTCTCTGGAAATTTTTTAAAAACTGACCTTTTTCAGAATTAAAAATTCTAAAAAAATAGAGCAGGTAAAAATAAGACAATCTGGAGAATTCGTACCCATGAACAGTAACTTTGACCGCGGAAGCGCGGCATAAGCAAGCTTAGGCCGCGCATCCGCGGCCATACATGGGGATCTTTGACCATTTTTTTGAACAGTGTTTTTTCTTTACCTGCTATAGTATATTTTGAGTATGTTTAATCTGAATCTGCTGTTGAAAAATTCTGGAGATGTTTTTGGACTCATGGTTTCGATCGGAATTTTCATTTCGTTTTCTTTTCCGGGTAAGCTAGAAAGTATTGAAGTGTTTGAACGAATATCATTTACTCAATATTCACGGGGTTTTAATAGTTTGGAGATGCGTGCAAGTCTTTTTGCGGTGGTCCCTCTAGAAGACAACAAACCTTAACTCGATTATGTGACCGTCTCGAACTGCCCTTTGAACCCTAGGGTTTGGGGCAGTACGGCGTGCCACATGTGAGGCGTTGGCTTGACCCTTCTACGGCTGGACCGCCGCTACTGTGTCACACTCCGGATTTTTGAACCCTGCTCAAGTGTTGAGCTTTAGTGAATCTTGGGTGCTTGATAGTTCGTTCGAAAACTTTAATACTGTCTGTTTATCTGGAATGTGATACAATATGTGGAATTCATATAGTGTAGGCATGAAATACGAAATATGTGATATTTCGCATTTATGATGTCTAAAGAGAATCTGGATTCCAAATATTGTAGTTTTGCACTTTCTTTTCTGTGACCGTAAGTGTAGTATGTTTGATATCGCCGGTTTCGTTGCTATACATCAACGACAATCGGGGTACGCATACTTACTTACGTTGATGATATATGATATTATGTGTTGCTGAGATATGTTGTGCAGGATTGTCGCGATTGAATAGCCGGGGGGTTTTGTGAGATGAGAGCTTTATATTTTCATTCATTTAAATTCAAATGTGATGTAATATTCTTTTATTTGGGGCACTTCCAGGTTGCGGTTGTGTCACCAGTGTTGTATATTATTTACTTTTCCGCATTAGGATGGACCCAAGGAGGGGAGCACAGGTGACCGGGTTCTGGGGTTCAGTGGGAGGCCATCTCGAGGAGTCGAGACCGGGTCTCCTAAACTCCAGGATTGGTAGGGTCACTTGCCGCTCTCGTAGGGGTCCAGGGTGTGGGCTTGGCTATTCATCGCGGCTGTGGAATCCGTATTTTCTATTCTGGCTAAATACTAAATACGGACGTCCTAGTATATCCCACGTTATATCTATATTTCTGCTGCCTGTGTTCTGTGATATCTGAGACAAATGACTTATTATATATATGATATATAGTAGACGTTGCTTATGTTTTACACCCGCGCTAGTCCCGTCCCGGTATGCCGTTAGTTAAGTAACCTAACGGTGCATAACGGAACATTGCGACGAATGCGGATGGCATAAGCGTACGTGTTATTTTCGTTTCTTTTCTGTGATTGGCTTTAGGACTTAAATGATGGGATTACATTAATGTGATTAATGTAAAGAAAATAAACCTAAAAAGATGTTGTAGAATCGGATTTAAAAAACTACTCGGCTATTTATGAAAAAGCTACATTTCAAAACTGCGGAGCTTAAGCCACTCCTTTTGAAAAACTATTTGATTCTACAACGATATCAAGTTCAAAGCGTTAAAGATTTTCTTAAAAATCATTCGCAACCCTCCGTCATTTTAGGAAGTAGAGTACTTAGTATTCGTGCTACGTTTGTTGACTTTAGTTAAGGCGTAGTGTACGGTAGCTAAGTGATGTCTTCCTACACTGCATATGATGCAGATTAATTAGGACATTCATGCGACTTTGTTGACCATAGTTAAGGGTCATATAGGTGGGTCTAATTGATCAAGAAATGACGGGTAGAACTTGACTGGTACTTATAATTTGTTGACCATAGTTAAGGTCATAAGTACTAGGGGTAAAAATTACATCGGGAATTTCAAGTGTTGAAATTTGCAATGAGATTGCATACCTTCCATGTGATGGTTGGATCCCGATCCCACTGTGGGCAATAGTTGCTCCTAGGAGAGTTTTACTGTTTACAATTAGCTAACTCATTAGGTGTCTAGAAAGGTGTTAACGGGGCTCCGCCTCTGGGAAAACGAGGTTTACTCTAATTAGGTCCGTGCGAAAGCACGGGGAACCTCCCTCAAAGTACCGACACTGGCCTGGCTGAACGGTTAGCGAAGTTGTAGACTGTAATTAATCCTGGCTAGTTTTTCTTTTTAAGGTTTGAAAGAAAAACTTAATAAAAAGCAGTGGGAAACATCGATTAGACAAGATAATAAACCAATCTAATCTATGCAAGAGCTTTCGCTGAGTGTATTCTTTTCTCTCTCTTAATGGCAGATACCAACTCAAGCTTCTACTAGATAAAAACAAACTGAATGGGACCAACTGTAAAGACTGGCTAAGGAATCTGAAGATCGCCTTGACTTATGATAAAGTATCATATGTCCTCACGGCTTCAGCCCCGCCCGTCCCAGGCCCAAAATCTTCAGTTGCGGACATAGAAGTCCGCAAGACATGGGACGCTGACTGTGCCACGGCCACATGCCTCGCGCTTGCATCGATGGATAACACACATCAAAAGCAGCACGAGGACATGGACATTCACGGGATACTGCTCCATACAAAGGAGTTGTATGGGGAGCAATCCCGCGTATTACGATACGAAGCATCAAAGAAACTGTTTCAGATGCGAATGGCCCCTGGCACACCAGTAGGAGACCATGTGTTGAAGATGATAGCTCTTATAGAAGAGCTTGAGGACCTTGGATGGACAATGGAAAATGAACAATATATAGATATTATTCTGCAGTCCCTCCCCTCCACCTTTGCTCAGTTCATAGTGAACTTCAACATGCATGGCATGGAGAAGGATCTCCCTGAACTCCTTAATATGTTAAGGAGTGCAGAGAGCACCATGAAGTCAGCAAAGACTCCCGTTATGACCATTGGACAGTCTTCTTCTTCTCGCCCAAAAGCTAAGGCCAAGGGAAAGAAAAAGAAGAAACCTACTAATCCTAAGGGCGGAGTCAAAAAGGTGAAAGGAAAGGGAAAATCCACGGATGGAGACCCAGGGAAGGGCGAGTGTTTTCATTGCCACAAGACAGGACACTGGAAGCGCAATTGCACGGAGTACCTAAGTCTCAAGAAGAAGCATGGTGATGCTTCTGCTTCAGGTGCGTTTGTGACTGAAAACCGTTTTTCTATAAACTCTGCTTCCTGGGTATTGGATACCGGTTCAGGTTCTCACATTTGCAATTCTATGCAGGGGCTGAGAAATAGCAAGGTTTTGAGGACAAGTGACCATACTCTCCGCGTTGGAAATGGTTCCAATGTACATACAGTCGCAGTGGGAGAGTATCACTTGGGGTTGCCATCTGGATGTATTTTGATTTTGAATCCATGTTATTTTGTACCAACTATGCTATGTAATATAATATCCGTTTCTTTGTTGGACAATGAAGGGTATAATTTTGTGTTGCAGAACAATGTTATGAACATTCACCTAAATCAAATGTTGGTTGGGTATGGTACACTTAATAACGGAATATATGTCCTAAATCAACACACAGTTTTCAGTATACAACACACTAATAAAAGAAAACTTTCAGAATTAAATGAAGCTTTTCTTTGGCACTATAGACTTGGTCATATTAACGAAACAAGACTAAACAAGTTACACAAAGATGGATATTTAAATTCTTTTGAATATAAATCTTATGCGACTTGCCAGTCTTGTATCAAGGGTAAAATGACCAAAACTCCGTTTACCGGACACGGAGAAAGAGCTACTCAGCTCCTGGGCCTCATACATAGTGATGTATGTGGGCCTATGTCTACACAGGCTAGAGGCGGTTTTTCATACTTCATTACATTCACCGATGATTTCTCAAGATTCGGTCATGTATTTTTATTAAAGCACAAGTCCGAAACTTTCGAGAAATTCATTGAATATAAACAAGAGGTAGAAAAACAGACCGGCTTGAGTATTAAGATGCTTCGATCAGATCGAGGTGGTGAGTATCTCAGTACAGAATTTGCAAACTTCCTAAAAGAGAATGGGATTCTCTCTCAGCTCACTCCTCCTTACACACCACAGCACAATGGTGTGTCAGAACGTCGGAATAGGACCCTATTAGATATGGTCCGGTCCATGATGAGTGACGCTGAGTTACCAGTCTCGTTTTGGGGGCATGCATTGGAGACTGCAGCGTTTCTGCTAAACAGGGTTCCAACCAAAGCCGTGTCTACCACGCCATATGAGATATGGAATGGGAAGAGACCAACTCTTAAAAGAATTAAGATTTGGGGTTGTCCGTCCTATGTTAAAAAGCAGAATCCGGACAAACTCGAGACACGGTCAGTCATGTGTAACTTTGTGGGATATCCAAAGAATTCTTATGGGTATCTGTTCTACCACAAAGAGGAACAAAAAGTGTTTGTTTCTCAGTATGCCACATTCTTGGAAAAAGAGTTTTTCACAGATAGAGATGATGGCAAGGTGGTAGATCAAAAAGAGGTTCTGGAGACACAAACTACAAATGACGATTTGGTTGAACCGGCTGTTGCAACAGAAACTGAAGAACCTCGGCCACTCCGTAGGTCTGGTAGGACTTCTCGCCCACCGGAGAGGTACTACGGTTTCCTCATTGATGGTGACAGAGAAGACTGTATCATGGAAGATGATGATCCTACCAGTTTTCAGCAAGCTATCACGAGTGGTGACTCTGTGAAGTGGCTGGATGCCATGAGATCCGAAATGGAATCTATGTACACCAACAAAGTATGGACTTTGGACGTTGTACCCCCTGGGGTAAAACCTGTAGGGTGCAAATGGATCTTTAAAAGAAAGATTGGTGTGGATGGGCAGGTAGAGACCTATAAGGCAAGACTTGTGGCGAAAGGTTTTCGTCAAAGACCAGGTTTGGACTATGACGAAACTTTTTAGCCCGTAGCCATGCTTAAATCTATTCGGATCCTACTTGCTATTGCTGCTCACTACGATTATGAAATCTGGCAGATGGACGTTAAAACAGCATTTCTAAATGGAGATTTAGAAGAATGTGTTTATATGGATCAGCCAGAGGGCTTCATTGACAGTGGGAGCAACGAGAAAGCATGTAGATTGCTTAAATCCATATATGGGTTAAAGCAGGCATCTCGGAGTTGGAACATCTGTTTCGATGATGTTATCAAAGAGTTTGATTTCATCAAAAATCCAGATGAACCTTGTGTTTATAGGAAGGCTGTAGGAAGAGCTGTCACATTCCTCGTATTGTACGTGGATGACATTCTTCTGATAGGAAATGATATTCCTATACTACAGTCGGTCAAATCATTCTTATCACTGAGGTTCTCTATGAAGGACCTGGGTGATGCCACATACATCATGGGTATAAGGATCTATAGGGATAGATCCAAAAAGTTATTGGGATTGTCCCAAACCAGGTACATCAACACCATCCTAAAGAGGTTTAGTATGGAAGACTCCAAGCAGGGTGCCTTACCCGCTTGCCATGGAGTCACTCTCTCCAAGGATTCTTGTCCAAAGACCGATGAAGAGAGAGCTCGCATGAGCATTATACCTTATGCTTCGGCAGTAGGGTCTATAATGTATGCGATGTTATGTACACGTCCAGATGTAGCTTATGCACTTAGTGTTGTAAGCAGGTATCAATCCAACCCAGGGGAGAACCACTGGATAGCTGTGAAGAACATTCTTAAGTACTTACGAAGGACTAAAGAATTGTTCTTGGTGTATGGTAATAAAGATCTCCAAATGGAGGCCTTTACCGATTCGAGCTTCCAGAGCGATAAGGATGACAGCAAATCTATCTCAGGGTTTGTATTTACCCTCAATGGAGGGGCGGTAAGTTGGAAGAGTTCCAAACAGGATACCGTTGCAGACTCTACGATGGAAGCTGAGTACATTGCTGCAAATGATGCCGCCAAGGAAGCCGTCTGGATGAAGAAGTTCGTCTCGGAGCTAGGAGTAGTTCCAACCATTATTGATCCAATACCTTTGTATTGTGACAATAATGGGGCGATGGCGTTAGCCAAGGAGCCCAGATCCCATCAGCGGTCCAGACACATCCTGAGGCGCTTTCATTTGATCCGGGAGATTGTAGATCGCCGCGAGATCGAGATTAAGAGAGTTGACACAAAGAACAACGCCGCGGATCCATTCACCAAGGCCCTCCCTCAGCCGCAGCATGAGCAACTTTTTGAGATGTTGGGTATGAGATACGCCAATAACTGGCCTTAGTGCAAGTGGGAGATTGTTGGATATATGTATGCCCTAGAGGCCATTATGTGATAGTGGATGTATCTATACATGTATATATATTCAGTTTGCATTCTTGCTCGACATGATAGTATGCTATCTGGTTATTCTTTATCTGACATGTTGATTTGATCATGCTTTTATTCATTCATACATGCTGATAAAGCCCCAAGGATATCTGCTTGACTACTCTGATTATGATAGAGATCATACTAGTGGGACGTTTGTAGTCTATAAGCATATCCTGAAATGTCCCTAGTCGGAGGTGTATCGAGACGGGGCATCGATATACCAGAGTAGACTAGCGTATATGATACTAGACCCATGTGATGGGCGATGGATGTTCCCACATTCATCGATGTTTGACATCAAGATCATATACGGGTGCTCAGTGCTGACTGGGTACACTGGACGGACTCACCGAGAACTCCTATATGGAATTATATCTATCGTCGGATAGCAGTTCTCAGGTGACACTGGTACAGGTTAGTCTGTAGACCCAAGATCGTCATGGAGTCTTGTGTGTTCTCCTACTGTACTTTGATTACCACCCTACCACGGCTCTACTGAGTCGTGCAAACAGGTGGCCGTTGGGTACAGTCCCGAGACACACGAAGGCAATGAGCGATAGGAGGGGTTTCGTCTCTCCCGGTATTGGGAGTTGATGCTGTGCTGTGCTCGACTGGTTATAACAGCAAGTCCCTGGCCAGAGCTGCTGAGATTTGCTGATAAGTGTTATCAGTAGTTTCTCGATCTGTTATAGACCATTCACCGACACGACTTATTGAGTTATTGGGGTCGACGTGACCATCCCTAGGCTCAATATGCAGCATATCTGACGAAGAGACCGGACTGTACGGTAGTGTTGCCGGATGGCTCGACGGGAGTTGTAACAGGTTCGCTTGTTTTCTTCTAATCGCTCAATACCCGGATGGCCGTTACGTTTGGCTGACCGCTTGCGGCTTGGGGGTGCTTGATATGATCATCACCCACTGCCGGCGTATTGACGAGTCTTAGAGTCCCACATAGGAGTTACCTAGTCCAGGCGAAACGTTGTGGTGCGCGTATGCGATATGCGCTTGGACCCGATTAAAATGCGTGTATGGGATACCGTATATTAATTGGGCGGCTTGCTAATGGTCGGGTCATATGTGATATGACCGGATTAGTGAATCAAGTGTTGATTGATCATTAGTTTCTCACTACAAATCCTATCTTGTTTATGTTGGATGTATACATGCATGTGTGCATTCATTCTTATTCATGCACATATGGATGTGCAAGCACACATGCATACATACATCATTTAGTATCATGGTTGTTTATACAATGGGAATGGTGGATGTATAAGAATTACACCATGGTTGTATTTGGATAATTATTGGATTTAAATTAAAGCTAAAGAAAATGAAAAATGGGTTAAATCACTTAAGATTTTCTACACTCTTCTAACTCAACCATGCTCACCTAACATTTAACCCATAGTTTATTTTCTTATCATGCTTTTAATTTAAAATAAAATGATAACTATATATCTAACCATGGTTGGTTTAGAGAAAGGAAAATATATATAGCTATTTTCCTTTTTCTCTTTGATAAGATAATTCATTCTCTTCTTCACAAAGTCCATCATCTTCATCAACCTCCATGCTTAAGCTCTCTAGTTCTTATAAGAGAGTGAATCACTCATAAAAATAGGATTTTGAAGTGAGATCCATAGCCACAACTTCATTCTAATCAAGTCTAGCCAACTTGATTAGAGTGTTCTCTTTGTTTTTCAAAGTTGCAAGCTTGGACGGGAAAACTCCGGGTGGATCGTCGTGGACGTGGGAGGAGTACAAGCAGACCTTCATCCAACACCCAAAGAGCCTAAGGAGCGAAGCAAAAACGGGAGCTACAAAGGTTGTAGCCTTCAAACCCTAACTTTTGTTAGCTTAAAGTTTAGTAACCCTAATCTTTCTAGGATCGATTCCTTTGCTTGTTAGTTTAGCACCATAAAAATGAAAACTTTAGGTCATGTGATGCTTGAAAACTCTTCATAGGGTGCTATACTAACCTTACAGATATAATATCTTTGTCTCAGTTGCATTTGTATTCGGTCGTAATACAAATGCGGGTATGTTTATACTGTTACGGGGTTATCCTGAAATTCGTTTCGGGATCACTTTTAGAAGTTGCCAGTTTTCTATAACCCGCTTTAACATTCGGTTAAATGCAGATTAATCTTTTCATCATGAGGGTGAGTAATGAGTGTGTGGATGGTTCTAGAAGCTTCTAGATGGTGACTAGGCTTCATGACTCTTTAGTGCATTAATTGTTCATTTAATGGATGATGACTAGGTTAGATGATTCATGGTTTTCATTAAATGATATTGCAAGGTGTTTAGATGAATCATTCATATCGTTCACTGTTATGGTCACCTTCCCCTTTCCTACACTAACCCCCCTTGTAAAGTGGCCGGCCCCTCTTGTTAAATGAGGGGGTTGCTTGAAAAAGATGGTTATAGTTATGGATTCATGAAAATTAGATAGCTAGATTTCTAATTTCACCCGATCAAAAAGGCAACTTCATTCACCGTTCATCCATAGCTTTGTATGTAATGAGACAAAGTGTTCTACTCATTCTCTGCATCAATCTTGGTCATCTCTTTTGGCAAACTTGATGATCGAGTTGCCTCGGTTAAGAGGCGGGAGCCCGCTTAAAGATCCGTTGACGTGGTGCCACCTGGACGAGAAGACTGGAGATCGAGGAGATCGGAGCAGCCGCAACAAAGCGTGGGATGATGGTTAAAGACCGAAGGACTCGGATCGTTCGGTATAACATTTTTACCCACTTTGTAGTTTTTTAGTTTAGCGATAATGGCAGATCCGGGTTATAGTATATGATAGCGCCAGTTAAAAACTTTTTGTTCCGCATTTGGCATCTGAAAGACGGCCGGGGCGCTACCGTAGACTTACAGTGGTATCAGAGCCTCGCCATTAAGCTTTACTAACTTGTGCTAACGCGTTTAAAACATCGATCGAACGGATTTTCGAAAACTACAATTTTTCTGTACAAAGTTTCTGTCGATCTTAAATCAAGCCTAAAAATTATTTTGAGCATCACAGAAAAACGAGCAGGCTTTTATAAGAAACCTGGTGAAATTTGGTTGCCCAACTCCACAGTACCGCCGCGGATCCACGGCCCAAACAAGGGTTTGGCCGCGGATCCGCCGCCGTTTTGTGAGATTGGTACTCTAATTTTCTACAGTGTGTTCTACATGGTAAATTGTGGTTTTTGGAATGTTTCTTTTGGGCCCATATTTTGTTACTGTACAGCAGATGTTTGTGGGGCCCACTTCAGAAAGTTTTGTCGATCGAAATTTTAAACGTGTTAGTTTACAGTACTTACATTATATCTCCGACCGTGAATGTCATTCGAGCGGTAAATTGCGTCTAATTGCTATAGTCCTTTTAGACGGATTTGCGAACGTGACTTTCGCATTGATGTTCTGTGTTGTGCTGTGATGTTGCGGATATGTCGTGGTGGATAGCAGTGTGCAATGGTAGTTCAGTTTGAATTAATTTGTACATTTGATATTGCGGGGCGAGCGTCCAACATGTGGACTGCCGTCACTGCCTATTTGAATAATATTCTTTTGGGGCACGACTGGGCTGAGGTCGATGTACCCATTGTACATATTTTTCTTTTCTGTACTAGGATTACCCCGCGGTGGGGTGCACGGATAGCCGGGTTCTAAAGGGAAATGGGCCCGCATCTCATGGCGTTGAGACGGAAGGGGCTTCATTCTAGAATTGGCGGGCTATTTGCCGCACTCGTAGGGAGTACAGGTTGACCCAAGGAGGGGTGCTCAAGTTATCGGATTCCGTGAAGTGTTGGGTGGTCCATTCACTTTGCTGTAGGGGGCTTCCTCGCTTCAGGTTTTGGCGGGTAACTTGCCGCACCCGTAGGGGTCTAGGTTTCATTGCACAGGCTATCCAGACGACCAGGGGAACGTCGGGTTTCTGTAGCGGCTCTGTGAAACCCGGGGATCCCAGATTATCTGTATTGTTCTGTGATGCTTATTACTTTTTCTGTAATATTGCATTTTATCACGCTTGGAGCGATTACTGTCTATTGGTATATATACTATTAGATGTTGTATATGTTTTACACCCGCGCTAGTCCAGTCCCCGCTCTGTCGTTAGTTAAGTAACCTAACGGGTGATGACGGGACCCAGTGGCAAATGCGGATGGCATATACGTACATTATATTTTCGTTTTTTTCTGGTGTGTTTAATTGATGGGACTGCATGGATTCTTATCAATGCAAGGATAAAAAAAACCTACATTTGATGTTCTTGGAACCAATTTTAAAAGTGTTATTACAAAGTCGTTTCCTTTTGTTATGCACAGTGGTATTCGGTTATGAATATCCAGCACCTCATTCGACTAGGCAAGGGCCGAGATCCCTTCACCGGGAGTGACCCCTTGGGCAGAAGTTTGCGTCAGGGTAATAACTTCACTATAGTCGATTACTAGTTGCTTTGCATCGCGGTATTCAGTTGGAATATCCTGCACCTCATTCCACGAGGAAAGAGCTGAGATCCCTTCACCGGGAGTGACCTCTTTAGCAAAGGTTTTCGCCACTATATTCTTATAAAAAGCTATCAGGTTCCTTCAGCGATATCAAGTTCATAACGTTAATGGTTATTCGCCAAAAACTAGCCGTAGTCCTCCGTCATTTCTTTTGGGTATTCAGTAGTATTCAAGCTATATATTTTGACCAACGCCAAGGCATAGTGTTTGGTAGCTGCTGGGTATTCATTTGTTGCATAGATAGATGAGTTGGTTTGGGACAGTCGTTCTGCCATTTTGGCCAATGTCAAGAGCATGTGCGGGTGGGTTCAAATTGACCTGGATAGTGACGGGTAGAACTTGGCATGTGACTTATGACATTTTGACCAACGCTAAGGTCATAAGAGCATATGGCAAAAATCATATCGGTAGTTTCTAAAGAAACTGAAACTTGCCAGGCATGCGTATACCTTCTGGAGTGTTATAACGTGAGTGGATTCCGTCACGTTATCATGCGATGAGAGTTGGATCCCGATTCCCACTGATGAGTTGGTTTACTCTTCGGGTGATCCCGATTGATTCTTCTTTTAGGTTTAGAGGAGAATTTGACGGTACAGTGGGAGGTTTCGTGATTAGATAAAGTGATAACCATTCTGATCTAGGTTAGAGTGCACGCATAGTGTTTCTTTTCTCTCTCTCTCTCTTTGGCAGCGACCTTTGACCGACCCTAGACTATGACTCAGTGACCAAGTTGACCGAACCTTCTTAAAATACTGGCTTTTGGATTGTCTAAAGTTGCATAAGTCATTGCCGCTCCTTCTTTTACCCTTTGTATTTCTCAGAACACCCCATATTACTACGGACATCCACTTCCATTGGATAGATCTATCATATGGTTATATACGAACTCGAAGGGACTTCTTCGAGGATGGATCCAAGTTCAGGAGAAATAGAATTGGTTTATTCAGTTGTCTTTTATCATCACCTTCTCTCAAGTTGCGAGGGCTCCTTAGTTTAGGAGAGTACACCTATTATGCTAATTGGATAGTCTTATTCCAAATCATAGGCAGGTGCCGAAAGGTAGGGAATGAAGAAAACCAATTAGCCTAAGCAGGGTGTACAGAAGGTAATAACTAAAGACAAAATAAAGGAATTAGAAAGAGGGCAAAGTAAATTGCGACTGCTATCATTCACGACCAAACCACGTACTTCATCGCCACTCCTATTTCACCTTTGCTTTTTTCCCCAGTTCGGGAGAAATATAATAAGGTATTATTCAGTTGTCTTTTATCATCATCTTCTCTCAAGTTGTGAGTATTCCTTGGTTTAGGAGGGTACACCTATTATGCTTACTGGATAGTCTTCTTCCAAATCATAGGCTGGTGCCGAACGGTAGGGAAGGAAGAAAACCACTTAGCCTAACGATGGTGTACAAGAAGGTAATGAGTAAAGACAAATAAAGAGAATTGGAGAGAGGGCAAAGAAATATACGGTTAAAGTCATGAATTGGATTATGGAAGAGGAATTACTAGGAATACCAGGGTACCCCTACGAAACATTTTTATATTTCAGTGCATTGTTAATGGAAAACTGATTTCCCGATTAGATACTTACTCCAGGGTATGTATTTAAGAGGTTTCATTCTCAGATCTGTATAGTTTTACAGATGATGAGTGGGAGTAAGTTATTGGGAATTAGGTGATCATCCTCATTATATCGGAATTCATTGTAATTGGTGATATTTGAGGAAATCGCCTGGGTACAGTTTTCAACCTACGACGCACAGGTTTTGAGTTATGTAACTCAGCGGACATATACAGAGTATTGTATGTTGTCCAGTGTCCAACAGGACAAAGGTGTTGGTCCTCGTACTCTATTCTGTTTACTTGTGACTTCTCTAGTTTTTAGACAAGTGTTTCACAGAAATACAATCTCTAAGTTTTGAGAAGTTGTGGGTATAGTTATAAAGTAGAGAACCAGGTATCGCAAGTATCGGGATTCTTCAAAGAAATCGAAGATGTAGATTCTTATGATTGGTATTCAGTTAATGGTTTTGAGAAACTTGTTTCTCTTTCAGGTTACTCATAATTTGATGGATTCCTAAGTTGAGTAATGCTGATTAGACTTTATCCATTGAGTTGATATGCACTGGAGACAGTTGCATGATTAGAATTTGGTTCCAATTAAATAAGTGCCAATGTTTATATATTGGATATAGAATGGTTCATATCTTAACGATGTTAAGGTACGATGAGTTGTCCAGCTTATGCTTAAAACCAGACTATGGATAACTCAAGGCACGTTTCTAGCAGTTTGTCGGTTGACCTTGGTTTTGACGAGGGTTGATTTTCTACCATCTGGAAGATCAATAGTTCTTGACTCGACACAGTATTAGTAAAATGGATTTTTTCAGAAAACAGTAGTGGGAGTAAGGTAGAACTGGAAGTGATTCCAGAACCGCAAATATAGTGGGTAACCCCAGACACCCGAGAGGTACTCTGGTAGCCTCAAAGACGGTGACAGGGAGGTTCTTGTTTACCCAGACTTGACACTACTGTTGTTCCAGGCTATGAGACCTGGCAGGAGGTTAAGTATAGCGTCGTTCTAAACTAGCTTTAGAAGTGTGCGTATATATATTATTCTGCCAGAGGGTTGTCGTAGTCAGTGGGAGCAGCGGAAGCATAGTGTGCAAGTAGCTTATGTCTATTTATAGACTTGAGCAGATATAGCGAAGATAGATCATCTATTTTTGATGTGACAGTCATGAGTTTGACATCATCAGAATAAGGGATGGATCTGTTGAGAAGGTAGTAGGGTGTAATGTCCTGGTATTTGGATGACATACACAAAGTAGGAAGTAAAATTCCTATACTACGATCGGTTATACTATGGTCGTCACACAGTTGTTTCTCCACAAAGGATATGGATATAATATAAGACATTCTGGTTGCTAGATCTATAGTTTTAGATCTAGATTTGGGCAGTTTCCTAATTTAGGTACTTTGACTGTATTCTATTGGTATTTTAGAATAGATGACTCCTGGCATAGTGGTGTACCTGCAGATGATGGAGTCACCCTCTCTAAAGGTGTCTTATATACTAAAGGGGAGAGGGATGTACATGATTGGCAGATCACTTGCTTAGGCAATTGAGTCAATCGTGAGATATCAAGTACCACACCAGATGTTGTTTTTGCACTAGATGCGATAAGTTTATATTAATCCAATCCTGAAGAAACATAAGGAAGCGGTTTAGAACATAAGTGAATGTTCTGCGGATTTGATGACGGCATCCTCCTACGGGAGACGGTTATCTTTCCTGGCTTCAAAGGTGACATTGATGACAGAGTGATTGTCAGAGTTATAGTTTTCCCTCTGATGAGGGATGGTATTATAAACAGGTGGTCCAGGATGGATACTGTGGGAGGCAGGGTGCTGGACACTGATTAGTTTCAATTGTGGATACAGTCTAAGAAGTTTGGATTTCGAGTTCATTTATGAACTAGGTCCCATCAGATATCCAGACATATTCTAAGACAGGTATTACTCAATTCGGGAGATGGCTTTCTCCGCGAACTTAAGATTAAGAGAGACATAGAAAGAAACATCAGGGCGGATCCACTCACTAAGGCTATTTCTCGAACACAATAGTTTTTACAAACGAGCTTTGTGAAACTGATTAGTAGAGGAGTTGGATGTTCGGTATCACACGGGCTGTGAGTATGCGACATCGCAATAATTAGCCTTAAGTGCAAGTGGGAGATTGTTGGACATAGTGCCCTAAAAGTCAATTATTGGATCGCAGGTACGTGATTGCAATGATTGAAGGAGGACCTATACCGATATGACAGTCTTGCTCGAGATGATAGTATGCTATCTGGTTTGTCTTTATCATCGTCTACTTGCTTTAGTTCGCTATTGCATGTTGATAGAGCCCATAGGATTCTTGCTTGACTGCCAGCAGTATGATGGCGATCATATACGTGGGAGCTGGGGTCTATAAGCACATCCTTAAAGTGTCCCTAGTCGTGGGAGTTTAGAGACAGGGCATTGATACTCCAGAGTAGACTAGTGTATACAGTCGAGACCCCGACGAGGGGCGGTGGCGGGTCTCACAAGCCATTGGTGTCGGTTGGTTCACCTAATATGTATACAGGTGCTCATTAGGTTATGAGTACACCGGATAGGACTCGCCGGGAACATGATAGTTGGTATTATACATATCGTCAGATAGCAGTTCCCTGGTGACATATGTACAGGTTAGTTTATCGACCTGAGATCGTCATTTGTCTCGTGTGAGTTCCCACTGTGCTTTGATTACTACCCTACCACGCTCAAAGGAGACGTGCAAACAGGTTTTAGTTTAGTACAGTCCCGAGCCACATGGAGGCAGTGAGTGGATAGTCAGGGATTCGTCTCTCCCGGTATTGGGGGTTGATGTCGTACAGTGCACGGGTGGCCATCACTAGAAATCCTCAGCCGGGGTAGTGGAGAATTACTGATTTGGATCAGTAGTTTCTCAGGAGGTGATGGGCTTCATACCAACACGAATTATCGCGTTATTAGGGGTCTGACTTTATCCACCCACCTAAACTCGATATGCGATACTCTTAGACGAACGGACCGGACTGTACGGATATTGTCACTGTCAAGCTCAGTAGGATTTCTGGATGAGTTCGCTCGTCAGCTTCCCTTCCAATCAATACATAGGCAACCGTTACGTACATCTAGTACCTCTGACGTGCTAGTGGTTATACCCAGTGCCAGTGTGTTGATGAGTCATTAGAGTTCCATACAGACAGTTTCCCAAGTTCGGGCGAAACGTTGTAGAGGTCGTATGGTTTTATGGCTGGGTTCGGAAAATGCACGTGCGTTTATGCACGTATCATATTTCGGGCAGATAATACTGGTAGGCTTTGGTTTAAGCCGGATCCGAGTATTATACTGTGTAGATATAATATCTTTGTCTCAGTTGTATTTGTATTCGGTCGTAATACAAATGCGGGTATGTTTATACTGTTACGGGGTTATCCTGAAATTCGTTTCGGGATCGCTTTTAGAAGTTGCCTGTTTTCTATCACCCGCTTTAACATTCGGTTAAATGCGGATTTATCTTTTCTTCAAGAGGGTGAGTCATGAGTATGTGGATGGTTCTAGAAGCTTCTAGATGGTGACTAGGCTTCATGACTCTTTAGTGCATTAATTGTTCATTTAATGGATGATGACTAGGTTAGATGATTCATGGTTTTCATTAAATGATATTGCAAGGTGTTTAGATGAATCATTCATATCATTCATTGTTATAGTCACCTTCCCCTTTCCTACACTCACCCCCCTTATAAAGTGGCCGGCCCCTCTTGTTAAATGAGGGGGTTGCTTGAAAAAGATGGTTATAGTTATGGATTCATGGAAATTAGATAGCTAGATTTCTTATTTCACCCGATCCAGAAGGCAACTTCTTTGACCGTTCATCCATAGCTTTGGATGTAATGAGATAAAGTGTTCTACTCATTCTCTACATCAATCTTAGTCATCTCTTTTGGCAAACTTGGTGATCGAGTTGCCTCGGTTCAGAGGCGGGAGCCCGTTTAAAGATCCGTTGATGTGGTGCCACCTGGACGAGAAGACTGGAGATCGAGGAGATCGGAGCAGCCGCAACAAAGCATGGGATGATGGTTAAAGACTGAAGGACTCGGATCGTTCGGTATAATATTTCTACCCACTTTGTAGTTTGTTAGTTTAGCGATAATGGCAGATCCGGATTATAGTATACGATAGCGCCAGTTAAAAACTTTTTGTTCCGCATTTGGCGTCTGAAAGACGGCTGGGACTCTACCGTAGACTTACAAAGTCAACATGTTAAGATAAAGTTAAACCAAATAGCATACTATCATGACGAGCAAGAAAGCCCTCTCTATATATATCCAAGCATCCATTATAATATACATCATATGTACAACAATGGCCTCTGGGGTATATACATAACCAACACAAAATTCCTACTTCATCAACCTCTTCTCTACTTGCCATTTAGATTGGGTTGTTTCTTCACTAGTTCATCACTTAGTGAAGAGGTAGCTTGAGTTAGTGTCTCCTCGACGTAGGTCATCTTCGGCCTCGAAGACTTCAAGCAAGCTTATTCATTTCACCTTGTGGAGCCTCACTAGAGTCCGGGAGATCACTACTTGGATCGAAGGGACTACTACAAGGAGCTATTGAAGTGAAGGACCGGTCTACAAAGGCTGTATTCCTTGTTCACTTAGAAGTAAAGATGTTTACATGCTTGTTCGTCTAATTCTCTAGTTTAGATTCTAGCGTTAAGGTTCTTTAGCGCGGCAATTTTTTGAAAACGGCATGGTCGATGTCTCCCGAAACCCAGCGGCCACCCTAGGGAACCCTGCCGTGGTATCAGAGCCATGGTAGAGAATTAGACAATGTTTGTAGAATTACGAAACCGAAACAACTCCGTAACATCGAAACTAAAACCCAAGTTTCTGTCGAAATTTTTAGAGTGTCTAAAATTTTTTTAAGCAACTGCAGAATGCTACATGTGATGTAACATGAACACAACAAAAAATTGAACCCCTCTCGATGGAAAATGGCCGGCCATATTTGCAGTAAAAACCGGCCTGGCCAGTTTTTCAGTGTCTTCTCGGGTTGAATTTTCTTTGGTGTTCTTGGCTCTGGGTTTTGGTGTTTCAGGTGTTGCTTGTTTTTTCTGATATTGCATGTGATGTTATATTTCTGTAAAGGCAATTCAGAGTGTTTCGTAGTCGTAATTCTAACATCCATTCGGGTTATTTAGACGACGTTAAAAAGTTCGAACGGGAATCAATAACCCAATTTTTCCCTCGCTGGAAATTTTCCAAGAGTTGGATTTTTCCAAGTTTAAAATTTTCAGAAAATCATGCTGGTGTTTTCTATGGACTCTCTAGAAGAAAGAAACCCTAAATCGATTCTGTGACCGTCGGAACGGCCATAAAACCCTAGGGTTTACGGTAGTTATGCGGCGCCATAGGTGAGGCAAGGGTTGACCCTTCTACGGTTGGTCCATAGGTGCTATGGCATGTTCTGGGTACTTTTTAAACTCCGCTCAAGTGTTGAGCTCTTTGGGAAATTTTGGGTGTTTGTTGATTCGATCGAAAAGTTTAACATCGTCTAGCTATCTGTCAATTGTGATACAATACTTGGAATCCACAATATTTAGTTTTTTGAAAAGTAATTTGAATTTTATAAATCTAGCAGTTTAGTCTCATTTGATCGGTTGCCACAGAATTTTGACGTGGATCAAAAGTCCGTCACGATTACATAGTGTACGCGGATACTCACCGGGTAACCTTACTAGATAGCCATGCCCCATAGCCCCGACCAAGTGACTGTAGGAGAATCCCTTTCCCAAAAGCATCTGTTCGGGTGCTCGAGGACGCGGTGTTCCGCCTAAGTGCACTTTGTCAACGGCATCCGGGGTGCGGCCGTCTACTAAAGTTTTCGACGAGTATTCAATCAGGTTGTCAGGAATCTTGTTGAATTATCCGACTGGTTACTGAAAAGTGTTTTCAATATCGAGACTAAAATGCGGGGTTTCTAAGTGTTAGGCATATGATGTCTAAGGAATTCATTTGGTTAGGCCTGAAATCTAAAGTATGTGATACATTGGGTTTATGATGTCTAAGGTGGTTGCGGATTCCAATTGCTGTAGTTTTTCACTTTCTTTTCTGCGACCCTAAGTGTAATATGTGGTGTATCGCCGGTTTTGTTGCTATATGTAAACGACAATTGGGATACGCATATTTACTTACGTTGATGACATGTAATGTTATGTGTTGCTGTGATATGTTATATTAGATCGTCGTGTTTGAATAGCCGGGTTTTTTTTATGTGAGATGAGAGTTTTTCATTTTCATTCATATAAAAACTTGTATGTAATATTCTTTTCTTGGGGCACATCCGGGTTGAGGATGATGTCACCATTGATGTATATTATTTACTTTTCCGCATTAGGATAGTCCCAAGGAAGAGAGCACATGTAACCGGGTTCTAGGGTCCAGTGGGAGACCATCTCGAGGAGTCGAGACCGGGTCTCCTAACTTGTCACGACCCGAATGTGGCACGCGACCGGCACTTAAATCACGTGATATCTAAAAACGTCGAAGCGGTCCATGTAAGCCGAAACTCGGAATCTAAACTCTTTTTGAAAATATTGGAGGTGAGTTTTAAAATAGTCATCAGATGGGATCAGTTTAAAATAAACATTTAAGTTTAACTATGTATCTTTGAAAAACATCTATGACATTTTAAAATTCGACAGCACCTCCTTTGTAAATTTTGGATAAAACCCAATACAAACATAACAATAAAAACAACATCCCAACGGGAGCTAGTTTCCACGCCCAAACGGCGGAGCAACCAAGCAAACAATATACGACGCACAATGGTGAAGAAAAGAAAAGTGAAACAACATCAACAATATAAAATGGTCGACTCCAATGAGTGCGACATCACAACACACAACTCTAAGTCTCGCTTATAAGTCTACAAGATACCCTTTCTAAGTTGATGGAGTTTTACTAGATACAAGAAGATATGAATATACAAGTGTGAGTACGATACAACAGTAACCCACCTAACAAAGCAATCACCGAAAGGAATGTGTGCCCCAAGCCGCTGATAATACAAGCGGTAAAACCAGCAAGAAACTGTGGCACAACGGGGGTGAGTTGCTAACTCAGTGAATAAAAGTACATGATAAGGTAGAAATCGAAATGCACAACGATACCTAGGTCATAAATATAATACTATCATATCCTGCACTAGTATAATATACGATATGCGTATGTATCATAAATGTAACTCTATCCATCACATAAACCCAAAATAGAATGTATCAATGCAAATGACCTGTATCTAGGTATAAGCCTATAAGTAGCCGAAAATATATATGTAAAACCTCTTCTTTAAAATAGCCGCAAAATACATATGTCACGGCATAAAAGCAGACGTGATAGTATGAAATATAATAGGTATCTTATTTAAGATATACGTTTTGTTGTTTTAATGAATAGTGTTAAGAGGTTTACAATTTAAAAGATTCCAATGTCACACTAGACATGACAAAATAATGAGACTATAGCTCGATTTTGAATTTCTTTTTACAAGCAACTACTCGTAAAAAGGTATGCAAGTACTGTCCCCCGGATCAGTCCTGGTCGGCTACAATAACTCATAACATAACTGTATACCTCATAATAGCAACATATCAATATATATGGATGACCAGCATCGACACCCGAAATCAAAAATCACTCGTGTCCATCACCGACACGCAAATCCTCAAATCTCTCGTGTCCATCACCAACACGCAAATGGAGATATCGTCGACACTATCTTAACAGATGATCGCCACCCGATATCCCTGGCCCCGGTCAGTATCCACTGGATATCCGCCGTGCTCAAATCGAGCCCCGGTCGTTATCCCCCGGATATCTGTCGTGCTCATCTCTATCTCCGGTATCGAGTGTACACGCTAGGCTCCCCGCCTCACATGCGGCTATCCTGCCCCTCGGTCTCACCCGGGTCCACCATGTATCCGATTGTATAATCCCCCACTCAGCCCAGATAAGTAGCAAGTCCGTAATCATATATCTCCCCCACTCGGTTCGAAATAAAACAATAAGAAAACATCAAGCTCATGGTGGACGTCAACTCATCATATCCAGAAATATCAACTAAAGAATAATAATACTTGCATAGATCATTCTGATGCTATATTATATATATATATATATACATATATAACAGCGTCCCATACCACTGATATTTATCATCAAAAGTAAAACTTCCTGAAAACTCATAAGAATCATCTATGAATACCCATGGTACTAGTATTCGCAATGCTTAACAGATAATAAGGTAAAGTACGTAAATAAGTCATACAAGCAAATAAACGTGTCAATTCTACTGTGCCATGGCAATACTAATGATGTGTAGTATAGCATACGCGTCTGTGCCTGTGCAACATGGTAATCATTAGTATTTATGCGAGTGTTCTATAAGTGTATAAAGCCTGCTCGTATCGACATCTACATACGCATCACGTAGTATAGTAGTCCTACAGTGACATGGCAATACCAATGAGGTTTACTGTAACATATATGTATGTGTTCGTGCAACATAATACTCATTGGTAGTTGTGCAGAGTTCTATCAGAATGTTCGTATCACGGAAACGTATAACATAGATAAATATATCGCGAATGTGTAAAGTAAATCTAAGCGTAACTATTAAATATAACTACTTACTATGAGCTATACCATTATCTTTGGAAATGGAACGAAACGTCGGTTTTGAAATAAGGAAGCTGCCTTAGATTAAAAACAGATATTCGTTAGTTTTTAAAAGATTATAGCCTACTCAAGTATTACGTTCTAAAACGAAATAAAGCGTGACTCTACGAGTCTAAATGAAACTTGGCCATTATTCGGCATACTAATCTCATTATCATAAGTACGGTATGGTTCCTCGTACCATATCCACATTATCAATACTCAAAATCAACTCAAGTATGGCATAACCCTTCATACAATTTCTCTAAACCATGAATAAATACTAAATCTAACTATATAACATACTGTGCTATTTATAAGGTTGTGGGGGTGTTATACGCCATCCACCCGACTTCCCCCGTAGATGAAAATCTACTCACCAACTTGTCGTGCTCATTGAATCCACGACTGCTATGCCCGTCATCTCCATCTCGGAAACCTTCACGATCGTACCTATAATTATAGTTAAAAACACATCGATGTAAATATCATATCGAAAACCAAGACAACGAGCTAAGCACCCATAGGTTTGAATCTACAGCTCACTTACCCCAAAAATGAACAAACGCCCCTGAAATTAACGTACGTATGTCAATGTTTCAGTTGCAGTACAAAAATACGAAAAACCCTTATTGGAATATCGGAAACTTTAATAACAACCAAACTAAACATTCCTAGATTTCTCTGTATAAATACTGGGAAAAATCAAACAATACCATAACTTATAAAATATCCCAGTGAAGCTACATAAGAAAAACCAACACCAAATACCCTATGGGGCCCGGCGGCGCCGGAAAAACAAGGAATGTCGCCAATCGATCTTAGGAGATAGGTTCTCGGGCTTTAAGTGAAGTCTCTTAGTGGTCTCGTCATACTACTGTCTTATTAGTTTTTCTAGTGGTATTACCTAATGGTTCCAGATTCAATTATACCTTCACAGATATCACAAAATTTCATGTTTTTGACACTACACATAAAAACAGATATTGAACAGAATTGATATTTGAAAAGAAGGAAGGAATTATACCTATGGAGATGATTCACATCAGAACACCAGCTCAAGAATTACTTATGGAAGCATCTAAGGTTTGTAGTGGATCAAGCTTGACGAGGTGCACAAGTTGATGAAGGGATTAAGATTTTCTTCATTAGGATTGATGAACACTTGGGAATTTTCTTGTTTTGGAGCTGAAGAAGTGTGTTGTTTCAATTGGGATAGCTAAAGGAATTACTAAGTGTTATGTGTAGAGAAAGCATGAGGTGGAGGGTTGTGAGATGGAGGTGTCAATTGAGAAGGAGAAGGTATAAAGTTGAGAAGAAGGAGATGGAGGGAGTTGAGCATGGGTGAGGGTGTGGCAGTGTGAGGGTTTGAACTAGGATATAATATACCAACCATTGACAAAAGAATAAAAAAAAAAAAGAAAACCCTTTTATATAAAAATCTACATCCTTGTTTAAAAGATGTGAAATACTTATTCTAGCACTTAAATATCATTATCTTAATGTAAAATACAATGTTATGTTAAAATAATTAAAAATATCATTTTTATGATATCACACACTTTTATTCATAGTTATCAAAATAATTACATTTTTCGGATATAATTCCGATGCCCAATTTCATAAGCGATATCATTTTTGTAAACTTATTAAATTCATATTTTAAGTTATAAATTAATATTTATAATTTTCCAAAATGTTACATACTCTCCCCGTTAAAGAAATTCGGTCCCCGAATTTAAATTGAACCCCCTTCTTAAAACATTTTTCTTAATCTAATCAACTTATTTCAAAACAATTTTCCGGGGTCTAAATTTTAAAACATATAATCCGCTCAATATAACAGAACTCTAAAGTCCCATACGAGCTAAAACGTAACATAACGCAACAGTGTGCGTGAAACATCAAAATGATATAAGACTCACATAACTGTAACTCTAGCGGTTGCTATGAGGATTACTCCAGTTATGATGCAAAATGCCAAATACGAAAACCGTTATGTATACCAAGTACACAATCAATGTCATAGTCGTAGTGCAATATCGGTAGCACACGACCAAGTGAAAATATAGAAATCAATTCTATAACATATCTTATCAAGTGCAATACACGGAAACAAAATCAACCCTAACGGGTTTGCATGCATATCTCAAACCACACATCACGGTGTGCACAAAAACAAAAACATCGTCAAGTGCAACAAGTGTGCACAAAACAATATCCACTGCATCAACTGTGCATGGAGCAAAAATCAAGTGCATCTAAAGTGCACAAAATCAATCTCAAGTGCATCGGGGTGCACAAATAAATCTCAAGTGCATCGAGGTGCACAAAATGAATCTCATGCGCATCAGGTGCATAAACATCAAAACGTGCTACTGGTGTGCACAAAAATCATACCGAAAATACCTAAAGTATATATATATATATATAATCTCTTAATCATGTGCAACTGATGTGCATGGAAAATATTATTCTAGTGTCTCTGGTGTATGCGACACTTCAATCGAGTGCAGTCACCTCAGACTGGCATCTCAACAGTGCACCTGGTGTGCACAAAACATCAATCAAAGTGCACGGAAATCTCAAACAAGTGCACCTGGTGTGCACAAAACATTTGTGTGACCCTAAAGTCCTCAAAATACATAAATAAAAAAATTTGGACATTGAGTTGTCCTTTCTTCAATATTGAAAATGAAATATTTGGATTATAAAACTCAAATAACAACACAACGGACATCGAAGTATGACTTCTTCCATGTCGAAAGGTGTTATAAACACCCGGAATTGGCAGAGCAAGGATTACCACTTGTCTACTACCTCGGTCTAGCGTCCTCTATCTCTGAATTCTGGTTCTTCTTGCGGATCTCTAACGTTATGGCCTCTTTTATACAATCGTTCGGTGAGGGGCAATGACACAATCAGTCCTACTGCTGATACCTCTCACCATATCTTCTTGACCAGTAGTCTAGTCTCTCGCAACGCAACATTTTGATGACGACGATCTATAATCTCTGCGTGTGCGCCAACAACTGATCCTGGGTCAAATCTTACTTATTAAAAACACTTGGAAAGATTCCATCAAGTCTCCTGCTGATATTATTTATCCAGCCTGCCCGAATCTAGCACTCATTACTGAATCCCCTTTCTTTTTCGTAACAACTGCCATCTCCTCAAGATCTTCCTCTGAAAGTGTGGTTGTACGCACCTCTGCATATGCATCAAATCTTCAATATTGACGGTGAAGAACAACTGCCCACTGAAACTTCGCACCAATCTCTTGTTCCATTACTTTCCAATATCAATCAATTAAGGAGCACATCGAGATAGTTACGCGAATTTCAAGTCATGCTTGGTTATGACCAAGCCCGGAGGCTTACAAGACTTAAAAACACAAATCCGAGATCTCTGATACTCTGTAGAAGAATCTGGATAAGCTCACATTCAAGAACTCGTCCCAATTTGTCGGAGAAAAACTTACTACACGATCTCTCTTGAGTGACTCGCATCAGGTCTGAGCAAGACCCATCAAAGAAACTAATCAACTTCACTGTTCCCGCATCGGAGCGCCACAACGGATTAAATATACTAGCCATCCCATAGCTGAATGACTATGGATCCTCTGTTCCATCTATACTTACAGATATCGGCAACTTTTAACTTTATGAACTCTGGAAGCAACACCTCGATAACCCTGGCAATGATTTGTACCACTGTCTGAGCAGTACACAACACCACGATCTTCGGAGAGGGGAAACATCATCCCTCAAGTCCGGCTGATTTCCATCAATAACCCAATCCTCTGGTGCGGATCCCGAAGAAACTCTCTTCCGATCATTTAAGGATAAACAACATGTCCCTATGCCACCGGAATGTCACCCTGGTCAGTCCTCATCTCAGACAAGTCTGCCCTGACCGTATCTCTAACCGCAGTCCTCTTGGCTCACGTAGACATGGCGATCGAAACAATCAATATGTATTGGTAAGGATAGATCAACGGAACGAATAGAAGAAAAGATCACAAGATATATATCCTAAGGTATCTTAGGCGGAGTATCATATCGTAAATATGCCGCGGAACATATGTACGGTACGCCACTCTACTTGGTACATACTCCATCAACCAAGGCCATCATATGTAACGAAAGTTCGGGTATAAACCCCCCAAAGTCAAGTCTAAGTCCTATAAGGTCAAGCCTAGGTAACAAAAGTGTATGCGTAGACTTCATATAGTCAAGCCTAGACTCGAACAAAGGTTAAACCAAACGCTCTGATACCAACTTTGTCACGACTCGAATGTGGCACGCGACCAGAACTTAGATCACGTGACATCTAAAGACGTCGACGCGGTCCAAGTAAGCCGAAACCCGGAATCTAAATCCTTTTTGAAAATATTGGAGGTGAGGTTTAAAATAGTCATCAGATGGGATCAGTTTAAAATAAACATTTAAGTTTAACTATATATCTTTGAAAAATATCTATGACGTTTTAAAATTCGACAGCACCTCCTTTGTAAATTTTGGATAAAACCGAATAAAAACATAACAATAAAAACAACATCCCAATGGGAGCTAGCTTCCACGCCCAAACGGCGGAGCAACCAAGCAAACAATATACGACGCACAATGGCGAAGAAAAGAAAAGTGAAACAACATCAACAATATAAAATGGTCGACTCCAATGGGTGCTACATCACAACACACAACTCTAAGTCTCGCTTATAAGTCTACAAGATACCCTTTCTAAGTTGATGGAGTTTTACTAGATATAAGAAGATATGAATATACAAGTGTGAGTACGATACAACAGTAACCCACCTAACAAAGCAATCACCGAAAGGAATGTGTGCCCCAAGCCGCTGATAATCCAAGCGGTAAAACCTGCAAGAAACTGTGGCACAACGGGGGTGAGTTGCTAACTCAGTGATTAAAAGTACATTACAAGGTAGAAATCGAAATGCACAACGATACCTAGGTCATAAATATAATACTATCATATCCTGTACTAGTATAATATACGATATGCGTATGTATCATAAATGTAACTCTATCCATCACATAAACCCAAAATAGAATGTATCAATGCAAATGACCTGAATCTAGGTATAAGCCTATAAGTTGCAAAAAATATATATGTAAAACCTCTTCTTTAAAATAGCCGCAAAATACATATGTCACGGCATAAAGCAGACGTGATAGTATGAAATATAATAGGTGTCTTATTTAAGATATACGTTTTGTTGTTTTAATGAATAGTGTTAAGAGGTTTACAATTTAAAAGATTCCAATGTCACACTAGACCTGACAAAATAATGAGACTATAGCTCGATTTTGAATTCCTTTTTACAAGCAACTACTCGTAAAAAGGTATCCAAGTACTGTCCCCCGGATCAGTCCTGGTCGGCTATAATAACTCATAACATAACTGTATACTTCATAATAGCAACATATCAATATATATGGATGACCAGCATCGACACCCGAAATCAGAAATCACTCGTGTCGATCACCGACACGCAAATCCTCATATCTCTTGTGTCCATCATCGACAGGCAAATGGAGATATCGTCTACACTATCTCAACAGATGATCGCCACCCGATAACCCTAGCCCCGGTTGGTATCCACTGGATATCCACCGTGCCCAAATCGAGCCCCGGCCAGTTGTTCATATCATAATATTGCAGTTTATATTCCCCAATTCTTATTCGTTTTACAAATAAACAGGTGCTTTTGACGCATGTCTGCTACATGTTACAGGTTACAGGTTCTTGGACAGAAAACAGTGCAAACGATGTAAAGACGATGAAATTGTGGACTTTAACCAACAAACAGAGAATCTTGATCAAGCCTACATAAGGAACAATTCACAAAGCAAGATTCAAGACATCGACTCAAAGCGAACGGTTAAAAATCCATTGTAAATTGTTCACTGAAGATCTGGAACCAACCTAAAAGCCCAAATGGAAAAAGATATATATAAATAAGAAGCCCAAGCCAACAAGAAGCAACCCAGGAAATTTCACCAAGAGATCTCCCCAAAGGGCCGCGGAACCGCGGCCCAAGCCCACTAATGCCGCGGTTCCGCGGCCATTTAAAGCCCGTGTCGGTGTATCTTTCTAGTGTGGGGGCGTCGGTGCGGGGGTTTGGATTTTCCATGGGCATATATGTAAAATCACGTGTGCGAGAATCTGTAACCTTAGTTTCCCTATTTACATATAAATTGTAATCACAGATCTGCAAAACCCATGCCACTTTTCATTTTCATAAATTCAGATATGTTCTGTATTCTTGCTTGGAGAGAGCCATCAATAAAAATTAGTAAGTTACTTTTAATTCTTTGTTTTAATTCTCTTTTAATTAGAATGTCTTTTAATCCACTAATGAGCGAGTAATCTCCTCGCTTGTTAGGGTTAGCCTTAGGGAAAGGTTTGAGAGATGAGATCTCTCACCCCTTTCATGCCATTTCATACCTAAGAATTAGAACTCCATGCATGCACGCACACCCCGCTCCCTACGGCACCTTATCCCTCGAGGTAATGGTGACACCGTAGTGTAAAGGACCGGTTGCGCGTGTTTTCTATGGAGGTTAGGGTAAGTATCGATAAAGGAAGACAAGAATTTAGAGGAAGAAATATCTTCCCAAAAGATTCTAATCCACTTTATTGATAATTACTATAACATCTAATAGATCTAAAATAAGGCATTGAAAGCGGTGAGGGAACCTTTAATCTTCCAACTTCCCCTAAGCCTAACCCTAGCAAGACTTTAATTTAGATTAATTTAGTTTATTGATAGATCTAGGTTTTTTAGACATAATAAATCAATCCAAACAACATTTGGAATCAACTCGTAAAAACACATTAAGAAAATTACACATCTCTGTGGATCGACCCGTATTCACTGGCTAGCTTCAAAGCGACGCCGTTTCTGATGACGGTTAACAAGTATTTTTGGACAAATCACCAGTATCCCCCGGATATCTGTCGTGCTTATCTCCATCTCCGGTATCGAGTGTCCTCGCTAGGCTCCCCGCCTCACATGCGGCTATCCTGTCCCTCGGTCCCGACCGGGTCCACCATGTATCCGACTGTATACTCCCCCACTCAGCTGGGATAAGTAGCAAGTCCGTAACCGTATATCTCCCCACTCGGTTCGGAATAAAACAATTAGAAAATGTCAAGCTCATGATGGACTCCAACTCATCATATCCAGAAATATCAAGTAAAGAATAAGAATACTTGCATAAATCATTCTGATGATATATTATATATATACATATATAACAGCGTCCCATACCATTGATATATAAGATTAAAAGTAAAACATCCTGAAAACTCATAAGAACCAACTAAGAATACATATGGTACCGGTATTTGCAATGCTTAACAGATAATAAGGTAAAGTACATAAATAAGTCACACAAGCAAATAAACGTGTCAATTCTACTGTGCCATGACAATACTAATGATGTGCAGTGTAGCATACGCGTCTGTGCTTGTGCAACATGGTAATCATTAGTATTTGTGCGAGTTTTCTATAAGTGTATAAAGCCTGCTCGTATCGACATCTACATACGCATCACGTAGTATAGCAGTCCTACAGGGACATGGCAATACCAATGAGGTGTAGTGTAACATATGAGTATGTGCTCATGCAACATAATACTCATTGGTAGTTGTGCAGTGTTCTATCAGAGTGTTCGTATCACTGAAACGTATAACATCGATAAATATATCGCGAACGTGTAAAGTAAATATAAGTGTAACGATTAAAAGTAACTACTTGCTATGAGCTATACCATTATCTTTGCAAATAGAACGAAACGTCGGTTTTGAAATAAGAAAGCTGCCTTAGGTTAAAAACATATATTCGTTTTGGAAATTGGCACCGCATCCTTGTCTTTTATCATTAAAAAGGGAAACGAATCATTAGTTTTTAAAAGAGTATAGCTCATTCAAGTATGACGTTCTAAAACGAAATAAAGCGTGACTCTACGAGTTTAAAGGAAACTTGGCCGTTATTCGGCATAGTAATCTCGTTATCATAAGTACGGTATGGTTCCTCATACCATATCCACATTATCAATACTCCAAATCATCTCAAGTATGGCATAACCCTTCATACAATTTCCCTAAACCATGAATAAATACTAAATCTAACTATATAATATACTATGTTATTTATAAGGTTGCGGGGGTGCTATACGCCATCCACCCGACTTCCCCCGTGGATGTAAATCTACTCACCAACTTGTCAAGCTCATTGAATCCATGACTGCTATGTCTGTCATCTCCATCTCGGAAACCATCGCGGTCGTACTTATAATCGTAGTTAAAATCACATCGATGTAAATATCATATCGAAAACCAAGACAACGAGTTAAACACCCGTAGGTTAGCACCTACAGCTCACCTACCCCAAAAATGAACAAACGCCCCTGAAATTAACGTACGAACGTCAATGTTTCAGTTGCAGTACAAAAATACGAAAAACCCATATCGTAATATCGGAAACTTTAATAACAACAAAACTAAACATTCCCAGATTTCTCTGTATAAATACTGGGACAAATCAAACAATACCATAACTTATAAAATATCCCAGTGAAGCTATATAAGAAAAACCAACACCAAACACCCTAAAAGGCCCGGCGATGCCGGAAAAACAAGGAATGTCGTCGGTCGATCTTAGGAGATAGAGTCTCGGGCTTTAAGTGAAATCTCCTAGTGGTCTCATCATACAACTGTCGTATTAGTTTTTCTAGTGGTATTACCTAATGGTTCTAGATTCAATTATACCATCACAGATATCATAAAAGTTCATGTTTTTTACACTGCACAAAAAAATAGATATTGAACAGAATTGATATTTGAAAAGAAGGAAGGGATTATACCTATGGAGATGATTCACAGAGAACACCAGCTCAAGAATTAGTTAAGGAAGCATCTAGGGTTTGTAGTGGATCAAGCTTGATGAGGTGCACAAGTTGATGAAGGGATTAAGATTTTCCTCATTAGGATTGATGAACAATTGGGAATTTTCTTGTTTCGGAGCTGAAGAAGTGTGTTTTTTCAGTTGGGATAAATAATTGAATTACTAAGTGTTATGTGTAGAGAAAGCATGAGGTGGAGAGTTGTGAGATGGAGGTGTCAATTGAGAAGGAGGAGGTGTAAAGTTGAGAAGAAGGAGGTGGAGGAAGTTGAGCATGGGTGAGGGTGTGGTGGTGTGACGGTTTGAACTAGGATATAATATACCAACCATTGACAAAAGAATCAAAACAAAAGAAAACCCTTTTATGTAAAAATCTACATACATGTTTAAAAGATATGAAATACTTATTCTAGCACTTAAATATCATTATTTTAATGTAAAATACAATGTCATGTTAAAATAATTAAAAATATCATTTTTATGATATCATACATTTTTATTCTTATTTATCAAAATAATTACATTTTTCGGATATAATTCCGATGCCCAATTTCATAAGCGATATCATTTTTCTAAACTTATTAAATTCATATTTAAAATTATAAATTAATATTTATAATTTTCCAAAATGTTACATAACTCTAGTATTAGTAGGGTTGCTCACCGCTCTCGTAAGAGTTTAGGGATGTGGGTTTGGCTGTTCATCGCGACCGTGGAATCCATATTTTATACTGGCTTAATTTAAAACACGGAATTCCTATTATATCCAATATTTCATATGTTATCTTCTGCTGCTGATATTCTGTGATGTGATCACTTGATATTCTGAGACGAATGCTTATATGATATATATGATATATAATAAATATTGCTGCTTTCGTTTCTTCTGTGATGCTCAGGAAGCATAATTGATGGGACTTTATTAATGAGATTATTGAAATAAAAGAAACCTAAAGATGTTGTAGAATTTTGTTTTAAAAACTGGTAGTTCTAGTTCTTGCTTTGCATAACGGTATTCCTTGTAGAAATCCAGCACCTTATCTTTTAAGGAAAGAGCCGAGATCCCTTCACCGGTAGTGACCTCTTTAGCGAAACTGGCAGATGCTACAACCCACTTGGTTTTGTTTTTGATTGCTTCTCTAGTTCTTGTTTTGCATAGCGGTATTCCTTGTAGAATATTTAGCACCTTATTCGATAAGGAAAGAGCCAAGATCTCTTCACCGGGAGTGACTTCTTTAGCGAAACTAGTAAAAGCCTTAAAAATACTCTTTTTCAAATAACTTGTTTCTACAACGATATCAAGTTCATTACACAAAAGATTTTCTTAAACCTGTCGTAGCCCTCCGTCATTTCAGATAAGTGCTACTTAGTATTTGTGCTACGTTTGTTGACCTCCGTTAAGGCGCAGTGTGTGGTAGCTGACTAGTGATTATCTGCTGCATATGATGCAATTGGATTAGGGTAGTCGTACGACCTTGTTGACCTCCGTCAAGGGTCGTGCGGGTGGGTTTAATTCAATCATGAAATGTACGGGTTGAACTTGACTAGCAGCCTATGGTTTATTGACCTCCTTCAAGGTCATAAGACGCTAGCAGCAGAATATTATCGGAATTTCAAGTGTTGAAATTTGCAATGAGTTTGCATACCTTCTGTGAGATAGTTGGACCACGATACCCACTGCGAGTAAAAGTTACTCCTGAGAAAGTTTACACATTACAATTAGCTGATCAAGTAGGTGTCTAGAAAGGTGTTAACGGGATTACGCACCCTAGAAAAACGAGATTTATTTTAATTAGGTCCGTGCAAAAGCACGAGGAACCTCCCTCAAAGTACCGACACTGGCCTGGCCGAAAGATTGGCAAACTTGTAGGGTGTAATTAATCCTGGCTATTCATACCTTTTAGTGTTTGAAGGAAGATTTGATAAAAAAAAGTGGGAGCCATCCTGATTACATAAAATAATAACCAATCTGATCTTGCAAGAGCATACGCTGAGTATTTTCTTCTCTCTCTCTCTCCTGGTAGAGACCAAGTCACGCCTTAATCAAGATAATAAAAGAATGCATTGACTGAACCTGCTTATTATACTGAGCTGGGGAACGTTGGTTCCGCTCTATCTTATAAGTGTTATAAGCCCGAGCAGGAAATAGAGGATTATCTGGATTTCCACGCAACCCAATTGAGGAATAAGCATGTTGATGCATATTCTTCAGGTGTGTTCATTACCAAGAACTGTTTCTCAGTGTCCTCTACGTCCTAGGTATGAAATACCGGATTAGGATCCCACATATGTAATCTGTTGCATTGGCTATATAAAGGTAGAAAACTGGGATAGGGTGATATATCTCTAAGTGTTAGAGAATGGTGCAATTGTTACAGCCAAATCAGTTGGCAGATATCATCTTGTATTACCAAATGGTAAATATATTGATTCTGAACAAATTTTATTACATACCGAACCTGATATAAAACATTACATCAGTTTCTTTATTGAGTTAAAGAAGGATATAATTTTGTATTGCAGGATGATGTTATGAACATTTTCCTTAATTAAGAGCTGATTGGATCATGCACGTCATGTAATGGCATATACGTTCTAAATCAAACCACAGTTCAAAGTAATTAGAACACACACAAGAGGAGTTGTTCAGAAATGAACGAATCCTTCTTGTGGCATTGTAACTAGGTCATTTCAATGCGACGCGACTAGCTAAGTTACATAAGGATGAATGTTTGAATCTGTTCGAATTTTCATCTTATGATACTTGCAAGTTTTGTCTCAAAGGTAAAATGGCCAATACTCCGTTTAATGGAAATGGAGAAAGAGTTGTTGAACTCTTAGGACAGATACATGATGATGTATACAATCCTATGTCTACACATACCAGGCTTAGTTCTTTGTACTTCATTACTTCCATCAACGATCTCTCAAGATTCTGACATGTGTTCCTGTTGAAACATGAGTCTGAAACTTTTGAGAAATTCAAGGAATATAAGCCGAAGATTAAGAACCAGACGGGTAGAAGTATTAAAGTCCTACGATGTGATCAAGGAGGAAAATACTTGGGCATGGTGTTCCTGAAGTTTCTAAAAGGAGAATGTGATTTTCTCTCAGCTTACTCCTTCGAGTACACCACAGCACAACGTTGTATCGGGGCGGAGGTATCGCACCCTATTAGATATGGTGCGCTCTATGATGAGTACTGCTGAGTTGCCTGTTTTCTTTTAGAGTTATACACTTGAGAAGCTGCATACCTATTGAATGAGCTTCCAACCAAATCAGTGCCTACCACTCTATATAAGATATGGAATGGGAAGAGACCATGTCTTAAACGAGTTAAGATATGGGGTTGTCCGGCCTATGTTGAAAAGCAAAATCCGGACAAGATCGAAGCAAGGTCAGTTCTGTATAAGTTTGCTAGGATATCCCAAACATTTGCAAGGGTATATCTTCAACCACACAGAGGAGCAAAATGTGTTTTGTTTCTCAGCATGCCACCATTTTAGAAAAGGAATTTCTTGTGAAGAAATTTGTGGACATAAGGTAGAACTGGAAGGAGTTTCAGCTAGACAAACTAACGGCTGATGATTTGGTGAAACCAAAGGATTCAATAGTCTCCAACGAAACTCATCCTCTCCGCTAAATTGGTAGGGTTCCTCATCCCCCAGCGAAATACTACGGTTTTCTCGATTACAGTGGGAGCGAGGATTGCATCATAGTAGATGATGACCCAACTAGGTTCAGGCAGGCCATCACGAGTGGCGACTCTATGAAATGGATCGATGCTATGCGATTAAAGATGGAATCCACGTACACCAACTAAGTATAAATTTGAATGTTGCACCTGAAGGGGTAAAACCTATCGGGGGCAAGTGGATCTTGAGAAGATTCATGGTGTAAATGGAAAAATTGAGATTTGAAGTAAAGGGTTCTCGTCATGTAACCAAGTGTGGACTGTGATGAAACATTTTCTCCAGTAGCTATGCTTAAGTCCATCGGGATTAAAGAAAGCATCGCGGAGATGGAACATCTGTTTTGATGCGGTAGTCAAAGTGTTTGACTTCATCAAAAAAGGTAGATGAACCTTGTATATACAAGAAGGTTGTAGAGAGTAAGGCTGTCTTTCTCGTATTGTACGTAGATGACATACTCTTGATTGGAATGGGTTTCCTATGCTACAGTCGGTCAAGCTCCTCTTATCACGAGGATTCTCTATGGAAGATCTGGATGATGCCTACTACATCTTGTGGATTATGATCTATGGTGATTGATCTAAGTGGATATTAGGAGTGTCCCAAATCCAGGTACATTAACACCATTCTAAAGGGATTTAGTATGGATGATTCTAAGCGTGGTGGTTGGCCCACTTACTCATGAATCACTCTCTCAAAAAAGATGTCTCCCGAGACTGATTTGGAGAGAGCTCGCGTGCAAGGGATAACCTATGATTCGGCAGTAGGCTATATCATGTATGAGATGTTGTGTACATACCAGAAGTAGCTGACTCACTAGGAGTAGTGATCAGGAATCAATCGGATCTTGGGAGAATCTCTGGGCAGCTGTGAAGGACATTCTTAAGTACTTAAGAAGCACTGAAGAAATGTTCTTGGGGTTTTGGTAGCGGTGAACTCCAGTGGGAGTCCTTTACCAATTCGAGCTTCCAGAGTGATAAGGTCGACTTAAAGTCAGTCACAGGCTTTGTCTTTACCCTCAGTGGAGGGACGGTGTAACGCCTTAGATTTCGGTTAGCATTCGTTTAGACGTTAATGCGGGTTTACAGTAAAAAGTTTACCAATTCGGGTTCCTCAAATTTTATAACATTTAATTAATAATTTATTATTATTTGTTATAAGCATGCACGCACGTGTGCACGTAAATGCGAGGATTTGTTTGTGCTAATCTAGTCTTAGCAACCATGACACTTAACCTAATCCTTGTTTAAATCCACCCTTTTTCTTTAATCCTTGATATTTCCTTTGTGAGTGAGAGAGAGAGAGAGATATTTGTTTTGTGATGAGTAGTATGAAAGCATTAATGAGAAGGCATGGTGCATTAATGGCTTTGGTTACACTCACCTCTCAACTCACCCTACACTCACCTCCCTCTCTCATATCATCACACACTCTCTCTCTTTTCTCTATCTCATTTGTTCTTTCTTCTTCTCTCTCATAAACTGAACACTTAGCTTCTCTTCACCTTTTCCTACACAAAATCCATCACAAATCCACAAATCTTCACAAAACTCACATCTTTGTTCACATTTTTCCTCTTGGATGCCATGGAGTTTGCAAAGTTAGGATCTTTGTGCTCTTTTGTGTAGGTAAAGATTCTTTTCTGTTCCTTAAGTGTTTATTGTGTAGCTTAGCTTGTTAGTTTCAGTTTTTATCGCGTATCGTATTGTTTCGGATAAATATCATATTTTTAGTGTTTTGTTTGGGTCTCGGATGATCTGCTGTTAAACCAGGTAATTGTTGCAAAAATTGACTTGACAGTAACCTAGTATAGAGACCTAGAACCTACCCTCAAAATATGAGCCCACTTCCTCCAACTCCGGCCGCAGATTTATTGCTTCTGGCCGCAATTTGCGGCCAGAGTAGGGACCTGCGTATTGATTTTTGGTGTTGGGGTCTCTGGGGTTAATTGTAGTTTCATGGTACTTGCAATTTTTACAAATTGTTAGCACATAAAAATCTGGGATCACTTATGTGTTTCTCGTGTTTCGTTTCACGCGATACCTTATCCTATACGGTGCGTGTTACGTGTTGCCATTGCGCTGAGTTGGTTTCGTAATGTCTCTATACGCGTTAGCTGCAATACGAACCTTTCAGAGTACGTAGGTGTGTCGTGTTGGTCCGTGTAGATTGTAAGTATTATAGGTCTATTATTAATATATATTTGCTTTGTTGTTTTAATGTTGCAGGTTCGCAGGTGGGGACTACGGACACCACTACAAAGGGAAAACAGGCGGTAGGCTTCACCTAGCTTGGAGTGTTGGTGAGTAGATTTAACATCTACAGGGGAATTGCCCGCTTGGCGTTATCCGTCTGGGCTAGAAATGTTAATACTTGTCGCATATTCTATGTCATATTTAGAATTGCGCATTTACCCTATTACATAGATGTTGTTGTGCTTGGACTAGTAGCCTTAGGACACTGCACATATAATTGACGATTCATGTTGCACGAGCACTGATTGTATGCTACACACACCGTCAATAATTGCCATGCCACACACAACCCACTTAAAGATATGATATTACTTAGTTAGGGACATTGTGACATTGATTCATATTTCTTATCGCATATGACTTTTAGCATACCTGTTTATCTACATGCTTACACATATGCCTTCATATACTTATATGTTAGATACCTGTATACCTATAGAGTATTGTACCATTAGTGAAAGGTACATACACACTTCATGACATTGCTACAGGTATACCTTGCACATACTGCTCTTATACCCAGGGGGTATATTACATCTTTTACTTATAGGTAGATACATATACCTTGCTATACCTTTGTATTTACACATACAATAGTTATAGCTACATATTTACCTTTACGTGATGTTATATAGAATTGGATAAAATAGGAACCGCATGATATTTTATATTAACTTGTTGCTGTTAATTAGCGGCTTTTCCTTTATATGCTTATATTTCAGTTTTATGTTGCATATATCATATTCATGGATTTTCGCATTGTTATAAGGATTTTTCATGATATTTTCTGGATTTGGGCACCGTGGGAGTTCATGAAATTATGCATTATTTTGAAAAACCCGGTTTCCCTTGATATGATATTTCGGTATATACCATGAGTTTTATCGGTTCTGATATATATATATATATACCCCTACGAGGAGGCGTCGAGGCCGTATGAGGGTACATGGTGGGGCCCGGAGGTACCCCGGGGCAAGAAAGGGATGTCGATGTACCACGCCGATGAGCCCGGCAGGGGAACCATACCATCCGGTGACATTACCTATGACTCGGCGGTTATCATGGGGATACCTACGGGAATCATGTACGTATAGATACGTCGAAAGGCGAGGGTCAGAGCTAGGCACTCGTGCTTTCGGATAGCGTATGATACGTACCTATCAGGATGCCAGTCTTGGTGACAGCACCTGATAGATCAGCATTTCTGTGTCAATGCTTGGCACATTAGTTTCATGATATTTCTTTTTACTTCTTAGTATATATAACAATGGATTAGGACGCTGTTATATATGCCCTTACACCAATACTAGTGGAATGGGACGCTAATAAATGTGTATTGACATTAATTCTATATACATCATATTTATTCATGTGAATAAACCTAGGTTATAAGAGATTCACTTGATATTGGATTTAGGACATATGACTTTTACTTGATATTGTATATAAAGGATATATGAGACTCACTGGATTTTGTACATTTAGGATATAGGAGATTTATTTGATATTGTACATTAAGAATTTGTGAGACTTATATGATATGAGAGCCAATTTGGGGGCTGATTTGAGAAAATTGGGATTTGGATTGTCTTGATGGATTGTGATCCTACCACGATGTCAGGATTCCATGGAAATGATATATTTCATTCCATATTCTACATTTATTGTTTATGCATGGCTTCATGTATTAGTAGTACCTGCTAATGTACTTTTCATGATTATTGCATTCGTATGACCTGTTATTGGTATTAATTGCATATGTTAGATTCACGCTGTACGTGCATCCTTGCGATTACCTGCATATGTTATTTACTATTCATGAGTTGGCAACTCACCCCCGTTGTGCCACAATTGTTTTGCAGGGTGTTCCCCAGAGTAGTTGAGGCTGGCTATTCATATATCTGATCATATTTTTCTACGGATACCGCTTCAGCTCATAGTGTGCGGTTTTGGTTAGGTGGGTTTTGTGGTTTTCCGTATTGTTGTATTGTATATTCGTTGTATCCTTGTACTCTCCATCTACTATATTTTCTTGTTGACTTAGAGACTTGGTGAGGACGATATTGTATATTTTTGTGACTTGTTGTCTTTTATACAGTTTCCTTTCTATCGTCTTTTATTTCTTCGCTACGGCGTCGTATATTTGTTTTGGTGGCTGTTTTCCGCCTTTGGGCGTGTATTTGCTCCCGTTTAGGGATGCTTTATTTATGCTTTGTTGTACCCATTTTTAGGGCTAGTTTTTACAAAGGAGGTGCTACCAAAATTTTAAAGAAAGAAAAGTTGGACTTTTAAAGAATTTGGGTTGTGGTTTCAAATGTTTTAAAAACTTCTATTATCTATTTCTTGTCTTTTTAATGGTTTAGATTTCTAGGTTTTGCCTTTCTTTTACTGCGTTACGTCTGTAGGCGTTGCGTAGTGTTAGGGCCGTCACGTGCCAATTTCGGGTCGTGACAAAGTTGGTATCGGAGCGCTAGGTTTTACCTTTCGGAGTGTAGGATGACCTTGGTATGATGGAGTAGGTAGCTTAAGCAGAATAACGTAGTATGTGTATGTCTGCAGCATACTCACGGTTGGATATAGTGCCCTCAAAGTCAATTATTGGATCGCAGGTACGTGATTGCAATGATTGAGGAGGACCTATACCGGTAGGACAGTCTTATTCAAGATGATAGTATGCTATCTGGTTTGCCTTTATCAGTCGTGTACAGGTTCAGGTGACTGTTCGCTGTTACACGTTGATATTGCCCTTAGAATCTTGCTTGACTACCAATAGTATGATGGTGATCATATACGTGAGAGTTGGGTAGTCTATAAGCACATCCTTAATTGTGGTCCCTAGTCATGGGAGTTTCGAGACAGGGCATCGATACTCCAGAGTAGACTAGTGTATACAGTCGAGACCCCGACGAGGAGCGGTGGCCGGTCTCACAAGCCACTGGTGTCAGTTGGATCACCTAAGATGTATACAGGTGCTCATTAGGTTATGAGTACACCGGACAGGACTCGCCGGGAACCTGCTAGTTGGTATTTATACATAGCGTCAGATAGCAGTTCCCTGGTGGCATGTGTACAGGTTAGTTCATCGACTTGAGGTCGTCATTTGTCTCGTGTGAGTTCCCACTGTGCTTTGATTTCTACCCTACCATGGCTCAAAGGAGTCGTGCAAACAGGTATTTTTTGGGTACATTCTTGAGCCACATGGAGGCAAGTGAGCGGATCGGCAGGGGATTCATCTCTCCTAGTATTGGGGGTGATCGCGCTGTGTCTAGGAAAGCTATTACACCAAGTCTTTGGCCAAGGCAGGTGAGAATTATTGGTAAGTATTCCAGTAGTTTCTCAGGGTGTTCAGGGATTGTTTATGACACGACTTATACCGCTATTGGGGACCTGACGTCACCAGCCCCCAAGGCCCGATATGCGATACTCATAGACGAACTGACCGGACTGTATGTATATTGTCACTCTTAGGTTCAGTAGGGTTCCAGGATGAGTTCGCTCATCGGCTTCCCTTGAGGTCAGTACATCGGCAGCCGTTACGCACTGCTAGTGCCGCTGACGTGCTTATGGTTAAACCCACTGCCAGGGTACTGATGAGTCATTAGAGTCCCCCACAGATAGTTTCCCAAGTTCGGGCGAAATGTTGTAGAGGCCGTATAGTTTTATGGCAGGGTTCGGAAAATGCACATGCGTTTACATACGTGTCATATTTCGGACAGATAATACTGGTGGGCTTTGGTTTAGCCGGATCCGAGTATTATAGTTTGTAGATATAATATCTTTGTCTCAGTTGCATTTGTATTTGGTCGTAATACAAATGCGGGTATGTATGTACAGTTACAGGGTTATCCTGAAATTCGTTTCGGGATCGCTTTTAGATGTTGCCGGTTTTCTATCACCCATCTTAAACATTCGGTTTAATGCGGAATTATCTTTTTCTTGAGGGTGAGTCATGAGGGTGAGTCATGAGGAAGTTTCTAGATTTGGTGACTAGGTCAGTGGGGTGTTATATGATTCTTTGATTGCATTAAATGGATGATGAAGTGTTTATGTGACTCATTCTTTTTCCATTAATGTTGTGATGAGTTGTGATAAGTATTATTTCTAATGGTCACCCTTCCTTGTTCCTACACTCACCCGCTCCTCATATAGTGGCCGGCCATTCTTATGGAGGTAATATGGTTGTGAAAATGAGATGATAGATTTGGTTCATGGAAATTTCATAGCTCATTTTCTCATCACTTGATAAAAAAGGCAATTTCATTAACCGTTCATCCATGGTTTTGGATGAAACGAGACAAAGTGTTCTACTCATTCTCTACATCAATCTTGGAGATGTCGGCTAGCGAACTTCAAGTCCGGGTTGCCTCGGTTCAGTGGCGGGTGCCCGTATAAAGATCTGTTGACGTGGTGCCACCTGGACGAGGAGACCGGAGATCGAGCGAGATCGCAGAAGCAACAAAGGGGCATGGGATGATGGCTAAAGACCGAAGGACTCGGATCGTTCGGTATAGCCTTTCTACCCACTTTGTAGTTAGTTAGTTTAGCGTTAATGGCAAGATCCGGGTTATAGTATGCGATAGCGCCAGTTATAAAAGTTTTTGTTCCGTGTTTGGCGTCAGATTGACGGCTGGGGCGCTACCGTAGACTTACATGGTATCAGAGCCACGCCATTAAGCTTTACTAAGTTGTTCTAACGCGTTTAAAATATCGATCGAACGAAATTTCCAAAACCGCGATTTTCAGTGTAAAGTTTCTGTCGATTTTAAAAACTGGTCTAAAAATCATTTAGAGCATCTTAGAAAATCGTGCAGGCTTTTTTAAGAATTCTGGTGAAATTTGGTCAACTGAAGCTTCCAAAGCGCCGCGGAACCGCCGCATAAACCCTAATTTGGCCGCAGTTCCGCCGCCGTTTTAGAGCTACAGAGAACCATTTTTCTACAGTAGGGTCTTCATGTAAAATTGTGGTTTCTGGAATATTTCTTTTGGGCCCAGATTTTATTACTGTAATGCAGATTTACGTGGGGACCACTTTGGGAAGTTTTATCGATCGAAATTTTAAACGTGTTAGTTTACAGTACTTACATTATATCTCCGACCGTGAATGTCATTCGAGCGGTAAACCGCGTCTAATTGCTATAGCTCTTTTTGACGGGTTTGCGAACGTGACATTCGCGTTGATGTTCTGTGTTGTGCTGTGATGTTGCGGATTTGTCGTAGTGGATAGCAGTGTGCAATGGTAGTGCAGTTTGAATTTATTTGTACATTTGATATTGCGGGGCGAGCGTCCAACATGTGGATTGTCGTCACTGCCTGTTTGTATAATATTCTTTTGTGGCACGACCGGGCTGAGGTCGATGTACCCGTTGTACATATTTTTCATTTATGTACTAGGTTTACCCCGCGACGGAGTGCACGGATAGCCGGGTTCTGGAGGGCAACGGGTCTGCATCTCATGGCTTTGAGAGGCAGAGAGGCCTCACTCTAAAATTGGCACACTATTCGCCGCACTCGTAGGGGGTATAGGTTGACCCAAGGAGGGGTGCTCAAGTTACCGGATTCCGTGAAGTGCAGGGTGGTCCATTCACTTTGCTGTAGGGGGCTGCCTCGCTTCAGGTTTTGGCGGGTAACTTGCCGCACCCGTAGGGGTCTATGATTCATTGCACAGGCTATCCACACGACCAGGGGAACGTCGGGCTTCAGTAGAGGCTCTGTGAAACCCGGGGATCCCAGATTATTTGTATTGTTCTGTGATGCTTATTACTTTTCTGTAATGTTGTATTTATCACGCCTGGAGCGATTATTGTATATTGGTATATATACTAGTAGATGTTGTATATGTTTTACACCCGCGCTAGTCCAGTCCCCGCTCTGTTGTTAGTAAAGTAACCTAACGGGTGATGACGGGAACCAGTGGCGAATGTGGATGGCATATACATACATTATATTTTCGTTCTTTTCTGGTGTGATTAATTGATCGGACTTTGTTGATTCTGATCAATGCAAAGGAAAAAAACCCTCTTTGGATGTTGTTGGAACATTTTTAAGAACTGTTATTACAAAGACGTTTCCTTTTATTTTGCACAGTGGTATTCAGTTGGAATATCCTGCACCTCATTCGACGAGCAAGGGCCGAGATCCCTTCACCGTGAGTGACCCCTTGGGCAGAACTTTGCGTCAGGGTAATTACTTCACTATAGTCGATTACATATTGCTTTGCATCGCGGTATTCATTTGGAATATCCTGCACCTCATTCCACGAGGACAGAGCCGAGATCCCTTCACCGGGAGTGACCTCTTTAGCAAAGGTTTTCTCCACTATATTTTTATAAAAAGCTATCAGGTTTCTTCAACGAGATCAAGTTCATTACGTTAAAGGTTTTTCGCAAAAAACTAGCCGTAGCCCTCCGTCGTTTCAGATGGGTAGTACGTAGTATTCATGCTATGTTTGTTGGCCTTCGTCAAGGCATAATGGATGGTAGCTGCTTGTTATTTTTCTGTTGCATAGATAGATGAGTTGGTTTAGGACAGTCGTATTACCTTGTTGGCCTTCGTCAAGGGTATGTATGGGTGGGTTCGAATTGATAAGATAAGGACGGGTAGAACTTGACATGTGACTTATGATTTGTTGGCCTTCGCCAAGGTCATAAGAACATGGGGTAAAAATCACATCGGGAGTTTCTAAAGAAACTGAAACTTGCCAGGCATGCGCATACCTTCTGGAGTGTGATAACGTGAGTAGATTCCGTCACGTTATCATGCGATGAGAGTTGGATCCCGATTCCCACTGATGAGTTGGTTTACTTTTCGGGTGATCCCAATTGATTCTTCTTTCAGGTTTGGAGGAGAATTTGACAGTACGTTGGGAGGTTTCCTGATTAGAAAAATTGATAACCATTCTGATCTAGGTTAGAGTGCATACAGAGTGTTTCTTTTCTCTCTCTCGTTGGCAGCGACCTTTGACCGACCCTAAATTATGACTCAGTGACCAAGTTGACCGAACCTTCTTAAAATACTGGCTTTTGGATTGTCTGAGTTGCATAAGTCATTGCCGCTCCTTCTTTTACCCTTTGCATTTCTCAGAACACCCCGTATTACTACGGACATCCACTTCCATTAGATAGATCCATCGTATGGTTATATACGAACTCGAAGGGACTTCTTCGAGGATGGATCCAGGTTCAGGAGAAATTGAATTGGTTTATTCAGTTGTCTTTTATTATCACCTTCTCTCAGGTTGCGAGGGCTCCTTAGTTTAGGAGAGTACACCTATTACGCTTATTGGATTGTCTTCTTCCAAACCATAGGTAGGTGCCAAAAGGTAGGGAATGAAGAAAATCAATTAGCCTACGTAGGGTGTACAGAAGGTAATAACTAAAGACAAAATAAAGAGATTAGAAAGAGGGCAAAGTATATTATGACTGCTATTATTCACGACTAAACCGCGTACTTCATCGCCACTCCTATTTCACCTTTGCGTTTTCCCCAGTTCGGGAGAAATAGAATAAGGTATTATTCAGTTGTCTTTTATCATCACCTTCTCTCAAGTTGCGAGTACTCCTTAGTTTAGGAGAGTACACCTATTATGCTTACTGAAGGGTCTTCTTCCAAACCATAGGCTGGTGCCGAACGGTAGGGAAGGAAGAAAACCACTTAGCCTAAAGGGGTGTACAGAAGGTAATGAATAAAGACAAATAAAGGGATTCGGAGAGATGGCAAAGAAATATACGGTTATAGTCATGAATTGGATTATGGAAGAGGCATTACTAGGAATACCAGGATACCCCGATGAAACATTTTCATGTTTCAGTTTCACTGTGCACTGTTAAAAGGAAAACTGATTTCCCGATTAGATACTTACTCCAGGGTATGTATTTACCAGGTTTGATTCTCACATCTGTATGGTTTTACAGATGATGAGTGGGAGTAAGTTATTGGGAATAAGGTGATCATCCTCATTATATCGGAATTCGTTGTAATTGGTGATATTTGAGGAAGTCGCCTTTGTTTTTGCCGGACGGCATGTATTTGGTTTTGAGTATCCCTTATTGTGCACCAATTCAAAATAATATATTTGTACGTTTATTTTTATAAAGTGAGATATAACTTTTTGAAATTATGTCCGTGACATTTACCTATATCTGTTGATGATTGGGTAAGGAGCATTGAACAACGGAGTAGTTCTTAAACATAAGTACAGTTTTCAACCTACGATGCACAGGTTTTGAGTTATTCAACTCAACGGACTCATACAGAGAATTGTATGCTGTCCAGTGTCCATCAGGACAAAGGGGTTGGTCCTCGTACTATGTTCTGTTTACTTATGACTTCTCTAGTTTTTAGACAGGTGTTTCGTAGAAATACAAGGTCTAAGTTTTGAGAAGTTGTGGGTATAAGAATAAAGTAGAGAACCAGATATCACAAGTATCGGGATTCTTCAAAGAGATCGAAGATGTAGATTCTTGTGATTGGTATTCAGTTGATAGTAATGGTTTTAAGAAACTTGTTTCTCTTTCAGGTTACTCATAATTGGATAGATTCCTAAGTTGAGTAATGCTGATTAGCCTCTCTCCATTAAGTTGATATGCACTGGAGACAGCTGCATGATTAGAATCTGGTTCCATTTAAATAAGTGCCAAAGTTTCTATATTGGATATAGAATGGTTCATATCTTAACAATGTTAAGGTACGGGGAGTTGTCCGGCTTATGCTTAAAACCAGACTCTGGATAACTCAAGACATGTTTCTGTAATGGCAGTTTGTGGGTTGGCCCAGGCTATGACGAGGGTTGACTTTCTACCATCTGGAAAATCAATAGTAATATTGTTCTTGACTCGCCACAGTTTTAGTAAAATGGATTTTTTCAGAAAACAGTAGTGGGAGTATAGTAGAACTGGAAGTGATTCCAGAACCGCAAACGATTACGAAAAATTTAATAGGACCTAAAGATTCAATCAGGTTTGACATTCCAATAGCCACTCCGCAGATATGGTGAGTAACCTCAGACACCCGAGAGGTACTCCGGTAGCCCCATGGACGGTGACAGGGAGGTTCTTGTTTACCCAGACTTGACACTACTGTTGTCCCAGACTATGAGACCCGGCAGGAGGATAAGTATAGCGTCGTTCTAAACTAGCTTTAGAAGTGCACGTATATATTATTCTGCCAGAGGGTTGTTGTGGTGAGTGGGAGCAGCGGAAGCATAGTGGGCAGGTAGCTTATGTCTATTTATAGACTCGAGCAGATATAGCGGAGAAAGATCATCTAATTTTGATGTGACAGTCATGGCTTTGACTTCATCAGAATAGGGGATGGATCGGTTAAGAAGGTAGTAGGGTGTGATGTCCTGGTTTTTAGATAACATACACAGAGTAGGAAATAAAATTTCTATACTACGATCGGTTATACTGTGGTCGTCACACAGTTGTTTCTCCACAAAAGGGATATGGATATAATATCAGATATTCTGGTTACAAGATCTATGGTTTTAGATCTAGATTTGCGTAGTTTCCCAATCTGGGTACTTTGACAGTATTCTAATGGTATTTAGAATAGATGACTCTTGGCATGGTGGTGTACCTGGAGATGATGGAGTCACCCTCTCTAAAGGTGTCTTACAGACTAAAGGGGAGAGGTATGTGCATGATTGGCAGATCACTTGATTAGGCAATTGAGTCAATCATGAGATGTCAAGTACCACACCAGATGTTGTTTTTGCACTAGATGTGATAAGTTTATATTAATCCAATCCTGAAGAAACATAAGGAAGCAGTTTTAGAACATAAGTGCATATTCTATGGATTTGATGACGGCAGCCTCCTTCTGTAAGTCCATGCTACATCTCCCGGTACTTACGGGCTTGCGGAAATGATGAAAAACGATTTTTCTAGAGGTGGTAACATGGACTCAAAATACGGATCTTGGTTAAACAACCATCTAACAAACCTAACTAAGACTTTTACCTACTCGGTTAGGGGGTTATACCTTTCTTGAACTCCTTCGTCTTCAACTCTTGTGGTGTACGGACCGGCCTCCCCTCGTCGTCATCTCGCGCCGAAGATGGATCCACCTGAAAGCTTCTACCTTTGGCTTCTCTTCAAACTAGAAGAAACTAGAACACTTGGTTTGCTAAACCTTGTGATCTAGGATGAGTAGAGGAGTGTGTTGGGTTTTATCTCAATGGTTCTTGTTTCTCAACACATGAGACAAGTGAACCATGAACTAGAGAGAAAGCAAGAGGAAGAGGGAGAGAGCTTGAGGATGAGAGAGCTCAAGAGAGAGAAAGTAAATCCAAGAATGAGCAAGCATTTTCTCAACCTCTCTCTCATAATCCAAAAAGAATAATGATAATAATAATAATAATAATTGAGTATTATGTGATGGTTCATATCATATCATGTGGCATTATCATTTCATGCACTCATTTTGCAAAGCACAACAAGCAAGCAAAAGTCTTTGCATGAAATGACAACCATTATAATGATGATGGTCAACTAGTCCAACCTAGTCAACTGGTCAACCAAGTCAACAAGTCAACAAAGTCAACCCCTCAACAACCATGTCACTATAATACTTAATTAATATTATTATTAATCATATTTCTTATTCTCATTAGGGTTTAGCAAAAGTCAATAGTCAACAGTCAACAACCTTAATGAGAATCCCCTGCCTCTGTCTCTCTGTCAACTGTGCATACACACCCGCATCCGCGTTCCGGGAGCACGAATACAAACGAGATAAAACCAATCCCAAAACGTACACTAGGATCTGGCTTAAACCAAAGCCCGATAGTGTTAACTGTCCGGACACTAAACGTGCACAAGTGCACGGATGTGACCGAACCCTGTCGCAAAACCTTGCGACCTGTCGCAAAACCATGCGACCTCTACTCTTTTGCCTAAAGGCGAATAGCTTTCTGTGTGGGACTCTAAAGACTCGACACTACGCTGGCAGTGGGTCTAACCACAGACCGCAAGCGGCACTAGCTGTGCGTAACGGTCCCCAGGTAGATGCCGATAAGAAGACGGACGAGGTGAAACCCATCTGAACTCCTACTGAGCCTGAATGTGACAATCTTCGTACAATCCGGTCTGTTCCTCTGACACATCGCATGGCGGGCCTAAGGTGTGGTGAACGTCAGTCCCCTAATAGCTGTACAAGTCGTGTCGGAGTGTAACCAAGAACACCCTGAGATAACACTGGAAACCTACCAGTATATCTCGCTTGCCCTGGCCGGGGACTACTCGTATAATGGCTCTCCTAGATACAGCGCGATGTCAATCCCCAATACCGGGAGAGACGAATCTTGTCTAACCGTCACTGCCTCCAAGTGCTTCGGGACTGCACCCAACTACTACCTGTTTGCACGACTCCTTTGAGCCGTGGTTGGGTAGTAATCAAAGTACAGTGGGAACACACTCAAGGCGAAGTGACAGTGTCAAGTCAGCGGACTAAGCTGTACTCATGTCACCTGGGAACCGATAACTGACGATAGGTATAATACCAACCAACAGTTCCCGACGAGTCCTGTCTAGTGTACTCGTAACCTAACGAGCACCCACATACTATCTCAAGTACGACGTACTGACGGCTGTGGGACAGACCGTCTCCTAAACTGGGATAAGAAGCGCATACGCTGGTCTACTCCGGAGTATCGATGCCCTGTCTCGATAGTCCTGCGACTAGGGACCTGCATAAGGATGTGCTTAAAGATTACCCAGCCCCCATGAGTGTGACTGCCATCACAAAGCTGGTAATCAAGCAAAGATCCTAAGGGCTCCACTAATGTGTAAAGGCGATATGCTAAAAGAAACACATGCACACATTAAAGCAGAAACAAACCAAGTAGCATACTACCATTTTGAGCAAGATTGTCAATACAAGGTGAATATCCCAAGCTTCCATTAAGTAATATACATACTAGTATGATACAGTAATGGCCTCTAGGGCATATACACTAACAATCTCCTACTTGCACTAAGGCCATGTACTGGCGTATCGAAGACCTATCATCACGATCAGCCGCTCGAACTGAGTCCGGGGTAAGGCCTTCGTGAGTGGATCAGCAGTGTTATCTTTCGTATTTACTCTCTTCACCTCGATCTCCCGGCGATCTACGATCTCCCTGATCAGGTGGTACCGCCTCAAAATGTGCCTGGACTTCTGATGGGATCTGGGTTCCTTCGCTAAAGCTATGGCGCCGTTGTTGTCACAATACAGCGGTATTGGATCAACACTGGTAGGAACCACCTGATGCTCCGTGAGAAACTTCTTCATCCAGACAGCTTCCTTTGCGGCATCGCAAGCAGCTATATACTCCGCTTCCATAGTTGAGTCAGCAACGGTCTCCTGCTTGGAACTCTTCCAGCAAACCGCCCCTCCATTGAGGGTAAAGACATAACCCGACATGGACTTGGAGTCATTCTTGTCACTCTGGAAGCTGGAGTCAGCAAAGGCCTCGATCTGGAGGTCTTTTCCGCCATACACCAAGAACATCTCCTTAGTCCTTCTCAGGTACTTGAGAATGTTCTTTACCGCTATCCAGTGTTTCTCCCCTGGGTCCGACTGATACCGGCTTACAACGCTCAATGCGTATCCTACATCTGGTCTTGTACATAACATCGCATACATTATAGAGCCTACCGCAGAAGCGTAGGGTATAATAGACATGCGATCCCTTTCCAAATCAGTCTTGGGAGACATCTCTTTGGAGAGGGTGATCCCGTGACAAGCCAGTAAATTACCGCGCTTGGAATCTTCCATACTGAATTTTTTCAGTATGGTGTCGATGTACCGTGACTGTGAAAGTCCCAACATCCTTTTAGATCTATCACGATAGATCTGGATCCCCAGAATGTAGTTGGCATCGCCCAGGTCCTTCATGGAGAACCTCTGCGACAAGAATCCTTTGACTGACTGTAGCATAGGAATATCATTTCCTATTAGGAGAATGTCATCCACGTACAAGACGAGGAATACCACAGTTCTCCCTACAATCTTACTGTAAATGCATGGTTCATCTGGGTTTTTGATAAAGTCGAATTCTTTGACAGTATTATCGAAGCAGATGTTCCAACTCCGCGATGCCTGCTTCAGTCCATAGATGGACTTGAGCAACTTGCACACTTTACCGCTGCTCCCACTCTAAATGAATCCTTCTTGCTGATCCATATAGACGCACTCCTCTATATTTCCATTTAGAAAAGCCGTCTTTACGTCCATCTGCCAGATTTCATAATCGTGGAAGGCAGCAATGGCAAGAAGGATCCGAATGGATTTCAGCATAGCCACTGGAGAAAAGGTCTCGTCATAGTCCAAACCAGGTCTTTGACAAAAACCCTTTGCAACAAGTCTAGCTTTATAGGTCTCAACCTGCCCATCTACACCAATCTTCTTTCTGAAGATCCATTTGCATCCTACGGGTTTTACCCCTTCTAGAGCAAAGTCCAAAGTCCAAACTTTGTTGGTGTACATGGACTCCATTTCGGTCCGCATTGCATCCAGCCATTTTACCGAGTCACCGCTCTGAATGGCTTGCTGGAAGCTAGTAGGCTCAACATAATCCATAGTGCAATCCTCTCTATCCCCATCTATGAGAAAACCGTATTATCTCTCGGGCGGATGAGACTGCCTACTACTCTTGCGGAGTGGCGCTGGGATGTCCGGTTCTCTTAAAACTTCTGGTTCTTCCATGTTTTCAGTAATAGCTTGTGGTTCTGGAATTTCTTCCAGTTCTACTACGCTCCCACTTGTCTCTTTTTCCAAAAACTGATGTTCCAGAAAGTGGGCATGACGAGAAACAAAAACCTTTTATTCCTCTGCAAAATAGAAAAAATACCCCCTGGAGTTCTTTGGGTATCCCACAAACTTATACAGTACTGAGCATGCCTCGAGCTTGTCCGCGTGATACTTTTTAACAAAAGCTGGACATCCCCATATCTTGAGATATTGAAGATGGGGTTTCTTCCCACACCACATCTGATATGGTGTGGTAGGCACAGTCTTGGAGGGAACCTTGTTCAAAAGATATGCAGCTGATTCTAGTGCATAACCCCAGAAGGATCGCGGTAACTCAGCCCTACTCATCATGGAACGAACCATATCCAATAGGGTTCGATTCCTCCTTTCCGATACACCGTTGTGTTGTGGTGTGTATGGAGGAGTAAGCTGAGAGAGAATTCCAATCTCTTTTAAGTAGCCCAGAAACTCGGCACTTAAGTATTCACCACCTCGATCAGATCTCAGTGTCTTGATACTTTTGCCTGTTTGTTTTTCAACTTCATTCTTGTATTCCCGAAATTTCTCAATGGCCTCGGATTTGTGCTTCATCAAGAAGACATGCCCATACCTAGAGAAATCATCTGTGAAAGTAATGAAGTATGAATAACCACTTCGCGCATGTGTACACATTGGACCACACACATCACTGTGTATGAGTCCCATGAGCTCGCTCGCTCTTTCTCCGTGTCCAGTGAACGGAGTCTTTGTCATCTTTCCCATTAGACAAGATTCACAAGTGGCATAAGACTGGTACTCGAACAGATCCAAGTATCCTTCTTTATGTAACTTTGTCAACCGTGTCTCATTGATATGACCCAGTCTACAATGCCATAAGAAAGCCTGATTTAATTCCGGAGACTTTCTTTTAAGTGTGTTCTGGACACTGAAGACTTGAGCTTGATTAAAAACGTATATACCGTTTTTCAATGTACCTGACCCAATCAGAACTTGATTTAGGTGGATGTTTACTACATCGCTTACAAAAGTAAAATCATATCCTTCTTTAGAAAGTAAGGATACAGATATGATATTACAAGTCGCACTTGGTACATAAAAACAGTCTTGCAGAATCAATATCTGCCCAGTTGTCAGTCCTAGTTGATATTCCCCTACGGATTCAGCATACATGCTCATTCCGTTAGCAACCCTGAGAGTCATATCACCTTTCTTGATAACCCTACGGTTTCTCAGAGCCTGTAACGAATTACAGATATGAGATCCTGATCTGGTATCCAATACCCAGAAAGTAGGGTTAACTGACATACAGTTCTCTATTACAAACACACTCGAAGCCGAAACCACAACATGCTTCGAATTCTGGCTACTGGCTATGCTAGCCCTGCAATCCTTCTGCCAATGTTCATTCCTGTAACAATAGGAACATCCCTTTTTTACTACATCCAGTCCCGAAACTTCTGCCCTTCCATTTCTTTCTACTTCCCTGGTTTCCTTCAGGGTAGTAGGTAGGGACTGTTGAACTAAGTCAGTATTTGACCCGTTCTTCAACGTGGTCTTCAGGTCCGTCAGCTCAAAAGAGCTGGTTTCTGTAAGGACGTTCCCCCTACAGATGACCCGATAGCCAACCTCGCTGGAAGCAATTCGTTTGAGGTCTCATATCTTGCGATATGAGATTGCTCTCCATATAAATCTTTGTTATGGAGGAAGATAGAAACTAAGTCCATCTTCTCGTGCTGCCCCTGGTATGCACCATTAACTGAGGCTAACACGAGGCACTTGGCTTTCGCACAGTCTTTTCCCAATGTCCTATGGATATCAACATCCATGACAGGGGAAACTGGACCTGAGACGGCAGGGGTTGAGTTAGTTAAGAGGTGTCCCAGTTTGTTATGGGTAATGGACATTTGGACAGACCTTTGCCAATCATAACAGTCAGGTTTAGTCATATTATTATCTAGATGTAACCTATGTGCGGTCACTGGGTCGCTGCAACTAAGAGACAGAGAAGAAAACACTCAGCATGATGCTCTTGCAAGTTTAGATTGGTTTTTAATTTATCTAAACAGGATGGCTCCTACTGTCTCTCGAATCCCTCCTCAAACCAAAAAGGAAGATTTAGTCAGGATCAATCTCACCGTACAATACTTGCTTAACCGTTCAGCCAGGCTAGTATCGGTACTTCAATGGAGGTTTTCCAACGCTTTCGCGAAGTTCCTTAATTAAATAACATCTTTTCCCTGTGGGCGTAGCCCCGCTAACACCTTTCTAGACACCTACTTGGTTTATAGCATTAATCGTTAAGTAAGAAAGTTCCCGAGGAGCAGCATATACTCACAGTAGGATCAGGATCCAAATATTATCGCGTGACAAAACTGAAGGAATCCTACCAGAATCATCACACTCCAAATGGTATGCAGCGCTAGCAAGTTTCGGTTCTTTTGAAACTCCCGATGTGGATTTTTACCCCATGCTCTTATGACCTTGACGAAGGCTAACATATCATAAGTCGCATGTCAAGTTCTACCCGTCATTATCCAGGTTAATTTGAACCCACCCGTACATACCCTTGACGAAGGCCAAAATAGTAGTACGACTGTCCCAAACCAACACATCTATCTATACTACAGAAAAATATTCAGCAGCTACCAATCACTATGCCTTGGCGATAGTCAAAATACATAGCTTGAATACTACTCAATATTTAACTGAAATGACGGAGGGCTACGAATGGTTTTGGCGAAACCGTGAACGTAGTAAACTTGATATAATCGATGGAACCTTGATAGCTTTTAAAAGGAGTGGCTCAAACTCCGCATTTAAAAGTTACTTTTTGAAAAGAACCGAGTGGTTTTGAAAGTGTTCCAACGACTTTTACTTGGTTTATTTTCTTGCATTAATTTTAATGCGTCCCATCAATTAATCCTACCATTGCAGAAAACAACCAAAATATGGCGTACGCTTATGCCATCCGCATTCGCCATGGGGCCCCGTCATTACCCGTTAGGTTACTTAACTAACGACAGAGCGGGGGCTGGACTAGCGCGGATACAAAACAAATCCAACGCCTAAATAATATCATATATAGATATATTGCAATGATAGCCATTTCAGATCATAGATGAACACATTGGATATACTAGGAATCCGCCAATTCGTACGAGCCTGTAACGAAATGCGGATTACACGGTCGCGATGAATAGCCAATACCCCACCCTAGACCCCTACGGGTGCGGAAAACTACTCGCCAAATATCCGAAGCGGAGCAACCTCCCTCAACGACATGAGTAGGCCACTCGTCACTTCGAGATACCCGGTAGTTTGTGCACCCCACCATGGGTCTATCCTAGGAGCAAAAACAGTAAAAAGAAATTATACAATGACGGCTACAACCCCGACCCGGTTGTGCGGCCATACAAATAATATTACATCAATTTACATATTACATGAATTGAAAGATAAAAGGAAAAACTCTCATCTCACAACCCCCCGGCTATTCATCCGCGACAATCCAATGAATTCATATACACATACCATCAACATTACAGATCACAGATATGTATAACCCCACTAATCGACATATAGCGATTAGCGGACGTTCAATACATATAACACAGCACAGATATAACCCGTTAGCTTAAGTCTTTTAGAAGTTCGATCAAAATACGGATTTTTAGACCCCAAAATCAAATTTTGCTTTCTGGAAAATCTGGGCATAAAAATCATATTGTAAAAATCCCAAAACAACCCCAGAACCACACTGCAAGGAAAATCGTCCACGGTCGAGTCAACTCGGCCGCGGACCCGCGGCGGGAGCAAGCTCCTGCCGCGGTTCCGCGGCGCTTTGATGGGCTCTCTGGACCATTTTTCTACAGTGAGATATAAAAACACTGAGTCGAATTTTAAGCCAAGATTTATTATTTTTGGAACAGAGGAAAAATTCGACAGAAAGTTGATTTTACGGGTTCGTTTCGCGACTTTTTCTCCGATCGAATTTCTAGTTACTTTGCTAACATGTTAGATAGTGTTTAACTAGGATCTGATACCACTGTAAGTCCATGCTACCTCTCCTGGTACTTACGGCCTTGCGAAAATGATGAAAAACGATTTTTCTAGAGGTGGTAACATGGACTCAAAATACGGATCTTAGCTAAACAACCATCTAACAAACCTAACTAAGAGTTTTACCTTCTCGGTTAGGGGGTTATACCTTTTTTGAACTCCTTCGTCTTCAACTATTGTGGTGTACGGACCGGCCTCCCCTCGTCCCCTTCTCGCGCCGAAGATGGATCCACCTGAAATCTTCTACCTTTGGCTTCTCTTCAAACTAGAAGAAACTAGAACACTTGGTTTGCTAAACCTTGTGATCTAGGATGAGTAGAGGAGTGTGTTGGGTTTTATCTCAATGGTTCTTGTTTCTCAACACATGAGACAAGTGAACCATGAACTAGAGAGAAAGCAAGAGGAAGAGGGAGAGAGCTTGAGGATGAGAGAGCTCAAGAGAGAGAAAGTAAATCCAAGAATGAGCAAGCCTTTTCTCAACCTCTCTCTTATAATCCAAAAAGAATAATGATAATAAAAATAATAATAATAATAATAATAATAATAATTGAGTATTATGTGATGGTTCATACCATATCAAGTGGCATTATCATTTCATGCACTCATTTTGCAAAGCACAATAAGCAAGCAAAAGTCTTTGGATGAAATGACAACCATTGTAATGATGATGGTCAACTAGTCCAACCTAGTCAACCGGTCAACCAAGTCAACAAGTCAACAAAGTCAACCCCTCAACAACCATGTCACTATAATACTTAATTAATATTATTATTAATCATATTTCTATTCTCATTAGGGTTTAGCAAAAGTCAATAGTCAACAGTCAACAACCCTAATGAGAATCCTCTGCCTCTGTCTCTCTGTCAACTATGCATACACACCCGCATCCGCGTTCTGAGGAACACGAATACAAACGAGATAAAACCAATCCCAAAACGTACACTAGGATCTGGCTTAAACCAAAGCCCGCTAGTGTTAACTGTCCGGACACTAAACGTGCACAAGTGCATGGATGTGACCGAACCTGTCGCAAAATCATGCGACCTGTCGCAAAACCATGCGACCTCTACTCTTTTGCCTAAAGGCGAATAGCTTTCTGTGTGGGACTCTAAAGACTCGACACTACGCTGGCAGTGGGTCTAACCACAGACCGCAAGCGGCACTAGCTGTGCGTAACGGTCCCCAGGTAGATGCCAATAAGAAGACGGACGAGGTGAAACCCATCTGAACTCCTACTGAGCCTGAATGTGACAATCTCCGTACAGTTCGGTCTGTTCGTCTGACACATCGCATGGCGGGCCTAGGGGGTGATGAATGTCAGTCCCCTAATAGCGGTACAAGTTGTGTCGGAGTGTAGCCCAGAACACCCTGAGATAACACTGGAAACCTACCAGTATATCTCGCTTGCCCTGGCCAGGGACTACTCGTGTAATGGCTCTCCTAGACACAGCGCAATGTCAACCCCCAATACCGGGAGAGACGAATCCTGTCTAACCGTCACTGCCTTCAAGTGCTTCGGGATTGCACCCAACTGTAGGGTTCCTAGGCACGCTAGTGAGGTCTCCCAAGCCATCAACCATGGCAATTTCAAAAATTATGGTGCCTACAAACCCTAAACTACGGATCGATAACTAGATGTCTAGGCGAACAAGAACTAGTTAACACTTAACTAATGAGAAAACGGAAATACAACCTTTGTAGATCCGGTGCTCCACCTCCATAGCTCCGCAACGAGGTCCTCTCCGCTGTCCAAGTCAAATCCGGGCTCTAGGATCGGCTTCGTCGGAGAATGGGCAAGCTAGGTCGTCGATGTCCATGTCGAAGATGATCTACGTCGAGGCATCGCTAAATCAAGCTCCGACTTCACCAAGTCAAGAAACTTGTGAAGTAAACACACTCTACTACTTGGCAAGAGGTAGAGGATGAAGAAATAGGAAGTGGGTTGACTTTAGAATTGGATTTCTCACTCATATGCATCAATCACCATTGATGGAGGTGAAGCTTTTCTTCATGAAGTCAAGGAAGAAGAAGAAGAAGCTTATGATAAGTTAATTGTAAAAAGAAAAGAAAATGAATTCTTATCATAATTTTAACTAGAGTCAAGTGTAGAGAATGAATCATGGTTAGTGGGAATGGTTAGGGTTAAGGATGAGATAAGAATGGTTGACTTGAACAAAGCTTCATGAAGCTTCAACTAAAGAACAAAATTAGCCACCATTCTTTTCTCTTTTCTTTTATTCATTTATCAAAAATAAAAAGGATAATTAAATAAGATAAATGAATAACAAATTAGAAACCCTAACCATTTCATTAACCAAGGTTTAATACTTTACACTTAACCAAAAAGGATGTATCATCAAACATGATACAAGCAAGTGCACAAAATCATATCGCATATGTAATGCGCACACCCGAGTGAGAAAATCCATTTAAAGTGAACCAATACTAGTTAATGCAAAGTAATATATCAAATAAATAATTATACATTAAATCATTAAATCAACACTTGATTCAATGATCCGGTCATGTCGCACACAACCGACTAGTATAGAATGTATCGGCTTATCGAATCAATCCTTGATTCGATAACTAGGTTATATCGCATACAACCATTCGACACATTCATCGCGAGAATAGAATACTGTATCACATACACGCATTATTCTCGGTCCCGCACATATCTCATATGCGTTCCTATTTCATTTCGCTTGAGCCAGGAAACCTCTGTGTAGGACTCTAAAGACTCGTCAATACGCCGGCAGCGGATGATGATCATATCAAACATCCACAAGCCGCAAGCGGTCTGCTAAACGTAACGGCCACCCGGGTATTGAGCGATCTGAAGATCGACGAGCAAGCCCGCTCACACTCCAGTGAATCCGACCAGTAACACTACCGTACAGTCCGGTCTGATCGTCTGATATGTCGCATATCTCGCCTAGGGGTGGTAAACGTCAGACCCCAATAGCTCAATAAGTCGTGTCGATATGAGGTCTATAACTGTTCGAGAAACTACTGGTAACACTTACCAGTAAATCTCAGCAACCCTGGCCAGGGATTTCCTGTTATAGCCAATCGAACACAGCGCAACATCAACCCCCTATACCGGGAGAGACGAATCCCCTCCTATTGCTCATTGCCTCCATGTGACTCGGGACTGTACCCAAAAACCACCGTTTTGCACGCCCTCTTGGACGTGGTAAGATGGAAATCAAAGCACAGTGGGAACCACACAAGACTCTATGACGATCTCGGGTCAACAGACTACTCTGTACCAGTGTCACCAGAGAACTGCCATCTGACGTGAGGTATAATACCATCTGGGAGTTCTCGGCGAGTCCATCCAGTGTACCCAGTCTCTACTGAGCACCCGTATATCATCTCTGATGTCAAACATCGATGGATATGGGATCATCCATCGCCCATCTATATGGATCGAGAAGGTATACGCTAGTCTACTCTGGTATATCGATGCCCCGTCTCGATACACCCACGACTAGGGACTTTGAAGGATGTACTCATGGACTACCATGTCCCCACTAGTATGATCCGCATCATAGTCCAGGTAGTCAAGTACAGATCCTAAGGGCTTTACCAACATGTAACAGAGAGACAATCAGCATACACGTTAAGGTAAAGGGTAACCAGATAGCATACTATCATGTCGAGCGAGAAAGTCCTCCCTATATATGTCCCAGCATCCACTACAATATACATCCAATGTACAGTAATGGCCTCTAGGGCATACATATAACTAACAATCTCCCACTTGCACTAAGGCCATCTGTAGCAGTGGTTGCAGTATCTCATACTCAACCATCCCATAAAAGTCTCTCTCTGGGAACAGGCCTTTGTGAGTGGATCCGCTTTGTTGTCCTCTGAGTCTACTCTCCTAACCTCGATCTCCCTGGAGATCAACCATCTCCATGATCAAGTGATACTTCCTTAGAATATGTCTGGATCACTGATGGGACCGGCGTTCCTTGGCATAAGCCACAACTCCATTGTCACACAATGGGAGGAACATAGTTCATCTCATGAACCAATATACACCCAAACAGCCTCTTTGGTAGCATCTTAAGTAGCGATGTATCCTGCCTTTATCGTCTAGTATGTCACGGTATTTAGCTTGGAACTCTTCCAACATACCGTCCCTTTACTAAGGGTAAAGACAATGCCTGTGACTGACACTCAGTCGTCTTTATCGCCTTGGAACCCTTCCAGTGATTCTCCCCAGGATCGATTGATACCATCTCACTACAACTAGTGAGAATCCTAACATCCAATTAAATCTATCTCATAGATCCAAAATCCAGGATTTAGTAGGTATCACTTTGATCCTATATGGAGAATTCTAGTGATAAGCGGAGATTGACCGAGCGTAGCATAAGAAACTCTTTTCTTATCAAGAGTATGTCATCCACGTACTCTACGAGGATCGTCACCATACTCCCTACTACCTTTTTGTTTATACAAGGTTCATCTACCATTTTGATGATGTCAACTTCTTTGACTAATTCATCAAAATAGATGTTCCAACTCCGCGATGCCTGCTTTATCATATAAAATATCTTGCACACGTTTCCGCTGCTCCCACTGTCTACGAAGCCCTCTGGCTGTGTACTTATAGACGCTCTCTTCTAAATCATCATTTAGAAAAGCAGTCAAGACACCCAACCACCAGATATCGCAGTCATGGTATGTAGCCGTGACAAGTAGGATCTGGATGGACTTAAGCATAGCTACTGGAAAAGATTTCATCATTATCCACGCCTGGTCGATGATGAAAACCTTTAACAATTCTAGCTTTGAAAGTCTCAACTTTTCCATGTACACCAAGTAATCTTCTCAAGATATACTTGCTCCTGATGGGGATTTAACCCTTCAGATATAGCAACCAAAGTCCATACTTTGTTGGCGTATAAGGATTCCATCTCAGATCGCTAAGCATCCAGCCATTCTTACAGAGTCCCACTCCTGATGGCCAGCTCGAAACTAGTTGGGTCATCAACTCATGATGCAATCCTCGCTCCCACTGTCATAGAGAAACTGAAGTATCTCTCAGGTGGGTGAGGAACCCTACTAGATCGGCGGAGAGGCTGAGGTTCGTTGGTATCTACTGAATACTTTGGTTCTATCAAATCATCAGCTGTAGTTTGTATAGCTGGAACCTTTCCAGTTCTACATTACAGTCCTTGCCTCGAGCTTGTCCGGATTTTGTTTTTAGACATAGGCCGGGCAACCCCAAATCTTAACTAACTTAAGATATGGGCTCTTCCCTTTCCATATCACATATGAAGTGGTAGGCAACTGATTTGATTCGAACCCTATTCAATAGGTATGCAGCTTCTCAAGCGCATATTTTCCAAAAAGGAAATAGGTAACTCAGTAGTACTCATCATAGAGCACACCTTATCACATAGGGTGTAATTGCTCCACCCCGATATGCCATCGTGCTATGGTGTATACGGAGGAGTAATGGTGAGAGAGAATCTCATTCTCCTTTAGAATAGTCCAGGAATTTCGTGCTCAAGTATTCTCCTCCTTAATCTCATTAAAGGACATAATACTTATACCCGTATTGGTTCTCTACTTCTCGCTTATATTCTGTGAATATCTCAAAAGGTTCGGACTTGTGTTTCAACAGGAACATAGGTCTGAATCTCGAAAGATCATCAGAGAATGTAATGAAGTATAAAGAACCGGTCCTGGCATGTGTAGACAGGGGACCTTACATACATCAACATGTATCATCCCAAGAGTTTACTAACTCTTTCTCTGTTTCCAGTAAACGGAGCTATGGTCATCTTATCTTTGTGACATGACTGGCGAGTTTCACAAGATGTAAATTCAAACTGATTTAAATATGCATCTATATGTAACTCTAGCTAGTCGGGTCACATTGATCTGACCTAGTCTACAATGCCTCAAGAAGAATTCGTTCATTTATGAACTCTTCCTCTTGTGTGTGTTCCATATAATAAGAACTGTAGTTTGATTTAGAACATTAATGCTTTTAGATATCGTGCCTGAACCGATCAACTTTTGATATAGGAAATGTTCAAAACATTATCCAACAATACAAAATTATATCCTTTCTTTACTAATAAAGAGACTGATATGATTTTGTATATCAGGTTCGGTATCTAACAACATTCGTTCAGAATCAATGTATTGTAATACAGGGTGACAGTGACCGACAGACTTGGCTGCAACAATTGCCCCGTTTTCTGCCTCATGAAACTTATCACCCGTTCTCAGTTCTCTACCTTTCTGTAGCCCTATGTAACAGATTACATATCTGGGATCCTGATCTGGTATTACATACCCAGGACGTAGAGGATACAGAGAAACAGTTCTTTGTAACGAACACACCCGAAGATGATCCATCAGCATGCACTCTCTTCGTTTGGGCGGCACGGGAATTCTGGTAATCCCCAATTTCCTGCTCTGTCTTATAACAATTATAAGTTGGAGCGGGACCAACGTTCCCCAGCTCAGTATAACAAGCGGGTTCGGTCAATAATCTGTATTATTATCTTGATTAAGGCGTGATATGGTCGCTACCTGGAGAGAGAGAGAAGAAAACACTCAGCGTGCGCTCTGTCAAGAAAAGATTGGTTATTATTTTATCTAATCAGGATGGCTCCCACTGCTTTTTATCAAATCTTCCTTCAAACCCTAAAAGGAAAGACTAGCCGGGATTAATTACACACTACAAGTTCGCCAATCTTTCAGCCAGGCCAGTGTCGGTACTTTGAGGGAGGTCCCCCGTGCTTTCGCACGAACCTAATTAGTGTAAACCTCGTTTTCCCAGAGGCGTAACCCCGTTGACACCTTTCTAGACACCTACTTGATCGGCTAATTGTAATGTATAAAACTCTCCCAGGAGTAACTCTTACTCGCAGCGGGTATCGGGATCCAACTATCTCATAGAAGGTATGCAATCTCATTGCAAATTTCAACACTTGAAATTCCCGATAATATTTTGCCCCTAACGTGCTATGACCTTGACGAAAGCCAAAAAACCATAGCCCGCTAGTCAAGTTCAACCCGTACATTTCTTGATCGAATTAAACCCACCCGCACGACCCTTGACGAAAGCCAACAAAGCCGCACGACTACCCTAATCCAATCGCATCGTATGCTAGCAGATAAGCAGCATATAGCTACCGCACACTGCACCTTGACGAAAGCCAACAAATGCAGCACGAATACTATATACAACTTATCTGAAATGACGGAGGGCTACGTCAGGTTTTTCTGAAAACCTATTGCGTAATGAACTTGATATCGTTGTAGAATCAAATGGTTTTTAAAATGGAGTGTTTTTGAGGCTTTTCTAGTTTTGCTAAAGGAGTCACTCCCGGTGAAGGGATCGTCGGTCCTTTCCTCGTCGAATGAGGTGCGGGATATATCATGTATATCATTGTGCAAAGCAGAACTCTTAAAAGCGATCAAAATACAAACCGAGTGTGTAGCATCTGTCAGTTATTGCTAAAGGAGTCACTCCCGGTGAAGGGATCTCGGTCCTTTCCTCATCGAATAAGGTGCAGGATATATCACATACACCGCTGTGCAAAGCAAGAACTGTAGCTACCTGTTTTATTTTGAAATTCGATTCTACAACATCTTAGGTTTCTTTTATTTCATTAATCACATTAATGAAGTCCCATCATTTAATGTACCTAAACATCACAGATAAATACGACGTACACTTATGCCATCCGCATTCGCCTCGATGTCCCCTCGTGCACCGTTAGGTTAGGTAACTAACGATAGAGCAGGGCAGGGCTAGTGCGGGTGAAAAACATAAGTAACGTCTATATAATATATCATATATACTATATACTGTATCTATCATAGAACATCACATGATCATATCACAGATATCGCAGTAGAAGAATCATATGAAATATTGGATATACTAGGACGTCCGTGTTTTCAATACGAGCCAGTATAAAACACGGATTCCACGGTCGTGATGAATAGCCAAACCCACACCCCTAGACCCCTACGAGAGCGGCAAGCAACCCTACCAATTCTGGAGTTAGGAGACCCGGACTCGACTTCTCGAGTTGGTCTCCCACTGGACTCCAGAACCCGGTTACTTGTGCCCTCCTCCTTGGGTCTATCCTAGTGCGGAAAAGTAAATAATATACAAACGGTGACTACTTCCGCAACCTGGAAGCGCCCCAATAAAAGAATATTACATACAAGTTTTTACATGAATGAAAATGAAAAACACCCATCTCACATAAAAAACCCCGGCTATTCAAACACGACGATCCAATATAACATATCCAGCAACACATAACATCACATGTCATCAACGTAAGTAAATATGCGCATCCCAATTGTCGTTGACATATAGCAACGAAACCGGCGATATCACATATTACACTTACGGTCACAGAAAAGAAAGTGTAAAACTACAACAGTTGGAATCCGCAACCTCCTCAGACATCACATGCCTGACCAAATGAATTCTTTAGACATCGCATGCCTAACTATTATAAACCCCGCATTTTAGTCTCAAAATCGAAAACACTTTTCAATATTAAGTCGGGTAATTCAACAAGATTCCCGACATCCTGATCGAATGCTCGTCGCAAACTTCAGTAGACGGCCGCACCCCTGATACCGTCGACGAAGTGCACCAAGGCGGAACACCGCTACCGCGAGCACCCAGACGGATGCTTTCGGCGACGGGGTTCTCCTACAGTCACTTGGTCGGGGCTATGGGGTGAGGCAGTCTATTAAGTTTACCCGGCGAGTATCCGCGTACGCTACGTGATTGCGACGGACTTTTGATCACATCAAAATTCCATGGCAACCGATCAAGTGAGACTAAAGTGCTACGTTTATAATATTCATTTAGTTATCACATAACTTATTGTGAATTCCAATTATTGTATCACATTCCGGATAAACATAAAATGTTAAACTTTCCGATCGAACATTCGAACACCCAAGTTTTCCCGATACAGATCAACAAATGAAATAAGTCTAACAACATTCAGTTCGTGCCTCAGTACCGACGGTCCAGCCGTAGAAGGGTCAAGCCAACGCCTCACATGTGGCACGCCGTACTGCCCCAAACCCGAAGGTTCAAAGGGTAGTTCAAGACGGTCACATAATCGAGTTAAGGTTTGTTGTCTTCTAGAGGGACCATCGTGTTACTTGCACTACTTAGAACGTGATTAAACTACAGAAATATCCAACACTTGGAAATTTCCCGACAGGGGAAAATTGGGTATTTATATCCGGTCGAACTTTTTAACATATTCAAAAAATTATCCGGAACGACACATAGACAAAGTTTGACAATCCGATCGAATGTATGAACTCCCAATACAACCCAAAATACTCAACTCTTGATTTCAGATTAAAAATTCCCAGGAAAACCAGCACTGAAAAATAGGAGTTACTGTGCAAAATTCAATGGCAGATAGGACAAAAGTGCGGCGGAAGGGCCGCATTAGCACGCTAATGCCGCGGTTCCGCCGCACTTTAGAAAGATCATTAGGTAATTTTTGCATCGTAATTCTTAGATTTACCTGCTTGTTTTTCTGCATATTTTTAATTTGCAAAAATCCACATTTTACAAAAATGTCCAGAGAGCATTTCAAAGTCGGGGTTTCGGGTCGATCGGACTTCTAACTCCGTCTACGCATCGCCTAAGGCTCTAGCTAGGCTCTGATACCACTGTAGGGTTCCTAGGCACGCTAGTGAGGTCTCCCAAGCCATCAACCATGGCAATTTCAAAAATTATGGTGCCTACAAACCCTAAACTACGGATCGATAACTAGATGTCTAGGCGAACAAGAACTAGTTAACACTTAACTAATGAGAAAACGGAAATACAACCTTTGTAGATCCGGTGCTCCACCTCCATAGCTCCGCAACGAGGTCCTCTCCGCTGTCCAAGTCAAATCCGGGTTCTAGGATCGGCTTCGTCGGAGAATGGGCAAGCTAGGTCGTCGATGTCCATGCCGAAGATGATCTACGTCGAGGCATCGCTAAATCAAGCTCCGACTTCACCAAGTCAAGAAACTTGTGAAGTAAACACACTCTACTACTTGGCAAGAGGTAGAGGATGAAGAAATAGGAAGGGGGTTGACTTTAGAATTGGATTTCTCACTCATATGGATCAATCACCATTGATGGAGGTGAAGCTTTTCTTCTTGAAGTCAAGGAAGAAGAAGAAGAAGCTTATGATAAGTTAATTGTAAAAAGAAAAGAGAATGAATTCTTATCATAATTTTAACTAGAGTCAAGTGTAGAGAATGAATCATGGTTAGTGGGAATGGTTAGGGTTAAGGATGAGATAAGAATGGTTGACTTGAACAAAGCTTCATGAAGCTTCAACTAAAGAACAAAATTAGCCACCATTCTTTTCTCTTTTCTTTTATTCATTTATCAAAAATAAAAAGGATAATTAAATAAGATAAATGAATAACAAATTAGAAACCCTAACCATTTCATTAACCAAGGTTTAATACTTTACACTTAACCAAAAAGGATGTATCATCAAACATGATACAAGCAAGTGCACAAAATCATATCGCATATGTAATGCGCACACCCGAGTGAGAAAATCCATTTAAAGTGAACCAATACTAGTTAATGCAAAGTAATATATCAAATATATAATTATACATTAAATCATTAAATCAACACTTGATTCAATGATCCGGTCATGTCGCACACAACCGACTAGTATAGAATGTATCGGCTTATCGAATCAATCCTTGATTCGATAACTAGGTTATATCGCATACAACCATTCGACACATTCATCGCGAGAATAGAATACTGTATCACATACACGCATTATTCTCGGTCCCGCACATATCTCATATGCGTTCCTATTTCATTTCGCTTGAGCCAGGAAACCTCTGTGTAGGACTCTAAAGACTCGTCAATACGCCGGCAGCGGATGATGATCATATCAAACATCCACAAGCCGCAAGCGGTCTGCTAAACATAACGGCCACCCAGGTATTGAGCGATCTGAAGATCGACGAGCAAGCCCGCTCACACTCCAGTGAATCCGACCAGTAACACTACCGTACAGTCCGGTCTGATCGTCTGATATGTCGCATATCTCGCCTAGGGGTGGTAAACGTCAGACCCCAATAGCTCAATAAGTCATGTCGATATGAGGTCTATAACTGTTCGAGAAACTACTGGTAACACTTACCAGTAAATCTCAGCAACCCTAGCCAGGGATTTCCTGTTATAGCCAATCGAACACAGCGCAACATCAACCCCCTATACCTGGAGAGACGAATCCCCTCCTATCGCTCATTGCCTCCATGTGACTCGGGACTGTACCCAAAAACCACCGTTTTGCACGCCCTCTTGGACGTGGTAAGATGGAAATCAAAGCACAGTGGGAACCACACAAGACTCTATGACGATCTCGGGTCAACAGACTACTCTGTACCAGTGTCACCAGAGAACTGCCATCTGACGTGAGGTATAATACCATCTGGGAGTTCTCGGCGAGTCCATCCAGTGTACCCAGTCTCTACTGAGCACCCGTATATCATCTCTGATGTCAAACATCGATGGATATGGGATCATCCATCGCCCATCTATATGGATCGAGAAGGTATACGCTAGTCTACTCTGGTATATCGATGCCCCGTCTCGATACACCCACGACTAGGGACTTTGAAGGATGTACTCATGGACTACCATGTCCCCACTAGTATGATCCGCATCATAGTCCAGGTAGTCAAGTACAGATCCTAAGGGCTTTACCAACATGTAACAGAGAGACAATCAGCATACACGTTAAGGTAAAGGGTAACCAGATAGCATACTATCATGTCGAGCGAGAAAGTCCTCCCTATATATGCCCCAGCATCCACTACAATATACATCCAATGTACAGTAATGGCCTCTAGGGCATACATATAACTAACACCAACTACTACCTGTTTGCACGACTCCGTTGAGCCGTGGTAGGGTAGTAATCAAAGTACAGTGGGAACACACTCAAGGCGAAGTTACAGTGTCAAGTCAGCGGACTAAGCTGTGCTCTTGTCACCTGGGAACCGATAACTGACGATAGGTATAATACCATCCAACAGTTCCCGACGAGTCCTGTCCTGTGTACTCGTAACCTAACGAGCACCCGCATACTATCTCAAGTACGACGTACTGACGGCTGTGGGACAGACCGTCTCCCAAACTGGGATAAGAAGCGCATACGCTAGTCTACTACGGAGTATCGATGCCCTGTCTCGATAGTCCTGCGACTAGGGACCTGCATAAGGATGTGCTTATAGATTACCCAGCCCCCACGAGTGTGACTGCCATCACAACGCTGGTAATCAAGCAAAGATCCTAAGGGCTCCACTAATGTGTAAAGGCGATATGCTAAAAGAAACACATGCACACATTAAAGCAGAAACAAACCAAGTAGCATACTACCATTTTAAGAAAGATTGTCAATACAAGGTGAATATCCCAAGCTTCCATTAAGTAATATACATACTAGTATAATACAGTAATGGCCTCTAGGGCATATACACTAACACCTTCGGGAGACGGTTATCATTCCAGGCTTCAATGGTGACATGGATGACAGACTGATTGTCAGAGTTATAGTTTTTCCCTCTGACGAGGGACAGTATTATGGACAGTTTGTCTAAGAGGATACTGTGGGGGGCATGGTGCTGGATACTGATTAGGTTCAGTTAACGATACAGTCTAAGAAGTTTGGATTTGGATTTCATTTATGAACTAGGTCCCATCAGATATCCAGACATATTCTAAGACAGGTATTACTCAATTCGGGAGATGGCTTTCTCCGCGAACTTGAGATTAAGAGAGACATAGAAATGAACATCAGGGCGGATCCACTCATTGAGGCTATTTCTCGAACACAAGAGTTTTCCAAACGAGCTTTGTGAAACTGATTAGTAGAGGAGTTGGGTGTTCGGTATCACACGGGCTGTGAGTATGCGACATCGCAATAATTAGCTTTAAGTGCAAGTGCGAGATTGTTGGATATAGTGCCCTCAAAGTCAATTATTGGATCGCAGGTACGTGATTGCAATGATTGTGGAGGACCTATACCGGTAGGACGGTTTTACTTGAGATGATACTATGCTATCTGGTTTGCCTTTATCAGTCGTGTACAGGTTCAGGTGACTGTTCACTGTTACACGTTGATAGAGCCCTTAGGATCTTGCTTGACTACCAACAGTATGATGGCGATCATATACGTGAGAGTTGGGTGGTCTATAAGCACATCCTTAATTGCGGTCCCTAGTCGTAGGAGTTTCAAGACAGGGCATCGATACTCCGGAGTAGACTAGTGTATACAGTCGAGACCCCGACGAGGGGCGGTGGCCGGTCTCACAAGCCACTGGTGTCAGCTGGATCACCTAAGATATATACAGGTGCTCATTGGGTTATGAGTACACCGGACAGGACTCGCCGGGAACCTGCTAGTTTGTATTTATACCTAGCGTCTGATAGCAGTTTCCTGGTGACATGTGTACAGGTTAGTTCATCGACCTGAGGTCGTCATTTGTCTCGTGTGAGTTCCCACTGTGCTTTAATTTGTACCCTACCATGGCTCAAAGGAGTCGTGCAAACAGGTATTTTTTGGGTATAGTCCTGAGCCACATGGAAGCAAGCAAGCGGATCGGCAGGGGATTCGTCTCTCCCGGTTTTGGGGGTGAGATCGCGCTGTGTCCAGGAAAGCCATTACACCAAGTCCTTGGCCAAGGCAGGTGAGAATTACTGGTAAGTATTCCAGTAATTTCTCAGGGTGTTAAGGGCTTGTCTCCGACACGACTTATACCGCTATTGGGGGTCTGACGTTACCAGCCCCTTAGGCCCGATATGCGATACTCATAAACGAACGGACCGGAATGTATGTATATTGTCACTGTTAGGCTCAGTAGTGTTCCAGGATGAGTTTGCTCATTCGCTTCCCTTGAGGTCAGTACATTGGCAGCCGCTACGCACTGCTAGTGCCGCTGACGTGCTTGTGGTTAAACCCACTGCCAGGGTACTGATGAGTCATTAGAGTCCTCCACAGATAGTATCCCAAGTTTGAGCGAAATGTTGTAGAGGCCGTATGGTTTTATGGCATGGTTCGGAAAATGCACGTTCGTTTACGCACGTGTCATATTTCGGACAGATAATACTGGTGGGCTTTGGTTTAAGCCGGATCCGAGTATTATACTTTGTAGATATAATATCTTTATCTTACTTGCATTTGTATTCGGTCGTAATACAAATGCGGGTATGTATGTACAGTTACGGGGTTATCCTGAAATCCGTTTCGGGATCGCTTTTAGAAGTTGCCAGTTTTCTATCACCCGTCTTAAACATTCGGTTTAATGCGGAATTATCTTTTTCTTGAGGGTGAGTCATGAGTTTGAGTCATGAGGAAGTTTCTAGATTTGGTGACTAGGTTAGTGAGGTGTTATATGATTCATTTTTTGCATTAAATGGATGATGAGGTGTTTATGTGACTCATTCTTTTTCCTTTAATGTTGTGATGAGTTGTGATAAGTATTATTGCTAATGGTCACCCTTCCTTGTTCCTACACTCACCCCCTCCTCATATAGTGGCCGGCCATTCTTATGGAGGTAATATGGTTGTGAAAATGAGATGATACATTTGGTTCATGGAAATTTCATAGCTCATTTTCTCATCACTTGATAAAAAAGGCAACTTCATTAACCGTTCATCCATGGTTTTGGATGAAGCGAGACAAAGTGTTCTACTCATTATCTACATCAATCTTGGACATGTCGGCTAGCAAACTTCATGTCCGAGTTGCCTCGGTTCAAAGGTGGGAGCCCGTATAAAGATCCATTGACGTGGTGCCACCTGGACGAGAAGACCGGAGATCGGGCGAGATCGCAGATGTCGCAAAGGGGCATGGGATGATGGCTAAAGACCGAAGGCCTCGGATCGTTCGGTATAGCCTTTCTACCCACTTTGTACTTAGTTAGTTTAGCATTAATGGCAAGATCTGGGTTATTGTATGCGATAGCGCCAGTTATAAAAGTTTTTTTTCCGCGTTTGGCGTCAGATTGACGGCCGGGGCGCTACCGTAGCCTTACACTTACGATACGGTACTTTGCCTAAGGTGACCTAAGTACATTGCTTCAAATTCCTTCTTTGATGATTCATATCCTTGTGATTCAAATTCCATGTTCTTATCGAATCTTATTTCCTTTTATAGACTTGCCGCCGATGGCTATAGGGACTCAGAGTGATGCAGCGAGGGCCGAGGTCAGAGTTGGTTCGGGTGAGACGAGAACTGACCAGGATGGCACGCTAGTTGCACAGGTGCAGACGGATCCGCCTTCGACAGATCAGCTCGCTAGGGTTATGGCAGAGAAGCAGGACTTGCGCCAGACGATGAATTCATTGGTTGAGACCGTTCGAGCGCAGCGACAGGAGGTTGTCACCCCTGTTAACCAGTTGTTCCTTGCGATCAGCATGCAGCAGTCCGTCACCTACATAGCACCAGTGGATGCAGCCCCAGTTTACGAGACACGTCTTCCAGAGACTTTGAGAGTTCTGGAACAGTGGAGGAATCGTACCGGTGTACCAGCCCACAGACAGAGGCTTAGTCGTCGAGACAGATTTCATGGCCGTCGTGGGAGTAGCAGAGGCTTAGGACGAGGACAGTCGTTCAGCTCTCATCCCCAGGAGGGTCCGCAGTCGTCGCGTGGATGTTTTCGATGCGGAAGCCTTCAACACTTCATCAGACATTGTTCATTAGCACCACGTCAGGGTCATATTCTGAGACGTCATGGACGCGGAGGGTTTGCTCAGAGGGGTCATTCTAGCAGAAGAGGAGTTCAGCCAGTAGCGGGTAGGGGGCAGACACGAGAGTTTGCTTCAACTCATCGGGACGCGCGGGCGTCCAATGCAGAGTTTTCAGGTATACTTAATTCGTATGTTCTTTTGATGTATTTCTTGTTTGTTTTACACACTTGTGCCGTGGTTGGGACGAGAGTCGTGTTAGGTAGATCAGCCGTTTGTTGTGTTAATTTCTGTCAGCGATTCTTTTGTTGCGCGACACGTATTTCAGTTGTGTGCCAATCAGGTAGGAGATTCGTCCGTCGTTGTGATCCTTCTAGAGATGTTGGATTTGACGTTCTCCTGGGCACGGACTGGTTAGCTACATGCTGGGCGTCTGTGGACTACCGTGAGGAAACAGTCAGGTTCTGTTTTCCCCGGTGAGTCAGTTCTTGTTGTGCAGGTGGATAGTTGTGCCGCTTCTCACAGCTTGAATTCAGCCTTTTTGCTAGTCGGCTTTTGAGGAGATGTCGTGGATTCTTGGCGTTCATTTGTGATACCGGAGCCACAGTTAGTTTGTTGGACCGAGTTTCTATCGTGCGAGAGTTTTCCGACGTTGTTCTAAATAAGCCGGCGAAGCTTAGGGAGCTTAAAGATCAGCTGCAGAGTTGTTTGTTGGGGGAATTGTGCGTCTGACTATTTCGCTTTTGGAAGCTCCTATTTCTATTCGTCCAGTAGAAAGACGACAGATTGTGGTTGCATATTGACGGATCGTTAATTGAACCGGCTTACGGTAGGGATAAGTATCCTTTACCTCGCATTGACGATTTCTTCGATCAGCTCCAGAGTGCGCGACATTTTCTAAGTTTGTTTAGGATCAGGTCATCATTGTTGCGGGTTCAGAGTGATGACATTCCGAAGACTGCCTTATGCGTGCTACGAGCTTCGTGTGTGTTGGTGTGTCATTGGATTCACCAATTCCCTAGCAGCATTCGTAGATATGATGAACCAGATTTCTTCAGGCCGTTCCTCGACCAGTTTTTGTTGTGTTATTGATGACATTCTGGTCTATTTAATGTGTCTTGAGGGACAGGAGTAGCACTTGACGATTTGTTTTGCAAACATTGGGAGAGCCCCGGCGGTTTGCTAGATTCTCGGAATGTTCCTTCAGGCTTGTTTGTGTTGACTCCTAGGTCTTGTAGTTATGGGAGACGGTTTTCGTATGGTTCCGAGAAAGATCGAGGCCGTACAGCTTATGCCCAGTCTTGTGTGCAGGACGGAGGTCCGCAGATTTTTGGGCTTAGCAGGTTTTTACCGCCGTTTTGTGCAGGATTGCTAGTGTAGTGCTGCACCGTTGACTGAACCGACCGGGAAGGAGGTTTCTTTTCTTTGGACTAAGGCATGCGTGTGGAGTTTTTCAGCAGTTGAAGAATCGGTTAACAACTGCATCGGTTCTTTCTTTACTTTCTGGTTCGGGCGACTTTGTTGTTTAACTGTGATGTTTCGCGAGTGGGGCTCGAATTTGCGCTTATGTAGCACTATAGAGTTATCGCTTTTGCTTCCCTACATTTGGAGGAAGTACTAGTAGGACATTCCACTCACGATATGGAGATGGCCGCGGTGGTTTTGCATTGGAGATTTAGAGACACTACTTGTTCAAGAGTCGTGTCAGATTTTCACGGACCACCACAGCTTAATGTACATCTTCCTGCAGCGGAATTTGATTGTTGTGATAGTCTTCTGCAGATTTACAGTTCTTGTGTGATCGTTGAGTACAGCTTAAGTTCGCCTCTACTAAGGGGACAGCTTGCTCATGTCCGCGCCCGACAACTTTCCCTTAATCGCTTTCGCGAGACACTGCCCGCCGATGCTCGTTCGTCAGTGATACTTGAGCCTACTCGGCTGGGTAATGATTCGGAGTCCTTGATTTGTGATAAGACTGTGCTAAGTTAGGGACGCGTTTGTGTACCTGATACTTTTGGTTAGAGACATGAAATCCTAAAGCAGGCACATCAGTCAACTCTCTGTACTCATTCAAGTTCCACCAATATTGACGTGACTTGTGAGATAGTTACGGGTGGGCAGGGATGTAAAGAAAAGTTTCAGGTTTCGTTTCAAGGTGTATGTCTTGTTGTGTGCTTGGGTTGAGCATCTGAGACCGGCTGGAGAGTTGCAACCTTTAACCGTTCCGAAGTGGGAGTGGGAGCAGATCTCCACGAATATTCGTTGTGGCGTCTACCCAGGTTTAGTCAGGGCGTGACTCCATTCGGATGCTTGTCGTCCGGTTATGCTCAGTTTGCTCAGTTGTTCTTTGTTAAGTTTGTGCGTTCGTGTTAATGGTTTTCGACAGTTGGTATCGTCACTTGCCATCGTTAAGATACTTCTTCGATAGCTGTTATCGGGAGTCATTCCAATTGGCAACCTTTAGGTTTAGGGGTTAGGTCGTGTCGATCACCTGTTTGTTTTTCTGACTCTGCGTTGTAGGATTTTTGGAACCCAGCTAGTCTAGAGACTTCGGAGATGATCCAGTTGGTTCAGGTCTGGATGAGAGTAGCCCCGTGCAGACATAGGTCTTATGACTACTGTAGTGGTCGTAAACTTGAGTTCGAAGTGGCAGATCATGTATTCCTACGGATTTTTTCCGATAAATGACGTGTTGAGTTTTGGGAAGTTTATCCCAGAATTGTAGGTCCGTTTAAGACCCATAAAGCAAGTTAGTTTCGTTGCCTTTAATTTGGCACTTCCGCCCAGATTATTGGGTATTCACCCCGTATTTCCTTGTGTCGATACTTTGCAATTACCTTCATGACCTTTCTCACATGATTCAGCACCAAACCATTTAGCTTGGACGCGATCTTTCGTTCATCAGCAGCCAATTGTGTTAATGGCTCGGCAGGTGGAGAAACTTCGGTCAACGGTTTTGCCATCTGTGAAGGTTTTTTTTAGACGTAGTCGTATAGTGAGGTAATCACTTGGGAGGCTGCGAGCGAGATTTGAGAGTTTGTAATATTGTCTTTGAAGGTACGCTTAGTAAGAATTTTAAATTCGGGGACGAATTTTTTTAAAGGGGGGTGAGATTGTAACGCCTTAGATTTTGGTTAGCGTTCATTTAGACGTTAATGCGGGTTTACTGTAAAAAGTTTACCAATTCGGGTTACTCACATTTATAACATTTAATTAATAATTCATTATTATTTGATATAAGCATGCAAGCACGTGTGCATGTAAATGCAAGGATTTGGTTGTGCTAATCTAGTCTTAGCAACCTTGACACTTAATCTAATCCTTGTTTAAATCCACCCTTTTTCTTTAATCCTTGATATTTCCTTTGTGAGTGAGAGAGAGAGATATTTGTTTTGTGATGAGTAGTATGAAACCATTAATGAGAAGGCAAGGTGCATTAATGGCTTTGGTTACACTCACCTCTCACCTCACCTTACACTCACCGCCCTCTCTCATATCCTCACACACTCTCTCTCTTTTCTCTATATCATTTGTTCTTTCTTCTTCTCTCTCATAAACTGAACACTTAGCTTCTCTTCACCTTTTCCTACACAAAATCCATCACAAATCCACAAATCTTCACAAAAATCACAACTTTGTTCACACTTTTCCTCTTGGATGACATGGAGTGTGCAAAGCTAGGATCTTTGTGTTCTTTTGTGTAGGTAATGATTCTTTTCTGTTCCTTAAGTGTTTATTGTACAGCTTAGCATGTTAGTTTCAGTTTTTATCGCGTATCATATTGTTTCGGATAAATATCGTATTTTTAGTGTTTTGGTTGGGTCTCGGATGATCTGCTGTTAAACCAGGTAATTGTTGCAAAAATTGAGTTGACAGTAACCTAGTATAGAGACCTAGAACCTACCCTCAAAAAAAGAGCCCACTTCCTCCAACTCCGGCCGCAGATTTATTGCTTCTGGCCACAATTTGCGGCCAGAGTAGGGACCTGGGTGTTTATTTTTAGTGTAGGGGTCTCTGTGGTTAATTGTAGTTTCATGGAACTTGCAATTTTTACAAATTGTTAGCACAGAAAAATCTGGGATCACTTGTGTGCTTCTCGTGTTTCGTTTCACGCGATACGTTATCCGATACGGTGCGTGTTACGTGTTGCTGTTGCACTGAGTTGTTTTCGTGTGGTCGCTATACGCGTTAGCTGCAATACGAACCCTTTAGAGTACGTAGGTGTGTCGTGTTTGTACGTGTAGATTGTAAGTATTTTAGGTCTATTATTAATATATATTTGCTTTGTTATTTTAATGTTGCAGGTTCGTAAATGGTGACTATAGACACTACTACAAAGGGAAAACAGGTGGTAGGCTTCACCTAACTTGGAGCGTTGGTGAGTAGATTTAACATCTACAGGGGAATCGCCCGCATGGCGTTATGCGTCTGGGCTAGAAATGTTAATACTTGTCGCATATTCTATGTCATATTTAGAATTGCGCCTTTACCCTATTACTTAGATGTTGTTGTGCTTGGACTAGTAGCTTTAGGGCACTGCACATATTATTGACGATTCATGTTGCACGAGCACTGATTGTATGCTACACACACCGTCAATAATTGCCATGTCACACACAACCCACTTATAGATACGATATTGCTTGGTTAGGGACATTGTGACATTGATTCATATTTCTTATCGCATATGACTTTTAGCATACCTGTATATCTACATGCTTACACATATGCCTTCATATACTTATATGCTAGATACCAGTATACATATAGAGTATTGCACCATTAGTGATAGGTACATACACACTTCATGACATAGCTACAGGTATACCTTGCACATACTGCTCTTCTACCCAGGAGGTATATTACATCTTTTACTTATTGGGAGATACATATACCTTACTATACCTTTATGTTTACACATACAACAGTTATAGCTACATATTTACCTTTACGTGATGTTATTTAGAATTGGCTAAAATAGGAACCGCATGATATTTTATATTAACTTGTTGCAGTTAATTAGCGGCTTTTCTTTTATATGCTTATATTTCAGTTTTATGTTGCATATATCATATTCATGAATTTTCGCATTGTTATATGGATTTTTCATGATGTTTTCTGGATTTGGGGACCGTGGGTGTTCATGAAATTATGCATTATTTGAAAAACCCGGTTTCCCTTGATATGAAATTTCTGCATCCACCATGAGTTTTATCGGTTCTGATATATATATATATATACCCCTATGAGGAGGCGTCGAGGCCGTATGAGGGTACATAGTGGGGCCCAGAGGTACCCGGGGTAAGAAAGGGATGTCGATGTACCACGCCAATGAGCCTGGCAGGGGAACCATACCATCCGGTGACATTACCTATGACTCGGCGGTTATCATGGTGATACCGACGGGAGGCATGTACGTATAGATACGTCGAAAGGCGAGGGTCAGAGCTAGGCACTCGAGCTTTCGGATAGCGTATGATACGCACCTATCAGGGTGCCAGTCTTGGTGACAGCAACTGATAGATCAGCATTTCTGTGTCGATGCTTGGCACATTGGTTTCATGATATTTCTTTTTATTTCTTAGTATATATAACAGTGGATTAGGATGCTGTTACATATGCCCTTACACCAATATTAGTGGTACGGGACGCTAATATATGTGTATTGACATTAATTCTATATACATCATATTTATTCATGCAAATATACATAGGTTATAAGAGATTCACTTGATATTGGATTTAGGACATATGACTTTTACTTGATATTGTATATAAAGGATATATGAGATTCACTTGATTTTGTACATTCAGGATATAGAAGATTTATTCGATATTGTACATTAAGGATTAGTGAGACTTATATGATATGAGAGATAATTTGGGGGCTGATTTGAGGAAATTGGGATTTGGATTGTCTTGATGGATTGTGATCCTCCCACGATGTCAGGATTCCGTGCAAATGACATATTTCATTCCATATTCTACATTTATTGTTTTTGCATTGCTTCATGTATTAGTAGTACCTGCTAGTGTACTTTTCATGATTATTACATTCATATGACCTGTTATTGCTATTAATTGCATATGTTAGATTCACGCTGTACGTGCATACTTGCGATTACCTGCATATGTTATTTACTATTCACGAGTTGGCAACTCACCCCCGTTGTGCCACAGTTGTTTTGCAGGGTGTTCCCCAGAGTAGTCGAGGCTGGCTATTCATCTATCTGATCATCTTTTGCTACGGATACCGCTTCAGTTCATAGTGTGCAGTTTTGCTTAGGTGGGTTTTGTGGTTATCCGTATTGTTGTATTGTATATTCGTTGTATCCTTGTACTCTCCATCTACTATATTTTCTTGTTGACTTAGAGACTTGGTGAGGACGATATTGTATATTTTTGTGACTTGTTGTCTTTTATACAATTTCCTTTCTATCGCCTTTTATTTCTTCGCTACGGCGTCGTATATTTGTTGTGGTGGTTGTTTTCCGCCTTTGGGCGTGTATTTGCTCCCGTTTGGGGATGCTTTATTTATACTTTGTTGTACCCATTTTTGGGGCTAGTTTTTACAAAGGAGGTGCTGCCAAAATTTTAAAGAAAGAAAAGTTGGACTTTTAAAGAATTTGGGTTGTGGTTTCAAATGTTTTAAAAACTTCTACTATCTATTTCTTGTCTTTTTAATGGTTTAAATTTCTAGGTTTTGGCTTTCTTTTACTGCGTTACGTCTGTAGGCATTGCGTAGTATTAGGGTCGTCACGTGCCAATTTCGGGTCGTGACAGACGGTATGTTGGAAGAGTTCCGAGCTAGATACCGTGACAAACTAGACGATAAAGGCTGAATACATCGCTACCAACAATGCTACCAAAGTGGATGTCTGGAAAATTCTTGTTCATGAGATGAACATGGTTCCTACCATTGAATGTCCAATAATTGTTTTTGTGACAGCAATTGAGTTATGGCTTTTTCCTAGGAACGCCGGTCCCATCAGCGATCCAGACATATTCTGATGACAGTATCACCTGATTAGGGATATGGTTGATCTCCAAGGGATAAAGGTAAGGAGAGTTGATGCGAAGGATAACACGGCGGATCAACTCACAGATGCCTATCCCTAGAAAGACTTATATGGGGCGTTGAGTATGAGATACTACAACAAATGGCCTTAGTGCAAGTGGGAAATTGTTAGTTATATGTATGCCCTTGAGGCCATTATTATACATGTGATGTATATTATAGTGGATGCTTGGACATATATAGGAAGGAATTTCTTGCTCGACATGATAGTATGCTATCTGGTTGCATTTTATCTTAACATGTACACTTATTGTCTTTCTCTATTACATATTTATAAAGCCCTCAGGATGAGTACTTGACTACCAGGATTATGATGCAGATCATATTAGTGGGGATAGGATAGTCGGTAAGTACATCATTCAAAAGTTCCTAGTCGTGGGAGTATCGAGACGGGGCATCGATATTCCAGAGTAGACTAGCGTATACGCTTCTCGACCCATGTGATGGGCGATAGATGATTCCATATCCATTGGTGTTTGACATCAGAGATGGTATACGGGTGCTCAGTGGAGACTGGGTACACTGGATGGACTCGCCGAGAACTCCTAGATGGTATTATAACTCACGTCAGATAGCAGTTCTCTGGTGACACTAGTACAGGTTAGTTTGTCGACCCGAGATCGTCATAGAGTCTTGTGTGATTCCCACTGTGCTTTGATTTTCATCTTACCACGTTCAAGAGATCGTGCAAAATGGTGGTCTTTGGGTACAGTTCCGAGTCACATGGAGGAAATGAGCGATATGGGGGATTCGTCTCTCCCGTTATTGGAAGTTGATGTTGCGCTATGCTTGATTGGCCATAATAGGAAATCCCTGGCCAGGGTTGTTGAGATCTACTGGTAAGTGTTATCAGTAGTTTCTCAAACCGTTATGGGCCTCACATTGGCATGACTGCACGACCCGCAAGGTACGGAACGTGACTGGCACTTAAGTTTACGAAACGTCTCAAGACGTCCGTAAAATAAGTAAGCCAAAGCCCAGAAACCAAAACCAAATAAGCAAAAGAGTGAAGAAAACCCAATCAATTGAAAGCGAGTTTATCAAATAAGTCATATAAAACCCTTTTTAAAAATAATAAAAAAATTTCCGAAAATTTTGGCAGAGTCTCCTTTGTAAATACTGGCCCCCAAAATAGGTACAACAAGAATATATATGAATCTAACAAATAAGGCATCCCCATGCGGGAGCTAGCTCTTCGCCACAAGGCGGTCATAAATCCCACGCAATATAAAGCAAAAACATGCGAAATAATCATAAGGAAGCATGAGAAAAACAGCATGTCGACTCAAGTGAGCTCGACCCCAAAATACAGCATAAAAAGTCCACAAATCTCACAGTCTCATCTCTAGGTCAATATACAACAATACTGGTAGATACAGTAGATGGAGTACACTAGATACAAAGAATATACAAGGTGGTACAAAAATAATAATATAACCCACCTAAGAGTAAAACCTCGAGTCCAGGCAAAGGAAGCAAGTGCGCCCGCCGCTACTGTACTGATGGAGCGGACCTGAAAAAGGCTGTGGCACAACGGGGGTGAGTTGCCAACTCGTGAATAATAAATAACATCTACACAGGCTATCGAATGCATGCACACAAGCATCCTAGCATCTCAAATACAGGTAAGGCAGGACATAATAGCAGGTATGTATGCAATATGAATATACTAGCAGGTATGAATGCAATGCGAATCAACTCATGATCTGAATGTGTAAGTATAAGAATCATGTTTTTCCTTTAGGAATCTCTTTTGAAATACCAGCACAATACCAATAGAATCAACAAGAATCTGTGTCCCGCATCGACACCTCAAAACTGTCTCAAATCTCATATCAATGTATCTCTAGCCTCAGCCGTCCGGCTGACCCATCTCAAATATCAATATCTCATCATCTCGCGGCCACGGTCGGTATCCTCTGGATATCCGCCGTCCCAAACAGTCACCGGTAGGTAATCCGTCCCCTGCCAGGCTCAACGTCAACACCACATTCCTTTTGCCCCTGGGTACCTTACCGGGCCCACCATGTACCCGTGACGGTTCCTCCACTCCTCGACACGGATCTCGAAAACCACAGCAAACTCATGGTGGACGACACTTACATAACTAGAAAACCGCAATTTACATATTTTAAAAATATAATAAGTTTAGAAATTTTGCGGCTTTCCCCCGAAATCCAGAAATATCATAAAATCTCAAGAAATCCTCATAAGTGCATATGTCAATGATAATGAATGCATATGGTATCAATAATCAAGTTGCGATGTGTGATTAATAGATTAGGCATGAACAAAAAATATGATGAAGTACATGCACATGAATAGCAATCCTACGATTTCATTTTAAGGAATTAAAACAATAGCGCAAGTTTAAGTATCAATTATAGTAAAAGGTTTCAATTTAAAGGTTATCTAGTGTGATGGCATGGCAATTACCAGGGTGTGTGTGTAAGCATGAATAGTGCTCGTGCTGCATATAAAAACCCTGGCAATGGTGCAGGTGTCCTATAGAATGGGTTCGTATATGTATGTCAATATAAGGCATGAATGTAGCAAATAATCATACAAGTATTACACCCCTAATTACTAACGTTACTAAGAATCCTTTTAAGGCACTAAAACTATCGGGCGACTTGCGCCATCCAACGATAGTCCCCCGTAGATGTTACATCTACTCACCGGAATCCCTAGCTAGTCACGTCCAATCACCGCTTTCCTCTTTCGTGCCGCGTCTGACATCTCCGCGACCGAACCTGGAATTTACATCAATACCAAACATAAGGTTACATATCAAGAACGACGCAAAATCCAAACGAAAATACTAACGTTCACAAGCTAGGTACAACGTGCACAAAGTGCGCGGAACACACGCGAAAATCGCAAAACTAACTAGAATCGTCGATTTGGTCGCCCGGCAAAACTAAAACCCAAACACTCAAAAATCCGCACTCACATATCCTAAAAGTCATAGGATACGCTAAAAATGTCATCAAGACATCGCAATAATTCATCACAATATTTTATAACACAACTAGTAAGCTAGAATTTGCAATTTGGTGCAAACATCGACAATTAGCGACAAAGCTATCACAGTCCAACGCAACCATCCAACCACACAACTAGTTAGCCACAATAACACAATTTTTACTCATTTACCATGCTACAAAACCCAATATCCAAACACAACCCTTTCTTGAATTTTGGTAATTAGCAATCTTAATGAAAATTTCACACAAGTTTAACATAGATTAGCATAATATGAAGCCACTTAAGCAAAGTAACCTTAAAGATTGGTTTAGTAAACAACTAGATAGCTAATTAGCTTTAATTAACTAAATAATGGTTTCAAAAAAAACCCTAGTTTAACTCTAACCATAAACCTTTAGAAACTAGATTAGAAACTAATCACTAAATTAACACTAGATTTTAGCCCAATTAGCAAGTTAACCACTTAGATTAAGCTAACAAAATAACTAGATAACAAAATAGCTTAATTAATCTCTTAATGGTGTTCTAAACCCTAAATTAATTTCAAAGCACAAACTTAAAAAAAAACTAGTATGCAAATAGCACTAAAATTAACACTAAAACAACTAAATTAAAGGAATTAACCAAAAGAATTTAATTACGAAGAATTTATACCTCAACTAGAGATCTAGAAAGAACAATTTGCCTCCAAAGATGCCTCCTTTCTCCATGATTTAAGCTAGCATGGGTGTGAGAAGAGATGGATTAAGGTTTTCTGTTGAAATAGTGAAGGATTTGTTGATTTTTATTGAATTTTGATGCAATTTTTTTGAAGAAACTGAAAGAAAAGAGAAGGAAAAATAGTGGAATGGGGGGGGGGAGCTGGTCTCGGCCAGATGAGGGAGAGGGGAGTGGTTTGGGTTGTATGGAAAAATTCATGGTCAAACCCCCTCAAAGTCAATACACCATACCTCCAAATACTATATTTTAAAACCTACACAAAACACCTCCTTTCTTCACATGAAAAAAAAAGCAAAGTGAGGCAAGGAATTTCTGGACCTAATGATGGTGGGGCCGGCCTAGATGGAGTGGGGGTGAGTGTGAGTGGATACAAAAAGGTTTTATGCAAAAAGACCCCCCATAAGTCCAAAATTGCAAGTTTTAGCTTAAAATTCAATAAATTTCGTTTTCCATAATAAAAATTAGTTAAAACATAAAATAAAATACTAAAAATTTATGTTACAACTAGATTTTAATTAACATATTTTTAAAGCTTAAATTTAGCCCATTTGAATTTGTATTTATCGCTAATTTAATGTATTTTCTTACCGGCTTAAAATAATATTAAAAAATTGTATAATTAGGGAAAATTTTTAAACGACCAGAATTTCATAAGTAACTCATTTGCTACCAAAAACAAGCAATTACCTATCCAAATTAGGTATAATTAGTCCTAAACTGCAAAATAACAAAAAAGACGATTTTCGGAAAAATACCGAATTTTCACCGATTTTCGGGAAAACACCAAAACGACTTTTCAAGGAGTTACAATCTTCCCCCCATAAAGAAATTCGGACCCCGAATTTAAAAATAACTACGCGTACCTTCAAAGAGATGGGGATATTTCTTCCTCATCTCGCCCTCGGTCTCCCAGGTAACCTCCTCGCTGCTCGGGCTACGCCAAAGGACCTTGACGGTCGGTATAACTTTCGATCTCAACTTCTTCACCTGCCGATCCAGGATGGCCACCGGCTACTCTGCAAAGGAAAGGTCGCGCTCCAGCTGGACTGTCGGGTGCTGAATCGCATGCGAAGGGTCGTGAAGGTACTTGCGGAGCATCGAAACATGGAAGACGGGGTGAACATCGGGATAGCTGGGTGGAAGGGCCAAACGATATGCAACAGCGCCGACACGCTCGAGGATCTCGAAGGGACCTACGAATCTAGGGCTAAGCTTCCCCTTTCGCCCGAAACGCATCACGCCCTTCATCGGAGAGACTCTCAGAAAAACATGGTCGCCAACTGTGAACTCTAATCTGCGACGGCGCCTGTCTGCATACGATATCTTCCTGCTCTGAGCCGCTCTCATCCGGTCTTGAATCAACTGCATCTTCGCTGTCGTCTCCTCAACAAGCTGTGGCCCCAAAATATTGCTCTCGCTGAGCTCTGTCCAACAGACGGGCGATCTGCACCTCCTCCCATACAATGCCTCGAAAGGTGCCATCTGAATAGTATCCTGGAAACTGTTGTTGTAGGAGAACTCCACTAGAGGTAAATGACGATCCCAGCTACCGCCGAAGTCTAAAATGCACGCTCTGAGCATGTCCTCGAGAGTCTGAATGGTCCGCTCTGACTGTCCGTCGGTCTGCGGATGAAACTCTGTGCTGAAGCTCAAACGAGTGCCCAAAGCCTCCTGAAGTCTCTGCCAATGTCGGCTGGTGAACTGGGTGCCTCGATCTGACACGATACAAGTCGGTACGCCATGCAACCGCACGATCTTGTCGATGTAAAGCTGGGCATACTGAGCGAAGCTGAAAGTCGTCTTCACTGGCAGGAAGTGAGCCTCTTTCGTCAATCGATCTACGATCACCCAGATGGAGTCATACCCTCGACTGGTCCTGGGTAGACCCACAACGAAATCCATCGAAATCTACTCCCATTTCCACTCCGGAATGGGTAACGGCTGTAGCTCTCCTGCGGGCCTCTGGTGCTCGGCCTTGACTTGCTGACAAGTCAGGCATCTCGATACAAACTCCGCAATGTCCCTCTTCATCCCGTCCCACCAGTAGGTCTCTCTCATATCATGGTACATCTTGGTGGAACCGGGGTGGACACTATACACTGATCGGTGTGCCTCCTCAAGAATGTCACGCCGCAATCCATCAGCATCTGGTACGCACAGTCTAGATCCATAGCGTAAAATCCCCTGATCGTCAATCACGAACTCGGAAAATCTGCCCTATCCCATCTGTGCCATGATCTCTGAGCAACGGTCATCACTGCGCTGTGCCTCATATATACGGTCAAGCAACTGTGGTCGTGCACGAACATGCGCGAGCTGTCCCCCTGTCTAAGTGAACTCGAACTCAACCCGGTCGTCGCATAACATCTGCCAATCTGCTGGCGACTGCCTCTGCACTGCGCGCAAAAAGGATAGACTACTCCCGGGCCTCCTGCTGAAAGCATCTGCCACCACATTCGCCTTGCCTGGGTGATATAAGATCTCGCAGTCGTAATCTTTCACCAACTCCATCCAACGACGCTGTCTGAGGTTCAGGTCTCGCTGCTGAAATATGTATTTTAAGCTCTTGTGGTCTGTGAATATTTGGCACGACTCTCCATATAGGTAATGTCGCCAAATCTTCAGCGCAAAGACCACTGCAGCCATCTTCAAATCGTGAGTAGGGTAGTTCTGTTCATGCTTCTTCAACTGCCGAGAAGCATAAGCGATCACCTGGCCATGCTGCATCAGTACGCACCCTAATCCCACTCGCGAAACATCACAGTAGACCACAAATCCGCCTGATCCCGAAGGCAAAGATAATACCGGCGCCGTAGTCAAACAAGTCCGTAGCTGCTGAAAACAGTGCTCGCACTCCTCTGTCCAAACGAAAGGAACTCCCTTCCGGGTCAAACCGGTCAAAGGTGCAGCTATACGGGAGAAGTCCTAAACAAAACGCCTGTAGTAGCCTGCCAGGCCTAGAAAACTACGGATCTCAGTAACCGATGTAGGTCGGGGCCACTGCTGAACAGCCTCAATCTTCTTCGGTTCCACACATATGCCGTCTCTCGTAACCACGTGACCCAAGAATCCGACGCTGTCCAGCCAGAATGCACACTTGGAGAACTTTGCGAACAGCTGGTGCTCCCTCAGAGTCTGTAACGTAATCTGCAAGTGCTACTCGTGCTCCTCTCTGCTTCGGGAGTACACCAAGATATCGTCGATAAATACGATGATGAACAAGTCAAGATACGGCCTGAATGTACGGTTCATCAAATCCATGAATGCTGCTGGGGCGTTGGTAAGTCCGAACGACATCACCAAAAACTCGTAGTGGCCATAGCGTGTACGGAAGGCTGTCTTCGGTATATCCTCCTGTCGGACTCGCAGCTGGTGGTATCCTGATCGTAAGTTGATCCTCGAAAAATACCCCGCACCCTGAAGCTGGTCGAACAAATCATCAATGCATGGCAACGGATATCTGTTCCGAACGGTAACTTTGTTCAGCTGGCGGTAGTCGATGCATAAGCGCAAACTTCCATCCTTCTTCTTGACAAACAGGACCGGAGCACCCCACGGAGAAACACTAGGTCGAATAAGCCCCTTATCTAACAAATCCTGCAACTGATCCTTCAGCTCTCGAAGCTCTGCCGGGGCCATCCGATAAGGCGGTATAGAAATAGGCCCCGAGCCGGGAATCAAATCGATGCAGAACTCAACGTCGCGCTCAGGTGGTAGCCCAGGTAGCTCATCAGGGAAAACATCAGGGAACTCACAAACAACCGGGACCCGGTCCAACGGAACCTCTGCAGCTCGAGTATCACAAATAAACGCTAAGAATCCCTGACATCCCTTCCGCAAGAGCTGACCAGCGCGAAGAGACGAAATAAAGCTGGGAAGGGTGACGCTGCGGTCTCCCTGAATAATAAGGACTGGCTCTCCCGGAAAGCTAAATATGACTGCCTTCTCACGGCAGTCCACCGAAGCATAACAAGTGGCTATCCAATCCATGCCCAGAAGCACATCAAAGTCCAACATATCGAGGAGAATCAAATCAACCGATGAATCCCTCTCCCCGATACGAACGGAACACAATCGAAATACAAAACGAGCGACAAACGACTCGCCTACCGGAGTACTAACAACAAGCGGATGATCTAACGATGACGACTCACGGCCCAACATCGGTGCAAAGTGTGTAGAGATGTACGAATGTGTGGAACTTGGGTCAAATAATACCCGTGCGTCGAAAGAACAAACTGGCAAGGTACCTGTCACAACGGCATTGGATGCCTGCGCATCCTGCGGTGTCAAAGCAAATACTCAGGCCTGTCCTCCACCGATAGCGGGCTGACCTCGACCTCGGCCTCTGCCTCCTCGTCCTCTCTGAACAGGACCGCCATGTCCACGGCCTCTGGGTGCACCTAACTGGCGTGGAGCATCGCCGGTGGTAGGAAGTAAGGCTCACTGAGGAGGGGGTGGTTATGGTGGTAGGGTCACATGTGGAACTGTCGCCGCTCCCTGTCGTCTCGCCGGACAGTCTCTGACAAGATGGTACGGACTCCCGCACCCAAAATACCCTGGCGATGGCTGCTGTCCCTGGGGATAAGAACCATATAACTGTCCCCGTCCAAATCCTCTGCCAGGCCTATCTCTCGGAAAGAATCTGGCGCGCTGCCTCTGAGACGGTACATCGGTGCGAATCCTCTTCGGCCCAGAAACGGCCGAAGTCTGTGATATGCGTGCCTCCATCCGTAATTCCGTATCCATAGCAGCTGAATAAGTGTCGTAGTGCTGGGCGCCAATGGCAAGATATAGCTGGGCATCTAGTCCCTGTACGAACCTCTTCACCATCTTCTCTTCGTTATCCACCAAATACGGAGCATATCGGGATAACTGTGTAAACTGGATGTCATACTCAGACACCGTCATCGCAGGTGTCTTGACTAAGGCCTCGAAGCTACGAGCTCTGGCGTCATGAACGCTCTCTGGGAGGAAACGAGCTAGAAAGACCGCTGTAAACTCGGCCCAAGTCATAGGCGGTAGACCTGCAGCTCGACCTCTCAAGACTGACTCCCACCATGTCTGCGTGAGACCCTCTAGTCGGAAACTCGCAAGCTCTACCCATCGATCATCCGAACATCTCAGCGAACGGCAGATCCTGGCTAAACTGTCAAGGAACGTCTGTGGGTCCTCCGCTGCCTCGGTGCCGGGGAATAATGGAGGTCTCAGCCTCATGAAATCCTGTAGTGAAACCGGGATGTTCACGGCGGTAGTAGTAGGAGCAGGTATCATAGCAGTCTGGGATGTGGTAGGTGCGTCATCCGGCCTCGGTGTACGACTGGCTGCAACTAGGGATCCTACCATCTGACGTAGCTCCTGCATGCCCCCCGTCATCTGTCGCAACTCCTTCATACCAGTCTCAAGCCTATCCATACGGCCTGGGGAAGGTGGATCGGTCTGTCCCTGCGGCGTAAGCATACCACCCTGCTCAGTCCTAGTCTCGGACAAGCCAGCTCGAATCTCGTCTCGGGCGGCAGCCCTCTGTGCCCTCGTAGCCTTCGGCGGCATAGTGGCTGGTACAGGAAAAAGGATAATAAGAACAGTGCAATAGAATCATAGGATACACGGAATTGAAGAAGGAATTTCAAGCAAGTATATCCTAAAGTCACTTAGGCGGAGTACCGTATCGCAAGTATGCCGCGGACATACACACGCTACGTTACCCTACTTAAGTCACTTACTCCATCTACCAAGGGTCATCCTACACTCAAAAAGGTAAAACCTGGCTCTGATACCAACTTTGTCACGACCCGCAAGGTACGGAACGTGACTGGCACTTAAGTTTACGAAACGTCTCAAGACGTTCGTAAAATAAGTAAGCCAAAGCCCAGAAACCAAAACCAAATAAGCAAAAGAGTGAAGAAAACCCAATCAATTGAAAGCGAGTTTATCAAATAAGTCATATAAAACCCTTTTTAAAAACAATACAAATTTTTCCGAAAATTTTGGCAGAGTCTCCTTTGTAAATACTGGCCCCCAAAATGGGTACAACAAGAATATAAATGAATCCAACAAATAAGGCATCCCCAAGCGGGAGCTAGCTCTTCGCCACAAGGCGGTCACATATCCCACGCAATATAAAGCAACAACATGCGAAATAATCATAAGGAAGCATGAGAAAAACAGCATGTCGACTCAAGTGAGCTCGACCCCAAAATACAGCATAAAAAGTCCACAAATCTCACAGTCTCATCTCTAGGTCAATATACAACAATACTGGTAGATACAGTAGATGGAGTACACTAGATACAAAGAATATACAAGGTGGTACAAAAATAATAATATAACCCACCTAAGAGTAAAACCTCGAGTCCAGGCAAAGGAAGCAAGTGCGCCCGCCGCTACTGTACTGACGGAGCGGACCTGAAAAAGGCTGTGGCACAACGGGGGTGAGTTGCCAACTCGTGAGTAATAAATAACATCTACACAGGCTATCGAATGCATTCACACAAGCATCCTAGCATCTCAAATACAGGTAAGGCAGGACATAATAGCAGGTATGTATGGAATATGAATATACTAGCAGGTATGAATGAAATGCGAATCAACTCATGATCTGAATGTGTAAGTATAAGAATCATGTTTTTCCTTTAGGAATCTCTTTTGAAATACCAGCACAATACCAATAGAATCAACAAGAATCTGTGTCCAGCATCGACACCTCAAAACTGTCTCAAATCTCATATCAATGTATCTCTGGCCTCAGCCGTCCGGCTGACCCATCTCAAATATCAATATCTCATCATCTCGCGGCCACGGTCGGTATCCTCTGGATATCCGCCGTCCCAAACAGTCACCGGTAGTTAATCCGTCCCCTGCCAGGCTCAACGTCAACACCACAATCCTCTTGCCCCGGGGTACCTTACCGGGCCCACCATGTACCCGTGACGGTTCCTCCACTCCTCGACACGGATCTCGAAAACCACAGCAAACTCATGGTGGACGACACTTACATCACTAGAAAACCGCAATTTACATATTTTAAAAATATAATAAGTTTAGAAATTTTGAGGCTTTCCCCCGAAATCCAGAAATATCATAAAATCTCAAGAAATCCTCATATGTGCATATGTTAATGATAATGAATGCATATGGTATCAATAATCAAGTTGCGATGTGTGATTAATAGATTAGGCATGAACAAAAAATATGATGAAGTACATGCACATGAATAGCAATCCTACGATTTCATTTTAAGGAATTAAAGCAATAGCGCAAGTTTAAGTATCAATTATAGTAAAAGGTTTCAATTTAAAGGTTATCTAGTGTGGTGGCATGGCAATTACCAGGGTGTGTGTGTGTAAGCATGAATAGTGCTCGTGCTGCATATAAAAACCCTGACAATGGTGCAGGTGTCCTATAGAATGGGTTCGTATATGTATGTCAATATAAGGCATGAATGTAGCAAATAATCATACAAGTATTACACCCCTAATTACTGACGTTACTAAGAATCCTTTTAAGCCACTAAAACTATCGGGCGACTTGCGCCATCCAACGATAGTGCCCCGTAGATGTTACATCTACTCACCGGAATCCCTAGCTAGTCACGTCCAATCACCGCTTTCCCCTTTCGTGCCGCGTCTGACGTCTCCGCGACCGAACCTGGAATTTACATCAATACCAAACATAAGGTTACATATCAAGAACGACGCAAAACCCAAACGAAAATACTAACGTTCACAAGCTAGGTACAACGTGCACAAAATGCGCGGAATACACTCAAAAATCGCAAAACTAACTAGAATCGTCGATTTGGTCGCCCGGCAAAACTAAAGCCCGAACACTCAAAAATCCGCACTCACATATCCTAAAACTCATAGGATACGCTAAAAATGTCATCAAGACATCTCAATAATTCATCACAATATTTTATAACACAACTAGTAAGCTAGAATTTGCAATTTGGTGCAAACATCGACAATTAGCGACAAAGCTATCACAGTCCAACGCAACCATCCAACCACACAACTAGTTAGCCACAATAACACAATTTTAACTCATTTACCATGCTACAAAACCCAATATCCAAACAAAACCCTTTCTTGAATTTTGGTAATTAGCAATCTTAATGAAAATTTCACACAAGTTTAACATAGATTAGCATAATATGAAGCCACTTAAGCAAAGTAACCTTAAAGATTGGTTTAGTAAACAACTAGATAGCTAATTAGCTTTAATTAACTAAATAATGGTTTCAAAAAAAACCCTAGTTTAACTCTAACCATAAACCTTTAAAAACTAGATTAGAAACTAATCACTAAATTAACACTAGATTTTAGCCCAATTAGCAAGTTAACCACTTAGATTAAGCTAACAAAATAACTAGATAACAAAATAACTTAATTAATCTCTTAATGGTGTTCTAAACCCTAAATTAATTTCAAACCACAAACTTTAAAAAAAACTAGTATGCAAATAGCACTAAAATTAACACTAAAACAACTAAATTAAAGGAATTAACCAAAAGAATTTAATTAGGAAGAATTTATAGCTCAACTAGAGATCTAGAAAGAACAATTTGCCTCCAAAGATGCCTCCTTTCTCCAAGATTTAAGCTAGCGTGGGTGTGAGAAGAGATGGATTAAGGTTTTGTGTTGAAATAGTGAAGGATTTGTTGATTTTTATTGAATTTTGATGCAATTTTTTTGAAGAAAATGAGAGAAAAGAGAAGGAAAAATAGTGGAATGGGGGGGGGGAGCTGGTCTCGGCCAGATGAGATAGAGGGGAGTGGTGTGGGGTGTATGGAAAAAGTCATGGTCAAACCCCCTCAAAGTCAATACACCATACCTCCAAATACTATATTTTAAAACCTACACAAAACACCTCCTTTCTTCACATGAAAAAAAAAAGCAAAGTGAGGCAAAGAATTTCTGGACCTGATGATGGTGGGGCCGGCCTAGAGGGAGTGGGGGTGAGTGTGAGTGGATACAAAAAGGTTTTATGCAAAAAGACCCCCCACAAGTCCAAAATTGCAAGTTTTAGCTTAAAATTCAATAAATTTCATTTTCCATAATAAAAATTACTTAAAACTTAAAATAAAATAATAAAAATTTATGTTACAACTATATTTTAATTAACATGTTTTTAAAGCTTAAATTTAGACCATTTAAATTTGTATTTATCGCTAATTTAATGTATTTTCTTACCGGCTTAAAATAATATTAAAAAATTGAAAAATTAGGGAAAATTTTTAAACGACCAGAATTTCATAAGTAACTCATTTGCTACCAAAAACAAGCAATTACCTATCCAAATTAGGTATAATTAGTCCTAAACTGCAAAATAACAAAAAAAGACGATTTTCGGAAAAATACCGAATTTTCACCGATTTTCGGGAAAACACCAAAACGACTTTTCAAGGCGTTACAATGACTTATGAGGCTATTGGGGTCTGATGTTTTACCATCCCCAGGCTGTGATATGCGACATATCATATGAAGAGACCAGACTGTACGGTAGTGTTACTTATTGGATTCGCAGGAGAATGAGCAGGCTTGCTTGTTGATCTTCTGATCGCTCAATACCCGGGTGGCCATTACGTTTAGAAAACCGTTTGCGGCTTATGGGTGACTGATATGATCACCACCTACTGCCGGCGTATTGACGAGTCTTTAGAGTCCTACACAGAGGATTCCTAGCTCAAGCGAAACGAACTAGGAGCACATATGTGATATGTGCGGGACCGAGATTAATACGCGTATGTGATACCGTATTCTATTCTCGCGATATGTGATATCGGTCGGTTATTTGTGATATAACCGGGCTGTCGGATCAAGTGTTGATTCGACAGGTTGAGACATTTGATATTAGTCGGTTGTATGTGATATAGTCGGATTATCAAATCAAGTGTTGATTTAATAATTTAATGTATAATTATATATTTGATATATTATCTTACATTAACTAATATTACCTCACTTAAGATTTCTTTTTCTCACCAGTGTACACTTAGTATATATGTGATATATATTAATGTACATCTTTTGTGTCATGCTTGATGCCACATGCTACATGGGTGTATGAGACTCACACCATGCTTATAATAATGTAAGGTTTTGTTTATTTAAAGTAAATCAAATTAGTTGGAAATTAGTCACATGGTTGAAGCTTGTGGAAGCTTGTGGAACCATTGACCAAGTCCACTAATTTTGTTTTATTTGATGATATTTATTAACCTAACCATTATTGTTTAGCCATGGTATAGTCTCTACATGAGTTAGTATATGATATTAACTCACCCATGGTTGCTATTCTCACCAGTTGATTCATTCTTCACTTGCTTCATTCCATGGTTGCTTTCTTCATCTCCTTCCTCAAGCTCTCTAGCTTTTTAAGAGGTGAAGAAAATTAGTGAGAAAATTATTTCTAAAGTGAGCAAAATTCCTACTTCATCAACCTCTTCTCTACTAGCCATTTAGATTTGGTTGTTTCTTCACTAGTTCATCACTTAGTGAAGAGGTAGCTTGAGTTAGTGTCTCCTCGACATAGATCATCTTCGGCCTCGAAGACTTCAAGCAAGCTTGTTCATTTCACCATGTGGAGCCTCACTGGAGTCCGGGAGATCACTACTTGGAACGAAGGGACTACTATACGGAGTTATTGAAGTGAAGGACCGGTCTACAAAGGTTGTATTCCTTGTTCACTTAGATGTAAAGATGTTTACATACTTGTTCGTCTAATTCTCTAGTTTAGATTCTAGCGTTAAGGTTCTTTAGCGCGCCATTTTTTTGAAAACGACATGGTCGAGGCCTCCCGAAACCCAGCGGTTGCCCAAGGGAACCCTGCAGTTTTGATCCGAATCGAAACTCCGTGGCAATCTATCGAATGAGACTAAATTGCTAGATTTACAATACACTAACTAGTTTTCAAAAAACTAATTATTGTGGATTCCGAATATTGTATCACAGATCACAGATGTTTAGACGATGTTAAACATTTCGATCGATTTATCAAACACCCAGAAAATCCAGAGACTCAACACTTGAGTCTCACTAAAAATTCCCAGAGAGTACTAAATAAGAAGATGGAGCAGCACAAGAAAAAATAGCCAACAACTCCTCAATACTGCAGCGGAACCGCAGGCAAACCATGCGTTTGGCGGCTGTTCGGCGGTAGTTTTTTGGAGTTGGGGCTTTGAACTTCTTAGGGATCCATCAAATAACCTGCATGATTTTCTGAGAATTTTTAATCTTAAAAATTCCAACTTTTGGAAAAATTTCTAGAAACTATGAAACTTGGGTTTCGAAAAGTTGATCGAACACTTTAAGTTCGCCTAGATCACTCCTAATCTCAAGCTTGGCTCTGATACCATGAAAGTATATCTTAGCACCACTACTAGGTTTTTAGAAGCATCAAGTATACAAATTTAAAAAATCTAGTGTGCTATTGCTTGCTATCCTAGAATCGAACTAGAGAATTAGGTTTTCTTTGCACGTAAACAAACTTTACACTAAGAGAATAGAGAATACAACCTTTGTAGACCGGTCCTTCACTTCTAAAACTCCAAATAGTAGTCCCTTAGCTCCAAGTAGTGGTCCCCCGAACTCTTCTTAGGCTCCACTTGGTGAAACAAACGAGCTTTCTTAATGATCTTCGAGGCCAAAAATGATCTACCTTGAGGAATCTCTAACTCAAGCTACCTCTTCACTAATTAAGGAAATAATGAAGTAAAAACCTATACTAAAAGGCTAGTTTGGTATAGATTGATGAAGTAGGAATTTCGCTCACTTTAGAATTATTTTTCTCTTTTTCTTTCTCACCTCACTCAAAACTAGAGAGCAAAGAAGGAGATGAAGAAGATCTACTAATGTGAACCATAGGTGAGAAAATATCTCAAGAGATCTTAAGTAGAGACTTAACCATGGCTTAAGATAATGGTTGGGCTAATAAATATCTAGAGTAAAACAAAATTAGTGGACTAAGTCAAAGCTTCTACATGCTTCCACAAGCATCTTAAGCCATAGCATTTTCCACCTAATTTTGGATTATCCCCTTAATAATTAAATCACCCAAATTATCTTTAGTTTGGTGTGAGTCACATACACCCATGTCCAATGTATCATCTAGCATGACACAAAAGTAAATACATTAATATATATCTCATATATATTTTTAAATGTATTTGTAGAAAAGAAATTCTTATGTGAGCTAATATTAGTTAATATATATATTAATATATCAAATATATAATTATATATCAAATTATTAAATCATCATTTGATTTAATAATCCGGCTATATCATATATAACCGACTAATATCATTTATATGTATATCAAATATACATATAACAAATTATTGAATCAACACTTGATTCAATAATCCTATTATAACACATATAACCTATATCGTGAGATTAGAATACTGTATCATATACACGTATTAATCTTGGTCCCGCACATATCACATATGTGCCCTGCTTCATTTCGTTTGAGCCAGGAAACCTCTTTGTAGGACTCTAAAGACTCGTCAATATGCCTGCAGTAGGTGATGATCACATCAGTCACCCACAAGCCGTCAGCGGTACTAGCTGGACGTAATTGTTAGTTATATGTATGCCCTGGAGGCCATTACTGTACATTGGATGTATATTGTAGTGGATGCTGGGACATATATAGGAAGGACTTTCTTGCTCGACATGATAGTACGCTATCTGGTTGCACTTTATCTTAACATGTATACTTTCTGTCTCTCTGATTACATGTTGATAAAGCCCTTAGGATGTGTACTCGACTTCCAGGACTATGATGTAGATCATACTAGTGGGGCCTGGGTAGTCAATGAGTACATCCTTCATTGTTCCTAGTCGTGGGAATATCGAGACGGGGCATCGATATTCCAGAGTAGACTAGCGTATATCTTCTCGACCCATGTGATGGGTGATGGATGATCCCATATCCATTGGTGTTTGACATCGAAGATGGTATGCGGGTGCTCAGTGGAGACTGGGTACACTGAACGGACTCGCCGAGAACTCCCAGATGGTATTATACCTCACGTCATATGGCAGTTCTCTGGTGACACTGGTACAGCTTAGTCTGTTGACCCGAGATCGTCATAGAGTCTTGTGTGTCTCCCACTGTGCTTTGATTTCCACCCTACCACGGCTCTACTGAGTCGTGCAAACAGGTGGTTTTTGGGTACAGTCCCGATTCACATGGAGGCAATGAGCGATAGGAGGGGATTCGTCTCTCCCGGTATTGGGGGTTGATGTTGTGCTATGCTCGACTTGCCATAACAGGAAATCCCTGGCCAGGGTTGCAGTGATATACTGGTAAGAGTTATCAGTAGTTTCACGAATGTTATGGACCTCAAGTCGGCATGACTTATCGAGCTATTGGGGTCTGACGTTTACCACCCCTAGGCGAGATATGCGACATATCAGACGAACAGACCGGACTGTACGGTAAGTGTTACTGGTTGGATTCGCAGGAGTGTGAGCGGGCTTGCTCGTCGATCTTCTGATCGCTCAATACCCGGGTGGCCGTTACGTTTAGCAGACCGCTTGCGGCTTGTGGATGCTTGATATGATCATCATCTGCTGCCGGCGTATTGACGAGTCTTTAGAGTCCTACACAGAGGTTTCCTGGCTCAAGCGAAACGAAATAGGAGCGCATATGAGATATGTGCGGGACTGAGAATAATTTGAGTATGCGATACCGTATTACATTCTCGCGATCTATGTATCGATTGGTTATATGCGATATAACCTAGTTATCGAATCAAGGATTGATTCGATAAGCCGATACATATGATACTAGTCGGTTATATCCGATATGACCGGATCGTTAAATCAAGTGTTGATTTAATGATTTAGTGCATATTTATATATTTGATATATTACTTTGCGTTAACTAGTATTGGTTCACTTTAAAAGGATTTTCTCACTTGAATTGTGCACATTGTATATGCGATATAGTTTTGTGCACATGTTTGTTTCATGTTTGATGATACATGCTTACTTGGTTAAGTGTAAAGAATCAAACCATGGTTTAAGTTAATGATTAGGGTTTTGATTATTTATTCATTTATCTTTCTTATTTATTCATTTTGGAAAAAGAAAAAGATAAATGAATGATTAAATGTTTTGTTTTTAGTTGAAGTTTCTTGAAACTTTGACTAAGTCACTCTTTTGTTCTTATGCTTAACCCTAACCATCCTTTTAACCATGGTCTTTTCTCTACACTTAACTATAGTTGAAAGTATGATAAGTATTGATTTATTTTATCTAATTATTAAGACTTATCATATCTTCTTCTTCTTCTTCATCTTCTTCAACATGAAGAAAGCTAGTGACCATCAATGGCAACTAGTGAAATCAAGTGAGAAATCCAATTCTAAAGTTTACCCACTCCTATTTCTTCATCCTCTACCTCTTGCCAAGTTGTATAGGGTGTTTCCTTCATAAGTTTTCATAGCTTGGTGAAGTTGGAGCTTGTTCTTGTGATGCCTCGACGTAGATCATCTTCGGCATCGAACCGACGATCAAGCCCGCCCATTCTTCGATGATGCCAATGCTAGAGTCGTGAGTTCGATTTGGACAGCGGAGGGAGATCATCATGGAGCTTAGGAAGTGGTGGACCGGATCTACAAAGGTTGTAGCCCCTTTCTTTTAGATACATTTCCGTTTACATGCTTGTTTCGCCTAAATATCTAGTAAACGATCCGTATTAGGGTTTGTAGGCACCCGTAAAATTTGATTTGTGCATGTTTGATCACTTGTGAGACCTCATTAGGGTGCCTAGGAACCCTCCAGTGGTATCAGAGCCTAGCTAGAGCCTTAGGCGATGTCTCGAAGGAATCAGAAGTCCGATCGACCCAAAACCCGACTTGAAAAATGCTCTCTGGACTTTTTTGAAAAACGTGGTTTTTTGTGAAATAAAAATATTCAGAAAAATCAGCAGGAAGATATAGGGGTTACTGTAAAATTCGAGGGCTTGATTCAATAATGGCGGCGCGGATCCGCGGCCTTACAGGAGGCTCATGCGGCGGATCCGCGGCCCTTTTGTCGTTTTGTGCATCCTATTTTCACAGTAACTCTTAGTTGTCTGTGCTGGTTTTCCTGGGGATTTTTAATAATTTTTCCAGAGTTGCATCTTCTTGGTTGTATTGGGAACTTGGTGTATCGATCGGATTGTCTAATTTTGTCGGTGTGTTTTTTCGGATAAATCTTAGAATATGTTAAAAAGTTCGACCGGATATAAATACCCAATTTTTCCCCTGCCGGGAAATTTCCAATTGTTGGATTTTTCCCGTAGTTTAACGACGTTCTAAGTAGTGCAAGTAACGCGATGGACCCTCTAGAAGACAACAAACCTTAACTCGATTATGTGACCGTCTTGAACTGCCCTTTGAACCTTCGGGTTTGGGGCAGTACGGCGTGCCACATGTGAGGCGTTGGCTTGACCCTTCTACTGCTGGACCGTTGGTACTGAGGCACGAACTGAATGTTGTTAGACTTATTTCATGTGTTGAGCTGTATTGGGAAAACTTAGGTGTTCGATTATTCGATCGAAAAGTTCAGCATTTTCTATTTATCCGGAATGTGATACAATAATTGGAATTCGCAAATAGTTATGAGATAACGGAATGAATATTATAAACATAGCAGTTTAGTCTCACTTGATCGGTTGCCACGGAATTTTGATGTGATCAAAAGTCCGTTGCAATCACGTAGCGTACGCGGATACTCGCCGGGAAACTTAATAGACAGCCTCACTCCATAGCCCCGACCAAGTGACTGTAGGAGAACCCCGTCGCCGAAAGCATCCGTTCGGGTGCTCGCGGTAGCGGTGTTCCTCCTTGGTGAACTTTGTCGACGGCGTCGGGGGTGCGGCTGTCTACTGAAGTTTGCGACGAGCATTCGATCAAAATGTCGGGAATCCTGTTGAATTGCCCGACTTGATATTGAAAAGAGTTTTCGATAATGAGACTAAAATGCGGGGTTTATAATTGTTAGGCATGCGATGTCTAAAGAATTCATTTGATTAGGCATGTGATGTCTAAAGGAGTTGCGGATTCCAACTATTGTAGTTTTACAATTTCTTTTCTGTGACCGTAAGTGTAATATGTGGTGTCGCCGGTTTCGTTGCTATATGTCAACGACAATTGGGATGCGCATATTTACTTACGTTGATGACATGTGATGTTATGTGTTGCTGGATATGTTATATTGGATCGTCGTGTTTGAATAGCCGGGGGTTTTTTATGTGAGATGAGTGTTATTTCATTTTCATTCATGTAAAAAACTTGTATGTAATATTCTTTTATTGGGGCACTTCCAGGTTGGGGAAGATGTCACCGCTGATGTATATTATTTACTTTTCTGCACTAGGATAGACCCAAGGAGGGGAGCACAAGTAACCGGGTTCTGGGGTCCAGTGGGAGACCAACTCGAGGAGTCCAGTCCGGGTCTCCTAACCCTAGAATTGGTAGGGTTGCTTGCCGCTCTCGTAGGGGTCTAGGGGTGTGGGATTGGCTATTCATCACGACCGTGGAATCCGTGTTTTATACTGGCTCGTATTGAAAACACGGACGTCCTAGTATATCCAATATTTCTTATGTTTCTTCTGCTATGTTTTATCTGTGATCATGTGATGTTCTTTGACAGATATTATATATAGTATATATGATATATTATATAGACGTTGCTTATGTTTTACACCCGCGCTAGCCCTGCCTCGCTCTGGCGTTAGTTACCTAACCTAACGGTGCAGACGGGACATCGAGGCGAATGCGGATGGCATAAGCGTACGTTATATTTATCTGTGATGTTTAGGTGGACTTAAATGATGGGATATTCATTAATGAGATTAATGAAAGAAAATAAACCTAATTGATGTTGTGGAATCGAATTTCAAAATAAAAACAGGTAGCTACAGTTCTTGCTTTGCATCGTGGTGTTCATTATAGAACATCCTGCACCTTATTCGATGAGGAAAGGACCGAGATCCCTTCACCGGGAGTGACTCCTTTAGCAATAACTGGCAGATGCTACACACTCGGTTTGTCCTTTGATTGCTTCTATAGTTTCTGCTTTGCACAGTGATATATATGATATATCCCGCACCTCATTCGACGAGGAAAGGGCCGACGATCTTTTCACCCGGGAGTGACCCCTTTAGCAAAACTAGAAAAGCCTCAAAAACATTCCACTTAAAAACCATTTGATTCCGCAACGAGATCAAGTTCAAAGCGTTCAAGGTTTTCACAAAAACCAGCCGCAACCCTCCGTCATTTTAGGAAGTAGAGTACTTAGTATTCGTGCTGTGTTTGTTGACCATATTCAAGGCACAGTGTACGGTAGCTAAGTGATGTCTTCCTACACCGCATATGATGCGATTAGTTAGGACAGTCGCGTGACTTTGTTGACCTTAGTTAAGGGTCATGTGGGTGGGTCTAATTAATCACGAAATGACGGGTAGAACTTGACTAGTACTTATGATTTGTTGACCATAGTTAAGGTCATAGGTGCTAGGGGTAAAAACCTTTATTGGGAGTTTCAAGTGTTGAAATTTGCAATGAGATTGCATACCTTCTATATGATAGTTGGATCCCGATACCCACTGCGAGTAATTGTTACTCCTGGGAGAGTTTTGCACTTTGCAATTAGCCGATCAAGTAGGTTTCTAGAAAGGTGTCAACGGGGTTACGCCTCTGGGAAAACGAGGTTTACTATAATTAGGTCCGTGCGAAAGCACGGGGAACCTCCCTCAAAGTACCGACACTGGCCTGGCTGAAAGATTGGCGAACTTGTAGAGTGTAATTAATCCCGGCTAGTCTTTCCTTTTAGGGTTTGAAGGAAGATTTGAGAAAAACAGTGAGAGCCATCCTGATTAGATAAAATAAATAACCAATCTAATCTTGCAAGAGCGCACGCTGAGTGTTTTTCTCTCTCTCTCTCTCTCCTGGTAGCGACCATATCACGCCTTAATCAAGATAATAATATGGATGTATTGACCGAACCCGCTTGTTATTCTGAGCTGGGGAACGTTGGTCCCTCTCCAACTTATAATTGTTATAAGACAGAGCAGGAAATAGGGAATACCAGAATTCCTATGCCGCCCAAACGAAGACAGTGCATATGATGCATCTCCTTCGGGTGTGTTCATTACAAATAACTGTTTCTCAGTATCCTCTGAATCCTGGGTATATGATACCGGATCAGGATCCCAGATATGTAATCTGTTACATGGGGATACAAAAAGGTAGAAAAACTGAGAACGGGTGATAAGTTTCATGAGGCAGAAAACGGGGCAAGTGTTGCAGCCAAGTCTGTTGGTCACTGTCACCCTGTATTAAGAATACATTGATTCTGAACAAATGCTATTAGATACCGAACCTGATATACAAAATCATATCAGTCTCTTTATTAGTAAAGAAAGGATATAATTTTGTATTGATGGATAATGTTTTGAACATTTCCTATATCAAAAGTTGATCGGTTCAGGCATGTTATCTAAAAGCATTGACGTTCTAAATCAAACTACAGTTCTTAGTATTCAGAACACACACAAGAGGAAGAGTTCAGAAATGAACGAATCCTTCTTGAGGCATTGTAGACTAGGTCATATCAATGCGACCCGACTGGCTGAAGTTACATTTAGATGTATATTTAAATCAGTTTGAATTTACATCTTGTGAAACTTGCCAATCATGTCACAAAGATAAGATGACCATAGCTCTGTTTATTGGAAACAAAGGAAGAGTTGGTAAACTCTTGGGACTGTTACATGATGATGTATGTAAGGTCTCCTGTCTACACATGCCAGGACTGGTTCTTTATACTTCATTATATTCTCTGATAATCTCTCAAGATTCAGTCATATGTTCCTGTTGAAACATAAGTCCGAACCTTTTGAGGTATTCACAGAATATAAGTTAGAAGTAGAGAACCAAAATACGGGTATAAGTATTATGTCCTATGATAAGATCAGGGAGGAGAATACTTGTGCATAGAATTCCTGGACTATTCTAAAGGAGAATGAGATTCTCTCTCAGCATTACTCCTCCGTATACACCATAGCACAACGGTGTATCGGGGCGGAGCAATCACACAATATTAGATATCGTGTGCTCTATGATGAGTATTACTGAGTTACCTGTTTCCTTTTGGGAGTTATGCGCTTGAGAAGCTGCATGCCTATTGAATTAGGTTTGAATCAAATCACTGCCTACCACTCCATATAAGATATGGTATGGGAAGAACCCATCTCTTAAGCGAGTTAAGATTTGGGGTTGTCCGGCCTACGTTTAAAGCAAAATCCGGACAAGATCGAGGCAGGATCAGTTCTGTAGAACTGGAAAGGTTCCAGCTATACAAAACTGCAGTTGATGATTTGACAGAACCATAAGATTCTATAGTTCCCGACGAACCTCAGCCTCTCCGCCGATCTAGTAGGGTTCCGCATCCGCCTGAGAGATACCTCGGTTTCTCGATGACAGTGGCAGCGAGGATTGCATCATGAGATGATGGCCCAATCAGTTTTGAGCAGGCCATCGAGAGTAGGGACTCTGTAAGAATGGCTGGATGCTTAGCGATCTGAGATGGAATCCATGTACACCAGCAAAGTATGGACTTTAGCTGCTATATCTGAAGGGTTAAATCCCCATCAGGAGCAAGTATATCTTGAGAAGATTACTTGGTGTAGATGGAAAAGTTAATACTTTCAAAGCTAGGCTTGTTAAAGGTTTTCGTCATCGACCAGGCGTGGATAATGATGAAACCTTTTTCCAGTAGCTATGCTTAAGTCTGTCCAGATCCTACTTACTACGGCTACATACCATGACTACGATATCTGGCGGTTAGGTGCCATGACTGCTTTTCTAAATACTGATTTAGAAGAGAACGTATATAAGAACACAGCCAGAGGTCTTCGTAAACAGTGGGAGCAGCGGAAACGTGTGCAAGTTGCTTTACATAATGAAGCAGGCATCGCGGAGTTGGAACGTCTGTTTTGATGTGATAGTCAAAGTGTTTGACTTCATCAAAATGGTAGACGAACCTTGTATATACAAAAGGGTAGTAGAGAGTAAGGTGGTCATTTTCGTATTGTACGTAGACAACATACTCTTGATAGGAAAAGAGTTTCCTATACTACGATCGGTCAATCTCCTATTATCACAAGGATTCTCCAAATAGAATAAAGATGATACCTCCTAAATCCTGAGATTTGGACCTATGAGATAGATCTAAAAGGATATTAGGGTTCTCACTAGGTATAATGAGATTGTATCAATCGATCCTGGGGAGAATCACTGGAAGTGTTCCAGGGTGATAAAGACGACTGAATGTCAGTCACAGGCACTGTCTTTACCCTCAGTAAAGGGACGGTATGTTGGAAGAGTTCCAAGCTAGATACCGTGGCAAACTAGACGATAAAGGCTGGTAACATCGCTATTGAAGATACTACCAAAGAGGAAGTTTGGGTGTATATTGGTTCATAAGATGAACTAGGTTCCTGCCATTGTATGACAATGGAAGTGTGGCTTTGGCCCTGGAACCCTGGTCCCATCAGTGACCCAGACAAATTCTGAGGCAGCATCACCTGATCATGGAGATAGTTGATCTCCAGGGTGATCGAGGTTAGGAGTGAAGACTCAGAGGACAACACGGCGGATCCACTCACGAAAGCCTTTTTCCCAAAAAGAGACTTTTAGGGGATGGTTGAGTATGTGATACTGCAACCACTGCTACAGATGGCCCTAGTGCAAGTGGGAGATTGTTAGTTATATGTATGCCCTAGAGGCCATTACTATACATTGGATGTATATTGTAGTGGATGCTGGGACATATATAGGAAGGACTTTCTTGCTCGACATGATAGTACGCTATCAGGTTGCACTTTATCTTAACATGTATACTTTCTGTCTCTCTGATTACATGTTGATAAAGCCCTTAGGATGTGTACTCGACTTCCAGGACTATGATGTAGATCATACTAGTGGGGCCTGGGTAGTCAATGAGTACATCCTTCATTGTTCTTAGTCGTGGGAATATCGAGACGGGGCATCGATATTCCAGAGTAGACTAGCGTATATCTTCTCGACCCATGTGATGGGCGATGGATGATCCCATATCCATTGGTGTTTGACATCGAAGATGGTATGCGGGTGCTCAGTGGAGACTGGGTACACTGAACGGACTCGCCGAGAACTCCCAGATGGTATTATACCTCACGTCAGATGGCAGTTCTCTGGTGACACTGGTACAGCTTAGTCTGTTGACCCGAGATCGTCATAGAGTCTTGTGTGTCTCCCACTGTGCTTTGATTTCCACCCTACCACGGCTCTACTGAGTCGTGCAAACAGGTGGTTTTTGGGTACAGTCCCGATTCACATGGAGGCAATGAGCGATAGGAGGGGATTCGTCTCTCCCGGTATTGGGGGTTGATGTTGTGCTATGCTCGACTGGCCATAACAGGAAATCCCTGGCCAGGGTTGCAGTGATATACTGGTAATAGTTATCAGTAGTTTCACGAATGTTATGGACCTCAAGTCGGCATGACTTATCGAGCTATTGGGGTCTGACGTTTACCACCTCTAGGCGAGATATGCGACATATCAGACGAACAGACCGGACTGTACGGTAAGTGTTACTGGTTGGATTCGCAGGAGTGTGAGCGGGCTTGCTCGTCGATCTTCTGATCGCTCAATACCCGGGTGGCCGTTACGTTTAGCAGACCGCTTGCGGCTTATGGATGCTTGATATGATCATCATCTGCTGCCGGCGTATTGACGAGTCTTTAGAGTCCTACACAGAGGTTTCCTGGCTCAGGCGAAACGAAATAGGAGCGCATATGAGATATGTGCGGGACCGAGAATAATTCGAGTATGCGATACCGTATTACATTCTCGCGATCTATGTATCGATTGGTTATATGCGATATAACCTAGTTATCGAATCAAGGATTGATTCGATAAGCCGATACATATGATACTAGTCGGTTATATCCGATATGACCGGATCGTTAAATCAAGTGTTGATTTAATGATTTAGTGCATATTTATATATTTGATATATTACTTTGCGTTAACTAGTATTGGTTCACTTTAAAAGGATTTTCTCACTTGAATTGTGCACATTGTATATGCGATATAATTTTGTGCACATGTTTGTATCATGTTTGATGATACATGCTTACTTGGTTAAGTGTAAAGCATCAAACCATGGTTTAAGTTAATGATTAGGGTTTTGATTATTTATTCATTTATCTTTCTTATTTATTCATTTTGGAAAAAGAAAAAGATAAATGAATGATTGAATGTTTTGTTTTTAGTTGAAGTTTCTTGAAACTTTGACTAAGTCACTCTTTTGTTCTTATGCTTAACCCTAACCATCCTATTAACCATGGTCTTTTCTCTACACTTAACTATAGTTGAAAGTATGATAAGTATTGATTTATTTTATCTAATTATTAAGACTTATCATATCTTCTTCTTCTTCTTCATCTTCTTCAACATGAAGAAAGCTAGTGACCATCAATGGCAACTAGTGAAATAAAGTGAGAAATCCAATTCTAAAGTTTACCCACTTCCTATTTCTTCATCCTCTACCTCTTGCCAAGTTGTATAGGGTGTTTCCTTCACAAGTTTTCATAGCTTGGTGAAGTTGGAGCTTGTTCTTGTGATGCCTCGACGTAGATCATCTTCGGCATCGAACCGACGATCATGCCCGCCCATTCTTCGATGATGCCAATGCTAGAGTCGTGAGTTCGATTTGGACAGCGGAGGGAGATCATCATGGAGCTTAGGAAGTGGTGGACAGGATCTACAAAGGTTGTAGCCCCTTTCTTTTAGATACATTTCCGTTTACATGCTTGTTTCGCCTAGATATCTAGTAAACGATCTGTATTAGGGTTTGTAGGCACCCGTAAAATTTGATTTGTGCATGTTTGATCACTTGTGAGACCTCACTAGGGTGCCTAGGAACCCTCCAGTAATGGCTGCCTAAGTATTGAGTGATCAGAAGATCAATAAGAAAACTTGTCCAAACTCACATGAATCCTGTAAGTAACACTACCGTACAGTCCGGTCTCTTCGTCTGATATGTCGCATATTGAGTCTGGGGGTGGTAAACGTCAAACCCCAATAACTTGATAAGTCATGCCGATGTGAGGCTCATAACGGGTCGAGAAACTACTGATAACACTTACCAATAAATCTTATCATCAGCCCTGGCCAGGGACTTCTTGTTATAGCCAATCGAGCATAGCGCAACATCAACTCCCAATACCGGGAGAGACGAAACCCCTCCTATCGCTCATTGCCTCCATGTGACTCGGGACTTTACCTAAAATCCACCTGTTTGCACGACTCCTTTGAGCCGTGGTAGGGAGGAAATCAAAGCACAGTTGGAACCACACAAGACTCTATGACGATCTCGGGTCTACAGACTAACCTATACCAGTGTCACTAGAGAACTGCTATATGACGATAGGTATAATACCATTTAGGAGTTCTCGGCGAGTCCTGTTCGGTGTACCCATTCTCCAATGAGCACCTGTGTACAATCTCTGATGTCAAATACCAATGCCTGTGGGATCAACCATCGCCCCATACAGGGTCAAGAAATGTACACACTAGTCTACTCTGAAATATCGATGCCCTGTCTCGATACTCTCTCGACTAGGAACAATTAAAGGATGTACTTGTAGACTACTCTGGCCCCACTAGTATGATCTACATCATAGTCCTGGTAGTCAAGTACATATCCTAAAGGCTTTATCAACATGTAACGAAGAGACAGTATAATAATACAAGTGTACATGTTAAGATAAAGAGCAACCAGATACCATACTATCATGTAGAGCAAGAAAGTCCTCTCTATATATGTCCAAGCATCCACTATAATATACAATCATGTACAATAATGGCCTCTAGGGCATACATATAACTAACATTAGGAATATGTATGCCCTAGAGGCCATTATTGTATGATATAGTGGATGCTTGGACATATATATAGGGGGCTTTCTTGCTCGACATGATAGTATCTTATCTGGTTACTCTTTATCTTAATATGTACACTTGTATTATTATACTGTCTCTCTGATACATGTTGATAAAGCCCTAAGGATGTTTGCGTGACTACCAGGACTATGATGCGGATCATATTACTATGACTTGTGTAGTCCATAAGCACATCCTTTAACAGTTCCTAGTCGCGGGAGTATCAAGACAGGGCATCGATATTCCAGAGTAGACTAGTGTGTAGTTTCTTGACCCTGTAAGGGGCGATGGTTGATCCTATGACCATTGGTGTTTGACAACAAAGATTATACACAGGTGGTCATTAGAGAATGGGTACACCGAACAGGACTCTTCGAGAACTCCTAGTTGGTACTGTACCTATCGTCAGATAGCAGTTCTCTGGTGACACTAGTACAGGTTAGTCTGTAGACCCGAGATCGTCATAGTGTCTAGTGTGATTCCCACTGTGCTTTGATTTCCTCCCTACTACGGCTCAAAGGAGCAATGCAAACAGGTGGATTTTGGGTACAGTCCCGAGTCGCATGGAGGCAGTGAGCGATATGAGACGTTTCGTCTCTCCCGGTATTGGGAGTTGATGTTGAGCTATGCTCGATTGTCTATAACAGTAAGTCCCTGGCCCGGGCTGAAGAGATTTACTAGTAAGTGTTATTAGTAGTTTCTCGAATCGTTAGGAGCCATACATCGGCATGACTTTTCAAGTTACTAGGGTCTGACGATTCCACCCCTAGACTCGATATGTGACATGTCAGACAAAGAGACCGGACTGTACGGTAAGTGTTACTTATAGGCTTCATGGGAGTTTGGACAAGCTTGCTTGTTGATCTTATATTCGCTCAATACATGGGTAGCCATTATGTCCAGCTAGTACCGCTGACGGCTTGTGGGTAACTGATGTGATCATTACCTACTGCTGGCGTATTGACGAGTCTTTAGAGTCTCACACATAAGTTTCCTAGTTTGAGCAAAACGAAGTAGGACACATATATTGATATGTGCGGGGGGCCTGATTAAATACGAGTATGTGATACCGTATTCTAATCTAGTGGTTATTTGATATCAGTTAGGTTATATGTGATATAACCAGATTATTCAATCAAGTGTTGAATTGATATTGTAATATACCGATAAATGATATTTGTCAGTTATATGTGATATAACCGAATTATTAAATCAAGTGTTGATTTAATAATAAAATATATATTTATATTTGATATAATTATATATTAACTAATATTATTGCTCGCTAATTATTTTCTTATATATATATATATATATTAAGAAGCATGGTTGAATTTTCTATTTTGGGAAAATAGAAAATGAGGTGGAAATTTGAGGAGATATTTGTGGAATGGGGAAGCATGGCTTGATCATTTTATTTATTCATTTGTAGTCACTATAGAAGCATGGTTGTTATATTTTATTGGTTTTAATTCCATTATTCAATAAGTGAGGTATTTGATTAAGCCATTCTTCACTTTTTTCCACACTTGTTCATTTTCCTCACTTGAGCTCATATGATGAGTTCTCTTCTCTAGCTCTCTCCATCTTCTTCATCCTTCACCTCCAAGCGCAATCCTTCACATGAGTTGTCAAATCTTTAGCTTGTGAGAAGCCTTGTGAGTTTTGAATCCCCTACTTCACCATCCAAGTTTGAATTAGCAATTTGAACTAGTGTGTTTCCTTCACTAATGAGTTTAGTGAAGAGGTATCTTGGATTATCGGAGCTTCGGGTGGACCATCTCCGGCATGAAGATTGCAAAGGAAGCTTGATCCAACTTCAAGTAGAGCCTAGTGGAGTCATAGGGACTACTACCCGGATCATTTGAAGAGAAGGACACGGTCTACAAAGGTTGTAGCATTCTTCTCTTAGTGTAAAGTTCTTCAGATATCATGTAAATCCTAATATTCTAGTTTAATCCCCAGTTAGTCTAGCTTATGTAAGTCCACGTTGCGACCCCCGGTTCTTGCGGGGAGGCGGAAACGGTATAAAAATCAAATTTTTAGCGCATGGGGCAACATGGACTATCAAAGTCGAGATCTTTTCCTAAACTATAACTAGCAAACTTGCTAAAGAGATTTAGCTACTCGGAAAGATGGTTATACCTAAACTTGAACTCCTTCTTCTTCAAACTTTTGTAGAGGTTGATGGTTCTTGCCTGGTAGCCTTCTTCCGTCGAAGATGGATCCACCTGAGGGTTCAACCTTTGGGCTCTTCCTCGATCTTTGAGTGAACTAGGATTTCCGGCTTGCTAAACCTTGAACCCTAGAGAGAGTAGAGAGTGTCTAGGGGTTGTTTTCTTTTCAAGGTGAGGGATTCTCAACACATGAGAAGGAATCACCTTGAGCTTGAGGAAGAAGAAGATGAAGTGAGGAGAGAGAATGATTATGAAAGAATGAGCTCTTTTCTTTTGCAACCATAACTAAAAGAAAAGGAATTATCTAATTAATAATAATAATTCAAAAATGAAATAGTTGATGGTTGTATTTGGAATGACCACTATCATAACTTTCAATAAATGAGTGTAAGCATGAATCAAGGAGAATCCTTTCAAAGCATGATGGTGGTCAACATTCAACCATGGTCAACAAGTCAACCATGGTCAACAAGTCAACAAAATCAACCATAACAATATTTCATTTAATTACTATTATTAATTGATATTTCATAAATCTATTAGGGTTTGGAAAAAGACGACTGTCAACTGTGCATACGCACCTGTTCCGAAACCCTAATGAAAAACCTCATCCTCCGCCTCAAGCAACTGTGCATACACACCTATATTCTCGTTCCGAAGAACAAGAATACCGAGAAATAAAAGCAACCCCAAAACATATACCAGTATCTGGCTCAAACCAGAGCCTGCCAGTATAATCCGTCCGGACTCCAAACGGGCACAAGTGCGCGGATGAGAACGAACCCTGCCGCAAAACCATGCGACCTCTACTCTGTTTTGCCCAGAGGCGAATACCCTCTGTGTGGGACTCTAAAGACTCGACACTACGCTGGCAGTGGGTTTAACCACAGACCGCAAGCGGCACTAGCTGTGCGTAACGGTCCCCAGGTAGATGCCGACAAGAAGGCTGACGAGGTGAACCCCATCTGAACTCCTACTGAGTCTGAATGTGACATTCTCCGTACAGTCCGGTCTGTTCGTCTGATACATCGCATGTCGGGCCTAGGGGGCGGTAAAACGTCAGTCCCCCAATAGCGGTACAAGTCGTGTTGGAGTGAAGCCCAAAACACCCTGAGATAACACTGGAAGCCTACCAGTATATCTCGCTTGCCCTGGCCAGGGACTACTCGTGTAATGGCTCTCCTAGACACAGCGCGATGTCAACCCCCAATACCGGGAGAGACGAATCCTGTCTAACCGTCGCTGCCTCCAAGTGCTTCGGGACTGCACCCAACCACTACCTGTTTGCACGACTCCTTTGAGCCGTGGTAGGGTAGTGATCAAAGTGCAGTGGGAACACACTCGAGGCGAAGTGCCAGTATCAAGTCAGCGGACTAAGCTGTACTCATGTCACCTGGGAACTGATAACTGACGATAGGTATAATACCAACCTGTCAGTTCCCGACGAGTCCTGTCCAGTGTACCCGTAACCTAACGAGCACCCGTATACTATCTCCAGTACGACGTACTGATGGCTGTGGGACAGACCATCTCCCACACTGGGATGAGAAACGCATACGCTAGTCTACTCCGGAGTATCGATGCCCTGTCTCGATAGTCCTGCGACTAGGGACCTGTATAAGGATGTGCTTATAAATTACCCAGCCCCCACTAGTGTGACTGCCATCACAACGCTGGTAATCAAGCAAAGATCCTAAGGGCTCCACTAATGCGTATAGGTGATATCGCAAAATAAACACATGTACACATTGAAGTAGAAACAAACCAAGTAGCATACTACTATATTGAGCAAGATTGTTTATACAAGGTGAATATCCCAAGCTTCCATTAAGTAATATACAAACTAGTATGATATAGTAATGGCCTCTAGGGCATATACACTAACAATCTCCCACTTGCACTAAGGCCATGTACTGGCGTATTGAAGACCTATCATCTCGATCAGCCGCTCGAACTGAGTCTGGGGTAGGGCCTTGGTGAATGGATCTGCAGTGTTTTCTTCTGAAGCAACCCTCCGAACCTCGATCTCCTTGCGATCCACGATCTCCCTGATCAGGTGATACCGCCTCAAGATGTGCCTGGATCTCTGATGGGACCTGGGTTCCTTCGCTAAAGCTATAGCCCCGTTATTGTCGCAATACAGAGGTATTGGGTCAACAATGTACGGAACCACCTGAAGTTCTTTCAAGAACTTCCTCATCCAGACAGCTTCTTTTGCGGCATCAGATGCAGCGATGTATTCCGCTTCCATAGTCGAGTCTGCAACGGTTTCCTGTTTGGAACTCTTCCAACACACCGCCCCTCTATTGAGGGTAAAGACAGACCCCGACATGGACTTGGAATCATCCTTGTCACTCTGGAAGCTGGAGTCAGCAAAGGCCTCGATCTGGAGGTCTTTTCCGCCATACACCAAGAACATCTCCTTAGTCCTTCTCAGGTACTTGAGAATGTTCTTTATTGCTATCCAGTGTTTCTCCCCAGGGTTTGACTGATACCGGCTTACTACACTCAGTGCATAAGCTACATCCGGTCTGGTACATAACATCGCATACATTATAGAGCCTACCGCAGAAGCGTAGGGTATAATAGACATGCAATCCCTCTCCAAATCAGTCTTGGGAGACATCTCTTTAGAGAGGGTGATCCCGTGACAAGCCGGTAGGTTACCGCGCTTGGAATCTTCCATACTGAATCTTTTCAGTATGGTGTCGATGTACCTGGACTATGAAAGTCCTAATATCCTCTTGGATCTATCACGATGGATCCGGATCCCTAGGATGTAAGAGGCATCACCCAGGTCTTTCATGGAGAACCTTTGTGACAAGAAACCCTTGACAGATTGTAGCATAGGAATGTCATTTCCTATTAAGAGAATGTCATCCACGTATAAAACAAGGAATACTACAGTTCTCGCTACAAATCTACTATAGATGCATGGTTCATCTGGATTTTTGATAAAATCAAATTTCTTGACCGTCTCATCAAAACAGATGTTCCAACTCCGTGATGCCTGCTTTAGTCCATAGATGGACTTAAGCAACTTGCACACCTTTCCGCTACTCCCACTCTGAATGAAACCCTCTGGCTGATCCATATAGACACACTCCTATAAATTTCCATTTAGAAAAGCGGTTTTTACGTCCATTTGCCAAATCTCATAATCGTGGAAGGCAGCAATGGCAAGAAGGATCCGAATAGATTTCAGCATAGCCACTGGAGAAAAGGTTTCGTCATAGTCCAAGCCAGGTCTTTGACGGAAACCCTTTGCTACAAGTCTAGCTTTATAGGTCTCAACCTGTCCATCTACACCAATCTTCCTTTTGAAGATCCACTTGCATCCTACGGGTTTTACCCCGTCTGGAGCAATGTCCAACGTCCATACTTTGTTGGTGTACATGGACTCCATTTCGGTCCGCATTGCATCCAGCCATTTTACCGAGTCAATGCTCTGAACGGCCTGCTGGAAGCTAGTAGGCTCATCATAGTCTATGATGCAATCCTCTCTATCCCCGTCTATGAGAAAACCGTAGTATCTCTCGGGCGGATGAGACTGCCTACTACTTCTGCGGAGCGGCATAGGAATGTCCTGTTCATTTGAACCCTCTGGTTCCACTAAGCTCTCAGTAATAGTCTGTGGTTCTGGAATTTCTTCCAGTTCTACTGTGCTCCCACTTATCTGGTTTTCCAAAAACTCAGTTTCCAAGAAGTAGGCATGACGAGAAACAAGAACTTTTTGTTCCTCTACACAGTAGAAGAAATATCCCTTGGAGTTCTTTGGATATCCCACGAACTTACACTGTACTGAGCGTGCCTCGAGCTTGTCCGCATGCTGCTTTTTAACAAAAGCTGGACATCCCCAAGTCTTGATGTGACTGAGATGGGGCCTCTTCCCACACCACATCTCATATGGTGTAGTAGGCACAGTCTTAGTAGGAACTCGGTTCAAAAGGTACGCAGCCGATTCTAGCGCATACCCCCAGAATGATCGCGGTAACTCAGCGTTACTCATCATGGACCGTACCATATCCAATAGGGTTCGGTTCCGTCTCTCCGATACACCGTTGTGTTGCGGAGTGTATGGAGGAGTAAGCTGAGAGAGAATCCCATTCTCTTTTAAGTAATTCAGGAACTCGGCACTTAAGTATTCTCCACCTCGATCCGATCTTAGAATCTTGATACTTTTGCCGGTTTGTTTTTCAACTTCATTCTTATATTCCTGGAATTTTTCAAAAGCTTCGGACTTATGTTTCATTAAGAAGACATAACCGTACCTTGAAAAATCATCCGTAAAGGTAATGAAGTAAGAATAACCGCTTCGCGCATCTGTAGAAATTGGACCGCACACGTCCCTGTGTACGAGTCCCAAGAGCTCGCTCGCTCTTACTCCGTGTCCAGTGAACGGAGTCTTTGTCATCTTTCCTTTGAGACAGGATTGACAAGCGGCATACGATTGATATTCGAACGGATCCAAATATCCTTCTGTATGTAACTTAGTCAACCTTCTCTCATTGATGTGACCCAGTCTACAATGCCATAAGAAAGTCTGATTGATATCTGGAGACTTTCTTTTGTGTGTATTCTGGACATTAAAAATCTGTGGTTGGTTCAATACGTATATACCATTGCTCAATGTACCTGACCCAATCAGAACTTGATTAAGGTGAATGTTTACAACATTACTTACAAACACAAATTCATAACCTTCTTTAGAAACCAAAGATACAGAAATGATATTACAAGTTGCGTTGGGTACAAAAAAGCAATTACGCAAAACCAAAACATGCACATCTGACATTCCCAGGTGATAGTCCCCCACGGCTTTAGCATCCATGCTAGCTCCGTTCACAACTTTGAGGGTCATGTCACCTTCCTTCAAAACCCTACGGTTTCTCAACGCCTGCAAAGAATTACAGATATGAGATCCTGATCCGGTATCCAATACCCAGGAAGTAGAGTTTATAGAAAGACAGTTTTCAATAACATACACACCTGAAGCTAAAGCCGCAACCTGCTTCAGTTCCTGTGTCCTGGCCTTCCAAACCCTGCAATCTTTCTTCCAGTGTCCACTCTTATGACAATAGAAGCATTCTTCCTTTCCAACAAGCTTCCCCGCAATCTTTGTTGCCTTTTCCTTTCCCTTCGTACCCACTTTACTAACACCGCCTCTTGGTTTGGCGGGGGCTTTCTTCCTCTTTCCCTTGGCTTTCGCCTTGGACCTAGAGGAAGAAGATCCTCCTACAAACAAAGCGGGTGTATCCCTACCCTTCTGTAGGGTGCCATCTGCGCTCCTCAGCATGTTGAGGAGTTCTGAAAGTTCAACTTCCTTTTCTTGTAAGTTGAAGTTCAGTATAAACTGGGCGTAAGTGGATGGAAGGGACTGGAGAATTAAATCTGTATAGAGTTCACTGTCCAACGTGGTCCCAAGTTCCGCGAGCTCCTCAGTGTAGCCAATCATCTTAAGCACGTGGTCCGCTACCGATGATCCGACGGCCAACTTTGTCGAAAACAACTTCTTCGACACTTCGTATCTTGCGATACGAGACTGCTCTCCATACAGTTCTTTTGTATGGAGAAATATGGACTCGAGGTCCATATTCTCATGCCTCCTCTGATGTTCGTTGTCCATAGAGGCAAGCACGAGGCACCTGGCCTTCGCGCAATCAATCTCCAAGTCTTACGGATTTCCTTATCCGCGACGCTGGAGGTGGGACCTGGGACGGGGGGAGCTTTGGTGGTAAGAAGATACCCCAGCTTGTCGTAAGTGATTGCCAATTTGACATTCCTGAGCCAATCTTTGTAGTTTGGCCCTGTCAGTATGTTTTTATCTAGAAGTAACTTAAGTCCAGTCATTTCGAATTTGGTCTCTGCAGGGAGGAGAGAAGAAACACTTTAGCACGATGCTCTTGCAAGTTTAGAATGGTTTTTAATTTGTCTAAACAGGATGGCTCCCACTGTCTCTCGAATCCCTTCTCAAACCACAAAGGAAGAATTAGCCGGGATCAATCCCACCGCACAATACTTGCTTAACCGTTCAGCCAGGCCAGTGTCGGTACTTCGAGGGAGGTTTTCCAACGCTTTCGCGAAGTTCCTTAATTTAAGAACCTCTTTTCCCTGGGGGCGTAGCCCCGCTAACACCTTTCTAGGCACCTACTAGGTTTATAGCATTGATCGTTTAGTGAGAAATTTCCCGAGGAGTAGCATATACTCACAGTAGGATCGGGATCCAAATATCATCGCGTGATGAAAATGAAGGAATCCTACCATAATCATCACACTTCAAATGGTATGCAAATCTAGCAAGTTTCAGTACTTATGAAACTCCCGATGTGGATTTTTGCCCCATGCTCTTATGACCTTGACTTTGGCCAACAAATCATAAGTCACATGTCAAGTTCTTCCCATCGTTCTCCAGGTTAATTTGAATCCACCCGTACATACCCTTGACTTTGGCCAACAAGGCAGTACGACTGTTCCAAATCAGCGCATCTATCTATGCTGCACATGAATATCCAATAGCTACCAATCACTATGCCTTGACTTTGGCCAACAAACACAGCTTGAATACTATTGACTATTTATGTGAAACGACGGAGGGCTACGAATGGTTTTGGTAAAACCGTGAACGTAGTGAACTTGATATAATCGATGGAACGAGATAGCTTTTAGAAGGAGTGGCTCAAGCTCCGTATTTAAAAGTTAGTTTTGAAAAGAACCGAGTGGTTTTTCGAAAGTGTTCTAACGACTTTAACTTGGTTTATTATCTTGCATTAGTTCTTTTAATGCGTGATACTCTTGCATTAGTTCTTTTAATGGGTCCCATCAATTAATCCTACCATTGCAGAAAACAACCAAAATATGACGTACGCTTATGCCATTCGCATTCGCCACGGGGTCCCGTCATCACTCGTTAGGTTACTTAACTAACGACAGAGCGGGGGCTGGGCTACCGCGGCTGTAAAACATAAGCAACGCCTAAATATAAAGCAATGATAGACATTACAGATCACAGATGAATACATTGGATATACTAGCAATCCGCAATCCGTTCGATCCTGCAACAAAAAGCGGATTACACGGTCGCGGTGAATAGCCAATACCCCACCTAAGACCTCTACGGGTGCGGCAAACTACCCGCCAAGTACCCGGTAGTTTGTGCACCCCTCCATGGGTCTATCCTAGGAGCAAAAACAGTAAAAAGAATTATACAATGACGGCTACAACCCCGACCCGGTTGTGCGGCCATACAAATAATATTATTACATCAATTTACATTTACAAATGAATGAAAGAAAAACAAAAGCTCATCCCACATCCACCCCGGCTATTCACCCGCGACTGTCCAACACATTCATATACACATTCCAATATCAAACACAGATAACAGAGATGTATAACCCCGACTAATCGACTTATAGCAATTAGCCGACGTTCAATACATGCAAACATCACAGATATAACCATCATAGTCAAAGTGCAGTGAAGTTCGGAAAAAAATACGGAATTATAGGACCCCAAAAGTAAATTTCTGTTCTGGAAAATCTGGGCACATATAACATATTTGAAAAATCCCAAAACCCTACCAGAAGAACACTGCACAAAACACGATCGCAAGAAGGGCCCAAACGGCGGCGGATCCGCGGCCATGAGAATAGATGAGGCCGCGGATGCGCGGCGGTTTGAGGGAATCAAGGGATCGTTTTTCTTGGGTGTTCACACAAAACCCTGAGCCGATTTTAGGTGTATAACAAATCTTGTTTTGACCAGGAAAAATTTTAACAGAAACTAGGGTTTTGTAAAAGTTTGGATTTTGGATTTTTTCGGTTCCGAACTTCGTTACACTTCACTACCAAGCTAGTTTAAGTTTAGTAGGCTCTGATACCACTGTAAGTCCACGTTGCGACCCCCGGTTCTTGCGGGGAGGCGGAAACGGTATAAAAATCAAATTTTTAGCGCATGGGGCAACATGGACTATCAAAGTCGGGATCTTTCCCTAAACTAAAACTAGCAAACTTGCTAAAGAGATTTAGCTACTCGGAAAGATGGTTATACCTAAACTTGAACTCCTTCTTCTTCAAACTTTTGTAGAGGTTGATGGTTCTTGCCTCGTAGCCTTCTTCCGTCGAAGATGGATCCACCTGAGGGTTCAACCTTTGGGCTCTTCCTCGATCTTTGAGTGAACTAGGATTTCCGGCTTGCTAAACCTTGAACCCTAGAGAGAGTAGAGAGTGTCTAGGGGTTGTTTTCTTTTCAAGGTGAGGGATTCTCAACACATGAGAAGGAATCACCTTGAGCTTGAGGAAGAAGAAGATGAAGTGAGGAGAGAGAATGATTATGAAAGAATGAGCTCTTTTCTTTTGCAACCATAACTAAAAGAAAAGGAATTATCTAATTAATAATAATAATTCAAAAATGAAATAGTTGATGGTTGTATTTGGAATGACCACTATCATAACTTTCAATAAATGAGTGTAAGCATGAATCAAGGAGAATCCTTTCAAAGTATGATGGTGGTCAACATTCAACCATGGTCAACAAGTCAACCATGGTCAACAAGTCAACAAAATCAACCATAACAATATTTCATTTAATTACTATTATTAATTGATATTTCATAAATCTATTAGGGTTTGGAAAAAGACGACTGTCAACTGTGCATACGCACCCGTTCCGAAACCCTAATGAAAAACCTCATCCTCCGCCTCAAGCAACTGTGCATACACACCTGTATTCTCGTTCCGAAGAACAAGAATACCGAGAAATAAAAGCAACCCCAAAACATATACCAGTATCTGGCTCAAACCAGAGCCTGCCAGTATAATCCGTCCGGACTCCAAACGTGCACAAGTGCGCGGATGAGAACGAACCCTGCCGCAAAACCATGCGACCTCTACTCTGTTTTGCCCAGAGGCGAATACCCTCTGTGTGGGACTCTAAAGACTCGACACTACGCTGGCAGTGGGTTTAACCACAGACCGCAAGCGGCACTAGCTGTGCGTAACGGTCCCCAGGTAGATGCCGACAAGAAGGCTGACGAGGTGAACCCCATCTGAACTCCTACTGAGTCTGAATGTGACATTCTCCGTACAGTCCGGTCTGTTCATCTGATACATCGCATGTCGGGCCTAGGGGGCGGTAAAACGTCAGTCCCCCAATAGCGGTACAAGTCGTGTTGGAGTGAAGCCCAAAACACCCTGAGATAACACTGGAAGCCTACCAGTATATCTCGCTTGCCCTGGCCAGGGACTACTCGTGTAATGGCTCTCCTAGACACAGCGCGATGTCAACCCCCAATACCGGGAGAGACGAATCCTGTCTAACCGTCGCTGCCTCCAAGTGCTTCGGGACTGCACCCAACCACTACCTGTTTGCACGACTCCTTTGAGCCGTGGTAGGGTAGTGATCAAAGTGCAGTGGGAACACACTCGAGGCGAAGTGCCAGTATCAAGTCAGCGGACTAAGCTGTACTCATGTCACCTGGGAACTGATAACTGACGATAGGTATAATACCAACCTGTCAGTTCCCGACGAGTCCTGTCCAGTGTACCCGTAACCTAACGAGCACCCGTATACTATCTCCAGTACGACGTACTGATGGCTGTGGGACAGACCATCTCCCACACTGGGATGAGAAACGCATACGCTAGTCTACTCCGGAGTATCGATGCCCTGTCTCGATAGTCCTGCGACTAGGGACCTGTACAAGGATGTGCTTATAGATTACCCAGCCCCCACTAGTGTGACTGCCATCACAACGCTGGTAATCAAGCAAAGATCCTAAGGGCTCCACTAATGCGTATAGGTGATATCGCAAAATAAACACATGTACACATTGAAGTAGAAACAAACCAAGTAGCATACTACTATATTGAGCAAGATTGTTTATACAAGGTGAATATCCCAAGCTTCCATTAAGTAATATACAAACTAGTATGATACAGTAATGGCCTCTAGGGCATATACACTAACAGCTTAGAACCTAATTTTTTTTAAAATTACATGCTTGATGCCCATTTAAACCTCGTGGTGGTGCTAGGATAGACTTTCATGGTATCAGAGCCAAGCTAGAACATTAGGGAAGGTCTTTACGATGTTAAAGGGTTCGATCGAATTTTCGAAGCCGAATTTTCTTAAGTTTCTGTCCATTTTTCAAAAGTTGAAATTTTCGTGTTTAAAAATATGCAGAAAATTTTGCAGGGTTTTAAATGGAGCCCTAAGAAATTCAAAGCCCTAACTCCCTCAAAGTGCCACGGAACCGCGGCCCAAACCCTAATTTGGGCGCGGTTCCGCCGCAAGTTTGGGGTGTTTTGGGTTAGATTTTCTTGTGCAACACCATTGTTGTATTTGGCACTTTCTGGATGTTTTTAATGAGACACAAGTTGTTGAGGTCTCTGGAATTTGTGGGTGTTCGATAAATCGATCGAAATGTTTAACGTTGTATAGATTTTGATGATATGTGATACAATATTTGGAATCCGCAACAATTAGTTTTGTGAAAACTAGTTAGTATTTTATAAATCTAGCGTTTTAGTCTCAAGTGATCGATTGCAACGGAGTTTCGATTCGGATCAAAACTCTGTCGCAATCGCATATTGTACGCAATCACATAGTCGGGAATCTTGTTGAATTATCCGACTGCTTATTGAAAAGTGTTTTCAGTTTGAGACTAAAATGCAAGGTTTATAGGGTTAGGCATGAAATTTGGAATATGAGATATTCCGGGTTTATGATGTCTAAGGAGTTTGCGGATTCTAATTACTGTAGTTTTTCATTTCCTTTCTGTGACCGTAAGTGTAATATATGGGGTATCCCCAATCTCATTGCTATATGTCAACGGAATTCGGGATACGCATATTTACTTACGTTGATGACATGTGATGTTATGTTTTGCTGATATATTATATTGGATCGTCGTGATTGAATAGTCGGGGGTTTTTGCGTAAGATGGAAGTTTTTTTATTTTCATTCATGTAAAATTGTATGTAATATTCTTTTATTTGGACACTTCCGGGTTGAGGATGATGTCACCACTGATGTATATTATTTACTTTTCCGCATTAGGATAGACCCAAGATGGGGAGAGCAAGTAACCGGTTTCTATAGTCCAGTAGGAAACCATCTCGAAGAGTCGAGACTGGGTCTCCTAACTCTAGAATCAGCAGGGTTGCTTGCCGCTCTCGTAGGGGTCTAGGGATGCGGGTTTGGATATTCATCATGACTGTGGAATCCGTGTTTTTCATTACTGGCTGAAATTAAAACACGGACCTCCTAGTATATCCAATATTTCATATGTTTTGCTTCTGCTGGTTAGTTCAGTGATGTGATTATATAACTGCGTGAGACAAATGCTATATATATTTAATATATATAATAAACGTTGCTTATATTTTGCACCCGTGCAAGTCCAGCCCCCGCTCTTCCGTTAGTTAAGTAACCTAACAGTGCATGACGGGGCCCCGTGGCGAATGCGGATGGCATAAGCGTACGTTCAATTTTCGTTTCTTTTCTGTGATGTTTAGGGAAATATAAATGATGGGACTTCATTAATGAGATTAATGGAAAGAAAAGAAACATAAATATGTTGTAGAATCAAGATTTTTAAAAAGCTAGCTCTAGTTCTTGCTTTGCATAGTGGTATTCCATGATGAATATCCAGCACCTCATTCGATGAGGAAAGAGCCGAGATCCCTTCACCGGGAGTGACATCTTTAGCGAAAGTAGCAAATGCTACAACACACTCGGTTTTGTTATCTTCTCTAGTTCTTGCTTTGCATAGTGGTATTCCTTGATGAATATCCAGCACCTTATTCGATGAGGAAAGATCCGAGATCTCTTCACCGGGAGTGACCTTTTTAGCAAAACTAGCAAATGCTACAAAAACCACTCCTTCTCAAATCACTAGATTCTACAACGATATCATGTTCATTACGTTAAAGGTTTTCTTCAAAACCAGTCGTAGCCCTCCGTTATTTTAGATAAGTGCTATTTAGTATTCGTACTGCGTTTGTTGGCCTCCGTCAAAGCGTAGTGTATGGTAGCTGATTAGTTCTTATCTGCCGCATAGGATGCGATTGGATTAGGGTAGTCGTACGACCTTATTGGCCTGCATCAAGGGTTGTGCTGGTGGGTTTAATTCAATCACGAAATGAACGGGTTGAACTTGACTAGCGGCCTATGGTTTGTTGGCCTGCGTCAAGCTCATAGGACGCTAGGGGAAAAAACAAATATTGGGAATTTCAAGTGTTGAGATTTGCAATGAGATTGCATACCTTCTATGAGATAGTTGGATCCAATACCCACTGTGAGTAAGAGTTACTCCTGGGAGAGTTTTCCACTTTACAATTAGCCGATCCAGTAGGTGTCTAAGAAAGGTGTTAACGGGGTTAAGCCCCTGCGGAAACGAGGTTATTTAATTAGTTCCATGTGAAAGCATGGGAAGACTCCTTCGGAATACCAATACCTGCCTGGCTGAACGATTAGCGAACTTGTAGGGTGTAATTAATTCCGGCTAATCTTACCTTTTATGGTTTGAAGGAAGATTTGATAAAAAACAGTGGGAGCCATCCTGATTAGATAAGATAATAATCAATCTAATCTTGCAAAGAGCGCACGCTAAATCATTTCCTTCTCTCTCTCCCGAGGTAGCGACCAATGTCATTCCTTAATCAAGATAATAATATGGATGTATTGACCAAACCCGCTTATTATTCTGAGCCGGGAAACGTTGGTTCCGCTTTTTCTTATGATTGTCATAAGTCTGAGCATGGAATAGGGGAATATCAGGATTCCAACACAACCCGAACGAAAAATAAGCATGTTGATGCATCGTCTTCGGGTGTGTTCGTAACCGAGAACTGTTTCTTAGTTTGATCTACGTCCTAGGTATTGGATACCGGATCAGGATCCCACACATGTAATTTGTTACATGGGATAAAGAGAGGTAGAGAACTGGGAAAGGATGATTTGTCTCTAAAAGTAGGGAATGGAGCAATTGTTGCAGCCAAATCAGCTGGCGAATATCACATTATATTACCAAATGGTAATACATTGATTCTGAACGAATGTTATTATGCAACAAACATAATGTGCAATATAATATCAGTTTCTTTGTTGCATAAAGAAGGATATAACTTTGCATTGGAGGATAATGTTATGAACATTTTCCTAAATCAAGTGTTGATTGGGTTTGGTACATTATGTAATGGTATATATGTTCTAAATCAAACTACAGTTCTAAACGTACAGAACACACACAAGAGGAAAAGTTCAGAAATGAACGAAGTCTTCTTGTGGCATTGTCGACTAGGTCATATCAATGCGACAATATTAGCTATGTTGCATAAAGATGGATATTTAAATCCGTTTGAATTTACATCTTATGAAACTTGCCAGTCATGTCTCAAAGGGAAGATGACCAAAACTCCGTCTACTGGACACGGAGAAAGAGCTACTGGACTCTTGGGACTGATACATAGTGATGTATGCGGTCCTATGTCTACACATGCCAGGAATGGTTCCGCGTACTTCATTACATTCACCGATAATCTCTCAAGATACGGACATGTGTACCTAATGAAACACAAATCTGAATCTTTTGAGAAATTCAAGGAAAATAAGTACGAAGTTGAGAACCAGATGGGTAAAAGTATTAAAATCCTACGATCCGATCGAGGAGGAGAATACTTGAGTACGGAATTCCATGGCTATTTAAAAAAGAATAGGATTATCTCTCAGCTTACTCCTCCGTATACACCACAGCACAACGAAGTATCATAGCGGAGGAATCGCACCCTATTAGATATGGTGTGCTCTATGATGAGTGTTGCTGAGTTACCTATTCCCTTTTGGGGTCATGCACTTGAGACAGCTGCAGACCTATTGAATATGGTTCCCACCAAATCCGTGCCTACCACTCCATAGGAGATCTAGAAAGGAAAGAGACCATGCCTTAATTATGTTAAGATATGGGGTTGTCCGGCTTATATGAAAACACAAAATCCAGACAAGCTCGAGGCAAGGTTAGTTCTGTGCAAGTTTGTAGGATATCCCAAACATTCGCGAGGGTATATCTTCTACCACATCGAGGAACACAAGATGTTTGTTTCTCGGCATGCCACCATTTTAGAAAAGCAATTTCTTGTTAATGAAATGAGTGGTCATAAGGTAGAGCTGGAAGATGTTCCAGCTACACAAACTATAACTGACAATTTGGTAGAACCGGAGGATTCAATAGTCCCTGACAAACCTCAGCCACTCCGCCGATCTAGTAGGGTTCCTCATCCACTTGGGAGATACTACGGTTTTCTCGTAGACGGTGGGAGTGAGGATTGCATCATGGAAGATGATGACCCAACTAGTTTGTAACAGGCCATCACAAGTGGAGACTCTGTGAAATTGCTGGATGCTATGCGATTTGAGATGGAATCCACGCACACCAACAAAGTATGGACTTTGGAAGTTGCTTCTGAAGGGGTAAAACCCATCGGGAGCAAGTGGATCTTTAAGAAGAAAATTAGTGTAGATGGAAAGGTTGAGACCTTCAAAGCTAGACTTGTTGCTAAAGGTTTTCGTCAACGACCTGGTGTCGACTATGAAGAAACATTTTCTCTTGTCGCTATGCTTAAGTCCATCATGATCCTACTTGCCATTGCTGCATACCATGACTATGAAATCTGGCAGATGTACGTCAAAACCACTTTTCTAAATGGTGATTTAGAAGAAAGCGTGTACATGACACATCCAGAGGGCTTCGTAGAAAGTGGGAGCAGCGGAAGCGTGTGCAAGCTGCTTAAATCCATCTATGGATTAAAGCAGGAATCGCGGAGCTGGAACATCTTCTTTGATGAAGCTATCAAAGAGTTTGACTTTGTCAAAAATGTAGATGAACCATGTATATACAAGAAAAAAGTAGAGAGTAAGGTTGTCTTCCTCGTATTGTACAGGGTTTACATACTCTTGATAGGAAACAATGTTCCTATGCTACACCCAGTCAAGCTCTTCTTATCACAAAAGTTCTCCATGAAAGATTTAGGTGATGCCTCTTACATCCTGGGGATAAAGGTCTATAGAGATAGATCTAAGCGGATGTTGGGATTGTCCCAATCCAGGTACATTGACACCATACTAAAGAGTTTAAGTATGGAAGATTCTAAGCGTGGTAATTTACCCGCTTATTCAGGAATCACTCTCTCCAAAGAAATGTCTCCCGAGATTGATTTAGAGAGGGCTCGCATGCAAGGGATACCCTATGCTTCGGCAATCGAGTCTATCATGTATGCGATGTTATGTTTCAGACCAGTTGTTGCTTACTCATTAGGTATAGTGAGTTGGTATTAATCAAATCCATGGGAGAAACACTGGACAGCTGTGAAGAACATTCTTACGTACTTGAGAAGGACTAAAGAGATGTACTTGGTGTATGGTAACGGTGAACTCCAGATGGAGTCCTTCAACCTCAATGGAGGGGCGGTATGTTGGAAAAGTTCTAAGAAAGATACCGTAGCAGACTCGACGATTGAGGCTGAATACATCGCTGCCAATGATGCTACCAAAGAGGTTGTCTGGATGAAGATGTTCATTGCTAAACATGTTGTGGTTCCATCCATTGAGCATCTAATACCTGTGTATTATGATAACAATGGAGCTGTGGCTTTAGCCAAGGAACCTCGGTACCATCAGAGATGCAGATAGATTCTTAGGCGGTATCACCTGATCCGGGAGATAGTAGATCGACGGGAGATCGAGGTCAAGAGAGTTGATACGAAGGATAACGTAGCAGATCCACTCACGAAGGCTCTCCCCCAGACACAGTTTGAGAGACTTTTTAGGATGTTGGGTATGAGATACTAGAATACATGGCCTTAGTGCAAGTGGGAGATTGTTGGGAATATATATGCCCTAGAGCCCATTATTGTATGATATAGTGGATGCTTGGACATATATATAGAGGAGTCTCTTGCTCGACATGATAGTATGCTATCTCGTTACTCTTTATCTTAACATGTACACTTGTATTATTATACTGTCTCTCTGATACAAGTTGATAAAGACCTTAGGATGTTTGCTTGACTACTAGGACTATGATGTAGATCATACTACTGGGAATTGTGTAGTCCAAAAGCACATCCTTTAACAGTTCCTGGTTGTGGGAGTATCGAGGTAAGGAATCGATATTCCAGAGTAGACTAGTGTGTAAGTTTCTTGACCCTGTAGTGGACGATGGTTTATCCCATGACCATTGGGGTTTAACATAAAAGATTGTACACAGGTGCTCATTAGAGAATGGGTACCGATTGATCATCTTTTGACGTGTTCTTGTTATGGAAAATATAGTTGTGTATGAAAAATATAATGTTTGTAATCACAATCAAAGAATTTATAACCGCAATCAATAACGGTGTCGATGTAGATCGTTAATGAGAATGGATCGTCCACTGAGATGCGAGGATTTATTTGATCTTGTTTTAGATGAATTGAAAGAAAAGAAAATTCAAGAAAGCAATTCAAGATTCATTTGAGTTTATCAATATCAAGGAAAATCAAGAAAGTGTTCAAGATTTAATAATTAAGAAATTATCCACAATCAATTTAAATTATCAAGAATATGAATAATAGCTTATAGGAATCGATAGAAATTAGTAGCAATGATGAATACTAATAATGACTCATCTTATCTATTGATGAATTATATCTAGAAAGATGATGATGAATGAAGATTAGGAATCTTTTGAAGAAATTGGGGTTTCTCCTTCATTATCCCTTATGTTTTCATTGACCATCATTCAAATCTAGCCTTTAGCAAAGAAAATTATCAATCGTTTAATCCCTAATTTGCAACGAAATTATCAAAAATAATGATCTCGCTCCAAACTAGATCATCGATGATTCTTTTTCCTAAAGTTCACAATTCTCATAAGACTTAAGATTAGTTTAGGATTTCATCATCATTTGATCCACCAAATTCCTCGATTCCTTTACAAGCGGAGATTTACTCACACATTATGAAAATTAAAGAATCAAGAAGTAGAAATTTCATAATGCAAGAATTTAAAGAAAGCGATAATTAACAATTTATCACCTTTATTAAATCTTCTTCAAATTTACATCTCTCAATTCGAGATTAAAAGAACTAGCTCTTGATCGCTCCATTGAAAAGAGAATTTTTCGTCGATTTTTGCATGGCTCGATCGCCGTGAGACGTGGATTGGTTGCCGATCTCTTGCTCTTGATGACGATTGGCATTGCAATAAAAGATCTTCGAAGTCTTCGCTTGATGTTTCTTCTCAATTGATTCTTGATTTGATTCGGATTTTGGATTTGGGTTTGGATGAAGCATTTTCACTTGATGAAAACCGAACAACCTTTTCAATGAAGCCCTAGGTCCCTTTTTATAGCTCTTTCAATCTTCCACTAGAAGCTAGGTTAATCTTCTCAAAGAAGCTAGATAGTAATCAAGCTAGCATAAGAAGCTTGGCTGTTGTAGGGAAGCTTCTGGAGTAAGCTAGGACGGTATGAAGCGTCTCCAATAAGCTAGAGGAGCAAGGGGAAGCTTCTGGAAAATTGTTGATCGCCGATGACCTGACATGGCCGCGGATCCATGGCGGATCGGGCTGAATCGGCCGCGGTTCCGCGGCCTTTTAATGAGATCACTGTATGGTATTTTCTGTGTATTCTGGTGTAGGTCTTTAGGTATTCTTCTGATGTCTGGAATCCTATTATCCATTCTGAATCTCTGCCAGATGTTAAGTCTTTGTCTTTCTGCGTTTTAGCGGCAAATTTGCGATTCCAGTTCTTTGACCTGAATAATTTTCTGCACAAAATCTCGATGAAAAGTGTTGAGATATACAATATCACGCGTGAAGTAATAAACACACGATTTCCCACCAGAATGTTGATTATATATATAACACTTGGTATTTGATATTTTCCAGACGAATTTGTAATAGGTGTTATATTCACAACAAACACCCATAGATGATTAGAAAGAGTAAGGAAATTGTCGTGTTGAAAGTGCAGTATTTTCGACTGAACAAATTCCCCCAAACTTGATTTTGATCGTATCGAGCAAATTTCTTTTATTCAGGTGAAGGAGAAAAGAAATAGAGAAAGAAAAAAGAAAAAACTAACTAGAACACTTTCGTAGGCAACACAATTGCACTGAGCACGTGCAACAATCCTTTAAACCTCTAGGTGTCCCTAGTAGGAGAAGTGTTGTCTCCTGAGGGTTTTCTGCGGATTGCACCCACAAAATCCCATAATAAAAGGAAGACAGTGAAAGTTACATATAAAGATAAGAATTATAAGAAAAAGAACTCGAAAATAAGAGTTTCCAACTACACTAGCTTTTCGGTTGTCATGAGTCCTATCTTAATAGTAATGAAAAAATGTTAGAAATCACATCGTCCCTCAATAAAACTTTGCCTTTATTCTTCATTCCTACCTTTTTTCCAAACACCGATCATATACCCCTACGTGTGTGTAAAAGACATCCCTACACTCGGAGAATTCAATTCAAGCTATCATATTCTTGTCCATCTACCTCACTACTTTTTAGTCGGTGAATATTTTGAATGGAATTGCTCACACATTTTTTATTCAACCGTTAATACTTCTTGAGGTACTAACCGACCGATTACTCATGTGCTTGCAGATTAGGCATAAGTAGCAATTTTCTCATCTTGCAACACCTAAACCTTAGCAGTGACTCCCAAACCAGTTGGTCTAAGGCACTAAGTGATGAAGCACCCTCGCTATATTTTTTCTATGCTGCTTGGTTATTAGAAAACCATTGTTCATTTTTCTTCACCATTTTATCTTTTATTTTTCATTTATTCTTTATTTCATATTTTGGCTTTTAGACAAGAGCATTTCAAGGTATTCTCTACTATCCCGAGTTTCAAGACGTGTGCATGTGCGTATAGTAGGGTATCAACGTTCAGATGTTTGACTTCCAAAATAGGAACTATTTTTCAGACTTATTTTTATCCTCAGATTAGTGACTTCTTTCATCTTACTAACCCTTGGGATAACGGCTTATAACTACTTATTACTAGTTCCGTTTAAGAAAACATCTAATTTTCTTAGTTTTCTTAAAATTTTCCAATATTTTAGATGTAATTTTTCACTTTCTAATCTTTTATTATAAAAGATTAAATATTAAATATATTTTTTTTACATATTTTTTTATATGTTTTGTGCTTATGCAAAGTATAATGCAAAGTGATGCGTAAATAAGCACAAACCTCCCCCAAACTTGTTTACAACAGTGTCTTCACTGTTGCCATCCGTTAAATCTCAGAAACCTGTAGACTTAGGAGGAAAAGTTATTAATGGGGACACGAAATTATGATCATGAAAATCTCTCCTAAACTTATTTTTTTATTACTCACCTCCATTCTTATGATGAGACAATTATATTCGAGACATGGAGGTGAGACGGAGGAATTTTAGTCATGATAAAGCGGATCCTGTAAAAATAGGAGCTCCTCCGTGGGGTCAGAGGAAAAATACGGTTTTAATCTATGCCCATTCACTTTGAAAATTGAACCATTTTTAACATTTTTAACCTCAACTGCCCCGTGCGGGTATACATACCGCACAACAAATGGTCCTTTCCAATGAGATCGTAGCTTACCCGCATGAAGTTAGAGACGGGAATCATAAAGAAGGACTTGTTGACCAGGGGTAAAAGTTTTTCTCAAAATATTTTTATCGTGAAATACCTTATTCCGGTTCTTTACAAGCACAGCATTATCGTAAGCTTCATCACGGAGTTCGCTTAGCTCGTTTAATTGCAGCTTCCGAAAGGTGCAGGCTTGATTTAAGTCAAAGTTAAGTTCTTTAATGGCCCACAATGTTTTGTGCTCAATCTCTGGCAAGCCTTACCAAACACTAGACGATAAGGAAACATACCGAGATCAGTTTTATAAGCTGTACGGAATGCCCAAAGAGCTTCCATCAATTTGGTTGACCAATCTTTCCGGTTTTTAGAAACAGTCTTCTCCAAAATTTGTTTGACTTGCATCTTGGAAATCTCAGCTTGCCCGCTCATTTGGGGATGATAGGGTGTGGAAAGTTTGTGGTTGATTGCATATTTCCGCAACAAAGTCTCGAAAGACCGATTAAAGAAATGCGTCCCGTTGTCGCTAATGATAGCGCGAGCGTGTCCAAATCGCGAAAAGATATTTTCTTTAAGGAACTTAATGACAACCTTGTTGTCATTAGTGCGACAAGGAATAGCTTCAAACAATTTCGAGACGTAATCAACCGCAAACAAGATATACAAATTCCCAAAAGAGTTGGGAAAAGGCCCCATAAAATCAATACCCCAAACGTCGAAAATTTATACAACCAAAATCGGTTGAATTGACATCTCAATTCACCGAGAAATCCGACCTGTGTGTTGACATTGTGGACAGGTTTTGCAATGATCAAATGTATCTTTCAATAAAGTAGGCCAGTAAAAACCGCATTGCAAAACCTTCTCCACCGTCTTTCGAGGACCAAAGTGACCTCCACATGCCTGATCATGACAGAAAGATAGAACGCTCTTGAATTCATCATTGGGGACACATTTGCGAATGATTTGGTCAGGACAATATTTAAACAAATAAGGTTCATCTCAGTAAAAATGCTTTACTTGGGATGGAAATCGATAATTGTCTTCTTTAGACCAATCGTTTGGAATAAGTCCCGTTGCAAGATAATTCACAATATCTACGAACCAAGCTTCGCAGGATGTGGTCAAGAGCTGTTCGTCAGGAAAAGTGTCGTTAATTGGCAAGTTCACAGTTGGTGAAGAAGAGATGCATGAAAGATGGTCGTCTACTACATTTTCACATCCTTTCTTATCTCGAATGACAAGATCAAATTCTTGTAATAGAAGGATCCAACTTATTAACCTACCTTTAGCATCCTTCTTCGATAAAAGATGTTTTAAGGCGGAGTGATCAGTGTAAACCACAATCGGTGAGCCAATCAAGTAAGGCCTGAATTTTTCTAATACAAATACAACTGCCAGGAGTTCTTTCTCGGTAGTTGTATAATTAATTTGTGCATCATTCAAGGTCTTATTTGCATAATAAATCACATGTGGCATCTTATCAATGTGTTGTCCTAAGACTGCACCTACAGCGAAATCTGATGCATCACACATAAGCTCAAACGGGTGGTTCCAATCAGGAGATGATAGAACAGGGGCTGTAGTGAGTGAATTTTTAAGTGAGTCAAATGCAGCCTCACAATCCGAGTCAAAGTGAAAGGTTGTGTCCTTGGCCAAGAGAAGAGTTAAGGGTCAAGCAATTTTGTTAAAATCCTTAATAAATCTGTGATAAAATCCTGCATGACCAAGGAAAGATCGTATATCATTGATGCATTTAGGATGGGGAAGATTATGAATGGCATCTATTTTAGCTCTGTCGACCTCAATACCTTTCCGTGAAATGACATGTCCAAGCACAATTCCCTCTTGGACCATGAAATGGCATTTTTCCCAATTCAAAGTTAAGTTCTTATCTTTACAACGAGTAAGAACAGCGTCAAGATGAGATAGGCACTCATCAAAAGAATCTCCGAATATCAAGAAATCTTCCATGAAAATCTCCATCAAATTCTTGACCATGTCTAAGAATATCCCCATCATACACCGCTGAAATGTAGCGGGAGCATTGCATAACCCAAAGGGCATGCGTCTGTAAGGAAAAGTACAGAAAGTACAAATAAATGTGGTTTTATCTTGATCCTTTTCGGCACTAGGGACCTGGTTATAGCCAGAGTATCCGTCCATGAAACAATAATATTCATGTCCAGCTAAGCATTCTAGCATCTGGTCAATAAAAGGTAGAGGGAAGTGGTCTTTTCTCGTTGTGGCATTGAGTTTTCTGTAATCAATACATACATGCCACCCAGTTTGAGTGCGTGTCTGGATCAAATCATTAGCCTCATTTGTTATGACCGTGATGCCAGACTTTTTAGGGACTACATGAATAGGACTTACCCATTGGCTATCAGAGATTGGGTAAATGATACCACTATCAAAGCATTTGACAATTTCTTTCTTTACCGCCTCCTTCATGACGGGATTTAACCGTCTTTGTGGTTCTCGGGTTGGAATGGCTTCATCCATCAGATGTATATGATGTTCTACAATCAAGAGACTAATCTCTTCGATGTCAGCCATTGTCCAACCAAAGGCCTACCTATTAGATCTCAAGACCATCAAAAGAGCGTTCTCTTGCTCTAAGGGTAGAAAAGAGGATATGATCACAGGTAAAGACTCATTCTGACCTAAATATGCATATTTAAGGTGAGAAGGTAACAATTTGATATCTAATGTCGGCGGAGAGACAATAGAAGGTGGGGTAAGTGAATGACATTCAGATTCACGAAAAAGATCATAGCCTGCAAAGGATACAGACTCGGAAAGTGATGAGTCAAAAGGTTCAGACTCAGGAGTGGACTCGTCAAAAGTGTCCTCACAATTGTGTGCAAGATTAAACAATGATGTGCTAATGACGTCGAGATCAGCAAAGCAAAGTTCATCAACTTTGCTGCTTTCAGAAGCTATCTCGTGGACAGAACAGACATCAAGAATGTGAGCAGAGGGTTCAGATGGCTGACTTCCAATCTTATAGATGTTCAGCTCAATTGACATCTTCTCGAAGGATAGGGTCATAGAACCGTTTTGACAATTAATGACAGCATTGGAAGTGGCTAGAAAGGGTGGACCAAGAATCACCGGAACTTGGTTCTGTGGGTTCGCTACAGGCTGTGTATCGAGAATAATAAAGTCCACAGGGAAAATAAATTTCCCGACTTTTATCAACACATCCTCTAGTTCACCCCTAGGTTTGGAGATTGATCGGTCTGCATTTGGAGAGTACAATGAGCTGGTTTCAACTCTCCAATCCCTAACTGCTCGTAGACAGAGTATGGAAGTAGGTTAACACTAATGCCAAGGTCAAGTAAATCATGGTTAATGTTTTTAACCCCAATAGAAATCGTGATTGAAGGACAACCAGGGTCCTTACGTTTCTTTGGTAATTGTGGGGTAAAAGAAGTGCTAACATTATTCGTCATGAATACCTTTTTGGGCACTTGAGTCTTCCTTTTCCTAGTGCACAAGTCCTTAAGAATTTTTACATATGATGGAACTTGTTGTATATCATCTAGGAGAGGGATATAGATGTTAACCTGTTTAAACTGTTCCATAATCTTCTCCATATGTAGACTCGGTTTGTTTCCCTATAACCTATTCGGATAAGGAGCTTTAGCAATAAGAGCTGGGTCCGACATTGGAGAAGGTCATGTGTGTGGAACAGATCCTAAAATAGAAGTGGGGTTCGACTGATGTGGACAAGAAGAAGTGGGCTGAGGGTTCGAGCCTTGAGGAAAACGGAGAATAGGCTCGCAAGAAGATGGTGGGGTAGACGAACTAGGGTCAGAAGTTGAAGTGGATGTAGAAGTGGAAGGAAAAGCCGGGGTGTTATTAATATTTTCATCATTATCAATCTGTTCACCGACTTGATTATTCAGCACTCTTCCAGATCTCAACGTTGTAACGACACTCACATTGTAGTGTTATGAATGCCCAGGATTCGGTAGGGATTGAGATAGAAGTTTCTCTTTCTCTCTAGCACTCATTTCGGCATTTAATCGTGCAATTTGGGCTTCCATCGATTTAATACTCTCACCTTGTGAGGTGGAGTTCTTCTTTATGTCATCGACAGAAGACTTCATCTCAGCCGAAACTTGCATGAAATTTTTCGGAAGCAAATTCATGGTTTGTTCGAGTGAAAAGGAGTTATCAGTACCGGCCAATTGCAAAGAATTATTATACGGTGCAGAAGTGTTGGCCGGATTTAGAAAATTTTGTGGTTGATAAGGGTGCTGATTCAATTGTAGTGGTTGTTGTTGTTGTGGAGGGACCCTTTAAAAGTTGTTTTGGTTTGGAACCGTGTTTTGAGTTTGGTGTTGGTTCCAAACAAAGTTAGGGTGATTCCTCTAACCCTGATTATAAGTGGAAGAATATGGATTGTTTCTAGGTTTTTGCTGAAAAGCAGCATTAGTGTGTTCTTGACCTTGAAACGGAGAATTCAAAGGACATTCTTCCGTCAAATGTGATGGATCAGAACAGCATCCACAAGCAGTTTTAGCGAGTGTCATCGGATTTAGGGAGGCTAATAAAAAATTTTGTTCCATAGCTTCAAGTTTCTTTTGCATTGCTGCCATTTCAGCTTTGACTGCTATGGAAACATCAAGTTAATGAATACCACCCCTAGACGATGGTTGACTTACACTCTCCCATTGCAAAGTTTTCTCAGCGAAATCTTCTAAAAATTTCCAAGCTTCACCATCGTCTTTAGACATGAAATTGCCTTGACACATGGATTTAAGCATCTGTTTTGTTGTAGGATTAATGCCCTCATATATGATTCTACACAGATCCCATCTATAGATTCCGTGATGAGGACATTGAACTAACAGATCCTTGAAACGTTTAAAACACTTCCAAAATTGTTCATTGGGAAGCTGGGTAAATTGATTTATTTCGCTACGGACACGGGCAGTCTTATGATTGGGGTAGAATTTCTTAAGGAAAGCTATGACGAATTCATCCCAGTTTGAAATAGAATGTGCAGCTGTGTTATAAATCCACTTCTCGGCTAAATCACCCAAAGTGAACGGGAGAAGATGCAATCTCATAGCATCCACAGAAAGCTATGAAGTACCCATCATAGCACATACGTTTTCAAATTTGGTAATAAAAACGTACGCGTCTTCAGACTCGAGATCACGATATTTGGGTAAAAGATTGATGTAATGTGGTTTGATTTCTAAATCGTCCCCATTGGCTGGTGGAATTGAAACACAGGTAGAAAGAGGACCACGAATAGGGTAGCATCTCTCTTGGAGAGAAATGCGGGATGGGTTCTGCGCACCTACGGACGGTGGCAAAGTGGTGTTAAAGAAGTTCGATGGAGAACCGTCCAACATGGAGGATGTGGTGTGTGGTGAGGAAAAAGAAGATGTAGAATTACCGACTTCGGAGTCGATAGGAGAAACGCGGACAAGACGGGCACTAGAATCCCGTGTCCAGCCGAGCATGCACTAAACGGTTTAGCATAAGTGGCAGCGTTAATTAATTAGAGAAAATGGTTTGTGTTTGGTGTTTGTTTTGAAAAAGACGGATTTTGAAAAATCACACAAAAAAATGCACAAGCAACCCTAGATCTAATGGTCACCTAGGTCAAGTCACTAGACCGCTCCTAGACTTCCAGAAGACAAATCACAGGATATATCCTCTACTGCCTCTTTATCCCTTCTGTGGCCAGGTAAGTGCCAGGTAAATGGGAGGTTCTCCGCTACGTAAGTAGCAGGCCTAATTAAGTAACCACTTGCCTTAGACACACTTGCCTTAGACACTACAAAAGAAATGCGGATAAGCAATAGATTACCCACGACCTTCTTCTGTCCAAAGTGAGCGCGACGGTCCTTAGAGTCTTGTCTAGATATTTTTTAGTTAATGAGGGTGATGCGGATGCTAGTTTTGTGACTTTTGGGGCTTAGGAAGGGTAATGAAATCCCTACCTAGTTTGAATTTGGTCTTTGCCCCTTAATTTTTGTATTAAAATATGCAAACAACCAATATCAAAATACGCAACAATTTTTCTTTTAGCGGCGCCACGAATTTTTGCAAAGAATCCTGCAGAAAAGGGTTATTGGACAAGAGCAGGGGAGAGATAAGAAAGAATAGAATATACCACAGAGAACTGGAGCTCTGAAGCGTCAAGAACGCCGTGGATCCGTCGCCAAAACGTCTTAACCGCCGCGGTTCCGCGGTTGAATGATCTGTTCTTTGAACGAGATTTTTCACAGCTGCTTCTATTGCTCTTCTGTCCTAGCTGAAATGATCTGAATATTTTTTCCTTTGCTGCAGAGATTCCAGATTTCCTTGCAAAATTCACAACTATTCGTTAAGAGCTTGAAGCGATTTCGATTCAAATTTTTGATGGAATAATAAAATTTCAACTTAAACAACAAGAACGAACAAAATAGCACGCATCCCGGGCAACGGCGCCATTTGGTTGATCATCTTTTGACGTGTTTTTGTTATGGAAAATATAGTTGTGTATGAAAAATATAATGTTTGTAATCACAATAGAAGAATTTATAACAGCAATCAATAACGGTATCGATGTAGATCGTTAATGAGAACGGATCGTCCACTGAGATGCGATGACTTATTCGATCTTGTTTTAGATGAATTGGAAGAAAAGAAAATTCAAGAAAGCAATTCAAGATTCATTTGAGTTTATCAATTTCAAGGAAAATCAAGAAAGTGTTCAAGAATTAATAATAAAGAAATTATCCATAATTAATTTGAATTACCAAGAATATGAAGAATAGCTTGTAGGAATCGATAGAAATTAGTAATGATGAATACTAATAATGACTCATCTTATCTATTGATGAATTATATTTAGAAAGATGATGATGAATGAAGATTAGGGATCTATTGAAAAAACTAGGGTTTCTCCTTCACTATCCCTTGTCTTTTCATTGATCATCATTCAAATCTAGCCTTTAGCAAAGACAATTTTCAATCGTTTAATCTCTAATTTGCAACGAAATTATCAAAAATGGTGAACTCGCTCCAAATTTGGTCATCGATGATTCTTTTTCCTAAAGTTCACAATTCTCATAAGACTTAAGATTAGTTTAGGATTTCATCATCATTTGATCGACCGAATTCCTCGATTCCTTTACAAGCGGAGATTTACTCACACATTATGAAAATTAAAGAATCAAGAAGTAGAAATTTCATAATGCAAGAATTTAAAGAAAGTGAGAATTAACAATTTATCAACTTTATTAAATCTTCTTCAAATTTACATCTCTCAATTCGAGGTTACAAGAACTAGCTCTCGATCGCTCCATTGAAAAGAGAATTTGTCGTCGATTTTTGCATGGCTCGATCGCCGTGAGACGTGGATCGGTTGCGGATCTCTTGCTCTTGATGACGATTGGCATTGCGATAAAGGATCTTCGAATTCTTCGCTTGATGTTTCTTCCTAATTGATTCTTAATTTGATTCGGATTTTGGATTTCATTTGGATTTGGGTTTGGATGAAGCTTTTTCACTTGATGAATACCGAACAACCTTTTCAATGAAGCCCTAGGCCCCTTTTTATAGCTCTTTCAGTCTTCCACTAGAATCTAGGTTAATCTTCTCAAAGAAGCTAGGTAGTTATCAAGCTTGCATAAGAAGCTTGGCTGTTGTAGGGAAGCTTCTGGAGTAAGCTAGGACGGTATGAAGCGTCTCCAATAAGCTAGAGGAGCAAGGGGAAGCTTCTGGAAAATTGTTGATCGCCGATGACCTGAAACGGCCGCGGATCCGCGGCGGATCTGGCTGAATCGGCCGCGGTTCCGCGTCCTTTTAATGAGATCACTGTATGGTATTTTCTGTGTATTCTGGTGTAGGTCTTTAGGTCTTCTTCTGATGTCTGGAATCCTATTATCCCTTCTGAATCTCTGCCAGATTTTAACTCTTTGTCTTGCAACATTTTATCGGCGAATTTGCGATTCCAGTTCTTTGACCTAAATAATTTTCTGTAAAAAATCTCGATGAAAGTGTTGAGATATACATTATCACGCGTGAAGTACTAAACACACAATTTCCCTCCAGAATGTTGATTATATATTTAACACGTGGTATTTGATATTTTCCAGACGAATTTGTAATACGTGCTATTTTCACAACAAACACCCTTAGATGATTAGAAAGAGTAAGGAAATTGTCGTGTTGAAAGTGCAGTATTTTCGACTGAACAGGTACACCGAACAGGACCCGACGAGAACTCCTAGTTGTTATCGTCAGATAGCAGTTCTCTGGTGACACTGGTACAGGTTAGTCTGTAGACCCGAGATCGTCATAGTGTCTTGCGTGGTTCCCACTGTGCTTTGATTTCCTCCCTATCACGGCTCAAAGGAGTCGTGCAAACATGTGGATTTTGAGTACAGTCCCGAGTCACATAGAGGCAGTGAGCGATGGGAGGGGTTTCGTCTCTCCCGGTATTGGGAGTTGATATTGCACTATACTCGATTAGCTATAACAGTAAGTCCCTGTCCAAGGCTGATGAGATTTACTGGTAAGTGTTATTGTAGCTTCTCGAACCGTTATGAGCCATATATTGGCATGACTTATTATATTACTGGGGTCTGACGATTCGACCCCTAGACTCGATATGCGACATATAAGACAAAAAGACCGGACTGTACGGTAAGTGTTACTTATGGGCTTCATGGGAGTTTGGACAAGCTTGCTTATTGATCTTCTATTCGCTCAATATCTGGTTAGCCGTTACATCCAGCTAGAACCGCTGACGGTTTGTGGGTAACTGATGTGATCATTACCTACTGCTGATGTATTGACGAGTCTTTAGAGTCCCATACATAAGTTTCCTAGTTCAAGCTAAACGAAGTAGGACACATATGTTGATATGTGTGGGGGGCCTGATTAAATATGAATATGTGATACCGTATTCTAATCTGCCGGTTATTTGATATTAGTTAGGTTATATGTGATATAACCTGATTATTGTATCAAGTGTTGATTTGATAATGTGATATACAGATAAATGCCATTAGTCGGTTATATGTGATATAACCGAATTATTAAATCAAGTGTTGATTTAATAATAATATATATATTTATATTTGATATAATTATATATTAAATAATATTATTGCTCACTAATTATTTTCATATATATATATTAATATAAATATATGATATATATATATATATATTAATATAAATATACGATATATATATATATATCCATATATATTAAGAAGCATGGCTGGATTTTCTATTTTAGGAAAATGGAAAATGAGGTGGAAATTTGAGGAGATATTTGTGGAATAGGGAAGCATGGCTTGATTATTTTATTTATTCATTTGTAGTCACTATAGAAGCATGGTGGCTATATTCTAATGGATTTAATTCCATGTTTCCATAATTGAGGTATTTGATTAAGCCATTCTTCACTTTTTCCACACTTGTTCATTTTCCTCACTTGAGCTCATATGATGAGTTCTCCTCTCTAGCTCTCTCCATCTTCTTCATCCTTCACCTCCAAGCTCAATCCCTCACATGAGTGGTGAAACCTTAAGCTTGTGAGAACCCAAGTGTGTTTTGAACCCCTACTTCACCATCCTAGTTTGAATTAGCAATTTGAATTAGTGTGTTTCCTTCACTAAACAGTTTGGTGAAGAGGTAGCTTGGATTAGCGGAGCATCGGGTGGATCATCTTCGGCATGAAGATTGCAAAGGAAGCTCGATCAAACTTCAAGTGGAGCCTAGTGGAGTCATAGGGACTACTACCCGGAGCATTTGAAGAGAAGGACACGGTCTACAAAGCTTGTAGCATTCTTCTCTTAGTGTAAAGTTCTTTAGATATCATGTAAACCCTAATATTCTAGTTTGATCCTTAGTTAGTCTAGCTTAGCACTTAGAAATTTTGAAAATTACATGCTTGATGCCTGTTTAAACCTCGTGGTGGTGCTAGGGTAGTCTTTCACGGAGATGTGATAGAAGATCGTTAGTCACCCTCGGATAAGTGACTAAGACACCTTGTTTGTTTGGATGCTCCAATGCGAGGACATCAAATTGTCAAGTTTCAGTTAGAAGGGGACCTCACACAGACGTGTTATGAGTGGATCAAGAAAGGAAAAGCAAAAGCACATTACTCCGATGACTTAGACGAGTCCCCAAGGATGAAATTAGCCAGACACCTTCCACAGGGTATAGACTCTAAAGATGAGTACAGCCAATGGGAGCGCAGTCCACACAGCTATGAAAGATGATTTCGAATTGGTTTATACTGTAGGGAAGCGGAGTAAGAAGTTTATGCGAGATTTCCATGAGTTTTCATTCCACTCCGTTGATGTCAGAAATTTACTACGCACGCAGAGGTGTTGGATATGGCCACCTTTCCAGAAGAACGTCCTGATGAGGATGCAGCTGTCCCGGAACAAGAAACGGACTAAGTAAAGAGTGCCAACTTCCGGGTAGTCTGGCAGAGACGAGATTTGAAAGAGACCCTGACAGGATATTTCGGGAGTACTTCATGCTAAGACTTGAACCTGGATCGATTTTATCACGCACACTCAGTGGGCCAAAGATTTCCATCATTAACGAGATACGTTATGAGTGGCCATGTAATTGGTCTGGAGATCCTCAGAAAAGCGCCAGAACGGGATTGTTTCTGTCATTACTCCGAATCAAGCTATTGACCCGAGGAGTCATGTAACTGGTAATCCACAAATAGAAACGAGGACCTAAGAGCAGAGGATGCCAGACCGTGGGCAGGAAGCAAGTAGAGATCTTGCTCTGTCAGCCTTGGATGCACCGGTACCTTTCGACATTGAAGGAGGGGCACCTCGACGTCAGTTATTGTGATTTGCGACTTGGTGATTCGGATATCACGTTTCGGTCATTTTGGATTTTGGTGTTTTGATGATGTGTTTCATGATTGATATTCCCTATGTGCACCACGTTTGCACTTGATTTGTATTTTCATGTATCGATTGTACTGATTTTTATTTTGTGCATACCCATTGCACTTGATTTTGATTTCGTACACGCCAATATATTTGATTTGATTTTGTGCATATAGTTGCACATGATTTGACTTATGCATTCGGTGTAGTTACGTGCACTTTCAATACCTTGATATGGTTTTGTGCACGCAGATGCACATGTTTATGAGTTTATATATCACGGTATACTTGATTTGATTTGGTGTATGTCGTATACCGTTGATTTCGATTATTATACTCGATATTTGATTTCGTGCACCCTAGTGCACTGGATTTATGTTTTCGTGCACCTTATACACTTGTTTGGTATTCTTGTGCAAACTTGGCGCACTAGATATGATTTTGTGCACACCAGATCCACTTTATCGAGATTCTTCATGTATATCAGATGCACTTGATATAGTTGTCATGCACACCTGTTGCACTTGACAGATGCTTTTGTGCACACTCGTTGCACATAGTTTTGCTTCTGTGCACATTCGTGGTACCTGTATTCGATTTCGATTTCCGTGCGCACCAGACGCACATGGCACTTTTGTATACGCTATTTCAGTTTGATTTCTTTCGAGCATCATGTTTTCATTACATATACTATATTATATAGCAGCCGAGCAGAACTGATCTGATGTCAGTACCTGAGTACTTTTGCATACATAAAAATTTACCAAAAGATTTTCAAAAAAAAAGGAGCTATAATCTCGCTATTTCCTACGTGTCTGTGAGTGACACGAACATTGACAAAGGAAAAGTTTTTGGGATATTTCAAATAGGCGGAACATATATTTACTACTTTACAAATAGACGTCCGCTACTTGTACAGTGAGTTACGCATCGCACGGTAGTTTGGAAAGAATTTTGCGTATGTTATTCAGCTTTTAAATGGTTTTATAAGGATGCATACTATATATATGTTATAATCCTAATTATATCATATCTGATTTTCGTAATGGATTTTGGCATTTGTATTTTCGGCATAACTCCGATGATTGCATGACGCTTGATGGAGTTTCGATTTTGAGTTTTGCACTCGTTTTCTTGTGCATGCATTGCGCTATGATACGTTTTATGTATTCATGATACTCGGAGCCCCGTTGATTGGATTGATTGACTGAAATGTTTTAAGTATTTGGGGGGATTAAATTTAAATTCGAGGACCGAATTTATTTAAGGGGGAAGATTGTAACATTTCAGAAAAATAAAATATTATTTTTGGAATTTAAATAAATAAATAATAAATTTTATGAATATTAGAAAGATATAGAAGTCAGTTGTAATGACATGGTATAACTATATACTGATAGTTTGGAAAATTAATATAAATTATTGATTTGGAAAGAAATTGTGTGAATTAGACATTTGATAAATTATGATATAATTGTTTGTATACAATTTTAATACTAAACTTGATTAGTATTTCATTAATTATGCATTAATCTTGTTTATGTACATCATATGCAACATAACATGTTGCAAAAGACTTGTTACATTTTTAGTTAAGAATCATGGCTTCTTTTTTTTAAATGATTTTGTTTTAAAATGAAAAAGAAAAGAAAAAGAATTGGGAAGATATTTTGTGAATGGGGGACTGTAACATTACAGAAAATAAAATATTGTTTTTGGGAATTTAAATAATTAAATAATAAATATTATGGATATTTTAAAAGTATAGAGATTGGTTGTAAATGAAAGGGTATAATTATATACCGATAAATTAGAAAATATTTGAAAAATTAATTTGAATTATTGATTTTCAAAGAAATTATGTGAATTGAGCATTTGTAAATTTTTAAATAATTATTTGTATTCTATGTTCATGCTAAACTTGATTAATATCTACTAATTATGCATTAATCTAGCTTATGTGCATGGCATGCAACATGACATGTTGCAAATACTTATTCCTTATTTTGAACGATTCTTCATGTGCATGCATATATAGTTCTTGTTTTTGTTGTTTGAAAAAAAAGTAAAAAGATAAAGGGAATTCATTTGTGAGATATTTGGATGAGAGAGAGAGAGTGTGAGGCGACTTGTGTCATGTGAGGGTGAGAGAGAGGGGGTGAGAGGCTTCTACACATTTCTCATACCTTCATCTCTTCATTTCCTCTTCTTCTTCATTCCTTCATGTCCTTCTCATCCTCCACCTGTACCCCATGGCCACCCCCAAAAACTCAAACAAAACCTTATACCCCCCTTCACAAAAAAATATGCACGACCTCACTACAAACCCTATGGAGACATCAAGTCAAAATTTTGAGCACTTTAGGAAACTCACGAAAATTCTTGAGTTGCCAAATGAGGTAAAATCCTACACTTCCAGTTAAGTTTTTAGTGTTTCTAATGTTCTAGTGTAGTTTTGAGTTAATCTTAGTTGATTAGTGATGTTGGAAAATTCTTAGTTGAAAGTTAGGTGATTTCTTGATGTGTGAAGGTATAATTGAGGATTAGATAGTGACTAAACCCCTGTAGTGTTGGTATTGTTGATCTAAACCTGAGACGAAACCGAAACTTGAACTTTAGATTTTCCGACGTCGGTTTCTTGATCCTTGAGGACTACATGGAATCTGGAGCAAACTGGAGAGTTTATAGAAAAATCAAACAAGTGCATTGACCTAATTAGAACCCTAGAAGACCACCACAGAGAGACGAGACCCAAATTCCACTGTGGGGCCGGCGACACCGAGTATAATGGGGATATCGCCGGACTTGTTTGGGATATTGGGGTTGGGGTTTTCCAGTAGCTTCTACACCTTATAAACTAGCCCCTGTATTGTTTGTTTAGTCCCAAATTACCAGAGTCAAAATCTGGAAGTGATTTCCTAAGTTGCTGATTTTGTTTTCCAATTTCTAAAAACTTGGTTTTTGGTTTTTGATTTAAATTTGGTCATTGGGCGTTTGTACGTCAACGACGAGGGTTATTTGGATATTTCGCATACGTAAACCATAGGTTCTAACCTATGTGCATTTCGTGTGCCGCTTTAGTTTTCATATTTGTCCTGTGTTTACGATATAACGTATTGGAAATTGTAGGTACACCACGTGGACTTCGGGACGATAAGGAAGAGCGTGGCGTCATCGACTTTGGCAAGCAAGGATCGAGGTGAGTAGATGTATATCTACGAGGAAAGTTGGGTGGATGGCGTATAGCACCCCAGCAACCGTAAAATAGGATATCTATATTATATATATATAGCTTGCGAGAAGGATACTTGGCAAATAGGATTTCTAGGAGACTGTAGGCTAGATTAGGCGTACTCGTACAAAGATCTATCCCTAGTGTTATTTACCTTAGTCGTGAACCATAGGTTATATGTTGTTGCACACACGCACCCACACACATACACTTGGTATATTGATGTGTGTATATGCGTGTCTGTATATATATAAATATATATATATATGGGTGTTTGTTCATAAATATATATGAGATGAGGATAGTATATGTTCGATGGATATGAGTCGATATGATCGGGCATGATGCCGTGAGGCTATAATATGTGATTGAGTCAAGACACCGTATATGATATGATATATTAAAAGATCGTTGGGCGATTTATACAAAACATGCGATAACATATGACTCGATGAAATAATAGATTGTACGAGACCTTAGATCCGTACCCATGATTTTGATATAGTACGATGTATGATACCGTACGAATGATATATATATATATATATATATATAAGATATTTGACCCGTACCCTCGATTTTGGGGATGTCGTACGATGGTTATTACCGTACGAGGTATATATGATGATTGATCCGCACTCTTGACTCAAGAATGTCGTACGATGTATTATACCGTACGTGATCCTATGAGGCCTGATCGCCGACTACTAGATATATCGACTCGGAATATGTTTAAATTTTCTTATCACTCTGACTAGGTTCTTAGTTTAGATTTTAGATTGCTTAGATAAATGTTAGCTTAGGCTCGAGCTATACCTATTTTCAAAACTGACGAATCGTAGGATTTTCAAAGATGAAACCGAGGGACACTACGGATTTCCAAAAAGACATCTCTTTTCTCAAAAACAACGTAGTCCATACTTTTCTAAAAACAACGATTCGTGCTATTTAAACACGATAAACGGTATGGTTCATACAAAGGTTTATATACTTTATTGTTGCTTTCACTGTTTACTTTCTGTTATGATCTCATCTATTAGGACAGCTGCACCATTACAGTTGATGCGTATGTTATACGTACACTTGCTTGCCGGCCCACACACATCATCATCGGTAATTGCCATGTCACGCACACAGTAGTAACCTTTATTACATTGTTTACACTGATAGTTGTAGTTAAGTAGCATTGTTTAGCATCCCGATATCATATGCTAGTTTTGACATTGCATTTCGTACTTAGATGCCACATGCATTTGTTTACCTATATTCTGATCATATATTGCAGTTGGGCCCGATGCCGATATTAATTATCTCATTATATACTCATTATTATGAGATTTCGGTTTTCCATGAGATTTCTGTATTTGGGGAAATCGCATGTGAATTTCAAAACATATACTAAATTTTAAAGGAAAATGCGGTTTCACGTGATATGATGTGTGGTGTCCACCATGAGTTTTCTCGGTTCTTGAGCCATGTATGTACACATACCCGATTCGAGGAGGGTGATGCATTGTCTGCGGGTATATGGTGGACCCGGTGAGGTACCCCGGGGCAAGAAGTTCGTATAGAAAGGCGTTGAGCCCGGCAGGGGAGCACTACCGACCGGTGATATTTAGCGCGGCGGATATCCGGAGGATACCGACTATAGTCGTGAGATCTGATGATATGGGCCGATCCGGACTGATGGAGCCCGAGATTTGAGGATTTTGTGTCGCTGATGGACACGGTTTTCATGATATTTTCAAGTGTCGACGCTTGATACTCAGGTTTATCCTAATTTTTCTGTGCCATTGCTGGACACACCCTTCTAGTGATGCATTCATACATAATACATATGACTTGTAGTTACTTTATGACACGGAAACGAGTACTTGACTTTACACATATGTCTATATTATTACCTCTACTGTTAGTCGATGTTATCGTGCTACATTATTATTGTATTGTACTGTATAACTTAGGAGATAGTCATACATTCGGTTTCTACTTGGTGATGTCTTCTACTCACGAGTTGGCAACTCACCCACGTTGTGCCACAGTTTCTTGCAGGTTAAGCCGTACAGGTTCCGTAGCAGATTCGCTGGCACACCACTTCCTTCCGGGTGATTGCTTTGGTAGGTGGGTTCACTTGCATCACGACCACCATTGTATTTTTATTGTATTTCAGTTGTATCTAGTTAAAAGCTCCATCAACCAAACTATGTATATTTAGTAGACTTAGAAACCACAGTTTGTATATTATTTCGGCCTTAGAGTCGCGCTTGTGTGTTTATTATTGTTTCTGGTTTACCAGATGATGCTTAGTATTCTTTACTTTATTTCTGAGTTTTTTTCCTCGCCCTTCGGCGTTGTATATTTTGTTAGTGTAATATTCCCTAGAGGCCATTATTGTATAGTAGTAGTTTGTATATTACATTTTGGAAGCTTGGGATATATACACGGATTTATGACAGTCTTACTCGATATAGTAGTATGCTACTTGATTTGTATCTATCTTAATATGTGTATATGTTTCTTTTAACGTATCGCTAATACATATTTATAAAGCCCTTAAGATCTTTGCTTCACTATCAGCGTTGTGATGGCAGTCACACTAGTGGAGGCTGGGTAGTCTACAAGCACATCCGTACACAGGTCCCTAGTCGTAGGATTATTGAGACAGGGTATCAATACTCCAGAGTAGACTAGTGTATACGATTCTCTTCCCAGCAGGGGAGATGGTCTGTCCCACAGCCATCGGTACGTCATACTGGAGATAGTATGCAGGTTCTCATTGGGTTATGAGTTAAACTGGACGGACTCGTAGGGAACTGCTGGTTGTTAATATACCTATCGTCAGGTAGCAGTTCCTAGGTGACATGAGTACAACTTAGTCCGTCGACTTGACACTCCACTTCACCTCAAGTGTGTTTCCACTGTTCTAAGATTACTACCCTACCACGGCTCTACTGAGTCGTGCAAACAGATAGTAGTTGGGTGCATTCCCGAAGCGCTTGGAGGCAGTGGCAGTTAGATATGATTCGTCTCTCCCGGTATTGGGGGTTGATGTCGCGCTGTGTTCGGAAATCCATTACACAAAGTCCCTGGCCAAGGTAAGCGAGATTTGCTGGTAGAGATTCTAGTAGCTTCTTAGGGTGTTTTTGGCCGCACTCCGACACGGCTTATTGCACTATTAGGGGTCTGACGCTTGCAGCCCCTAGGACCGATATGCGATACTTTTAGATGAACAGACCAGACTGTACGGAGATTGCCATAGACAGACTCAGTAGGGGTACGGATGAGTTTCCTCATCGGCCTTCTTGTCGACAGATACCTGGGTAGCCATTACGTACAGCTAGTGCCACTGACGCGATTGTGGTTAAACCCACTACCAGAGTACTGTCGAGTCTTTGGAGTCCCACACAGAGGGTTTCTCAGCTTCGGGCGAAACGTGTAGAGGTCGTATGGTTTTACGACAGGTTTCGATCACATACGTGCACTTGTGCGCATATGATGTTCGGGCGGATATGACTAGTGGCTTTGGTTTAAGCCGGATCCTAGTATATGATTATTGGATTAGTTTCGTCTCATTGTATTCGTCTCTCTCGGGATACGGATGCGAGTATGTATATACGGATAAGAGGGGTATTCTTGTAATTTTGACAAGATTACTACATGGAGAATGGCACCTCATATTAGGGTTTTTCTTTATTAGTAAAATCCTTTTAAGGTGGAGGAAATGAGAGTAGAAAACTTATGGTATTTTAGTGAAATAAGATTAGGGTTTTGCTCTGACTTCTTGGACTCATTTGGAGTTTGTTGACTTAGATATTTGTTAGATATTATATGAGATATTTGTAGGATATTTTCATGTGGTTTAAATGCTAAAAACCCTAGCCTTTTCTCAGTAATCATTTACCAAAAAGAAAACAATAGATAGTTTTCTCTCTTCTCATTTTTCTTCAAGCCTCTCTCCATCTCTCTCTACCCCTAACCATTTCATGAGTTGAAAATCCTAGGGTTTAGTGAGGCAACTTGATCCCTCATCACTCTCTATACATCCTAGGCTAGTTAGTCTAGCACACCAAATGACCTAGTTGACTCAAGTTAGAGGTAAAGCTCAAAGTCGAATCTCTCGGGTGGATCTTCTACGATTTGGAGAAGACGATGAGGAGGTGCATTCCGTTCTCAATTCAAGGAGCTCACGACTTGGAGAAGGACAGCGAGGAGGTGAAGGACAGCAAGAACTTAAGGTATAACACTCACACATAGTAGTTAAACCTCTTTGCTATATTGTTACTTAGGGTTTAGTATCGATCCATGAGTTTATTCGATATTACGTAGCTTATAAAAATCGTTTTTTGCACATTCCGCCTCCCCACGAACACGTGAGGTGCGTGGCATTGACTTACAGTGGTATTAGAGCCGACTAAACCATAGCTAACAGATTAAATGATAACTAAAACTACGAAACCGAAATAACCCGTAAACATCGAAACGTAGATCTTAGTTTCTGTTGAATTTTTACAAGGCTCTAAAAATTATTTTAGCAACTGCACAGTACTCCTTCACTTGAAAAGTGAACATAGACCAAAAACGAGATATTTCCTTGCAAAATGGACCGGCCACATAGCCTAAAAGTCTGGCCACCTCGGTTTTGTTGAGGGAAAATGCTTTGTGTTTTGGTCTGTGGATTTGTTACTAGGATTTGAGGTTTCAGGAGTTGTTTATATTTGCCAATTTTGAATATACTGTCAATTCTTCACTGTGGCATTACGGGGTGTTTCGAAGTCGCAGTTTAACGTCGTTTAATGTTTCAAGTTGTGATAAATGTGTTCGTAAACTTCCGCTAATTGCTATATATCGGTTAGTTGGGGGTTGCACATTTTTGTGATGTTTATTTGTGTATATGGACTTATTGGATTGTCGTGAATGAACAGCCAGGGATGTGTGGTGTTATATTCTTTCATTCAAATGTAAATTGTTGTAATAGTTTTTCGCGAGGCACATCCGGGTTGAGGTTTTAGCCACCATTGTATTATTTCATTTACTGTTTATTGCTCCTAGGATAGACTCAAGGTGGGGTGCACAAACTACCGGGTACTTTGAAGTGCCGAGTGGCCTACTCACGTTGTTGAGGGAGGTTGCTTCGCTTCAGGTATTTGGCGGGTAGTTTGCCACACCCGTAGGGGTCTAGGGTGGGGTTTGGCTATTCATTGCGACCGTGTAATCCGTCTTTCGTTACAGGCTTAAACGAAAAGCGGAATCCCTAATATATCCAATGTGTTCATCTGTGATCTGGAATGCCTATTATTGCGTCTGACGAATGGATATTATTATTATTATAATATATATATATTATATTAGACGTTGCTTATGTTTTGCATCCACGCTAGTCCATCCCCCAGCTCTGGCATTAGTTATCTAACCTAACAGTGTATGACGGGGCCCCGTGGCGAATGCGGATGACATAAGTGTACGTTGTATTTTCGTCTTTTCTGCAATGGTTGGTTAAATGATGGGACTGTATTATATTAATGCATAGCAAACAAACCAAAGATGAATCATTGGAACAATTTTATAACCACTCGGCTTTTTCAAAACAGTAAAACATTTAAAATGCAGAGCTTAAACCATTCCTTTTAAAAGCTATCAGGTTCCTTCGATTATATCAAGTTCACTATGTTCACGGTTTATCCAAAACCATTCGTAGCCCTCCGTCATTTCAGTTGGACATTCAGTAGTATTCAAGCTATGTATTTTGACCTTTGCCAAGGCATAGTGATTGGTAGCTGCTAAATATTCATCTGTAGCATAGATAGATGCGTTGGTTTGGGACAGTCGTACTGCTATTTTGGCCTTTGTCAAGGGTATGTATGGGTGGGTTCAAATTAACCTGGATAATGACGGGTAGAACTTGATATGTGACTTATAATATGTTGGCCTTCGTCAAGGTCATAAGAGCATGGGGCAAAAATCCACATAGGGATTTTCTAAAGAAACTGAAACTTGCTAGTGTTGCATACCATTTGGAATGTGATAAGTTTGGTAGGATTCCTTCTACTATATCACACGATGATATTTGCATCCTGATCCTACTGTGAGTATATGCTACTCCTCGGGAGATTTTTTCACTTAACGATCAATGCTATAAACTAAGTAGGTGTCTACAACAGTGTTAGCGGTGCTATGCCTCCAGGGAAAAGAGGCTATTTAATTAAGCAACTTCGCGAAAGCATCGTAAAACCTCCCTCGAAGTACCGACACTAGCCTGGCTGAACGGTTAAGCAAGTATTGTATGGTGAGATTAATCCTGACTAATTCTTCTTTTCTACTTTGAGGAAGGATTCGAGAAACAGTGGGAGCCATCCTGTTTAGATAAACTAAAAACCAATCTAAACTTGCAAGAGGATCATGCTAAAGTGTTTCTTCTCTCTCTCTCCTAATTGCAACAACCAAAGATGATGGGCCTTAAGTTACTATTAGATAAAAATATATTGACAGAGCCAAACTACAAAGATTAGTTCAGGAATGTCAAGATGGCAATTACTTATGACAAGTTGGGTTATGTCCTTACTATTAAATCCCCCGCCGTCCCAGATCCAGAATCCAGTGTCGCGGATAAGGAAATCCGTAAGACCTGGGAGATTGACTGCGCGAAGGCTAAGTGCCTCGTCCTGGCCTCTATGGACAACGAGCACCAGAGGCGGCACGAGAATATGGATCTTGAATCCATATTCCTCCATACCAATGAATTATATGGAGAGCAATCTCGTATCGCAAGATACGAGATCTCGAAGAAATATTTTCAGGCGAGGTTGGCTGTCGGATCATCTGTAGGGGAACACGTCCTTAAGATGATCGGCTATATTGAAGAGCTCGCGGACCTCGGGACCACGTTAGAGAATGAGCTGTATACAGACTTAATTCTGCAGTCCCTCCCTTCTACCTACGCCCAGTTTATCTTGAATTTTAATATTCAAGGTAAAGAAGTTGAACTTCCGGAACTCCTTAATATGTTGAGGAGTGTTGAGGGCACCCTGCAGAAAACCAGAGAAACACCTGCTCTATTTGTTGGTGGAGCTTCCTCTTCTAGATCTAAGGAGAAAGACAAAGGAAAGAAGAAGCAGGCCCCCACCAAGCCGAGAGACGGTGTTAGTAAGGTGGAAGCAAAGGGAAAGGCAAGAGTAGCGGGGCCGACAGTAGTAAAGCAAGAATGCTTCTACTGTCATAAGAAGGGCCACTGGAAGAAAGATTTCAGGGCTTGGAAGGTCAAGAACCAGGACCCGAAGAAAGTCGTGTCTTCGGCTTCAGGTGTGTTTGTAATTGAAAACTATCTGACAATCAACTCTACTTCATGGGTATTGGATACCGGATAAGGATCTCATATCCGTAATTCTTTGTAGGCACTGAGAAGCCATAGGGTTCTAAGGACTGGTGATATGGCCCTCAGGGTTGCTAACGGAGCGAGCGTGGATGCTGTGTCCATAGGGGAATATCACCTTGGATTGACGATGTTAGTTGTATATATTCCCTAGAGGCCATTGTTGTACATATGATGTATATTATAATTGTTAGTGTATATGCCCTAGAGGCCATTACTGTATCATACTAGTTTGTATATTACTTAATGGAAGCTAGGGATATTCACCTTGTATATACAATCTTGCTCAAAATAGTAGTATGCTACTTGGTTTGTTTCTACTTCAATGTGTACATGTGTTTATTTTAGTATATCGCCTATACACATTAGTGGAGCCCTTTGTAAGTGCACGGCGGCGCCCCAGCCGTCAATCCGACGCCGGAATGCGGAAACGGTGATAAACTTTAATTTTGCGGACTTTGCAAACCGGCACCACCGCGCACTAAACCCCGGATCGGGCCATTAAACTTGTCCTAGCTAACTAACAAGATAGGGAAGAGATGTACCGACTGATCCGAGTCCTCCGGTCTTCATCTCCACTCCGATCTCCTCGCGGAATCTCCGTTCGTCTCCTCCTCGTCGAAAAGGGCACCACATCGCCTGTATCTTTTACGGGCTCCCACCTCAATACCGAGGCAACTCGGGCATGAAGCCGGCAAGTCAACAAGCCCAAGATATACTGTAGAATGTGTAGTGTAGATCTATGTGTCTCATTTGGGGTCTTGGAGTTGCCTTTAGATGGAGGGAAGAATGAAACTTTGAGGGAAATGATGCTATCAATTTTTAGCAAGCCAAATGAGATCATAAAATTGCAACACTCAAAAACAACCTCTCTCATTTTCCCTCATCTATTGTGGCCGGCCAAGACTTGGTGGAAATGGTGGAGGGAATTGATATGTAGCATGAAGGGAGGTGAGTGTAGGAGTGAAGAAAAGGTGACCACATCAAAAGACAAAGAAACATCAACCATGCTTCACACATTAATCAAACCCATACCCTCATTAATGCAAGTGATGGTGCAAAAGATAATGATGCTATCATAATCAATACTTTTGCAATAAAACCCTCCACAAAGTGTTATTTGCAAACTTGCAAATAACCCCCTCCATCGGAAAAGTCCGGCCGGGAAAGAACAAAGGAAAACCGGCCGGAACGGAATGCAAACTGGCAACTCCAGAAAACTGGTCCCGTAATAAATTACAGGAAAACCCCAATACTGTGTATACACACCCGCATCTGTATTCCGTCCGGATACAAATGCAAAGAGACAAAATCTACACTGTACTAAACTAGGATCCGGCTTAAACCAAAGCCGGCTAGTAATGTTCGTCCGATCCTGATCCGTGCAATACCGCACGTATCTGATCGAACCCTGCCATATAACTATACGGCCTCTAGTACAAACCGTCCGATCCTGATCCGTGCAATACCGCACGTATCTGATCGGACCCTGCCATATCTCCATACGGCCTCTACAGCGTTTCGCCCGAAAGATTGAGTAACTGAAAGTGTGGTGGACTCTAAAGACTCGTCAATACTATGGCTGTGGATTTAACCACTAGCACGTCAGAGGTATAAGCCAATACGTAACGGGCCACCAGCTATTGACCAAAAGGGACGTCGATGAGCGAACTCATCCTGACACCCTACTGAGCCTGTCAGTGACAATATCCGTACAGTCCGGTCCGTTCGTCTATGAGCATCGCATGTCGGGCCTAGGGGGTGGGTAAAAGTCAGACCCCCAAAAGCGGTACAAGTCGTGTCGGAGTGTAGCCCAGAACACCCTGAGATACTACTGGAATACCTACCAGTAAATCTCCTGCCTTGGCCAAGGACTTCGTGTAATGGCTCTCTTAGACACAGCGCGACCTCACCCCCAATACCGGGAGAGACGAACCCCCGAAGATCCGCTCACTGCCTCCATGTGGCTCGGGACTGTACCCAACTAAAACCTGTTTGCACGACTCCTTTGAGCCGTGGTAGGGTAGTAATCAAAGCACAGTGGGAACTCACACGAGACAAATGACGATCCCCAGGTCGATGAACTAACCTGTACACATGTCACCTGGGAACTGCTATCTGACGTCAGGTATAAGACCAACTAGCATGTTCCCGGCGAGTCCTGTCCGGTGTACTCATAACCCAATGAGCACCTGTATACATCTTAGGTGAACCAACTGACACCAGTGGCTTGTGAGACCGGCCACCGCCCCTCGTCGGGGTCTCGACTGCATACACTAGTCTACTCTGGAGAATCGATGCCCTGTCTCGAAACTCCCACGACTAGGGACCATTTAAGGATGTGCTTATAGACTCCAGCTCTCACTTGTATGATCGCCCTCATACTGCCGGCAGTCAAGCAAGAATCCTATGGGCTCTATCAACGTGTAATAGCGACCTGTCAGGTCACCTAAAGCAGTACACGATGATAAAGGTAAACCTGATAGCATACTATCATCTCGAGTAAGACTGTCGTACCGGGATAGGTCGTCCCTCAATCATTGCAATCACGTGCCTGTGATCCTATAGTTGACTCTGAGGGCACTATCTCCAACAATCTCCCACTTGCACTCAAGGCTAATTATTGCGATGTCGCATACTCACAGCCCGTGTGATACCGAACACCCAACTCCTCTACTAGTCAGTCTCGCAAAGCTCGTTTGCGAGACTATTGCGTTCGAGGAATAGCCTCAGTGAGTGGATCCGCTCTGAAGTTTCTTTCTATGTCTCTCTATATCTCAAGTTCACGGAGAAAGCCATCTCCCGAAATGAGCAATACCTGTCTTAGAGTGTCTGGATATCTGATGGGACCGAGCTCAAAAATGAACTCCAAATCCAAACTTCTTAGACTGTATCGTCAACTGAAATTAATCAGTATCCTGCGCCATGCCACCCTCAGTATTGCCTTGGACCACCTGTCCAAAATACTGCCCCTCATCAGAAGGAAAACTATAGCTCTGACAACCTCCTCGTCGTCCATGTCACCTTGGAAGCCTGGAATGATAACTGTCTCCCAAATGAGGCTGTCATTATCATATCCCTAGAACATTCACTTATGTTCTAAAACTGCTTCCGACTGTTCCTCCAGGATTGGATCAATATCAACTTATTGCATCTAGTGCAAGAACAACATCTGGTGTGGTACTTGACAGCTCATGATTGACTCAATTGCCTAAGCAAGTGATCTGCCAATCATGCACATCCCTCTCTACTTTAGTCTATAAGACACCTTTAGAGAGGGTGACTCCATTACCTGCAGGTACACTACCATGCCAGAAGTCGTCCATTCTAAATACTCTTAGAATGTTGTCAAAGTACCCTGATTGGGAAACCACCCAAATCTAGATCTAAAACCATAGATCTAGTAACCAGTATGTCTGATATAATGTCCAAGTCCCATGTGGAGAAACCACTGTGTGACAACCAAAGTATAACCGATCGTAGTATAGGAATGTCACTTCCTACTTTGTGTATGTCATCCAAAACCCGGATATCACACCCTACTACCTTCTCAACAGATCCATCCCCTATTCTGATGACGTCAAACCTATGACTGTCACATCAGAAATAGATGATCTATCTCCGCTACATCTGCTTTAGTCTATAAATAGATATAAGCCTGATGTCCACCAATGCTTCCGCTGCTCCCACTGACTACGACAACCCTCTGGCAGAGTCATATATACGTGCACTTCTAAAGCTAGTTTAGAACGACGCTATACTCATCCTCCTGCCGGGTCTCGCAGCCTGGAACAACAGCAATGGCAAGTGTGGGTAAACAAGAACTTCCCTGTCACCGTCCTTGAGGCTACCAGAATACCTCTCGGGTGCCTGAAGTTACCCACCTTATCTGCGGAGTGGCCAATGGAATGTCAAACCAGATTGAATCTTTAGGTTCCTTATCAAATCTTCAGTAATCGTTTGCGGTTCTGGAATCACTTCCAGTTCTACCATACTCCCACTACTGTTTTTGAAAAAATCCATTTTTATTAAAACTGTGGCGATTCAAGAACAATATCACTATTGATCTTTCTTGTGGTAGAAAGTCAACCCTCGTCATAGCCTGGGTCAACCCACAAACAGCCATTACAGAAATGTGCCTTGAGTTGTCCAGTGTCTGGTTTTAATCATAAGCCGGACAACTTCCCGTACCTTAACAACGTTAAGATATGAACTGTTCTATATCCAATATAGAACCAGAGGCACTGATTTAATTTAACCAGATTCAAATCATGCAGCTGTCTCCAGTGCATGTCAACTAAATGGAGAAAGGCCGATCAGCGTTACCCAACTTAGGAATACTTCCAATTATGAGTAACCTGAAAGAGAAGCAATTTCTCTTTATCATTACTATCAACTGAATACCATACACAAGTATCTACATCTTCGATCACTTTGAAGAATCCCGATACTTGCTACACCTGGTTCTCTACTCTATTCAAATACCTATAACTCCTCAAAACTTAGACCCTGGGTTTCTACGAAACACATGTCTAAGAACTAGAGAAGTTAAAAGTAAACAGAATATAGTATGAGGACCAACCCCTCTGTCCTAATGGACACTGGACAACATACAATACTCTGTATAAGTCCGCCGAGTCTAACAACTCTTTCACTGTGTGTCGTAGGTTGAAAACTGTACTTATGGTTAAGAAGAATTACACCGCAGTTTAATGCTCCTTACCTAACCATCCACTGATATAGGTAAATGTCATCGACATAATATCAAAAAGTATATCTCACTCTATGAAAAATAGACGTACAGATATATCAATTTGAAATTGGTGCACAACAGCGGATATTCAAAACCAAATATTTGCCGACCTGCAAACATCCCAGGTGATCTCCTCAAATATCACTGATTACAACGAATCCCGATATAATGAGGATGATCACCCAATTCCCAATAACCTACTCCCACTCATCATCTGTAAAAACATACAGATGTGAGAATCATACCTGGTAAATACATACCCTGGAGTAAGTATCTAATCGGGAAATCAGTCTTCTTTTAACAGTACACAGTGAACTGAAACATTGAAATGTTTCGATGGGGTATCCTGGTATTCTTAGTAATGCCTCTACCATTATCCAGATTCACAACTATAACCGTATAATTCTTTGCCACCTCTCCAAATCCCTTTATATGTCTTTAGTCATTACCTTCTGCACACCACTTAGGCCAAATGGTTTTCTTCCTTCCCTACCGTTCGGCACCAGCCTAAGGTTTGGAAGAAGACTATCCAATAAGCATAATGGGTGTACTGTCCTAATCCTAGGAGCACTCGCAATGCGAGAGAAGGTGAAGATAAAAGACAACTGAATAGACATTATTCCTATTTCTCCTGGACCAGAATCCATCCCCGAACTGGAACAAGTTCCTTTCGAGTTCGTATATAACCATACAATGGATTATCCAATAAACTGTGGATCTTCGTAGTGATACGGAGTGTCCTGGAGAAATACAAAGGTGATTTAGGATTGGCGAAGAAATACTTGGTTTGGTCGTGAATATCAGTCGCAATTTACTTTGCCCTCTTATTAATCCCTTGCTTTGTCTTAATCTTAATACCTTCTGCACACCATCGTTATGCTAATTGGTTTTCTTCATTCCCCACTGTTCGGCACCAGCCTAAAGTTTGGAAGAAGACTATCCAATTTGCGTAATAGGTGTACTATCTCCTAAACTAAGGAGTACTCGCAACCTGAGAGAAGGTAAAAGGAAAAGACAACTGAATAATCCTATCCGTTTTCTCCAGAACCGGAAACCATCCTCGAATTCCTTCGAGTTCGTATCTAACCATACGATGGCTTTGTCCAATGGAAGTGGACGTTCGCAGTAATACGGGGTGTCCTGGAGAAAAGGGTAAAAGTAGGAGTGGCAATGAGGTCTGCAACTCTGTCAATCCAAAAGCCTGTGTTAAGAAGGTTCGGTCAACTTGGTCACTGAGTCAAAGTCTAGGGTCGGGTCAATGGTCGCTGCCAGAGAGAGAGAAAAGAAACACTCAGCGTGCACTCTAACCTAGATCAGAATGGTTACCAATTTATCTAATCTGGAAACCTCCCACTGTACCTCAAATTCTCCTCCTAACCTTAAAGAAGAATTAGTCGGGGTCACCCGAGGAGTAAACCAACTCATCAGTGGGAATCGGGATCCAACTATCATCGCATGATAACGTGACGGAATCCGCTCACGGTGTCACACTCCAGAAGGTATGCGCATATCTGGCAAGTTTCAGTTCTTTTGAAACTCCCGATGTGATTTTTACCCCATGCTCTTATGACCTTGACTATGGCCAACAAATCATAAGTCACATGTCAAGTTCTACCCGTCATTGTCCAGGTTGATTTGAACCCACCCGTACAAGCCCTTGACTAGGGCCAACAAGGCTATACGACTGTCTCAAACCAACGCATCTATCTATGCTACATATGAATAACCAACAGCTACCAAACACTGTGCCTTGACTATGGCCAACAAACACAGCTTGAATACTATTGACTATCCATATGAAACGACGGAGGGCTACGAATGGTTTCTGGCGAAAACCGTTAACGTAATGAACTTGATATCGTTGAAGGAACGGATAGCTTTTTAGAAAATATAGTGACGAAAACCTTTACTAAAGAGGTCACTCCCGGTGAAGGGATCTCGGCTCTTTCCCCGTAGAATGGGGTGCAGGATATTCCGACTGAATATCACGGTGCAAAGCAAAAATAATCGGCTATAGTGAAGTTAATGCCCTGACGCAAACTTCTGTCCAAGGGGTCACTCCCGGTGAAGGGATCTCGGCCCTTGCCTCGTCGACTGAGGAGCAGGATATTCCAAATGAATACCACGATGCAAAACAAAAGTGAACGTCCTTGCAATAACAGCTTTTGAAAAGTGTTCCAACAACATCAGATTAGGTTTGTTTAACTTGCATTGATCCGAATCAACGCAGTCCCATCAATTGATCACACCACAAAGAACGAAAATATACTGACGTACGTATATGCCATCTGCATTCGCCACTGGGTCCCGTCATCACCCGTTAGGTTAGCTAACTAACGGCAGAGCGGGGACTGGACTAGCGCGGATGAAAAACATATACAACATCTACTAATATATATACCAATATATTATATTTCGCTCAGGGCGTGAATAAAATGCAACATCACAGAAATGTACAGCATCACAGAACAATACAGATATCTGGGATCCCCGGGTTTCACAGAGCCACTACTGAAACCCGACGTTCCCCTGGCCGTGTGGATAGCCTGTGCAATGAAAACCTATACCCCCTACGAGTGCGGCGAATAGCCAGCCAATCCTGGAGTGAAGCCCCTTCCGTCCCAATGCCATGAGATGCGGGCTTGATGCCTTCTAGAACCCGGCTATCCGTGCACCCCTCCGCGGGGTAATCCTAGTACAGAAAGTAAAATATACATACAACGGGTACATCGACCGCAACCAGGTCGTGCCCCAAAAGAATAATACAAACAGGCAGTGACGGCAGTCCACATGTCGGACGCTCGCCCCGCAATATCAAAAGTACATAATACAACAGAAACTGTACTAGCATTGCATCCAGGCTATCCCCACCGACCGATCCGCAACATCACAGCAAAAACACAGAACATCAACGTGAAAGTCACGTTCACAAATCCGTCTAACCGGGCTATAGCAGTTAGACCGGATTTACCGATCGAGTGACATTCACGGTCGCAGATATAATGTAAATACTGTGAAAAATGTGTTTAAAATTTTCCGATTGATCAAACAATTAACAAGTGGGCCCCAAAGAAAACTGTAGCACTCACAGAAATAATTGGCCCAACTTTAATATTCCAAAACCCCTAATAACAGCCCAGAAGCCCACTGGAGAATTACGAAGCAATGATCCCATCAACCTGCGGCGGAACCGCGGCAACAAGGGGGTTCTTGCCGCGGTTCCGTGCTCGAGGTGAGGGTTCATTGTCTCGTTTTTTTTCAGAGTTCTTAGAACTCCCTGCACATCATTCTGAGACCACCTGAAAAATTTTTAGACTTCAAAAAATTTCAACAGAAACTGATGTGAAGGAAAAATACGGTTTTTGGAATTTTGGTCGATCGGAACTGAAAAACACATCAAACGAAGCTAGACGAAGTTAATGGCGAGGCTCTGATACCACTGTAAGTGCACGGCGGCGCCCCAGCCGTCAATCCGACGCCGGAATGCGGAAACGGTGATAAACTTTAATTTTGCGGACTTTGCAAACCGGCACCACCGCGCACTAAACCCCGGATCGGGCCATTAAACTTGTCCTAGCTAACTAACAAGATAGGGAAGAGATGTACCGACTGATCCGAGTCCTCCGGTCTTCATCTCCACTCCGATCTCCTCGCGGAATCTCCGTCCGTCTCCTCCTCGTCGAAAAGGGCACCACGTCGCCTGTATCTTTTACGGGCTCCCACCTCAATACCGAGGCAACTCGGGCTTGAAGCCGGCAAGTCGACATGCCCAAGATATACTGTAGAATGTGTAGTATAGATCTATGTGTCTCATTTGGGGTCTTGGAGTTGCCTTTAGATGGAGGGAAGAATGAAACTTTGAGGGAAATGATGCTATCAATTTTTAGCAAGCCAAATGAGATCATAAAATTGCAACACTCAAAAACAACCTCTCTCATTTTCCCTCATCTATTGTGGCCGGCCAAGACTTGGTGGAAATGGTGGAGGGAATTGATATGTAGCATGAAGGGAGGTGAGTGTAGGAGTGAAGAAAAGGTGACCACATCAAAAGACAAAGAAACATCAACCATGCTTCACACATTAATCAAACCCATACCCTCATTAATGCAAGTGATGGTGCAAAAGATAATGATGCTATCATAATCAATACTTTTGCAATAAAACCCTCCACAAAGTGTTATTTGCAAACTTGCAAATAACCCCCTCCATCGGAAAAGTCCGGCCGGGAAAGAACAAAGGAAAACCGGCCGGAACGGAATGCAAACTGGCAACTCCAGAAAACTGGTCCCGTAATAAATTACAGGAAAGCCCCAATACTGTGTATACACACCCGCATCTGTATTCCGTCCGGATACAAACGCAAAGAGAAAAAATCTACACTGTACTAAACTAGGATCCGGCTTAAACCAAAGCCGGCTAGTAATGTTCGTCCGATCCTGATCCGTGCAATACCGCACGTATCTGATCGAACCCTGCCATATAACTATACGGCCTCTAGTACAAACCGTCCGATCCTGATCCGTGCAAGACCGCACGTATCTGATCGGACCCTGCCATATCTCCATACGGCCTCTACAGCGTTTCGCCCGAAAGCTTGAGTAACTGAAAGTGTGGTGGACTCAAAAGACTCGTCAATACTATGGCTGTGGATTTAACCACTAGCACGTCAGAGGTATAAGCCAATACGTAACGGACCACCAGCTATTGACCAAAAGGGACGTCGATGAGCGAACTCATCCTGACACCCTACTGAGCCTGTCAGTGACAATATCCGTACAGTCCGGTCCGTTCGTCTATGAGCATCGCATGTCGGGCCTAGGGGGTGGGTAAAAGTCAGACCCCCAAAAGCGGTACAAGTCGTGTCGGAGTGTAGCCCAGAACACCCTGAGATACTACTGGAATACCTACTAGTAAATCTCCTGCCTTGGCCAAGGACTTCGTGTAATGGCTCTCCTAGACACAGCGCGACCTCACCCCCAATACCGGGAGAGACGAACCCCCGAAGATCCGCTCACTGCCTCCATGTGGCTCGGGACTGTACCCAACTAAAACCTGTTTGCACGACTCCTTTGAGCCGTGGTAGGGTAGTAATCAAAGCACAGTGGGAACTCATACGAGACAAATGACGATCCCCAGGTCGATGAACTAACCTGTACACATGTCACCTGGGAACTGCTATCTGACGTCAGGTATAAGACCAACTAGCATGTTCCCGGCGAGTCCTGTCCAGTGTACTCATAACCCAATGAGCACCTGTATACATCTTAGGTGAACCAACTGACACCAGTGGCTTGTGAGACCGGCCACCGCCCCTCGTCGGGGTCTCGACTGTATACACTTGTCTACTCTGGAGAATCGATGCCCTGTCTCGAAACTCCCACGACTAGGGACCATTTAAGGATGTGCTTATAGACTCCAGCTCTCACTTGTAAGATCGCCCTCATACTGCCGACAGTCAAGCAAGAATCCTATGAGCTCTATCAACGTGTAATAGCGACCTGTCAGGTCACCTAAAGCAGTACACGATGATAAAGGTAAACCTGATAGCATACTATCATCTCGAGTAAGACTGTCGTACCGGGATAGGTCCTCCCTCAATCATTGCAATCACGTGCCTGTGATCCAATAATTGACTCTGAGGGCACTATCTCCAACACCCTTAGGATCTTTGCTTGATTACAAGCGATGTGATGGCCGTCACACTAGTGGGGCTGGGTAATCTATAAGCTCATCCTTATGCAGGTCCCTGGTCGCAGGACTATCGAGACAGGGCATCGATACTCCGGAGTAGACCAGCGCATGCGCTTCTCATCCCAGTATGGGAGACGGTCTGTCCCACAGCCGTCAGTACGTCGTACTTGAGATAGTATGCGGGTGCTCGTTAGGTTACGGGTACACTGGACAGGACTCGTCGGGAACTGACTAGTTGGTATTATGCCTATCGTCAGTTATCAGTTCCCAGGTGACATGAGTACAGCTTAGTCCGCTGACTTGACACTGTCACTTCGCCTCGAGTGTGTTCCCACTGCACTTTGATTACTACCCTACCACGGCTCAAAGGAGTCGTGCAAACAGGTAGTAGTTGGGTGCAGTCCCGAAGCACTTGGAGGCAGTGACGGTTAGACAGGATTCGTCTCTCCCGGTATTGGGGGTTGACATCGCGCTGTGTCTAGGAGAGCCATCACACGAGTAGTCGCTGGCCAGGGCAAACGAGATATACTGGTAGGTTTCCAATGTTATCTCAGGGTGTTTTGGGCTTCGCTCCGGCACGACTTGTACCGCTATTGGGGGACTGACGTTTACCGCCCCCTAGGCCCGCCATGCGATGTATCAGACGAACAGACCGGACTGTACGGAGAATGTCACATTCAGGCTCAGTAGGAGTTCAGATGGGTTTCGCCTCGTCGGTCTTCTTGTCGGCATTACCTGGGGACCGTTACGCACAGCTAGTGCCGCTTGCGGTCTGTGGTTAAACCCACTGCCAGCGTAGTGTCGAGTCTTTAGAGTCCCACACAGAAAGCTTTTCGCCTTTAGGCAAAAGAGTAGAGGTCGCATGGTATTGCGACAGGTCGCATGGTTTTGCGACAGGGTTCGGTCACATCCGTGCACTTGTGCACGTACAGTGTCCGGACAGTTTACACTAGCGGGCTTTGGTTTAAGCCAGATCCTAGTGTACCTTTTGGGATTGGATTTATCCAGTTTGCATTCATGTTCCTCGGAACGCGGATGCGGGTGTGTATGCACAGTTGACAGGGAGGCAGTGGCAGCAGATTCTCGTTAGGGTTGTTGACAGTTGACCGTTGACTATTTGACTTTTTGCTCAACCCTAATGAGAATTTGATATGAGATTAACTATTATATTAATTAAGTATTATGGTGACATGGTTGTTGACTTTTGTTGACTTTGTTGACTTGTTGACTTTTGTTGACTTGTTGACTTTGTTGACCGGTTGACTAGGCTTGACTAGTTGACCATCATGATAACCATAGCCATCATTTCATGGCAAAGACTTTTGTTTGCTTGCTCATTTGTGTAAAATGAGTGCATGAAATGATTTGGTTATGGTTGCTTCAACCATCATATAAGACTTTTTTTAGTATGATGAGTTATCATGACTTTGGATTATGAGAGGGTGAGAGACAAAAGACTTGCTCATTCTTTCTTGCTCATTCTCTCTCTTGTTCTTGAGCTCTCTTGTTTTTGCTCTCACCCTCAACCTCTTGCTCCCTCTCTTGACTCTATGGTTCTCTTATCTCATGAGTTGAGAATCAAGAACCATAGATAAAATCCCATACAAACTCTTCTCTACTCATTCTAGTTCACTAGGTTTAGCAAACCAAGTGAACTAGTTTCTTCAAAGAACGAAGAAGGAGCTAAAGGTTGGAGCTTTCAGGTGGATCTATCTTCGGCGTACGGAGACGACGGGAAGAAGCCAATCCGGACCACCATCGGAGCTTGAAGACGAAGGAGTTCAAGACAAGCAAGGTATAACCCCCTAACCGAGTAGCTAGAAACTCGTAGTTAGGTTGTTAGATAGATGTTTAACCAAGATCCGGGTTATAGGTCCATGTTACCACCTCCGTAAAAATCGTTTTTTACCAAATTCCGCATTCCCGAAAGTACCGGGAGAGGCAGCATGGACTTACAGTGGTATCAGAGCCTAGTTAAACTCTATCTAACATGTTAGCAAGTAACTAGAAGATCGATCAAAGAAAAAGTCCCGAAAACAAACCCCGAAATTCGAAGTTTCTGTCGATTTTTATACTGTTCAAAAGTTGATTATTTTCACACCTAAAATCGGCTCAGGCTTTTCTGTGAACACCCACCAAAATTGGTCAAACGATCGAGTCAAAGCGCCGCGGAAACGCGGCGGGAGCACGCTCCCGCCGCGGATCAGCGGCCGAGTTGACTCGGCCGTGGTCCATTTTTGGTGCAGTGTTCTTCTGGGGGTATTTTGGGATTTTTGGAATATATATTTTCTGCCCAGATTTTCCAGAACGAAAATTTTATTTTTGGGGTCCCGAAAATCCGTATTTTTGATCGAACTTCTAAAAGACTTAAGCTAACGGGTTTTTCTGTAATGTTGCTGGAATGTGGATATGAATATGTTGGATTGTCGCGGGTGAATAGCCGGGGGTTGTGAGACGAGAGTTTTCTTTTCTTTCAATTCATGTAAATTTGTAAATTGATGTAATAATTATTTGTATGGCCGCACAACCGGGTCGGGGTTGTAGCCGTCATTGTATAATTTCTTTTTACTGTTTTTGCTCCTAGGATAGACTCATGGAGGGGGTGCACAAACTACCGGGTATGCCGAAGTGTCGAGTGGCCTACTCATGGAGATGAGGGAGGTTACTACGCTTCGGGTACTTGGCGGGTAGTTTGCCGCACCCGTAGGGGTCTTGGGTGGGGTATTTGGCTATTCACCGCGACCGTGTAATCTGTTTTTCGTTACAGGCTCGTGCGAATTACAGATTCCTAGTATATCCAATGTATTCATCTGTGATCTAAAATGTTTATCATTGCAGTATATCTATATATGATATTATTTAGGCGTTGCTTATGTTTTACAGACGCGCTAGCCCAGCCCCCGCTCTGTCGTTAGTTAAGTAACCTAACGGGTAATGACGGGGCCCCGTGGCGAATGCGAATGGCATAAGCGTACGTCATATTTTGGTTGTTTTCTGCAATGGTAGGATTAATTGATGGGACGCATTAAAAGAACTAATGCAAGAATATCACGCATTAAAAGAACTAATGCAAGATAATAAACCAAGTTAAAGTCGTTGGAACACTTTCGAAAAACCACTCGGTTCTTTTCAAAACAACTTTTAAATACGGAGCTTGAGCCACTCCTTTTAAAAGCTATCTCATTCCATCGACTATATCAAGTTCACTACGTTCACGGTTTAGCCAAAACCATTCGTAGCCCTCCATCATTTCATTTAAATATTCGGTAGTATTCAAGCTATGTATTTTGACCTCACGCCAAGGCATAGTGATTGGTAGCTGCCGGATATTTATCTGTTGCATAGATAGAATGCGTTGGTTTGGGACAGTCGTACTACCATTTTGGCCTACGTCAAGGGTAGGTACGGGTGGATTCAAATTAACCTGGATAATGATGGGAAGAACTTGACATGTGACTTATGACATTTTGACCTCACGCCAAGGTCATAAGAGCATGGGGCAAAAAAAAAATCCACATCGGGAGTTTCATAAGCACTGAAACTTGATAGATTTGCATACAATTTGGAGTGTGATGATTCTGGTAGGATTCCTTCAGTTTCGTCACGCGATGATATTTGGATCCCGATCCTACTGTGAGTATATGCTACTCCTCGGGAAATTTCTCACTAATCGAGCAATGCTATAAACCTAGTAGGTGCCTAGAAAGGTGTTAGCGGGGCTACGCCCCCAGGGAAAAGAGGTTCTTTAATTAAGGAACTTCGCGAAAGCGTTGGAAAACCTCCCTCGAAGTACCGACACCGGCCTGGCTGAATGGTTAAGCAAGTATTGTGCGGTGGGATTGATCCCGACTAATTCTTCCTTTATGGTTTGAGGAGGGATTCGAGAAACAGTGGGAGCCATCCTGTTTAGACAAACTAAAAACCACTCTAAACTTGCAAGAGCATCATGCTGAGTGTTTCTTCTTCTCTCTCCTAATTGCAGCGACCAAATCGACATGACTGGACTTAAGTTACTCCTAGATAAAAACAAACTGACAGGGCCAAACTACAAAGATTGGCTCAGGAATGTCAAGATAGCAATCACTTACGACAAGCTGGGGTATCTTCTTACCACCAAAGCTCCCCCTGCCCCTGGTCCCACTTCCAGCGTCGCGGATAAGGAAATCCGCAAGACTTGGGAGATTGATAGTGCGAAGGCCAAGTGCCTCGTACTTGCCTCGATGGACAACGAACATCAGAGGAGGCACGAGAATATGGACCTTGAATCCATATTTCTCCATACAAAAGAACTGTATGGAGAGAAATCTCGTATCGCAAGATACGAAGCGTCGAAAAAGTTATTTTCGGCAAGAATGTCCGTCGGATCATCAGTAGCCGAGCACGTGCTAAAGATGATCGGCTACATTGAGGAGCTCGCGGACCTAGGGATCACATTGGAGAGTGAACTGTATACAGATATAGTTCTCCAGTCCCTTCCTTCCACTTAGGCCCAGTTTATACTGAACTTCAACTTACAAGAAAAAGAGGTTGAACTTTCAGAGCTCCTCAACATGCTGAGGAGCGCAGAGGGCACCCTACAGAAAGGTATGGAAACATCCACTTTGTTTGTAGGAGGATCATCTTCTTCTAGGTCCAAGGCGAAAGCCAAGGGAAAGAAGAAGAAAGCCCCCGCCAAACCAAGGGGCGGTGTTAGTAAAGTGGATACGAAGGGAAAAGCTAAAGCAACAAAGAAAGCGGGGAAGCTTGTGGATAAGGAAGAATGCTTCTATTGTCATAAGAAAGGTCACTGGAAGAATGATTGCAGGGCTTGGAAAGCAAGGACACAGGAATTGAAGCAGGTTGCAGCTTCAGCTTCAGGTGTGTATGTTATTGAAAACTGTCTTTCAATAAACTCTACTTCCTGGGTATTGGATACCGGATCAGGATCTCATATCTGTAATTCTTTGCAGGCGTTGAGAAACCGTAGGGTTTTGAAGGCAGGTGACATGACCCTCAGAGTTGCGAACGGAGCTAGCATGGATGCTAAAGCCGTGGGGGACTATCACCTGGGAATGTCAGATGGACATGTTTTGGTTTTGCGTAATTGCTTTTTTGTACCCAACGCAACTTGTAATATCATTTCTGTATCTTTAGTTTCTAAAGAAGGTTATGAATTTGCGTTTGTAAGTAATGTTGTAAACATTCACCATAATCAAGTTCTGATTGGGTCAGGTACATTGAGTAATGGTATATACGTATTGAACCAACCACAGATTTTCAATGTCCAGAATACACACAAAAGAAAGTCTCCAGAAATAAATCAGACTTTCTTGTGGCATTGTAGACTGGGTCACATCAATGAGAGAAGGTTGACGAAGTTACATACAGAAGGGTCTTTGAATGCGTTCGAATATCAGTCGTATGCCACTTGTCAATCCTGTCTCAAAGGAAAGATGACAAAGACTCCGTTTACTGGACATGGAGTAAGAGCGAGCGAGCTCTTGGGACTCGTACACAGTGACGTGTGCGGTCCAATGTCTACACATGCGCGAAGCGGCTATTCTTACTTCATTACTTTTACGGATGACTTCTCAAGGTACGGTTATGTCTTCTTAATGAAACATAAGTCCGAAGCCTTTGGAAAATTCCAGGAGTATAAGAATGAAGTAGAGAAACAGACAGGCAAAAGTATTAAGATTCTAAGATCGGATCGAGGTGGAGAATACTTAAGTGCCGAGTTCCTGGACTATTTAAAAGAGAACGGAATTCTCTCTCAGCTTACTCCTCCATACACTCCGCAACATAACGGTGTATCGGGGAGACGGAACCGCAGTCTATTGGATATGGTACGGTCCATGATGAGTAGCGCTGAGTTGCCGCGATCATTCTGGGGATATGCGCTAGAATCAGCCGCATACCTTTTGAACCGAGTTCCCACTAAGACTGTGCCTACCACTCCATATGAGTTATGGAGTGGGAAGAAACCCTACCTTCAATATCTGAAGATCTGGGGATGTCCAGCTTTTGTCAAAAAGCAGCATGCGGACAAACTCGAGGCACGCTCAGTACTGTGCAAGTTTGTGGGATACCCAAAGAACACCAGGGGGTATCTTTTCTACTACGCAGAGGAACAAAAAGTCCTTGTTTCTCGTAATGCCCACTTTCTAGAACACCAGTTCTTGGAGAAGGAAAAGGAAATAAGTCGGAGCGCAGTAGAACTGGAAGAAATTCCAGAACCACGGACTATTACTGAAAGTTTAGTGGAGCCAGAGGGTTCGAAAGAACAGGACATTCCTACGCCGCTCCGCAGGAGTAGTAGGCAGACTCATCCGCCTGAGAGATACTACGGTTTTCTCATAGACGGGGATAGAGAGGATTGCATCATAGATTATGATGAGCCTACTAGCTTCCAGCAGGCCGTTCAGAGCGTTGACTCAGTGAAATGGCTGGATGCAATGCGGACCGAAATGGAGTCCATGTACACCAACAAGGTATGGATGTTGGACATTGCTCCAGACGGGGTAAAACGCGTAGGATGCAAGTGGATCTTCAAAAGGAAGATTGGTGTAGATGGACAGGTTGAGACCTATAAAGCTAGGCTGGTAGCAAAGGGTTTTCGTCAAAGACCTGGCTTAGACTATGACGAAACCTTTTCTCCAGTAGCCATGCTGAAATCCATTCGGATCCTTCTTGCCATTGCTGCCTTCCACGATTATGAGATCTGGCAAATGGACGTAAAGACAGCTTTTCTAAATGGAAATTTAGAGGAGTGTGTCTATATGGACCAGCCAGAGGGTTTCATTCAGAGTGGGAGCAGCGGAAAGGTGTGCAAGTTGCTTAAGTCCATCTATGGACTAAAGCAGGCATCGCGGAGTTGGAACATCTGCTTTGATGAGACGGTCAAAGAATTTGGCTTTATCAAAAATCCAGATGAACCATGCATCTATAGTAGATTTGTAGCGAGAACTGTAGTATTCCTCGTTTTATACGTGGATGACATTCTCTTAATAGGAAATGACATTCCTATGCTACAATCTGTTAAGGGGTTCTTGTCACACAGGTTCTCCATGAAAGACCTGGGTGATGCCTCATACATTCTGGGTATCCGGATCTACCGTGACAGATCCAAGAGGATATTAGGACTTTCTCAGTCCAGGTACATCGACACCATACTGAAAAGATTCAGTATGGAAGATTCCAAGCGCGGTAACCTACCGGCTTGTCACGGGATCACCCTCTCTAAAGAGATGTCTCCCAAGACTGATTTGGAGAGGGATCGCATGTCTATTATACCCTACGCTTCTGCGGTAGGCTCTATAATGTATGCGATGTTGTGTACCAGACCGGATGTAGCTTATGCACTGAGTGTGGTAAGCCGGTATCAGCCAAACCCTGGGGAGAAACACTGGATAGCGGTAAAGAACATTCTCAAGTACCTGAGAAGGACTAAGGAGATGTTCTTGGTGTATGGCGGAAAAGACCTCCAGATCGAGGCCTTTGCTGACTCCAGCTTCCAGAGTGACAAGGATGATTCCAAGTCCATGTCGGGTTTTGTCTTTACCCTCAATGGAGGGGCGGTGTGTTGGAAGAGTTCCAAACAAGAAACCGTTGCAGACTCGACGATGGAAGCGGAATACATCGCTGCATCTGATGCCGTAAAAGAAGCTGTCTGGATGAGGAAGTTCTTGAAAGAACTTCAGGTGGTTCCATCCATTGTTGATCCAATACCTCTGTATTGCGACAACAACGGGGCTATAGCTTTAGCAAAGGAACCCAGGTCCCATCAGAGATCCAGGCACATCTTGAGGCGGTATCACCTGATCAGGGAGATCGTGGATCGCCAGGAGATCGAGGTTCGGAGAGTCGCTTCAGAAGATAACACTGCAGATCCATTCACCAAGGCCCTACCCCAGACTCAGTTCGAGCGGCTGATCGAGATGATAGGTCTTCGATACGCCAGTACATGGCCTTAGTGCAAGTGGGAGATTGTTAGTGTATATGCCCTAGAGGCCATTACTGTATCATACTAGTTTGTATATTACTTAATGGAAGCTTGGGATATTCACCTTGTATATACAATCTTGCTCAAAATAGTAGTATGCTACTTGGTTTGTTTCTACTTCAATGTGTACATGTGTTTATTTTAGTATATCGCCTATACACATTAGTGGAGCCCTTAGGATCTTTGCTTGATTACCAGCGATGTGATGGCCGTCACACTAGTGGGGCTGGGTAATCTATAAGCTCATCCTTATGCAGGTCCCTGGTCGCAGGACTATCGAGACAGGGCATCGATACTCCGGAGTAGACCAGCGCATGCGCTTCTCATCCCAGTGTGGGAGACGGTCTGTCCCACAGCCGTCAGTACGTCATACTTGAGATAGTATGCGGGTGCTCGTTAGGTTACGGGTACACTGGACAGGACTCGTCGGGAACTGACTAGTTGGTATTATGCCTATCGTCAGTTATCAGTTCCCAGGTGACATGAGTACAGCTTAGTCCGCTGACTTGACACTGTCACTTCGCCTCGAGTGTGTTCCCACTGCACTTTGATTACTACCCTACCACGGCTCAAAGGAGTCGTGCAAACAGGTAGTAGTTGGGTGCAGTCCCGAAGCACTTGGAGGCAGTGACGGTTAGACAGGATTCGTCTCTCCCGGTATTGGGGGTTGACATCGCGCTGTGTCTAGGAGAGCCATCACACGAGTAGTCGCTGGCCAGGGCAAACGAGATATACTGGTAGGTTTCCAATGTTATCTCAGGGTGTTTTGGGCTTCGCTCCGGCACGACTTGTACCGCTATTGGGGGACTGACGTTTACCGCCCCCTAGGCCCGCCATGCGATGTATCAGACGAACAGACCGGACTGTACGGAGAATGTCACATTCAGGCTCAGTAGGAGTTCAGATGGGTTTCGCCTCGTCGGTCTTCTTGTCGGCATTATCTGGGGACCGTTACGCACAGCTAGTGCCGCTTGCGGTCTGTGGTTAAACCCACTGCCAGCGTAGTGTCGAGTCTTTAGAGTCCCACACAGAAAGCTTTTCGCCTTTAGGCAAAAGAGTAGAGGTCGCATGGTATTGCGACAGGTCGCATGGTTTTGCGACAGGGTTCGGTCACATCCGTGCACTTGTGCACGTACAGTGTCCGGACAGTTTACACTAGCGGGCTTTGGTTTAAGCCAGATCCTAGTGTACCTTTTGGGATTGGATTTATCCAGTTTGCATTCATGTTCCTCGGAATGCGGATGCGGGTGTGTATGCACAGTTGACAGGGAGGCAGTGGCAGCAGATTCCCATTAGGGTTGTTGACAGTTGACCGTTGACTATTTGACTTTTTGCTCAACCCTAATGAGAATTTGATATGAGATTAACTATTATATTAATTAAGTATTATGGTGACATGGTTGTTGACTTTTGTTGACTTGTTGACTTTTGTTGACTTGTTGACTTTGTTGACCGGTTGACCAGGCTTGACTAGTTGACCATCATGATAACCATAGCCATCATTTCATGGCAAAGACTTTTGTTTGCTTGCTCATTTGTGTAAAATGAGTGCATGAAATGATTTGGTTATGGTTGCTTCAACCATCACATAAGACTTTTTTTAGTATGATGAGTTATCATGACTTTGGATTATGAGAGGGTGAGAGACAAAAGACTTGCTCATTCTCTCTCTTGTTCTTGAGCTCTCTTGTTTTTGCTCTCACCCTCAACCTCTTGCTCCCTCTCTTGACTCTATGGTTCTCTTGTCTCATGAGTTGAGAATCAAGAACCATAGATAAAATCCCATACAAACTCTTCTCTACTCATTCTAGTTCACTAGGTTTAGCAAACCAAGTGAACTAGTTTCTTCAAAGAACGAAGAAGGAGCTTTCAGGTGGATCTATCTTCGGCGTACGGAGACGACGGGAAGAAGCCAATCCGGACCACCATCGGAGCTTGAAGACGAAGGTGTTCAAGACAAGCAAGGTATAACCCCCTAACCGAGTAGCTAGAAACTCGTAGTTAGGTTGTTAGATAGATGTTTAACCAAGATCCGGGTTATAGGTCCATGTTACCACCTCCGTAAAAATCGTTTTTTACCAAATTCCGCATTCCCGAAAGTACCGGGAGAGGTAGCATGGACTTACAATAATGGAGGCTTGGATATATATAGTGAGGACTTTCATGCTCGACATGATAGTATGCTATTTGGTTTCACTTTGTCTTAACATGTTGACTTGTATTGGTTTACTTTCTTTCTCTCACATGTTGATAAAGCCCTTAGGATATGTACTTGACAACGAGGATTATGATGAGATCATATAGTGGGGCCATGGTCGTCAACGAGTACATCCTATAACCATTCCTAGTCGAGGGTGTATCGAGACAGGGCATCGATACACCATAGTAGACTAGCGTATACGCATCTTGACCCATATGATGGGCGATGGTTGATCCCATATCCATCGGTGTTTGACATCAAACATGGTGTACGGGTGCTCAGTGGAGACTGGGTACACTGAACGGACTCGCCGAGAACTCCAAGATGGTACTATACCTATCGTCAGATAGCAGTTCTCCGGTGACACTGGTACAGGTTAGTCTGTAGACCCGAGATCGTCGTAGAGTCTTGTGTGATTCCTACTGTGCTTTGATTTCCACCTTACCACGTCCAAGAGAGCATGCAAAACGGTGGCTCTTGGGTACAGTCCCGAATCACATGGAGGCAATGAGCGATAGGAGGGGTTTTGTCTCTCCCGGTATAGGGAGTTGTTGCGATGTGTTCGAATGGCTATAACTGGAAGTCCTTGGCCAGGGCTGATATGGAGTGCTACTGGTAAGAGTTATTAGTAGTTTCTCGACCCGTTATGAGCCTCACATCGACACGACTTATCAGTTACTGGGGTCTGACGTTTACCATCCCTAGATTGGATGTGCGACATATCGGACGAAGAGACCGGACTGTACGATAGTGTTACTGATTGGATTCACAGGAGAATGTAGAGGCTTGGTTGTTGATCTTCTGATCGCTCAATACTTGGGTGGCTGTTACGTTTAGTTGACCCTTGTAGCTTGTGGGTGTTTGATATGATCATCACCTACTGCCGGCATATTGACGATTCTTTAGAGTCCTACACAGAGGTTTCCTGGCTCAGGCAAAACGGAGTAGGAGCACAAATGTGATATGTGCGGGACCGAGAATAATACGATATGAGATACCGTATTCTATTCTCGCGATATGTGATATCGGCCGGGTATATGTGATATAGCCGGGTTATCGGTTGAAGTGTTGATTCGATGAATTGGTTCATGTTATATTAGTCGGTTATATGTAATATAGCCGGGTTATCGGATCAAGTGTTGATTCGGTAATTTAATGTATAATTATATATGTGATATATTACATTACGTTAACTAATATAAGCTCGCTTTATTGATTCATTTTCTCACCGGATAATACATTGATGTATATGCGATATATATTAATTGTATTATTTTCTTTTGTTACATTAAATATTGTATATGTGATATATAATATTGTAACATGTTAGGGTTACAAATGCAACATGTTTGTTGGGTTTAAACCTAGTTAGGTTTTGGATTAGGGTTAGCATTTGGGTTAGCTTTATGCATGAGCTTTCATGAAGCTTCATGAAGCTTTGACTTTGTCATTTCTCTTTGGATTTTTGTGGAGTCATTAGTTAACCAAACCAAAATCCTTAACCTATGGTTTATTCTCTACAAGGGTTAAGGCTATCATACTTAACCCATGGTTGCAATTTTAAACACAACAATAATTCATTATTCATCACAAAAGGTTTCATCTTCTTCTTCCTCCTTGAAATGCTTACTAGCTTTTTTGTGTTTGTGATGATATAGTGTGAGAAATTGAAAACAAAAGAGTGCTAAATTCCTATTTCAGCATCTTCATCTATTCTAGATTAGGGTGTTCACTTCTCTAATAAGTTGTTTAGTGAAGTGTAAGCTTGGGTTAGAGATTCTTCAAGGTAGATCATCTTAGATCATGAAGACTACGAGCAAGGTGTCTCATTTACCTCATGGAGCCACTCGAGAGTCGGAGTTCATGTTGATCGCAGTGAAAGGACCTCAACACGGAGCTTATGACGCGAAGGAACGGACTACAAAGGTTGTAATCCCTATCTCTTTACTTCTTTGTATGTGATACAATTTTTGTTACCCTAGAAATTCTAGCAAGATTCATGGTTAGTTAGCTTTGCACCACTCTAATTTTTAAATTGACATAAGTGATGCTACCAAACCCTAGACTAGGTGTAAGGGTAACCCAACAGTGGTATCAGAGCCAAACTAGAATTCTAGATACGGTGTTATAACAATTACAAAAACGAAAATCATTTCGAAAAACAATATTATGAATACCCTATTTTGCTCTCTGGAAATTTTCAAAAAAGTCCTTTAAAAATTTTTCAAACCACTGCAGAATGGTCTCTGGAGCAAAATAAGAACACAGGTGAAATACCGGGGGGGAGGGGGGTCCTCGGTTTTGGTTCGGCCACCATAGAGGAATTTCCCGCCAGGATGGCCCCTCCACCTCCTCTGGCTCCCGTATTGCTCCTGTGCTCATTTGACTCCATTTTGGGTTTTCTAGTATTGTTTATTTAGCCTAATTTTCATGTGATGATCTGTTTGACCTGGGGCTAATTCGTAATGCTTCGTAGTTGTATAACTTAACACTGTATTGGTAACCTTGACTATTTTTAGCAGTTCGATCGAACTTCGTACACCACATTTTGTACCCCGCTGAAATTTCCAAGTGTTGTAATTTTCCGAAGTTGATTATATTCGATAAATCATGCAAGTACCCCTATGGACCCCCTAAAAGACATAATAACTTTAACTCGATTCTATGCCCACGGAACTGCGAACAAACCTTCGGGTTTGCCGTAGTTCCGTGGTGTCATAGGTGAAGCGTTGGTTAACTCCTTCTACGGCTGGACCATAGACATTGTGGCACGGTTTTTGAGTGTTTTGACTTTGCTCAAGTGTTGAGCTCACGGGGGTAATTTGTGAGTGTATGTTGATTCGATCGAAACGTGAAACATCGTCATGATATTCTGGGATTGTGATACAATATGTGGAATTCATATAGTTAGGCATGAAATCCGCAATATGTGATATTTCGGGTTTACAATGTCTAAGGAGTTTATGGATTCCAAATGTTGTAGTTTTTCAATTTTCTTTTCTGTTACCGTAAGCGTAGTATGTGGTGTATCACCGGCTTCGTTTCTATACATCAACGACAATCGGGATATGCATACTTGCTTACGTTGATGATATGAGATATTATGTGTTGCTGTGATATGTTATATTGGATTGTCGTGTTCTGAATAGCCGGGGATTTTATGTGAGATGAGGGTTTTTATTTTCATTCATGTAAAATTCATTCTATGTAATATTCTTTTATTGGGGCACTTCCGGGTTAAGGATGATGTCACCATGGTATATTATTTACTTTTCCGCATTAGGATAGACCCAAGGCGGAGAGCACAAGTAACCGGGTTCTAGGGTCCAGTAGGAGGCCATCTCGAGGAGTCGAGACCGGGTCTCCTAGCCCTAGAATTGGCAGTGTTACTTGCCACTCTCGTAGGGGTCTAGGGATGTGGGTTTGGCTATTCATCGCGACCGTGGAATCTGTGTTTTATACAGGCTCGATATAAAACATGGACCTCCTAGTATATCCAATATTTCATATGTTTCTTCTGCTGCTGATATACTGTGATGTGATCATATTATATACGTGAGGAGAATGCTTTATTATTGTATATATGATATATATAATAAACGTTGCTTATGTTTTGCACCCGCGCTAGTCCCATCCCAGTATGCCGTTAGTTAAGTAACGTGACGGTGCATAACGAACATTGTGGCGAATGCGGATGGCATAAGCGTACGTTGTATTTTCGTTTCTTCTATGATGCTTAGGAAGCATAAATGATGGGATTTATTAATGAGATTAATAAAAGAAAAGAAACCTAAAAGTTGTTGTAGAATCAAATTTTCAAAAAGGGTAGCTACAGTTTTTGCTTTGCACCGCAGTATATGCGATATACCCTGCACCTTATTCGATGAGGAAAGAGCCGAGATCCCTTCACCGGGAGTGACCACTTTAGCAAAACTGGTAGATGCTAAAAACTCATGGTTTAGTTTTTCATTACTCCTATAGTTCTTGCTTTGCACAGCGGTATTTATAAAATATCCTGCACCTTATTCGATAAGGAAAGAGCCGAGATCCCTTCACCGCAAATGACCTCTTTAGCGAAACTAGAAAAGCCTCGAAAACATTCCTTTTCAAAACCACTTGTTTCTACAACGATATCAAGTTCATTACGCAATAGGTTTTCTGAAAAACCTGCGTAGCCCTCCGACATTTCAGATATGTAGTACTTAGTATTCGTGCCGCGTTTGTTGGCTTTCATCAAGGCGTAGTGTGCGGTAGCTAACTATTTCTTATTTGTAGCATATGATGCGATTGGGTTAGGGTAGTCATACGACTTTGTTGGCTTTCGTTAAGGGTCGTGCGGATGGGTTTAATTCAATCAAGAAATGTACGGGTTGAACTTGACTAGCGGACTATGGATTGTTTGCATTCGTCAAGGTCATAGCACGTTTGGGGTAAAAGCATTATCGGGAATTTCAAGTGTTGAAATTTGCAATGAGATTGCATACCTTCAATGAGATAGATGGATCCTGATACCCACTGCGAGTAAGAGTTACTCCTGTGAGAGTTTTACACATGACAATTAGCCGATCAAGTAGGTGACTAAAAAGGTGTTAACAGGGTTATGCCTCTGGGAAAACGATGTTTATTCTAATTAGGTCTATGCGAAAGAATGAGGAACCACCTTCAAAGTACCAACACTGGCCTGGCTGAATGATTGGCGAACTTGTAAAGTGTAATTAATCCCGGCTAGTCTTACCATTCTGGGTTTTAAGGAAGATTTGATAAAAAGCAGTGGGAGCCATCCGGATTAAATAAGATAATAACCAATCTAATCTTGCAAGAGCATACGCTAAAATGTTTTCTTCTCCCTCTCTCTATGTAGCGACCATATCAGGCCTTAATCAGGATAATAATATGGATGTATTGACCGAACCCGCTTATTATACTGAGCAGGGGAACGTTGGTCCCGTTTTTTCTTATAATTGTTATAAGACAGAGCGGGAATTAGGAGAATATCCAGATTCTCACGCCACCCAAACGAAGAATAAGCATGCTGATGCATCTTCTTCAGGTGTGTTAGTTATCGAGAACTGTTTCTCAGTTCACTCTTCATCCTGGGTATTGGATACCAGATCGGGATCCCATATATATAATATGTTACATGGGCTACGTAAAGGTAGGGAACTTGGAAAATGTGATCATTCCGTAAGAGTACGGAATGGTGCAAATGTTGTAGCCAAAGCAGTTGGCGAATATCACCTTGTATTGCCAAACGGTAATACATTGATTCTGAACGAATGCTATTACATTCCGACCCTGATATGCAATCTTATATCAGTTTCTTTATTGAGTAAAGAGAGAGATAATTTTCTAGTGCAGGATAATGTTATGAACATCTTCCTGAATCAAAAGTTGATTGGATCAGGCTCGTTAAATAATGGCATATATGTTCTCAATCAAACTACAGTACTTAATGTACAAAACACACACAAGAGGAAGAGTTCAGAAATGAACGAATCCTTCTTGTGGCATTGTAGACTAGGCCATATCAATGCGACACGGCTAGCTAAGTTACATAAGGATGGATATTTGAATCCGTTCGAATTTTCATCTTATGACACTTGTCAGTCATGTCTCAAAGGCAAGATGACCAAACCTCCGTTTAGAGGACACAGAGAAAGAGTTACGGAACTCTTAGGGCTGATACATAGTGATCTATGTGGTCCCATGTCTACACATACCAGGAAAGGTTCTTCCTACTTCATTACATTCACTGACGATCTCTCAAGATACGGACATGTGTTCCTGCTGAAACACAAGTCTGAAGCTTTTGAGAAATTCAGAGAATATAAGAATGAAGTAGAGAACCAAACGGGCAAAAGTATTAAGATCCTTCGATCAGATCGAGGAGGAGAATACTTCAGCAATGAGTTCCTAGACAGCACAGCTTACTCCTCCTTATACACCACAGCACAACGGTGTATCGGAGCGGAGGAATCGCACCCTATTAGGTATGGTGCGCTCTATGATGAGCAATGCTGAGTTACCTATTTCCTTCTGGGGGTATGCGCTTGAGACAGCCATACACCTATTGAATATGGTTCTTACCAAATCAGTGCTTACCACTCCATAAAAGTTATGGAAGTGGAAGAGGCCATCTCTTAAGTATGTTAAGATATAGGGTTTTTCGGCCTATGTCAAAAGGCACAATCCAGACAAACTCGAGGCAAGGTCTGTCCTATGCAAGTTTTTAGGATATCCCAAGAACTCACAAGGGTATATCTTCTACCACACTGAGGAAAAAAAGGTGTTTGTTTCTCGACATGCCACCTTTTTAGAAAAGGAATTTCTTGCAAAGGAAATTAGTGGCGAGGAGGTAGAACTGGAAGAAGTTCTAGCAACACAAACCACGACAGAAGATTTGGTGAAACCAGAGGATTCAGTAGTTCCCGACGAACCCCAGCCTCTCCGCCGATCTAGTAGGGTTTCTCATCCACCTGAGATATACTACGGTTTTCTCATTGACGGTGGAAGCGAGGATTGCATCATGGAAGATGATGACCCGACTAGTTTCGAGCAGGCCATCACAAGTGGGGACTCTGTGAAGTGGCTGGATGCAATGCGATCCGAGATGGAATCCATGCACACCAACAAAGTATGGACTTTGGAAGTTGCTCCTGAAAGGGTAAAACCCATTGGGAGCAAGTGGATCTTTAAGAATTAACTTGGTGTAGATGGAAAAGTAGAGACTTTCAAAGCTAGACTTATTGCAAAGGGTTTTCGTCAACGACCAGGTGTGGATTATGACGAAACCTTTTCTCCAGTGGCTATGCTTAAGTCCATCCGGATCTTACTTGCCATTGCTGTATACCATGACTATGAAATCTGGCAGATGGATGTTAAGACTGTCTTTCTAAATGGAGATTTAGAGGAATGCATGTACATGAATCAGCCAGAGGGCTTCGTAGATAGTGGGAGCAGCGGAAAGGTGTGCAAGCTGCTTAAATCCATCTACGGGTTAAAACAGGCATCGTGGAGTTGGAACATCTGTTTTAATGTGGTAGTCAAAGAGTTTGACTTCATCAAAAACGTAGATGAACTTTGTATCTTTAAGAAGGTTGCAGAGAGTAAGGTTGTCATCCTCGTATTGTACGTGGATGACATACTCTTGATAGGAAATGATGTTCCTATGCTGCACTCGGTCAAGCTCTTCTTATCACATAGATTCTCAATGAAAGATCTAGGTGATGCCTCCTGCATTTTGGGGATTAAGATCTATAGAGATAGATCTAAACGGATACTGGGATTGTCCCAATCCAGGTACATTGACACCATACTAAAGAGGTTTAGTATGGAAGAATCCAAGCATGGGAACCAACCCACGATCTCTGGACTCACTCTCTCCAAAGAGATGTCTCCTAAGACTGATTTGGAGAGAGCTCGCATGCTAGGGATACCTTATGCTTCGGCAGTAGTCTCTATCATGTACGCGATGCTCTATACCAGACCCGATGTAGCATACTCACTATGTGTAGTGAGTAGGTATTAAGCAGATCTAGGAGAGAATCACTGGACAGCTGTGAAGAACATTCTCAAGTACTTGAGAAGGACTAAAGAGATGTTCTTGGTGTATAGTAACGGAGAACTCCAAGTGGAGTCCTTTACCAATTCGAGCTTCTAATGTGATAAGGACGACTCTAAGTCGCACTCGGGATTTGTCTTTACCCTGAATAGAGGGGCGGTTTGCTAGAAGAGTTCCAAGCAAGAAATCGTGGCAGACTCGACGATGGAGGCTGAATACATCGCTGCCAACGATGGTGCCAAAGAGGCTGTCTGGATGAAGAAGTTCATCACTGAACTTGGTGTGGTTCCGTCCATTGAGCATCCAATACCTTTGTATTGTGATAACAATGGAGCTGTGGGTTTGGCCAAACAACCCAGGTCCCATCAGAAGTCCAGACATATTCTGAGGCGGTATCACCTGATCAGGGAGATAATTGATCGCCGCGAGATTGAGGTCAGGAGAGTTGACACGAAGGAGAACACTGCGAATCCACTCATGAAGGCCATTCCCTAGATACAATTTGAGAGACTCTTTGGAATGTTGGGTATGAGATACTACAACAGCTGGCCTTAGTGCAAGAGAGAGATTGTTAGTTGTATATATGCTCTAGAGGCCATTGTTATATATATGATGTATATTATAGTGGATGCTTGGATATATATAGTGAGGAATTTCTTGCTCGATATGATAGTATGCTATTTGGTTTCACTTTGTCTTAACATGTTGACTTGTATTGGTTTACTGTCTTGCTCTCAAATGTTGATAAAGCCCTTAGGATATGTACTCGACTACGAGGACTATGATGAATTCATACTAGTGGGGCCATGGTAGACAACGAGTACATCCTATAACTATTCCTAGTCGAGGGTGTATCGAGACAGGGCATCGATACACCAGAGTAGACTAGCCTATACGCATCTTGACCCATATGATGGGCGATAGTTGATCCCATATCCATCGGTGTTTGACATCAAAGATGGTTTACGGGTGCTCAGTGGAGACTGGGTACACTGAACGGACTTGCCGAGAACTCCTATATGGTACTATACCTATCGTCAGATAGCAGTTCTCCGGTGACACTGGTATAGGTTAGTCTATAGACCCGAGATCGTCATAGAGTCTTGTGTGATTCCTACTGTGCTTTGATTTCTACCTTACCACGTCCAAGAGGGCGTGCAAAATAGTGGCTTTAGGGTACAGTCCCGAATCACATGGAGGCAATGAGCGATAGGAGGGATTTCGTCTCTCTCGGTATAGGGAGTTGATGTTGCGCTGTGTTCGATTGGATATAACTGGAAGTCCCTTGCCAGGACTGATATGGAGTGCTATTGGTAAGAGTTATCAGTAGTTTCTCGACCCGTTATGAGCCTCACATCGACACGACTTATCAGTTACTGGGGTCTAACGTTTACTACCCCTAGACTGGATATGCAACATATCAGACGAATAGACCGGACTGTACGATAGTGTTACTGATTGGAATCACAGGAGAATGTACAGGCTTGCTTGTTGATCTTCTGAACGCTCAATACCTGGGTGGCTGTTACGTTTAGCTAACCGCTTGCAGCTTGTGTATGTTTGATATGATCATCACCTACTGCCGGCGTATTGACGATTCTTTAGAGTCCTACACAGAGGTTTCCTGGCTCAGGCAAAACAGAGTAGGAGCACATATATGATATGTGCGGGAACGAGAATAATACGTTATGAGATACCGTATTCTATTCTCGCGATATGTGATATCGGCCGGGTATATGTGATATAGCCGGGTCATCGGATCAAGTGTTGATTCGATGAATTGGTAGATGTTATATTAATCAGTTATATGTAATATAGCCGGGTTATCGGATCAAGTGTTGATTCGATAATTTAATGTATAATTATATATGTGATATATTACATTACGTTAACTAATATAAGTTCGCTTTATTGATTCATTTTCTCACCGGATAATACATTGAAGTATATGCGATATATGTTAATTGTATTATTTTCTTTTGTTACATTAAATATTGTATATGTGATATATAATATTGTAACATGTTAGGGTTACAAATGCAACATGTTTGTTGGGTTTAAACCTAGTTAGGGTTTGGATTAGGGTTAGCATTTGGGTTAGCTTTATGCATGAGCTTTCATGAAGTTTCATGAAGCTTTGACTTTGTCATTTCTCTTTGGATTTTTGTGGAGTCATTAGTTAACCAAACCCAAACCCTTAACCTTTGGTTTATTCTCTACAAGGGTTAAGGCTATCATACTTAACCTATGGTTGCAATTGTAACCACAACAATAATTCATTATTCATCACAAAAGGTTTCATCTGCTTCTTCCTCCTAGAAAAGCTTACTAGCTTTTGTGTTTGTGATGATATAGTGTGAGAAATTGAAAACAAAAGAAAGATAAATTCCTACTTCATCATCTTCATCTACTCTAGCCACTTAGATTAGGGTGTTCACTTCTCTAATAAGTTGTTTAGTGAAGTGTAAGCTTGGGTTAGAGATTCTTCACGGTAAATCATCTTAGATCATGAAGACTACAAGCAATGTGTCTCATTTACCTCATGGAGCCACTCGAAAGTCGGAGTTCATGTTGATCGCACGGAGCTTATGGAGCGAAGGAACGGACTACAAAGGTTGTAATCCCTATCTCTTTACTTCTTTGTATGTAATACAATTTTTGTTACCCTAGAAATTCTTGCAAGATTCATGGTTAGCTAGCTTTGCACCTCTCTAATTTTTAAATTGGTATGAGTGATGCTACCAAACCCTAGACTAGGTGCAAGGGTAACCCAACAGACGAGCAGACATATTTTTGTTTTGCGCAACTGTTTTTGTGTACCAAGATTGACTTGCAATATTATTTTTGTATCTTTGTTATCTAAAGAAGATTATGATTTTACATTTGTAGGCGATGTCGTAAACATCCACCTTAATCATAGTCTGATTGGGTCAGGTTCTCTAAACAACGGTATATACGTATTAAACCAACTATAAATTTTCAATGTCCAGGACACATATAAAAGAAAGTCTCAAGAAATAAATCATGCTTTCTTATGGCATTGTAGACTTGGTCACATCAACGAAACAAGGTTGACCAAGTTACATAAAGAAGGATATTTGGATCCGTTCGAATATCAATCTTATGCAACTTGTCAATCATGTCTCAAAGAAAAGATGACAAAGACTCCGTTCACTGGACGCGGAGTAAGAGAGAGCGAGCTCTTGGGACTCATACACAGCGACGTGTGTGGTCCAATGTCTACACATGCAAGAAGTGGTTATTCCTATTTCATTACTTTTACGGATGATTTCTCTAGGTATGGACACATTTTCTTGATGAAACATAAATTCGAGGCCTTTGAAATTCTGGGAATATAAGAATGAAGTGGAAAAACAAACCGACAAAAGTATCAAGACACTGAGATCTGATCGAGGTGGTGAATACTTGAGTGCCAAGTTCCTGGATTACCAAAAAGAGAATGGAATTCTCTCTCAGCTTACTCCTCCATACACACCACAACACAACAGTGTATCGGAGAGACGGAACCGAACCCTATTGGATATGGTATGTTCCATGATGAGTAACGCTGAGTTACCGCGATCATTCTGGGGCTATGCACTAGAATCAGCTGTATATATCTTTTGAACAAGGTTCCTACCAATACTGTGCCTACCACACCAAATCAGATGTGGAGTGGGAAGAAACCCTATCATCGATATCTGAAGATATGGGGATGTCTAGCTTTTGTTAAAAAGAAGCATGCGGACAAGCTCAAGGCACGCTCAGTACTGTGTAAGTTTGTGGGATACCAAAAGAACTCCAGGGGGTATCATTTCTATTACGCATAGGAATAAAAGGTTTTTCTTTCTCGTCTTGCCCACTTTTTAGAACATCAATTTTTATAAAAAGAAACTAGTGGGAGCGCAATAGAACTGGAAGAAATTCCAGAACCACAAGCTATTACTGAAAGCTTGGTGGAACCAGAAGTTTCAGAAGAACAGGGCATTCCCGCGCCGCTCCGCAGGAGTAGCAGGCTATCTCATCCGCCTGAGAGATACTGCGGTTTTCTCGTAGAGAGGGATAGAGAGGATTGCATCATTGATAATGATGAGTCTACAACATCCAGCAAGCCATTCAGAGCACTGACTCGGTAAAATTGCTGGATGCAATGCGGACCGAGATGGAGTCCATGAACACCAACAAAGTATGAACGTTGGACGTTGCTCCAGATGGGGTAAAACCCGTAGGATGCAAGTGGATCTTCAGAAAGAAGATTGGTGTAGATGGAAAGGTTGAAACCTATAAGGCTAGACCTGTTGCAAAAGGATTTCGTCAAAGACCTGGTTTGGACTATGATGACACCTTTTCTCCAGTGGCTATGTTCAAATCCATTCGGATTCTTCTTGCCATTGCTGCCTTCCACGATTATGAAATTTGGTAGATGGACGTAAAAACAGCTTTTCTTAATGGAAATTCAGAAGAGTGTGTCTATATGGACCAGCCAGAGGGTTTCATTCAGAGTGGGAGCAACGGGAAATTGTGCAAGTTGCTTAAGTCCATCTATGGACTAAAGCAGGCATCGCGGAGTTGGAACATCCATTTTGATGAGATGGTCATAGAATTTAACTTTATCAAAAATCCAGATGAGCCATACATTTATTGTAAGATTTTAGCACGAACTGTTGTATTCCTCGTCTTGTACGTGGATGGCATTCTCTTGATAGGAAATTACATTCCTATGCTATAATCTGTCAAAGGGTTCTTATCACAAAGGTTCTCCATGAAAGACCTGGGTGATGCCTCTTACATTCTGGGGATCCAGATCTATCGTGATAGATCTAAGAGGATATTAGGACTTTCACAGTCCAGATACATCGACACCATACTGAAAAGATTCAGTATGGAAGATTCAATGTGCGGTAATTTACCGGCTTGTCACGGAATCACCCTCTCCAAAGAGATGTCTCCCAAGACTGATTTGGAAAGGGATTGCATGTCTATTATACCCTACGCTTCTGCAGTAGGCTCTATAATGTATGCGATGTTGTGTACCAGACCAGATGTAGCTTATGCACTAAACGTAGTAAGTTGGTATCAGTCAAACCCTGGGGAGAAGCACTGGATAACAGTAAAGAACATTCTCAAGTGCCTGAGAAGGACTAAGGAAATGTTCTTGGTTTACGGCGGAAAGGACCTCTAGATTGAGGCCTTTGCTGACTCCAGCTTCCACAGTGACCAGAATGACTCCAAATCCATGATAGATTTTGTCTTTACCCTCAATGGAGGGGCGGTATGTTGGAAGAGTTCCAAGCAGGACACCGTTGCTGACTCGACGATGGAAGCGGAGTATATCGCAGCTTCTGATGCAGCAAAAGAAGTTGTATGGATGAGGAAGTTCTTAACAGAACTTCATGTTGTTCCGTCCATTGTTGATCCAATACCTTTGTATTGTGACAACAACGGGGTTATAGCATTAGCAAAGAAACACAGGTCCCATCAGAACTCCAGACACATCTTGAGGCGGTATCATCTGATCAGGGAGATCGTGGATCGCCGGGAGATCGAGGTTTGGAGAGTTTCTACAGAGGACAACAATGCAGATCCATTCCCAAAGGCCATCCCTCAGACGCAGTTCGAGAGGCTATTCGAGATGATAGGTCTGCGATATGCCAGCACATGGCCTTAGTGCAAGTGGGAGATTGTTAGAGTAATAGGACCTAAAGGACATTATTGTATAGCACTAGTTTGTATATTACATTTTGGAAGCTTGGGATATATACACGGATTTATGACAGTCTTGCTCGATATAGTATTATGCTACTTGGTTTGTATCTATCTTTATATGTGAATATGTTTCTTTTAACGTATCGCTAATACATATTGATAGAGCCCTTAGGATCTTTGCTTGACTACCAGAGTTGTGATGGCAGTCACACTAGTGGGGCCTGGGTTGTCTACAAGCACATCCTTACACACGTAGCAAGATTATCGAGACAGGGTATCGATACTCCAGAGTAGACTAGTGTATACGCTTTTCTTCCCAGCAGGGGAGATGGTCTGTCCCACAGCCATCAGTACGTCGTACTGGAGATAGTATGCAGGTGCTCATTGGGTTATGAGTTACACTGGACGGACTCGTTGGGAACTGCTGGTTGGTAATACACCTATCGTCATGTAGCAGTTCCCAGGTGACATGAGTACAGCTTAGTCCGTCGACTTGATACTGCTACTTCGCCTCAAGTGTGTTCCCACTGTTCTTAGATTACTATCCTACCACGACTTTGCTGAGTCGTGCAAACAGGTAGTAGTTGGGTGCAGTCCCGAAGCGCTTGGAGGAAGTGGTTGTTAGATAGGATTCTTCTCTCCCGGTATTGGGGGTTGATGTCACGCTGTGTTCGGAAAGCCATTACACAAAGTCCCTGGCCAGGGAAAGCGAGATTTGCTGGTAGGGATTCCAGTACTTTCTCAGGGTGTTTATGGCCGCATTCCGACATGACTTATTGCATTATTAGGGGTCTGACGCTTGCCTCCCCCTAGGACCGATATGCGACACTTTTAGACGAACAGACCGGACTGTACGAAGATTGCCACAAACAGACTCAGTAGGGGTACGGATGAGTTTCCTCGCCGACCTTCTTGTCGACAGATACCTTGGTAGCCGTTACGTACAGCTAGTGCCACTGACGCGCTTGTGGTTAAATCCACTGCTATAGTACAGTCGAGTTTTTAGAGTCCTACACAGAGGGTTTCCCGGCTTCGGGCGAAACGTGTAGAGGTCGTATGGTTTTACGACAGGGATCGATCACATACGTGCACTTGTGCGCATATGATGTTCGGGCGGATATGACTATTAGGCTTTGGTTTAAGCCAGATCCTAGTATATGATTACTGGATTAGTTTTGTCTCATTGTATTCGTGTCTATCAGGATACGGATGCGGGTATGTATATACGGATGAGAGGAGTATTCTTGTAATTTGGACAAGATTACTACATGGAGAATGGCACCTCATATTGGGTTTTTCTATATTAGTAAAATCCTTTTAAGGTGGAGGAAATGAGAGTAGAAAACTTATGGTATTTTTGTGAAACAAGATTAGGGTTTTGCTTTGAGTTCTTAGACTCATTTGGAGTTTGTTGACTTAGATATTTGTTAGATATTATGTGAGATATTTGTAGGATATTTTCATATGGTTTAAATGCTAAAAACCCTAGCCTTTTTCACTAATCTTTTACCAAAAAGAAAACAACTGATAGTTTTCTCTCTTCTCATTTTTCTTCAAGCCTCTCTCCATCTCTCTCTAACCCTAACCATTTCATGAGTCGAAAATCCTAAGGTTTAGTGAGACAACTTGATCCCTCATCATTCTCTACACATCCTAGGCTACATAGTCTAGCACACCAAGTGACCTAGTTTCCTCAAGTTAGAGGTACAGCTCAAAGTCGGATCTCTCAGGTGGATTTTCTACGATTTGGAGAAGACGAGGAGGAGGTGCATTCCGTTCTCAATTCAAAGAGCTCACGACTTGGAGAAGGACAGTGAGGAGGTGAAGGACAGCGAGAACTTGAGGTATAACACTCACACATAGTAGTTAAACCTCTTTGCTATATTGTTAGTTAGGGTTTAGTATCGATCCTGGAGTTTAGTCGATGTTACGAAGCTTATAAAAATTATTTTTTGCACATTCCGCCTCCCCTCGAACACGTGGGGTGCGTGGAATCGACTTACATATTTATATCATTGCGTGATTGTTTCCGCCATTTGGCGAAGAGCTATCTCCCGCTTGGGGATGCCATTTATCATTACTTGTATTTGTTTTCGGGTTAAAATATACAAAGGAGGTGCTGCCGAAATTTTCAATGACGAAACATGTTTTCAAGATAGCTACAAAATATTTTGTTTTCGTATACTATTACTTATCTTTTAAATAAAGTAGTTGTTTTCATTGTACTGTTATTTCAAAACATCACCTCCAATATTTTCCCTAAAAGGTTTAGATTTCTGGGCTTTTGGCTTACTTGAATTAGGTGGGGTCCTATAGACTTCACATAATTCAAGTGCCAGTCATGTGCTTTTACGGGTCATGACAGGGACACATAGGTATGGGCAAGTGAGAGAGTGAGAGTGAGTGAGGGGGTCATCTATTGACTACGGTCTCTTCTTCATTCTACATCTTCATCTCATTCCCTGCACCTCCTCGTCCTCCTCTTCCTCCACCTCCTCTTCCGCCATGCACCACCTCCAAATCCACCCCCAAAACACCATTCTTCCTTCACAAAAAATGATCCCAACCTCACTATAAAGCACTTGGATGCATCAAGTTGGAACTTTGAGGCACTTAGGCAACCCAAGAATTTTCTTGAGTTACCAAATAAGGTAAATCCTACACTTCTAGTTTCTTTGTTAGTTTTCTTTATATCCTATTGTAGTTTAGAGCTAAACTAGTGTGGATTAGTGATGTTAGAATTTTCCAAATTAAGGTTTAGGAGATTGTGTGTATTGATAAGGTGTAATTGAGGTTTAGTAGTGACCTTAAATTCCTGTAGTGATAGAAATACTGACCAAAACTGGGTTATAACCCCAAGACTTGAACTTTGATATTGCCGATATCGGATTTTTGTGGGATTTATGATATGATATTGAGATCTGCTATAATCCGGGAACCCTAAAAATTACTTAGCAATCACAGAGAGATGTGCAGGAAAAATGGATCATACCCTAAAGACCTGAGACCCCAACACCCATTCTTGGCCGCAAATATATCCCAACTGGCCGCAATTTGCTGCCTGAGCATGAGGAATATGTCTCGTGTTTGGTCCATGGCTCCTATATCTTGTAATTAGACCTATCCTATATGCAAAATTGGCTAATTTCACCTAAGGCAAAATCTGGAAGTGTTTTTCAAAGTTTTTGATTTCGTTTTGCGAGTTTTGTAAACTGTAGCTTTGATATTTGGGTTTTGACTCGATCGTTTGACGTTTGTACGTCAACGTCGAGGGTTGTTTGTGTAGGGTTCCTAGGCACTCTTACAAGGGTCTATAAGGCATCAACCATGCCCGATTTAAAATTTAGACGTGCCGAACTACCCAAAGCGAGGATCTTTGCTAGATAATTTGGGTTACACATGCAAGTAAACATCTTTACAACTAAGACTGAGGGATTACAACCTTTGTAGTCCGCTCCTTCGCTTCATAAGCTCCGAGTAGTCATTCCTTCACCGCGATCCATGATCTCCCGGACTCAAGAGAAGCTCCACAACCCGAATGATCCATGCTTGCTTGTAGTCTTCTTTTTCAAAGATGATCTACCTTGAAGTTTCTTTAACTCAAGCTCTTACTCACTAATGAGGTTAACACCCTAATCTAATTAGCTAGATTAGATGAGGATGATGAAGTAGGATTTATGCTCTCTTTTATTATCAAATTCTCATACTAAATCATAACAAAATAGACACCCTAGAAAGCTTTTGTGAGCTCAAGGAAGAAGAAGAAGAATGAATTTCCTTTTGTGATGAATAATGAATAATCACTTATGGTCACAAATACAACACTTGAGTTAAGCATGAGTGGCTTAACTCATGTAGATATTTAACCTAGGGTGAAGGGTTTGGGTTGGGTTAGAAATATCTAGCAAAATATCAACCATAATATCTTTGCTAGAAACAAAGTAAAACCTTCTAGAAGCATCATGAAAGAGCTAACCCAAATCAAACCCTAACCATGTTTAATTTCCACTAATCATGTTGCATTAGTAATCATAATATGTTACAATATTATATATCACATATATAATATATATTTGTAACAAAATAAAATAATACAATTAACATATATCGCATATATATCAATGTATTATCCGGTGAGAAAATGAAATAATAAAGCGAGCCAATATTAGATTATGTAATGTAATATATCATATATATAATTATACATTAACTTATCGAATCAACACTTGATCCGACAATCTGGCTATATGGCATATAACCGACTAATATATCATGTACCGATTCATCGAATCAACACTTGATCCGATGACCCGGCTCATATCAAAATATCGCAAGAATATAATACGGTATCTCATATCGCATTATCCTCGGTCATGCACATATCACATATGCGCCCCTACTCTATTTTACCTGAGTCAAGAAACCTCTGTGTAGGACTCTAATGAATCGTCAATACGCCGGCAGTAGGTGATGATCATATCAAACACCCACAAGCTGCAAGCGGTCAGCTAAACGTAACAGCCACCCAGGTATTGAGCGATCAGAAGATCAACAAGTAAGCCTGTACATTCTTCTGTGAATCCAAACAGTAACACTCCCATACAGTCCGGTCTCTTCGTCTGATATGTTGCATATCTAGTCTAGCGGTGGTATACGTCAGACCCTAGTAACCGATAAGTCCTGTCGATGTGAGGCCCATAACAGGTTGAGAAACTACTGGTAACACTTACCAGCAAATCTCTACATTAGCCCTGGCAAGGGACTTCCAGTTGTAGCCAATCGAAGAAGAGTCTTAGTTCGAAGTAGAAAGAGAGAGGGAGACCACTGAATCAGTTGGCTCAGCTCTGAAATATACCGGGAGAGACGAATCCCCTCCTATCGCTCATTGCCTCCATGTGATTCGGGACTGTACCCAAAAGCCACCGTTTTGCACGCCCTCTTGGACGTGGTAAGGTGGAAATCAAAGCACAGTGGGAATCACACAAGACTCTATGACGATCTCGGGTCTACAGACTACCCTGTACCAATGTCACCGGAGAACTGCCATCTGACGTGAGGTAAAATACAATCTGGGAGTTCTCGGCGAGTCCGTCCAGTGTACCCAGTCTCCACTGAGCACCCGTGCACCATCCTTGATGTCAAACACCGATGGATATGAGATCATCCATCGCCCATCATATGGGTCAAGATGCGTATACGCTAGTCTACTCTGGTGTATCGATGCCCTGTCTCGATACACCCTCGACTAGGAACAGTTATAACATGTACTCATCGACTACCGTAGCCCCACTAGTATGATCTCATCATAGTCCCAGTAGTCGAGTACATATCCTAAGGGCTTTATCAACATGTGAGAGTAAGACAGTAAACTAATATAAGTCAACATGTTAAGATAAAGAGAAACCAAATAACATACTATCATGACGAGCAAGAAAGTCCTCTCTATATATATCCAAGCATCCATTATAATATACATCATATGTACAACAATGGCCTCTAGGGCATATATATAACTAACAATCTCCCACTTGCACTAAGACCAGCTGTTGTAGTATCTCATACCTAGCATCCCAAATAATCTCTCAAACTGTATCTGGGGAATGGCCTTCATGAGTGGATCCGCAGTATTGTCCTTCGTATCTTCTCTCCTGACCTCGATCTCCCGGCGATCAACTATCTCCCTGATCAGGTGATACCGCCTCAGAATATGTCTGGACTTCTGATGGGACCTGGGTTCCTTGGCCAAAGCCACAGCTCCATTGTTATCGCAATACAAAGGTATTGGATAATCAATAGACAGAACCACACCAAGTTCGGTACTGAACTTCTTTATCCAGACAGCCTCTTTGGCAGCATCGTTGGCAGCGATGTATTCAGCCTCCATCGTCGAGTCTGCAACGGTATCCTGTTTGGAACTCTTCCAACATACCGCCCCTCCATTGAGGGTAAAGACAAATCCCGAGTGCGACTTAGAGTCGTCCTTATCACTCTAGAAGCTGGAATCGGTAAAGGACTCCACCTGGAGTTCTCCGTTACCATACACCTAGAACATCTTTTTAGTCCTTCGCAAGTACTTGAGAATGTTCTTCACAGCTGTCCAGTGACTCTCTCCAGGTTCTGCTTGATACCGACTCACTACACTTAGTGAGAATGCTACATCGGGTCTGGTACATAGCATCACATACATGATAGAGCCTACTGCCGAAGCATAGGGTATCCCTTGCATGCGAGCTCTCTCCAAATCAGTCTTGGGAAACATCTCTTTGGAGAGAGTGAGTTCAGAGATCATGGGTTGGTTTCCACGCCTGGATTCTTCCATACTAAACCTCTTTAGTATGGTGTCAATGTACCAGGATTGGGATAATCCCAATATCCTTTTAGATCTATCTCTATAGATCATAATTCCCAATATGCAGGAGACATCACCTAGATCTTTTATTGAGAATCTTTGTGATGAGAAGAGTTTTACTGATTGCAGCATAGGAACATCATTTCATATCAAGAGTATGTCATCGACGTACAATACGAGGAAGACTACCTTACTCTCTGCAACCTTCTTATAAATACAAGGTTCATCTATATTTTTGATGAAGTCAAACTCTTTGACTACAATATCAAAGCAGATGTTCCAACTCCGCGATGCTTGCTTTAACCCATAGATGGATTTAAGCAGTTTACACACCTTTCCGCTGCTCCCACTATCTACGAAGCCCTCTGGCTGAGTCATGTACACGCACTCTTCTAAATCACCATTTAGAAAAGCGGTCTTAACATCCATTTGCTAGATTTCGTAGTCATGGTATTCATCAATAGAAAGTAAGATCCGGATGGACTTAAGCATAGCCACTGGAGAAAAGGTTTCGTCATAATCCATACCTGGTCGTTGACAAAAACCTTTTGCAACAAGTCTAGCATTAAAAGTCTCAACTTTTCCATCTACACCAATTTTCTTTTTAAAAATCCATTTGCTCCCAATGGGTTTTACCCCTTCAGGAGCAACTTCCAAAGTCCATACTTTGTTGGTGTACATGGATTCCATCTCAGATCGCATTGTATCCAGCCATTTCATAGAGTCACCACTCATGATGGCCTGCTCGAAACTAGTCGGGTCATCATCTACCATGATACAATCCTCGCTCCCACCATCAATGAGAAAACCGTAGTATCTCTCAGGTGGATGAGAAACCCTACTAGATCGGCGGAGAGGCCGGGGATCGTCGGATACTACTGAATCCTCGGGTTCCACCAAATCTTCAATTTGAGTTTGTATAACCGGAATTTCTTCCAGTTTTACCTCATCGCCACTAATTTCTTTTGCAAGAAATTCCTTTTACAAAAAGGTGGCATGTCGAGAAACAAACACCTTTTGTTCCTCGCGAGGGTAGAAAAGATATCCATGTGAATGTTTGGGATATCCCATAAACTTGCATAGAACTGACCGTGCCTCGAGTTTGTCTGGATTTTGCCTTTTGACATAGGCCGGACAACCCCATATCTTAACTCGTTTAAGACATGGTCTCTTCTCATTCCATATCTCATATGGCGTGGTAGGTACAGATTTAGTTAGAACTTGATTCAATAGGTATGCTGCTGTCTCCAGCGCATACCCCCAGAAGGAAATAGGTAACTCAACATTGCTCATCATAGAGCGCACCATATCTAATAGGGTGCGATTCCTCCATTCTGATATACCGTTGTGCTGTGGTGTATAAGGAGGAGTAAGCTGAGAGAGAATCCCATTCTCTTTTAGATAATTTAGGAACTCATTGCTTAAGTATTCACCTCCTCGATCAGATCGAAGGATCTTAATACTTTTGCCCGTTTGGTTCTCTACTTCGTGCTTATATTCTCTGAATTTCTCAAAAGCTTCAGACTTGTGTTTTATCAGGAACATATGTCCGTATCTTGAGAGATCGTCAGTGAACGTAATGAAGTAGGAAGGACCGTTCCTAGAATGTGTAGACATGGGACCGCATACATCACTATGTACCAGTGCTAAGAGTTCCGTAACTCTTTCTCCGTGTCCACTAAACGAAGTCTTGATCATTTTGCCTTTGAGACATAAATGGCAAGTTTCATAAGATGATAATTCGAACGAATTCAAATATCCATCCTTATGTAACTTAGCTAGCCATGTCGCATTAATATGACCAAGTCTACAATGCCATAAGAAGGATTCATTCATTTCTGAACATTTCCTCTTGTGTGTGTTTTGTATATTAAGGTATGTATTTTGATTGAGAACGTATATGCCATTATGTAACAAGCCTGATCCAATCAACTTTTGATTCGGGAATATGTTCATAACATTATCCTGTACTACAAAATTATATCCTTCTTTACTTAATAAAGAAACTGATATAATGTTGCACATCATGTTCGGTATATAATAGCACTCGTTCAGAATCATTGTATTATTACTTGGTAATACAATGTGATATTCGCCAACTGCTTTGGCTGCAATACTTTCACCATTCCCTACTTGTACGGAATGATCACCTTTTTCCAGTTCTCTACCTTTACGTAGCCCACGTAACAATTTATATATGTGGGATCCCAATCCGGTATCTAATATCCAGGACGTAGGGTGAACTGAGAAACAGTTCTCAATAACTAACACACCTGAAGAAGATGCATCAGCATGCTTGCTCTTCGTTTGGGCGGCATGAGAATCCAGATATTCTCCTATTTCCTGTTCAGTCTTATAACACCTATAAGATAGAACGTGTCCAACGTTCCCCTGCTCAGTATAATAAGCGGGTTCAGTCAATATATCCATATTATTATCTTGATTATGGCCTGACATGGTCGCTACCTGGAGAGAGAGAGAGAAGAAAACACTTTAGCGTATGCTCTTGCAAGATTAGATTGGTTATTATCTTATCTAATCAGGATGTCTCCCACTGTTTTTATCAAATCTTCTTTCAAACCCTAAAAGCTAAGATTAGCCAGGATTAATTACACCATACAATTTCGTCAATCTTTCAGCCAAATCAGTGTCGGTACTTGAGGGAGGTTCCCGTGCTTTCCCACGGACCTAATTAAAACAAACCTCGTTTTCCCAAAGGCATAACCCCGTTAACACCTTTCTAGACACCTACTTGATCGGCTAATTGTTCTGTGTAAAATTCTCCCAGGAGTAACTCTTACTCACAGTACGTATCAGGATCCAACTATCTCATAGGATGTATGAAATCTCATTGCAAATTTCAATACTTGAAATTCCCGATATTGCTTTTGCCCCTAACCCCTATGACCTTGACAAAAGCCAACAAACCATAGGAAGCTAGTCAAGTTCAACCCGTCATTTCTTGATTGAAATAAACCCACCCGCACGACCCATGACAAAGGCCAACAAGGTCGTACGACTACCCTAATCCAATCGCATCATATGCTGAAAAAGATAAGTACTAGTCAGCTACCGCACACTACGCCTTGACAAAGGCCAACAAACGCAGCACGAATACTAAATAGTCTTTATCTGAAATGACGGAGGGCTACGCTGGTTTTTCAGAAAACCATTAGCGTAATAAACTTGATATCGTTGTAGAAATAGGTGATTTTGAAAAGGAGTGTTTTTAAGGCTTTTCTAGTTTCGCTAAAGAAGTCACTCCCGGTGAAGGGATCTTGGCTCTTTCCCCATCGAATAAGGTGCAGGATATATCATATATACCGCTGTGCAAAGCAAGAACTATAGAAGCTGTCAAAAACTAAACCGCGAATTTGTACAATCTGCCAGTTTAGCTAAAGAGGTCACTCCCGGTGAAGGGATCTCGGCTCTTTCCTCATCGAATAAGGTGCAGGGTATATCATATATACCGCTATGCAAAGCAAAACTGTAGCTACCCTTTTTATAAAGATTTGATTCTACAACATCTTTTTCGTTTCTTTTCTTTTTATTAATCTCATTAATATATCCCATCAGCTTATGCTTCCTAAGCCTCACAGTAGAAATGAAAGCAGTAATATTTATATATCAGCATATATATATATATAGTATAAGCATTCGTCTCAGGCAGTAATATGATCTCATCACAGAACATTGCAGCAGAAGATAACATATGAAATATTGGATATACTAGGACGTCCGTGTTTTATTTCGAGTCTGTATAAAACACGGATTCCACGGCCGCGATGAATTGCCAAACCTACATCCCTAGACCCCTATGAGAGCGGCAAGCAACACTGCCAATCTAGGGTTAGGAGACCCGGTCTCGACTCCTCGAAATGGCCTCCCACTGTAACCTAGAACCTGGTTACTTATGCTCCCCTCCTTGGGTCTACCTAATGCGGAAAAATAAATAATATACAATGGTGACAACAGCCTCATCCCGGAAGTGCCCCAATAAAAGAATATTACATACAAATGAATTTTACATGAATTAAAATAAAAACCCTTATCTCACATAAAACCCCCAGCTATTCAGAACACGACGATCCAATATAACATATCACAGCAACACATAATATCTCATATCATCAACGTAAGTAAGTATGCATACACCGATTGTCGTTGATGTATAGCAACGAAAACCGGCGATACAACTACATACTACACTTACAGTCACAGAAAAGAAATTGTAAAACTACAACATTTGGAATCCACAATCTTTTTAGACATCGTAAATCCGAAATATTACATACTTCACATTTCATACCTAACCATATGAATTCCACATATTGTATCACATTCCAGATAAATAGACAATATTAAACTTTCCGATCGAATAATCAAATACGCAATATTTCCCAAAATAGCTCAACACTTGAGCGGAGTTCAAAAAATCCCAGAACATGTCACAGCCCCAATGGTCCAGCCGTAGAAGGGTCAAACCAACGACTCACATATGGCAACGCCGTACTGCCCCAAACCCTAAGGTTTAGAGGCAGTTCAGACGGCCACATAATCGAGTTAAGGTTTGTGTTCTTCTAGAGGGTCCACAGATATGCTTGCATGTTTTTCTGTAAGTTTTAAACCCGGAAAAATTCCAACACTTGAAAGTTTTTCGTGTCGGGAAAAAGTGAGTTAATGATATCCGTTTGAACATTTTAATACTTTATAAATTATCCGGAAAACATAACAAAGTTAAACTTTCCGATCGAATCAACGAGTACCAAAAGATCTCCAGAAAACTCAATAGTTGAGTAAGATTAAAATTACCAAGAAATATGCAGAAACACCTGTTCATACTATAATATTGTAGTATTGTATTCCCCATTTTATTCGTTTTATAGATAAACAGGTACTTTTGACGCACGTTTGTTGCATATTACAGGATACAGGCTCTTGGAGCGAAGACAGTGAGAAAAGACAAAAGATGATACAAAAGAGAGACTTTTGACCCATAAGTAGAAGAATTCTAGTCAAGCCTAGACGAAGAACAATTCACAATTGTATAAGGCAATGCAGTCCGAAATGTCAAAGTGAACGGTCAAAAGATCAATACAAATTTTCACTGAAGATCTGGAGAAGAATAAGAAGCCAAACAGAGAAAAGTAGTGAAGAATAAAGAAGCCCAAACACCCAGTATGCAGCCCAAAAAATTTGGTGAGCTGAGCTCACCAAAGGGCCGCGGAACCGCGGCCCAAGGCCTACTATTGCTACGGTTCCGCTGCCATTAAGTGCACGTGTCGGCGCAGAATTTTTGCGCCGGTGCGTCGGTGCGTGAGTTAGGATTTTTCGTGGGCATATCTGTAATTGCACATGCGCGAGATTCTGTAACCCTAATTTTCGCTGTTTACTTATAAATTGTAATGACAAGATTGTAAACCGGATGCCTCTTTTCAATCAATAAAATTTCAGATTGTTTTGAAAATTGAAGAGCATCACTTACTGTAAGTTCTTTTAAATTTCTACCTTAGTTGATAATTCATTTCTTGCCCTAGCTCTAATTTAATTATTGCCTTAGATAAATCCTTTCATTGCCCTAAGTAATTCTAGTATAGAACTTTTTAATCTACAGTAGATAATTAGTTTTTTAGATCAAAAACAAAACACATAACAAAAATGTCATTTTTAGAAGATTCCATAATGAGCGAGTAATTTCCTCGCTTGTTAGGGTTAGGAATAAAGGAAGGATTGAAAGATGAATATCTCTCATCTCTTTCAATGCTGATAATTTTTCATAAGTAGAACTTCATGCACGCATGCATGATCCACTCCCTACGGCACCCTACCACGAGGTAACGGTGAAACCGCAGTATAAAGGACCGGACATGCATGACGTCCATGAGGGTTATAGCAATTAGTAGGAAAGGACGTACAAGGATCTAGAGGAAGAAACTTCGTTTCTTCCTAATCATCCTAATCCCCTTTACTAATAATTGTTATGACTTCTAAAAGTTTTAATCAAGGGTATTGAAAGAGGTGTTAATCTTTATCTTATCAACCCTACTTTAGACCTAACCCTAACAAGTTCCTTAACCATCGTACAACTTAGTTTTTAAAATCAATCAACAAAAACCAAACCACCATTAGAATCAACTCGTGAAAACATTTAGGAAAATTACACATCCCTGGGGATCAACCCGTATTCACCGGTTAGCTGCAAAGCGACGCCGTTTCTGATTACGGTTAACATATATTTTTGCGATAATCAAATGGCGCCGTTGCCGGGGATGGCGTAAAATTTCTTGTGTGTAATTTCGGGTTGATATAAATCTTAAAAATCATAAAAATATGAAAATATAAAACGTAAAAAAAAATTTCATTATTATTATCTGTTTGAAGGGTTCCTCTTTTGAATCTTGCAGGAACAGCGAAGAATCGCAGATCTGAAAATTTACAGAGGACAAATCAGGAAAAATCACATCAGAACATAGGAGAATTGGAGAAGAGGAGCTACACAATTTTTTCCAGAAGCTGATCTCCTCGGTGGGCCCCAGACCGCGGTTCCGCCGCACTATTGCCACATCAGCCCATAAATTTTGCATGGTTTGATCCCTCATTCTCCCCTCTGTAACCTACAATATATCCACTGTCAAAACTTTCTGCAGGATTTCTTTGCGCTAAAAATCTTCTCTCCCCTTCTAAATAACAGATTTTCTGCAGGTTTCTTTGCGACGCGCTAAAAAAAATTTTGATTGCAAGTGAATTTAATGTTTTGCATCATTTAATCGGACTTTAAGGGGCTAATTGACCAAACTCAGATTGGGTGGGGATTTCATCACCCTTCCCAGGACCCCAGAAATCACTTTAAAGCATTTGCATTGACCACAATTAATTAAAAAATACTAGACTCAGCCCTTAGGACATCGAGCTCAATAGGAAAAGGACTAGTATAGGCATCGACCGTTTATCCTAACCTGACTTTGCGGTGTTTAGGCAAGTGTGTCTAGGCTAGTGGTTATTAATTAGGCCCACTACGGTGGTTCCTTCCCACTTACCTGGCACTTACCTGGCCGCAATTAGCGGTGAAGAGGCGGTTTGAGGTCCTATTTCTAGCCCTAGTTAGGAGCTGTCTAGCAGACCTAGGTGACCCTAGATCTAGGCCTGATTGTGCATGTGTGGTAGATATATTTGTGTCACAAGTCTCTTTTCAAAAATCTCTTTGCAAAACTCTCACATAAAAAAAAGAAAATCTTTTCAAAACTTGCAACTTGTCGCTAAAGAAAACTTGCAACTCACTTACACCACTTCCCTTCATTGACGTTATCTTACCTCCACGTTCTGTTTTTCAATTTTTTTTTGACTACACTACCCCTTTAGTGTATGTCACTTTGGACTAGGGATACTAACACCCGATTACTCCGTGTTTCGTTGGTACCGACCGACGAACCCTTCGACACCGAAGTCGACATTCCGTCCACTTTTTTACCTCCACCTTCAAATTCTTCCACCGAAGGCATGTCGGGATTCAACCCCAACAACACCTTACCGACGAGAATGATTCCACCTCCATTAGGTGCGAATAACCCGAATCAACCGCCTGTTGAAGCGCCCGCACGAGTCGCGCTCCAGGATCTCTTCTACCCCGTCCGCACTTCTTTACCTACCTGTCTTTCACCCCCACAGGCAAATGGGGACAATTTTGAAATAAAACCACATTTCATCAATATGCTGCCAAAATTTCATGGTTTGGAATCAGAAGATGCGTATATTTTTATTAATAAATTCCAAAACGTTTGCGCTATGATGAAAACGACCCAATTAAGTGATGACGCTATAAGGCTAAGGGTCATTCCTTTTACCTTATGTGACCAAGCCGTGAAGTGGCTATACAGCAACGCATCACATTCCATTAGAAATTGGGACGAGTTTGTGAAAGCTTTTCTTAAAAAGTTCTATCCTCACCACAAAACTGCTAGAATCCGTAACGAGATTATACAATTTTCACAGCTTCCTTCCGAACCATTTTGGAAGTGCTTCGAGAGATTTAAAGACCTACTCGTTCAATACCCTCATCATGGGATTGAAAGTTGGTAACTTTGCCAAACATTATACGAGGGATTGAACTTGGCAACGAAGCAGTTGCTAGAAACTATATGTCAAGGTCATTTTCTCTCCAAGTCTAGTGACGAAGCGTGGCAGTTTCTTGAGGATCTTAGTGAGCAAACAATTCAGTGGGAGAGTACCAAGAGCACATCATCTTCTTCTAGTGGTCAATCTAGGGCAGGCATACATCAAGTAGAGATGTCGATTTCTATGAAGGCCGAGATGGCCGCTCTTACGAAAAAGCTAGAAGCGATTGAGACCAAAATCTCATCGCCTTCCCCTGCCCCTGTTATGCCTCCACGAACTGTTTGTGCTTGTTGTGCGGATCCATCGCACCTAACCGAAGAGTGTCCTTATAATGCATCTACTCAAGGACATGATCAAGTCAATGCTGCATTTCAGCAACGACAAAGAAACGATCTGTACTCTTCGACATACAATCCGGGGTGGAGGAGTCACCCAAATTTCGCTTGGAACCAAAATCAACAATTCCAAGGAAATAACAATTTTCAAAGACCTCCTCCTCCACAACAACAACAAGCACCTTCACAAACTCAATTTCAACAGCAACAATTTCAACAGCAACCTTACCCTAATCAGGTGAACAATTTTGTGCCTAACACTGCTTACCCGCCAAACAATTATGTTCAACCTAATAATGACAAGGTTAGCTGGCTCGAAAGAAGTCTAGATGCGTTCCTTAAGCAATCAACACAGTCTACAGCAAGACTAGAGACTTCTATTCAATCTTTGGTGCAAAATAGTGCCTCACACGATCAAAGCATCAAATCTATTGAGGCACAAATTGCACAACTCAATACAGCTTTGAGCGAGCGCGAAAAAGGAAAACTCCCGTCTCAACCACTGCCCAACCCCGGTTACGCACATGCTGCATATCAACAGCAGAATCATAACGTAAATGGTGTGACCACGTTGAGATCGGGAAAAGTGTTGAAAAACAATGTGGGTATTGACAATGACACCCCTGCCGGTGGCCCTTCTTCATCTTCTTCACCTTCTTCTTCTGCTTCTTCTTCTTTAGAGCCTATTCTCCACCTTTCGCACGGCTCTACTTCTTCTAGCTCGAACGGACCCATTTCTCACAACACGAACACATCTACACGGGATGCCGTTCTAATTCGACAATCTGATCCGCAAAAATTGGACTCAACCACCTTTCAAAATGTTCCTTTTCCTAATCGGTTGAGATCCAATAAACCAACTCCATGGATGGAAAAGATTGTAGAGTTGTTCAAACAGGTTAGCATAAATATCCCTCTTTTGGATGCAATCCAACAACTTCCTTCATATGCAAAAATTTTAAAGGACTTATGCACCAAAAAGAGGAAGTCACAAGTGCCAAAGAATGTTTTTGTGGCTAGTGCTATTAGTGATGCTCTTGTCAATTCTTTACCCCCAAAGCAAAAGGACCCCGGTTGTCCTACCATTTCGATAACAATTGGGGACAAGAACATCAATAGAGCACTATTACATCTTGGTGCGAGTGTCAAATTGCTACCTTATTCTGTGTACGAGCAATTGGGCGTTGGAGAGCTTAAGCCCACTCACTGTACTCTCCAAATGGCCGACCAGTCAATCACCCATCCTAGGGGAGAGCTGAAGGATGTGTTAATTACAGTAGGGGATTTCATTTTCCCCGTTGACTTTATTGTGATGGATACACAACCTGTCGCTAACCCTCGGAATCAAATTCCGGTAATACTTGGTCGACCATTTCTGGCAACTTCCAACACAGTGATCAATTGTCGTAATGGTTCAATGAACCTATCTTTCGGCAATATGACAATTGAGCTCAATATTTTCAAGTTGGGAAGTCAGCCTGCTGAGCCTAATGCTAGCGTACTCGATGTTTGCTCGATCAATGAGATCGCGGAGGAGGACTGTGAATTCGAGAATTTTTTGTTCGATCACAGCAATGTTAACACCACTAGTGCGTTCGTCCTAGAATCCGACACAGCTTTCACGGCGGATAACGATTATAAGTGTTTTACCTTCGTTGATGACTCTGAAGACTCTTCACCTGAGTTGGAGTCTTTTGCTTTTTCGGATGAGTTAGTTGAACCATCCGACTTTGTTGCGTACACTCGATTTGAACCTTTGATGGAATCCTTCGAGTTTGAAACAGTTACTCCATTGTTACAATCTATTGTTTCACCTCCTAAACTCGAATTGAAGCTTTTGCCGTCGCACCTAAAATATGCTTATCTAGGTGATAATCAGACCTTACCCGTAATCATATCGGCCTCTCTCGCTCTTGAGCAAGAGAAGGCCCTTTTAATGGTCTTACATAATAATCGGCAAGCTTTCGGCTGGTCTATGACGGACATTAAAGGGATTAGTCCCCTCATAGTCGAACATCATATACACTTGATGGATGACACCAAGCCGGCAAGGGATCCACAAAGACGTCTCAACCCTATTATGAAAGAGGCTGTTAAGAAGGAGATCGTTAAGTGTCTGGATAGTGGTATCATTTACCCTATCTCGGATGGCCAATGGGTTAGCCCAATCCACGTTGTGCCAAAGAAATCGGGCATTACGGTCATTACCAATGAGGCAAATGAGTTAATTCCCACTCGCACCCAAACTGGGTGGCGAGTCTGCATAGACTATAGAAAACTCAATGTCGCGACAAGGAAAGACCACTCTCCTTTACCTTTCATTGACCAAATGCTCGAACGATTGGCAGGGCACGAGTTCTATTGCTTTCTAGATGGCTATTCCGGTTACAACCAAGTCCCCATCGCCAAAGAGGATCAAGACAAGACAACATTTACTTGTCCCTTTGGCACTTTTGCTTATCGTCGCATGCCCTTTGGGTTATGCAATGCACCCGCTGTTAGTTATATGTATGCCCTAGAGGCCATTACTATACATAGGATGTATATTGTAGTGGATGCTTGGACATATATAGGGAGGACTTTCTTGCTCGACATGATAGTATGCTATCTGGTTGATCTTTACCTTAACGTGTACACTAATTGTCTCTCTGTTACATGTTGGTAAAGCCCTTAGGATGTGTACTTGACTACCTGGACTATGATGCGGATCATACTAGTGGGGACATGGTAGTCCATAAGTACATCCTTCAAAGTCCCTAGTCGTGTGTGTATCGAGACGGGGCATCGATATACCAGAGTAGACTGGCGTATACCTTCTCGACCCATGCAGATGGGCGATGGATGATCCCATATCCATTGCTGTTTGACATCAGAGATGATATACGGGTGCTCAGTGGAGACTGGGTACACTGGACGGACTCGCCGAGAACTCCCAGATGGTATTATACCTTACGTCAGATGGCAGTTCTCTGGTGACACTGGTACAGAGTAGTCTGTAGACCTGAGATCGTCATAGAGTCTTGTGTGGTTCCCACTGTGCTTTGATTTCCATCTTACCACGTCCAAGAGGGTGTGCAAAACAGTGGTTTTTGGGTACAGTCCCGAATCACATGGAGGCAATGAGCGATAGGAGGGGATTCGTCTCTCCCGGTATAGGGGGTTGATGTTGCGCTGTGTTCGATTGGCTATAACCGAAAATCCCTGGCCAGGGTTGCTGAGATTTACTGGTAAGTGTTACCAGTAGTTTCTCGAACTGTTATAGACCTCATATCGACACGACTTATCGAGCTATTGGGGTCTGACGTTTACCGCCCCTAGGCGACATATGCGACATATCAGACGATCAGACCGGACTGTACGGTAGTGTTACTGGTTGGATTCACTGGGGTGTGAGCGGGCTTGCTCGTCGATCTTCTGATCGCTCAATACCCGGGTGGCCGTTACGTTTAGCAGACCGCTTGCGGCTTGTGGGTGTTTGATATGATCATCACCTGCTGCCGGTATATTGACGAGTCTTTAGAGTCCTACACAGAGGTTTCCTGGCTCAAGCGAAACGAAATAGGAGCGCATATGAGATATGTGCGGGACTGAGAATAATGCGTGTATGTGATACCGTATTCTATTCTCGCGATGAATGTATCGAATGGTTATATGCAATATAACCTAGTTATCGAATCGAGGGTTGATTCGATAAGCCGATACATTGGATATTAGTCGGTTATATGTGATATGACCGGATCGTTAAATCAAGTGTTGATTTAATGATTTAATGTATAATTATATATTTGATATATTACTTTACATTAACTACTATCGGTTCACTTTAAATGGATTTTCTCACTTGAAGTTCACAAGTTGTATATGTGATATACTTTTGTGCACTTGCATGTATCATGTTTGATGATACATGTTAACTTGGTTAAGTGTAAAGTTTAAACCATGGTTAAGTTAATGATTAGGGTTTTGATTATCTTATTTATTTTTTTATATATTCATTTTGGAAATTTTTAAGGATGGTGGCTTATTTTGTTTTTATGTTGAAGCTTCTTGAAGCTTTGATCAAGTCAACCATTCTTATCTCATCCTTAACCCTAACCATTCCAACTAACCTTGGTTTAATCTCTACACTTGACCATGGTTCATTATATGATAAGTATTGTTTTTCTTTTCAAAATTAAAAAACATATCATAACACTTTCTTCTTCTTCTTCATCTTCTTCAATGAAGAAAGCTTCACTTCATCAATGGTGGATTGATGAAAAGTGTGAGAAATCCAATTCTAAAGTGAACCCACTTCCTATTTCTTCATCCTCTACCTCTTGCCAAGTAGTATAGGGTGTTTCCTTCACAAGTTTTCATGGCTTGGTGAAGGTGGAGCTTGATCTAGCGATGCCTCGACGTAGATCATCTTTGGCACGTCGTCGATGACCTAGCCCGCTCTTTCTCCGATGAAGCCGACGCTAGAGCCCGGGATTTGATTTGGACAGCGCAGAGGACTTCATCACGGAGCCGTGGAGGTGGAGGACCGGATCTACAAAGGTTGTATTTCCGTATTCTTGTAGTTAAGTGTTAACTAGTTTGTTTTTCGCCTAAACATCTAGCCAACGATCCGTATTAGGGTTTCTCGGCACCCGTAATTTTTGAAATTGGCATGGTTGATGCCTTGTGAGACCTCTTGAGAGTGCCTAGGAACCCTATAGTGGTATCAGAGCCTAGCTAGAGCCTTAGACGAAGTCTAGACGACGTTTGAAATCCGAACGAACCCGAAACCCATTTCCAATTTGCTCTCTGGACATTTTTGAAAATCGGGGTTTTTCCAGAATTAAAAATATGCAGAAAAACCAGCAGGAATTTATAAGAATTACTGTGAAGTTCGATGACCTAACTCCATAAAAGTGCGGCGGAACCGCGGCATTAGCACGCTAATGCGGCGGTTCCGCGGCCCTTTTGTCTCTTCTCCCATTAAATTTTGCACAGTAATTCCTATTTGGCAGTGTTGGTTTTCCTGGGAATTTTTAATCTGAAATCAAGAGTTGAGTATTTTGGGTTGTATTGGGAGTTCGTACATTCGATCGGATTGTCAAATTTTGTCTATGTGTTTTTCCGGATAATTTTAGAATATGTTAAAAAAAAAGTTCGACCGGATAAAAATACCCAATTTTTCCCTGTCGGAAAATTTCCAAGTGTTGGATTTTTCCGAGGTTTAAAGACGTTCTAAGTAGTGCAAGTAACGCGATGGTCCCTCTAGAAGACAACAAACCTTAACTCGATTATGTGACCGTCTTGAACCGCCCTTTGAACCTTCGGGTTTGGGACAGTACGGCGTGCCACATGTGAGGCGTTGGCTTGACCCTTCTACGGATGGACCGTTGGTACTGAGGCACGAAGTGAATGTCTTTGAACTTATTTCATGAGTTGAGCTGTTTTCGGGAAAACTTGGGTGTTCGAATGTTCGATCGGAAAGTTTAACATTTTCTATTTTATCTGGAATGGGATACAATAATTGGAATTCACAAAAGTTATGAGATAACTGAATGAATGTTGTAAATCTAGCAATTTAGTCTCACTTAATCGGTTGCCACGGAATTTTGATGTGATCAAAAGTCCGTCGCAATCACGTAGCGTACGCGGATACTCGCCGGGTAAACTTAATAGACAGCCTCACTCCATAGCCCCGACCAAGTGACTGTAGGAGAACCCCGTCGCCGAAAGCATCCGTTCGGGTGCTCGCGGCAGCGGTGTTCCGCCTTGGTGCACTTCGTCGACGGCGTCAGGGGGTGCGGCCGCCTACTAAAGTTTGCGACGAGCATTCGATCAGGATGTCGGGAATCTTGTTGAATTGCCCGACTTGATATTGAAAAGTGTTTTCGATTTTGAGACTAAAATGCGGGGTTTATGATTGTTAGGCATGCGATGTCTAAGGAATTCATTTGATTAGGCATGTGATGTCTAAAGAGATTGCGGATTCCAACTGTTGTAGTTTTACATTTTCTTTTCTGTGACCGTAAGTGTAATATGTGATATCGCTGGTTTCGTTGCTATATGTCAACGACAATTGGGATGCGCATATTTACTTACGTTGATGACATGTGATGTTATGTGTTGCTGGATATATTATATTGGATCGTCGTGTTTGAATAGCCGGGGGTTTTTATGTGAGATGAGTGTTTTTCATTTTCATTCATGTAAAAACTTGTATGTAATATTCTTTTATTGGGGCACTTCCAGGTTGCGGAAGATGTCACCCTTTGTATATTATTTACTTTTCCGCACTAGGATAGACCCAAGGAGGGGAGCACAAGTAACCGGGTTCTGGGGTCCAGTGGGAGACCAACTCGAGGAGTCGAGTCCGGGTCTCCTAAATCCAGAATTGGTAGGGTTGCTTGCCGCTCTCGTAGGGGTCTAGGGGTGTCGGTTTGGCTATTCATCGCGACCGTGGAATCCGTGTTTTATACTGGCTCGTATTCAAAACACGGACGTCCTAGTATATCCAATATTTCATATGTTTCTTCTGCTGCGATATCTGTGATGTGATCATGTGATGTTCTGTGATAGATACAGTATATAGTATATATGATATATTATATAGGCGTTACTTATGTTTTACACCCGCGCTAGCCCTGCCCCGCTCTGCCGTTAGTTACCTAACCTAACGGTGCACGAGAGGACATCGAGGCGAATGTGGATGGCATAAGTGTACGTCGTATTTATCTGTGATGTTTAGGTACTTAAATGATGGGACTTCATTAATGTGATTAATGAAATAAAAGAAACCTAAGCTGTTGTAGAATCGAATTTCAAAAATAAAAACAGGTAGCTACAGTTCTTACTTTGCACAGCGGTATATATGATATATCCTGCACCTTATTCGATAAGGAAAGGACCGAGATCCCTTCACCGGGAGTGACTCCTTTAGCAATAACTGGCAGTTGCTACACACTCGGTTTGTCTTTTGATTGCTTTTAAGAGTTTTTGCTTTCCACAGTGATATATATGATATATCCCGCACCTCATTCGACGAGGAAAGGACCGACGATCCCTTTTCCGGGAGTGACTCCTTTAGCAAAACTAGAAAATCTTCAAAAACACTCCATTTTAAAATCATTTGATTCTACAACGATATCAAGTTCATTACGCAATAGGTTTTCAGAAAAACCTGTCGTAGCCCTCCGTCATTTCAGATAAGTAGTAGTTAGTATTCGTGCTACGTTTGTTGGCCTGCGTCAAGGCGTAGTGTGCGGTAGCTAACTGGTATTTATCTGCTTATGCATATGATGCAGATTGGATTAGGGTAGTCGTGCGACTTTGTTGGCCTGCGTCAAGGGTCGTGCGGGTGGGTTTAATTCAATCAGGAAATGACGGGTTGAACTTGACTAGCGCACTATGGTTTGTTGGCCTGCGTCAAGGTCATAGGACGCTAGGGGCAAAATATTATCGGGAATTTCAAGTGTTGAAATTTGCAATGAGATTGCATACCTTCTATGAGATAGTTGGATCCCGATACCCACTGCGAGTAAGAGTTACTCCTGGGAGAGTTTTATACATTACAATTAGCCGATCAAGTAGGTGTCTAGAAAGGTGTTAACGGGGTTACGCCTCTGGGAAAACGAGGTTTACATTAATTAGGTTCGTGCGAAAGCACGGGGGACCTCCCTCAAAGTACCGACACTGGCCTGGCTGAAAGATTGGCGAACTTGTAGTGTGTAATTAATCCCGGCTAGTCTTTCCTTTTAGGGTTTGAAGGAAGATTTGATAAAAACTAGTGGGAGCCATCCGGATTAGATAAAATAATAACCAATCTATTCTTGCAAGAGCGCACGTTGAGTGTTTTCTTCTCTCTCTCTCCAGGTAGCGACCATATCACGCCTTAATCAAGATAATAATACGGATTATTGACCGAACCCGCTTGTTATACTGAGCTGGGGAACGTTGGTCCCGCTCCAACTTATAACTGTTATAAGACAGAGCAGGAAATTGGGGATTACCAGAATTCCCGTGCCGCCCAAACGAAGAAAGTGCATGTTGATGCATCATCTTCGGGTGTGTTCATTATATAGAACTGTTTCTCAGTGTCTTTTACGTCCTGGGTATGTGATACCAGATCAGGATCCCAGATATGTAATCTGTTACATAGGGCTACAGAAAGGTAGAGGACTGAGAACGGGTGATAAGTTTCATGAGGCAGAAAACGGGGCAAGTGTTGCAGCCAAGTCTGTTGGTCACTGTCACCCAGTATTACCAATACATTGATTCTGAACAAATGTTATTAGATACCGAACCTAATATGCAAAATTATATCTGTCTCTTTATTAGTAAAGAAACGATAAAATTTTGTATAGTCGGATAATGTTTTGAACATTTCCTATATCAAAAGTTGGTCGGTTCAGGCACGTTATCTAAAAGCATTGATGTTCTAATCAAACTACAGTTCTTTAGTATACTGAACACACAAAAGAGGAAGAATTCAGAAATGAACGAATCCTTCTTGAGGCATTGTAGACTAGGTCATATCAATGCGACCCGACTAGCTGAAGTTACATGTAGATGCATATTTAAATCAGTTTGAATTTACATCTTATGAAACTTGCGAGTCATGTCACAGAGATAAGATGACCATAGCTCTGTTTACTGGAAACAGAGAAAGAGTTAGTGAACTCTTGGGATGATACATGTTGATGTATAAAGGTCCCCTGTCTACATATGCTAAGACCGGTTCTTTCTACTTCATTACATTCTCTGATGATCTCTCAAGATTCAGACATATGTTCCTGTTGAAACACAAGTCAGAACCTTTTGAGATATTCATAGAATATAAGTTAGAAGTAGAGAACCAATACGGGTATAAGTATTATGTCCTTTGATGAGATCAAGGAGGAGAATACTAGAGCACGGAATTCTTGGACTTTTCTAAAGGAGAATGAGATTCTCTCTCAGCATTACTCCTCCGTATACACCATAGCACGTTGGTATATCGGGGTGGAGCAGTTGCACCCTATTCGATATGGTGTGCTCTATGATGAGTACTACTGAGTTACCTATTCCCTTTTGGGAGTTATGCACTTGAGAAGCTGCATACCTATTGAATAGGGTTCCAATCAAATCAGTTGCCTACCACTCCATATGAGATGTGATATGGAAAGAGCCCATGTCTTAAGCTAGTTAAGATTTGGGGTTTTCCGGCCTATGTCTAAAAACAAAATCCGGACAAGCTCGAGGCAAGGTCTGTAATGTAGAACTGGAAAGGTTCCAGCTATACAAACTACAGCAGATGATTTGATAGAGCCAAAGGATTCAGTAGATTCCAATGAACCTCAGCCTCTCCGCCGATCTAGTAGGGTTCCTCACCCACCTGAGAGATACTTCTGTTTCTCTATGACAGTGAGAGCGAGGATTGTATCATGAAATGATGACCCAACTAGTTTCGAGCTGGCCATCAGGAGTAAGACTCTGTAAGAATGGATGGATGCTTAGTGATCTGAGATGGAATCCATATACACCAACAAAGTATGGACTTTGGTTGCTATATCTGAAGGGTTAAATCCCCATCAGGAGCAAGTATATCTTGAGAAGATTACTAGGTGTAGATGGAAAAGTTGAGACTTTCAAAGCTAGACTTGTTAAAGGTTTGCATCATTGACCAGGTGTGGATCATGAGGAAACCTTTTTCTAAGGAGCTATGCTTAAGTCCATCCAGATCCTACTTACCACGGCTACATACCATGACTACGATCTCTGGTGGTTGGGTGTCTTGACTGCTTTTCTAAATGATGTTTTAGAAGAGGACGTCTATAAGTACACAGCCAGAGGGCTTCGTAAACAGTGGGAGCAGCGGAAACGTGTGCAAGATGCTTTATAGGATAAAGCAGGCATCGCGGAGTTGGAACATCTGTTTTGATGAAGTAGTCAAAGAGTTTGACATCATCAAAATGGTAGATGAACCTTGTATATACAAAAAGGTAGTAGGGAGTATGGTGATGATCCTCGTAGAGTACGTGGATGACATACACTTGATAGGAAAGAGTTTCCTATGCTACGCTCGATCAATCTCCGCCTATCACAAAGATTCTCCATATAGGATCAAAGTGATACCTCCTAAATCCTGGGTTTTTGGATCTATGAGATAGATCTAAATGGATGTTAGGATTCTCACTAGTTGTAGTGAGACGGTATCAACCGATCCTGGGGAGAATCACTGGAAGGGTTCCAGGGTGACAAAGACGACTGAAAGTCAGTCGCAGGCATTGTCTTTACCCTCAGTAAAGGGACGGTATGTTGGAAGAGTTCCAAGCTAGATACCGTGGCATACTAGACCAAAAAGGCAGGATACATCGCTACTAAAGATGCTACCAAAGAGGCAGTCTCGGTGTATATTTGTTCATGAGATGAACTTAGTTCCTTCCATTGTGTGACAATGGAGTTGTGGCTTATGCCAAGGAACGTCCGTCCCATCAGTGATCCAGACATATTCTAAGGCAGTATCACCTGATCATGGAGATGGTTGATCTCCAGGGTGATCGAGGTTAGGAGAACAGACTCAGAGGAAAACACGGCGGATCCACTCACAAAGGCCTTTTCCCAGAGAGAGACTTTTTATAGGATGGTTGAGTATGAGATACTGCAACCACTGCTATCAGATGGCCCTAGTGCAAGTGGGAGATTGTTAGTTATATGTATGCCCTAGAGGCCATTACTATACATAGGATGTATATTGTAGTGGATGCTTGGACATATATAGGGAGGACTTTCTTGCTCGACATGGTAGTATGCTATCTGGTTGATCTTTACCTTAACGTGTACACTAATTGTCTCTCTGTTACATGTTGGTAAAGCCCTTAGGATGTGTACTTGACTACCTGGAGTATGATGCGGATCATACTAGTGGGGACATGGTAGTCCATAAGTCATCCATCAAAGTCCCTAGTCGTGTGTGTATCGAGACGGGGCATCGATATACCAGAGTAGACTAGCGTATACCTTTTCGACCCATGCAGATGGGCGATGGATGATCCCATATCCATTGGTGTTTGACATCAGAGATGATATACGGGTGCTCAGTGGAGACTGGGTACACTGGACGGACTCGCCGAGAACTCCCAGATGGTATTATACCTTACGTCAGATGGCAGTTCTCTGGTGACACTGGTACAGAGTAGTCTGTTGACCCGAGATCGTAATAAAATCTTGTGTGGTTCCCACTGTGCTTTGATTTCCATCTTACCACGTCCAAGAGGGAGTGCAAAACGGTGGTTTTTGGGTACAGTCCCGAATCACATGGAGGCAATGAGCGATAGGAGGGGATTCGTCTCTCCCGGTATAGGGGGTTGATGTTGCACTGTGTTCGATTGGCTATAACCGGAAATCCCTGGCCAGGGTTGCTGAGATTTACTGGTAAGTGTTACCAGTAGTTTCTTGAACTGTTATAGACCTCATATCGACACGACTTATCGAGCTATTGGGGTCTGACGTTTACCGCCCCTAGGCGAGATATGCGACATATCAGACGATCAGACCGGACTGTACGGTAGTGTTACTGGTTGGATTCACTGGAGTGTGAGCGGGCTTGCTCGTCGATCTTCTGATCGCTCAATACCCGGATGGCCGTTACGTTTAGCAGACCGCTTGCTGTTTGTGGGTGTTTGATATGATCATCACCTGCTGCCGGCGTATTGACGAGACTTTAGAGTCCTACACAGAGGTTTCCTGGCTCAAGCGAAACGAAATAGGAGCGCATATGAGATATGTGCGGGACCGAGAATAATGCGTGTATGTGATACCGTATTCTATTCTCGCGATGAATGTATCGAATGGTTATATGCGATATAACCTAGTTATCGAATCGAGGGTTGATTCGATAAGCCGATTCATTGGATATTAGTCGGTTATATGTGATATGACCGGATCGTTAAATCAAGTGTTGATTTAATGATTTAATGTATAATTATATATTTGATATATTACTTTGCATTAACTAGTATCGGTTCACTTTAAATGGATTTTCTCACTTGAAGTTCACAAGTTGTATATGTGATATACTTTTGTGCACTTGCATGTATCATGTTTGATGATACATGTTAACTTGGTTAAGTGTAAAGTTTAAACCATGGTTATGTTAATGATTAGGGTTTTGATTATCTTATTTATTTATTTATTTATATATTCATTTTGGAAATTTTTAAGGATGGTGGCTTATTTTGTTTTTATGTTGAAGCTTCTTGAAGCTTTGATCAAGTCAACCATTCTTATCTCATCCTTAACCCTAACCATTCCAACTAACCTTGGTTTAATCTCTACACTTGACCATGGTTCATTATATGATAAGTATTGATTTTCTTTTCAAAATTAAAAAACTTATCATAACACTTTCTTCTTCTTCTTCATCTTCTTCAATGAAGAAAGCTTCACTTCATCAATGGTGGATTGATGAAAAGTGTGAGAAATCCAATTCTAAAGTGAACCCACTTCCTATTTCTTCATCCTCTACCTCTTGCCAAGTAGTATAGGGTGTTTCCTTCACAAGTTTTCATGGCTTGGTGAAGGTGGAGCTTGATCTAGCGATGCCTCGACGTAGATCATCTTCGGCACGTCGTCGATGACCTAGCCCGCTCTTTCTCCGATGAAGCCGACGCTAGAGCCCGGGATTTGATTTGGACAGCGGAGAGGACTTCATCACGGAGCCGTGGAGGTGGAGGACCGGATCTACAAAAGTTGTATTTCCGTATTCTTGTAGTTAAGTGTTAACTAGTTTGTTTTTCGCCTAAACATCTAGCCAACGATCCGTATTAGGGTTTCTCGGCACCCATAATTTTTGAAATTGGCATGGTTGATGCCTTGTGAGACCTCTTGAGAGTGCCTAGGAACCCTAAACCCGCGACATTTCAGCGGTGTATGATGGGGATCTTTTCAGACATGGTTGAAAAGTTCTTGGAGATCTTTATGGATGATTTTTCCATCTTTGGCGCGACTCCTTCGACGAGTGTTTACGACACCTTGACACAGTTCTTACCCGCTGCAGGGATAAGAACCTAACGTTGAATTGGGAGAAGTGTCATTTCATAGTGCGAGAAGGCATTGTATTAGGGCATATCATCTCGCAAAACGGCATCGAGGTTGATAGAGCTAAAATCGAAGTAATTTCTAATCTTCCTCCTCCTAAATGCGTTAAAGACATCAGAGCCTTCCTTGGCCACGCCGGATTTTATAGACGGTTCATCAAGGACTTTAGCAAGATCGCTAGACCCTTGACTCTCTTATTGGCCAAGGACACAACATTTGCTTTCGACTCCACTTGCATGGAAGCATTCGAGTCTTTGAAACACTCTCTCATCTCTGCGCCCATTCTTTCATCTCCAGACTGGACGCACCCTTTCGAAATCATGTGCGACGCATCAGATTTTGCCATTGGCACTGTTTTAGGACAGCACATTAATAAAATGCCGCATGTGATTTATTATGCTAGCCGAACACTAAATGAGGCCCAACTAAACTACACAACAACAGAGAAAGAGTTTTTAGCAGTTGTGTTTGCACTTGAAAAATTTCGGCCTTATTTAATTGGCTCTCTAGTCATTGTATATACTGATCATTCAGCTCTTCGCCACCTTTTTGCGTAGAAGGATGCTAAGTCAAGGCTAATACGTTGGATCCTTTTACTACAAGAGTTTGACCTTGTCATAAAGGACAAAAAAGGATGTGAAAACGTAGTAGCTGATCACCTATCACGACTTCCTTCTTCGCCTATGCTTGATCTTCCAATCACTGATGTTTTTCCCGACGAGCAACTCTTGACCGTTTCTTGCGAACCATGGTTCGCCGATATTGTAAACTACTTAGCCACCGGCCAGATACCTAAAGATTGGTCGAAACAGGATAAACTTAGATTTTTGTCCCAAGTAAAGCAGATTTACTGGGATGAACCTTATCTTTTTAAATACTGTTCCGACCAAATCATTCGTCGGTGTATACCTGAAAGTGAGGTCAAGAGCGTGCTGTCTTTTTGCCATGATCAAGCCTGTGGCGGGCACTTTGGCCCAAAGAAGACAGCCGAGAAAGTTTTGCAGTGTGGCTTCTATTGGCCACGACTCTTCAAGGATGCTTACGAATACTGCAAAACATGCTCCCGGTGCCAACACTTGGGGCGGATATCGCAAAGAAATGAAATGCCACTCCAACCTATTTTTGTTGTGGACATTTTTGATGTTTCGAGTATAGATTTCATGGGACGATTTCCTAACTCTTTTGGTAATGTGTATATTCTTTTGGCCGTTGACTACGTTTCAAAGTGGTCGAGGGTGTGCCTAGCCGAACGAACGACAACAAGGTTTTCATTCAATTTCTTAAAAAACACATCTTTTCTCGATTTGGGCACCCTGGGGCGATAATAAGTGATAATGGTTCTCACTTTTGCAATAGGACTTTCGAGTCCTTAATGCGCAAATACTCTATCACCCACAAGATGTCAACGCCATATCACCCCCAAACATGTGGGCAAGCCGAGATTTCAAGTCGGCAAATCAAGCAAATCCTGGAGAAAACGGTTTCTAAAAACCGTAAAGATTGGTCACTTAAACTGATTGATGCACTATGGGCTTTCCGTACTTCATATAAGACCGATCTTGGTATGTCTCCATACCGGCTTGTTTACGGGAAGTCTTGCCACCTCCCAGTGGAGATTAAGCATAAAGCATTTTGGGCTATCAAAGAGTTGAATTTATCGTTAGGAGATGCGGGCAGCAATCGAAAGCTGCAATTGAATGACCTAGAAGAGCTGCGGGATGAGGCATATGATAATGCCATAATTGCTAAAAACCGAGCTAAGGTGTCTCACGATAAACACCTTTTGCGAAAAACTTTTGAACCTGGTCAACAGGTTTTACTCTATGACACTCGGTTACATTATCACCCCGGCAAGCTCCGTTCTAGATGGAAAGGACCTTTTGTAGTCCGCACCGTTTATCCGCACGGTGCTGTTTATCTTGAAAATCCTGAAGACGGTACCTTATTCAAAATGAATGGGCATCGACTGAAACCGTTCTTCACAGCGGACCCATCGGAGGAGCTCCGGTTTTTGCAGGAGCCGATTTACACTGATTAATTTTCCTCCACCTTCACCCCCGAATTTCCAATCATTTTTTCCAAAACCTTATTTCGAATAAGTTTGGGGGTGTGTATCATTTGTAATGATGTGAATAAATATGGAATGCCGACATTTTGACCCTCTTGGTTTAGTATGACAGTGAGGACACTGTCAAGTTCAAGTTTGGGGGTATGCTCGGTACGTTTCCTTTCCTCTACATTCATATGTATATTTTTACATTTGCATATTTATTTGAAAACCTATAAAAAATTGAAAATTTTCAAAAAACAAGAAATTATAAAAATTTATTGTATTCAATTTTGGCTTATTTGAACTGAGTTTGACAAATAGGTTAACTGGCTACGAACAACTAGATCTTAGACTTAGTAAATTGAAAACCCTAAAAATAACCTTCTTTAAAGATTAACGGTAGAAAGTATATGTCTTTGTAGTTTATTTAGAAATAGGCAAATTTTGAGTTCACTTTTTGGGCTAAGTTGAAATAATGGAAAAATATTGATATTCTTATTAGAGTATAAGTTTGAAAAATAATTCCTGGCTTAAGTATGGATTCTGAAAATGTATACCTTACAAAATGCACAATCATGCACCTTGAAACTTGGATTAGTAGAAGAGACCTTGAAATGCTCTTGTCTAAAGTCCTTAGTACAATGCAAACAAAATGAAAAATACAAAAGTGAATAAAAAAATGAACACTGGTTTTGTGATTACTTAAGGCTAAAAATAGAAAAATATATAGCGAGGGTGCTTCATCACCTAGTGCCTTAGACCAACTGGTTTGGGAGTCACTGCTAAAGCCTTGGGTGTTGCAAAACTAGGACGTACGCTTTAAAACGCAAACGCATTTTGTAATCGGTCGTTGGTACCTCAAGAAATATTAACGGTCGCATGAAGGATGTGTAAGCGAAATTCACCAATTATTAAGTGCTTTGGACAACGGACAAGGGTATGATTGCTTGATTTGAATTTCCAAGTATAGGGGTGGTCTATACACACACGTGGGGATATGTGATTAGAGTTTAGATAAGAGAAAGGAATGAAGAATAAAACTTGTATCTTTAGTAGAGTTGATAGAAAAATTCCTAAGTGGAGATGGAACCCTAAAAGTAAAACCTAAGAAATGCCGAAAGCTGAGTGATTCTATAGAACATATATATCCTTAAGTTAAATGATAAGGAAGTGTGAAGAATATGGGTGGATAGTTTATGAGTCGATGATAATAGAATTCTGTGTTAGAAAACCTAATTGGAGAATTAATGTCAAAAAAGCTAAATTGATAGGATTTTGTGGGTGTAATCCGCTGAAAACCATCCGAAAATAACACTCCTCCTACTAGGGACACCTAGAGGTTTAACGGCTTGTTGCACGTGCTCAGTACAATCGCGTTTCACTGCGAAAGTGCGGCTAGGTTAGGTTTTATCGAGAATAAAATAATAAGTTTGCTCGAGGACGAGCAAAAGATAAGTTTGGGGGTATTTGTTCATACTATAATATTGCAGTATTGTATTCCCCATTTTATTCGTTTTATAAATAAACAGGTACTTTTGACGCACGTTTGTTGCATATTACAGGATACAGGCTTTTGGAGTGAAGACAGTGAGAAAAGGCAAAAGATGATACAAAAGAGAGAATTTTGACCCACAAGTAGAAGAATTCTAGTCAAGCCTAGACGAAGAACAATTCACAATTGTATAAGGTAATGCAGTCCGAAAAGTCAAAGTGAACGGTCAAAAGATCAATACAAATTTTCACTGAAGATCTGGAGAAGAATAAGAAGCCAAACAGAGAAAAGTAGTGAAGAATAAAGAAGCCCAAACACCCAGTATGCAGCCCAAAAAATTTGGTGAGCTGAGCTCACCAAAGGGCCGCGGAACCGCGGCCCAAGGCCTACTATTGCCGCGGTTCCGCGGCAATTAAGTGCATGTGTCGGCGCGGAATTTTTGTGCCGGTGCGTCGGTGCGTGAGTTGGGATTTTTCGTGGGCATATCTGTAATTGCACATGCGTGAGACTCTGTAACCCTAATTTCCCTGTTTTCTTATAAATTGTAATGACAAGATTGTAAACCGGATGCCTCTTTTCAATCAATAAAATTTCAGAATGTTTTGAGAATTGAAGAGCATCACTTACTGTAAGTTCTTTTAAATTTCTGCCCTAGTTGATAATTCATTTCTTGCCCTAGCTGTAATTTAATTGTTGCCTTAGATAAATCCTTTCATTGCCCTAAGTAATTCTAGTATAGAACTTTTTAATCTGCAGTAGATAATTAGTTTTTTAGATCAAAAACAAAACACATAACAAAAATGTCATTTTTAGAGGATCCCCTAATGAGCGAGTAATTTCCTCGCTTGTTAGGGATAGGAATAAAGGAAGGATTAAGAGATGAATATCTCTCATCTCTTTCAATGCTGATAATTTTTCATAAGTAGAACTTCATGCACGTATGCATGATCCGCTATCTACGGCACCCTACCACGAGGTAACGGTGAAACCGTAGTATAAAGGACCGGACATGCATGACGTCCATGAGGTTTATAGCAATTAGTAGGAAAGGACGGAAAAGGATCTAGAGGAAGAAACTTCGTTTCTTCCCAATCATCCTAATCCCCTTTCCTAATAATTGTTATGACTTCTAAAAGTTTTAATCAAGGGTATTGAAAGAGGTGTTAATCTTTATCTTATCAACCCTACTTTAGACCTAACCCTAACAAGTTCCTTAACCATCGTACAACTTAGTTTTTAAAATCAATCAACAAAAATCAAACCACCATTGGAATCAACTCGTGAAAACATTTAGGAAAATTACACATCCCTGTGGATCGACCCGTATTCACCGGCTAGCTGCAAAGCGACGCCGTTTCTGATTACGGTTAACATATATTTTTGCGATAATCAACACCTATGGATATTACTGTTCAAATAGGTGTCCCCAATTCCCTCTTCTGGCCGCAGAACTGCCGTGACAAGCATGTTCTTGCCGCGGTTCCGCGACTCTTTGAGAGCCTTGGGTGCTCGTATTTCATGGTTATCCTTCGAATTCCCTGCTGATTTTTTTGAGTATTTTTAATTCAGAAAAAATCACATTTTACAAAATTTCCAGAGAGGGGGTCAAAACCGACGTATCGGGGTTCGATTGGAGTTTTAACTTCGTATACATGTTGCCTAATGCTCTAGCTAGGCTCTGATACCACTGTAAGGTTCCTAGGCACTCTTACAAGGGTCTATAAGGCATCAACCATGCCCGATTTAAAATTTAGACGTGCCGAACAACCTAAAGCGAGGATCTTTGCTAGATAATTAGGGTTACGCATGCAAGTAAACATCTTTACAACTAAGACTGAGCGATTACAACCTTTGTAGTCTGCTCCTTCGGCTCATAAGCTCCGAGTAGTCGTCCCTTCGCCGCGATCCATGATCTCCCGGACTCAAGAGAAGCTCCACAACCCGAATGATCCATGCTTTCTTGTAGTCTTTCTTTTCAAAGATGATCTATCTTGAAGTTTCTTTAACTCAAGCTCTTACTCACTAATGAGGTGAACACCCTAATCTAATTGGCTAGATTAGATGAGGATGATGAAGTAGGATTTATGCTCTCTTTTATTATCAAATTCTCACACTAAATCATCACAAAATAGAAACCCTAGAAAGATTTTGTGAGCTCAAGGAAGAAGAAGAAGAATGAATTTCTTTTTGTGATGAATAATGAATAATCACTTATGGTTACAAATACAACCCTTGAGTTAAGCATGAGTAGCTTAACTCATGTAGAGATTTAACCTAGGGTGAAGGGTTTGGGTTGGGTTAGAAATATCTAGCAAAATATCAACCATAATATCTTTGCTAGAAACAAAGTAAAACCTTCTAAAAGTATCATGAAAGAGCTAACCCAAATCAAACCCTAGCAATGTTTAATCTCCACTAATCATGTTGCATTAGTAATCATAATATGTTACAATATTATATATCACATATATAATATATATTTGTAACAAAAGAAAATAATACAATTATCATATATCGCATATATATCAATGTATTATCCGGTGAGAAAATGAAATAATAAAGCAAGCCAATATTAGATAATATAATGCAATATATCACATATATAATTATACATTAACTTATCGAATCAACACTTAATCCGACAATCTGGCTATATCGCATATAACCGACTAATATATCATGTACCGATTCATCGAATCAACACTTGATCCGATGACCCGGCTCATATCAAAATATCGCGATAATATAATAAGGTATCTCATATCCCATTATCCTCGGTCATGCACATATCATATATGCGCCCTTACTCCATTTTTCCTGAGTCATGAAACCTCTGTGTAGGACTTTAAAGAATCGTCAATACGCCGACAGTAGGTGATGATCATATCAAACACCCACAAGCTGCAAGCGGTCAGCTAAACATAACAGCCACCCAGGTATTGAGCGATCAGAAGATCAACAAGCAAGACTGTACATTCTCCTGTGAATCCAAATAGTAACACTCTCATATAGTCCGGTCTCTTCATCTGATACGTTGCGTATCTAGTCTAGGGGTGGTATACGTCAGACCCCAGTAAACGATAAGTCGTGACGATGTGAGGCCCATAACAGGTCGAGAAACAACTAGTAACACTTACCAGCAAATCTCTATATCAGCCCTGGCCAAGGACTTCAAGTTATAGCCAATCGAACACAGCATAACATCAACTCCCTATACCGGGAGAGACGAATCCCCTCTTATCGCTCATTGCCTCCATGTGATTCAGGATTGTACCCAAAAGCCACCGTTTTGCACGCCCTCTTGGACGTGGTAAGGTGAAAATCACGCAAGACTCTATGACGATCTCGGGTCTACAGACTACCCTATACCAGTGTCACCGGAGAACTGCCATCTAACGTGAGGTATAATACCATCTGGGATTTCTCAGCGAGTCCGTCCAGTGTTCCCAGTCTTCACTGAGCTCCCGTACACCATCCTTGATGTCAAACACCGATGGATAAGGGATCATCCATCGCCCATCATATGGGTCAAGATGCGTATACGCTAGCCTACTCTGGTGTATCGATGACCTGTCTTGATACACTCTCGACTAGGAACAGTTATAGGATGTACTCATCGACTACCGTGGCCCCACTAGTATGATCTCATCATAGTCCCAGTGTCGAGTACATATCCTAAGGGCATTATCAACATGTGAGAGTAAGACAGTAAACTAATATAAGTCAACATGTAAAGATAAAGAGAAACCAAATATCATACTATCATGACGAGCAAGAAAGTATTCTCTATATATATCCAAGCATCCATTATAATATACATCATATGTACAACAATGGCCTCTAGGGCATATATATAACGAACAGTTTGGCAATTCTTGCATGCGTGGACCATAAGTTCTAACCTATGTGTATTTCGTGTGCCGCTTTGATTTTCGTATTTAATTCGTGTTTACGATACGACGTATTTGAACTATAGGTACCTTCGCGTGGACTTCGGGGTGACAAGGACAGTAAGGCGTCATCGACTTCAGCAAGCGAGGATCGAAGGTGAGTAGATGTATATCTACGGAGGAAGTCGGGTGGATGTCGTATAGCACCCTCTGTTAGTGTATATGCCCTAGAGGCCATTTCTGTATCATACTAGTTTGTATATTACTTAATGGAAGCTTGGAATATTCACCATTGTATAGACAATCTTGCTCAAAATAGTAGTATGCTACTTAGTTTGTTTCTACTTCAACGTGTGTACATGTGTTTCTTTTAACATATCGCCTATATACATTAGTGGAGCCCTTAGGATCTTTGCTTGATTACCAGCGTTGTGATGGTAGTCACACTCGTGGGGGCTGGGTAATCCACAAGAACATCCTTATGCAGGTCCCTAGTCGTAGGACTATCGAGACAGGGCATCGATACTCCGGAGTAGACTAGCGTATGCGCTTCTCATCCCAGCAAGGGAGACGGTCTGTCCCACAGCCGTCAGTACGTCGTACTTGAGATAGTATGCGGGTTCTCATTAGGTTACGAGTACACTGGACAGGACTCGTCGGGGACTGTTGGTTGGTACTATACCTATAGTCAGTTATCAGTTCCCAGGTGACATGAGTACAGCTTAGTCCGCTGACTTGACACTGTCACTTCGCCTCGAGTGTGTTCCCACTGTACTTTGATTACTACCCTACCACGGCTCAAAGGAGTCGTGCAAACAGGTAGTAGTTGGGTGCAGTCCCGAAGCACTTGGAGGCAGTGACGGTTAGATAGGATTCGTCTCTCCCGGTATTGGGAGTTGATATCGCGCTGTGTCGAGGAGAGCCATTACACATAGTCGTCCCTGGCCAGGGCAAGCGAGATACACTGGTAGGTTTCCAGTGTCATCTCAGGATGTTCTGGGCTACACTCCGACACGACTTGTCCCACTATTAGGGGACTGACGTTTACCACCCCCCTAGGCCCGCCATACGATATTCTCAGACGAACAGACCGGACTGTACGCAGATTGTCACAGACAGGCTCAGTACGAGTTCGGATGGGTTCGCCTCATCAGTCTTCTTATCGGCATCTACCTGGGGGTCGTTACGTACAGCTAGTGCCGCTTGCGGTCTGTGGTTAAACCCACTGCCAGCGTAGTGTCGAGTCTTTAGAGTCCCACACAGAGGGTTATTCGCTTTTGGGAAAAACAGAGTAGAGGTCGCATGGTTTTGCGACGGGGTTCGTTCACATCCGTGCACTTGTGCACGTTTGGTGTCCGGACAGTCAGTACTAGCGGGCTCTGGCTTGAGCCAGATCCTAGTATATGTTTTGGGAATAGTTTTATCTCATTGTATTCATGTTCTTCGGAACACGAATGCGGGTGTGTATGCACAATTAACTGAAGCAGAGGCAGAGGATTCTCATTAGGGTTTTGGTACGGGTGTGTATGCACAGTTGACGGTTGTCATTTTCCAAACCCTAATGAACATGTGAATTATGATTAATAATGTTAATTAAAGGGAAATTGAGTTATGGTTAGGGTTGTTGACATTTTGACCAAGGTTGACTAGTTGACCAAGGTTGAAACTTTGACCATCATCATTTCAAGCAAAGACGCTATTTGATCTTTGCAAAACACATTAAATGTGAAATGATAATGGTCATATCAAACCAACCATCACCTTTTTCATTTTGATTAATATTGTTAATTATTAATTCATATATATGTGATATGGTTGTTATTTTCATATGATAATCTCATTCTCATTCTCTCTCATCCTTTGCTCTTCATCTTCCTCTAGCTCAAGGAAAATCCCTCTCATGAGTTGAGAACCATTTCCTTGGAGATAAAACACCAAAACTCATCTCTACTCATCCTAAGGTTGAAGGCTAGCAAGCCTAATACTTTAGTTACCTCAAGATCGAGGAAGGAGCTCAAGGTAGAGACCCTCAGGTGGATCCATCTTTGGCAAGAGAAGGCGACGAGGAGAGAACCATCCGACCACCTCAAGGAGTCCAAGAGAAGGAGTTCAAGTTAAGGTATAACCCCCTAACCGAGTAGGTAAAACTCTTGTTAGTTTCTAGTGTGTTGTTTAGCAAAGATCCGGGTTTTATAGTCCATGTTACCTAGACCCAAAAAATCGTTTTTTACCGTTTCCGCAAGCCCGAAAGAACCGAGAGAGGTAACGTGGACTTACAGTGGTATCAGAGCCTGGCTAAACACACACTAGCATGTTAGCGAAGTATCTAGAATTTCGATCGGACAAAAAAAACCGCAAAACACCCCGGAAAAATGAACTTTCTGTCGATTTTATTTTCTGCTCAAAAAATAATAAATCATGTACTAAAAATCGGCTCAGGGTTTTTAAAGAACACCCAAGAAAAACGATTCGGTGACTCGGCCAACTCACCATGGAACCGCGGCAAGAGCATGCTCTTGCCGTGGATCCGCGGCCGAGTTGACTCGGCCGTGGGTCGTTTCTCCTGCAGTATTCTTATATTGGTGTTTTGTGATTTTTAGGATGGTTTGTTTCTGCCCAGAATTTCCAGAGAACAAATATGTTTTTGGGGTGGTTACAAATCCGTATTTTGATCGATTTTCTGTAGACTTTGGCTAATGGGTTATATCTGTGATGTTATATATGTATTGAACGTCTGCTAATCGCTATACGTCGATTAGTAGGGGTTATACATATCTGTGATCTGTAATGTTGATGGTTTGTGTATATGAATTCATTGGATTGTTGTGGATGAATAGCCGGGGGGTTGTGAGATAAGTATTTTCTTTATCTTTCAATTCATGTAATTTGTAATTGATGTAATATTATTTGTATGGCCGCACAACCGGGATGAGGGTGTAGCCGTCATTGTATAATTTCTTTCATTGTTTTTGCTCCTAGGATAGACCCATAGAGAGGGTGCACAAACTACCGGGTACCTCGAAGTGCCGAGTGGCCTACTCACGTTTTTGACGGAGGTTGCTTCATTTCGGGTATTTGGCGGGTAGTTTACCACACCCGTAGGGGTCTAGGGTGGGGTATTGGCTATTCATCGCGACCGTGTAATCCGCTTTTCGTTACAGGCTCGTACGGAATGCGGATTCCTAGTATATCCAATGTGTTCATCTGTGATCTGGAATGGCTATCATTGCATCTGATGAATGTATATATCTATATATGATATCTATTTAGGCGTTGCTTATGTTTTGCATCCGCGCTAGTCCAGCCCCCGCTCTGTCGTTAGTTAAGTAACCTAACGGGTAATGACGGGGCCCCGTGGCGAATACGGATGGCATAAGTGTACGTCATATTTTTGTTGTTTTCTGCAATGGTAGGATTAAATGATGGGACGCATTAAATTAATGTAAGAAAATAAACCAAAGTAAAGTCATTGGAACAATTTCAAAAACCACTTGGTTTCTTATCAAAAACCAACTTTTAAACGCGGAGCTTAAGCCACTCCTTTTAAAAGCTATCTCGTTCCATCGATTATATCAAGTTCACTACGTTCACGGTTTCGCCAAAACCATTCGTAGCCCTCCGTTATTTCATATGGATAGTCAATAGTATTCAAGCTGTGTTTGTTGGCCAAAGTCAAGGCACAGTGTTTGGTAGCTATTGGGTATTCATATGCAGAATAGATAGATGCGTCGGTTTGGGACAGTCGTACTGCCTTGTTGGCTGAAGTCAAGGGTAGGTACGGATGGGTTCAAATTAACCTGGAGAATGACGGGTTGAACTTGACATGTTACTTATGATTTGTTGGCCAAAGTCAAGGTCATAAGAGCATGGGGCAAAATCTACAATGGGAGTTTCTAAAGAAACCGAAACTTGCTGGTGCTGCATACCATTTGGAGTGTGATGATTCTGGTAGGATTCCTTCAGTTTCGTCACGCGATGATATTTGGATCCCGATCCTACTGTGAGTATATGCTACTCCTCGGGAAATTTCTCACTTAACGATCAATGCTATAAACCAAGTAGGTGTCTAGAAAGGTGTTAGCGGGTCTACGCCCCGAGGAAAAAGAGGTTATTTAATTAAGGAACTTCGCGAAAGCGTTGGAAAACCTCCCTCGAAGTACCAACACTGGCCTGGCAGAATGGTTTAGCAAGTATTGTACGGTGAGATTGATCCCGGCTAATTCTTCCTTTTTGGTTTTAAGAGGAATTCGAGAGACAGTGGGAGCCATCCTGTTTAGACAAATTAAAAACCACTCTAAACTTGCAAGAGCATCATGCTAAAGTGTTTCTTCTCTCTCTCCTAATTGCAGCGACCAATCAACATGACCGGACTTAAGTTATTACTAGATAAAAATATACTGACAGGGCCAAACTACAAAGATTGGCTCAGGAATGTCAAAATGGAAATCACTTACGACAAGTTGGGGTATCTCCTTACCACCAAAGCTCCCCCTGTCCCAGGTCCCACCTCCAGCATCGCGGATATAGAAATCCATAAGATATGGGAGATTGACTGCGCGAAGGCCAAGTGCCTCGTGCTTGCCTCTATGGACAATGAACATCAGAGGAGGCACGAGAATGTGGACCTGGAATCCATATTTCTTCATACAAAAGAACTGTATGGAGAGCAATCCCGTATCGCCAGATACGAAGTCTTGAAAAAGCTGTTTTCGGCGAGATTGGCCGTTGGATCATCGGTAGCGGAACACGTGCTTAAGATGATTGGCTATATTGAAGAGCTCACGGACCTTGGGACCACGTTAGAGAGCGAGCTCTATACTGACTTGATTCTCCAATCTCTTCCTTCCACTTACGCCCAGTTTATCCTGAACTTCAACTTGCAAGAAAAAGAAGTTGAACTTTCAGAACTCCTCAACATGCTGAGGAGTGCAGAGGGCACCCTACAGAAAGGTAAGGAAACATCCACTTTGTTTGTTGGAGGACCTTCCTCTTCTAGGTCCAAGACGAAAGCCACAGGAAAGAAGAAGAAAACCCCCACCAAACCAAGGGGCGGTGTTAGTAAAGTGGAAACGAAGGGAAAAGCAAAGGCAACAAAGATAGCAGGGCAGCTTGTGGGAAAGGAAGAGTGCTTCTATTGTCATAAGAAAGGACACTGGAAAAAGGATTGCAGGGCTTGGAAGGCCAAAAACCAGGATCCGAAGCAAGTTGCAGCTTCGGCTTCAGGTGTGTATGTTATTGAAAACTATCTATCAATAAATTCTACATCCTGGGTATTGGATACCGGATCAGGATCTCATATATGTAATTCTTTGCAGGCACTGAGAAGGCGTAAGGTTTTGAAGGCAGGTGATATGACCCTCAGAGTTGGAAATGGAGCTGGCATGGATGCTGAGTCCGTAGGGGACTATCATCTGGGATTATCAGATGGACACGTTTTGGTTTTGCGTAATTGTTATTTTGTACCCAATGCAACTTGTAATATCATTTCTGTATCTTTATTATCTAAAGAAGGTTATGAATTTGTATTTGTAAATAATATTGTGAACATTCACCTTAATCAAGTTTTGATTGGGTCAGGTACATTAAGCAATGGTATATACGTATTAAACCAACTACAGATTTTCAATGTCCAGAATACACACAAAAGAAAGTCTCCAGAAATCAATCATGCTTTCTTATGGCATTGTAGACTGGGTCACATCAATGAGAGAAGGTTGACAAAGTTACATACAGAAGGATATTTGAATCAGTTCGAATATCAATCATATGCAACTTGTCAATCCTGTCCCAAAGGAAAGATGACAAAGACTTCGTTCACTGGACACGGAGTAAGAGCAAGCGAGCTCTTGGGACTCATATACAGCGACGTGTGCGGTCCTCTGTCAACACATGCGCGAAGCGGTTATTCTTACTTCATTACTTTTACGGATGACTTTTCAAGGTACGGATATGTCTTCTTAATGAAACATAAATCCGAAACCTTTGGAAAATTCCAGGAATATAAGAATGAAGTAGAAAAACAAACCGGAAAAAGTATCAAGACACTGAGATCTGATCGAGGTGGTGAATACTTGAGTGCCGAGTTCCTGGATTACCTAAAAGAGAATGGAATTCTCTCTCAGCTTACTCCTCCATACACTCCGCAACATAACGGTGTATCGGAGAGACGGAACCGGACCCTATTGGATATGGTACGTTCCATGATGAGTAACGCTGAGTTACCGCGATCATTCTGGGGATATGCACTAGAATCAGCTGCATATCTTTTGAACCGAGTTCCAACTGAGACTGTGCCTACCACACCATATCAGATGTGGTGTGGGAAGAAACCCTATCTTAAACATATTAAGACATGGGGATGTCCAGCTTTTGTCAAAAAGCAGCATGCGGAGAAGCTCGAGGCACGCTCAGTTCAGTGCAAGTTTGTAGGATATCCAAAGAACTCCAAGGGATATTTCTTCTATTGCGAAGAGAAACAAAAGGTTTCTGTTTCTCGTCATGCCTGCTTCTTGGAAACTGAGTTTTTAGAAAATCAGATAAGTGGGAGCGCAATAGTGTAGGGTGTTTTTCGTCACCCCATTGAGATGGGAATACGCGCGCGCTTGTCAGGCGTACTATAGATTCCCCCGGCCTAGGGTAGGCCGGGGTTTAATGATTGTGGGGATCCGAATCTCCGGCAACCGCGGACTAAGCTGCCGTTAATTACCCATCGCCTTTGGGGCGAGGGAACCTCCGATTAACGGGTTAAACTGGTCATGCGAACTCAATGTGCAGTATACGTGTGTTCAGTTCTGAAAGGGGGGTTTGGATATATCGGGAGCCACGCAGAGTTTTTACGGGGGTCCCGCTACCCGGATAGCGGGCTGGGGGTCAAGGGGGCTAGCAGCCCCCTTGCGGGGTGCGGGGCAGCGCCCCGTTAGAAATTTTTTTCTAACAGGGACAGTGTCGTGGAGTACGTGTATGTATAAATTTGTATACATATGTATATGTGTATATATGTACACAAAAGAGGGGGAAAAGACATCCAAGGGATGCACAGGTGCGCAAGCGCGCGCGCCACGTGTCGGCACGCGGGCGACTTGCGCACTTGAGCAGTTGCGCAAGCGCGCGCGCCACGTGTCGGCACGCGGGCGCCTTGCGCAACTGCGCAGTTGCGCAAGCGCGCGCGCCACGTGTCGGCACGCGGGCGACTTGCGCACAAGCGCAGTTGCGCAAGCGCGCGCGCCACGTGTCGGCACGCGGGCGACTTGCGCACTTGCGCAGTTGCGCAAGCGCGCGTGCCACGTGTCGGCACGCGGGCGACTTGCGCACTTGCGCAGTTGCGCAAGCGCGCGCGCCACGTGTCGGCACGCGGGCGACTTGCGCACTTGCGCAGTTGCGCAAGCGCGCGCGCCACGTGTCGGCACGCGGGCGACTTGCGCACACAACAGGCTTTTAGCCTAAAAAGATTTCTCTGAAGAGAAATCAAAGAGGAGTTAGACTCCTGAGTGTTTTTTTTTTTTTGTTGGGTTAATGGAAGGGTTCTTCTTCTTCCTCCTGTTGCTTGCTGGATCTTGAAGATCAAGAGATGTAAAATCTCAAAATCTCTCCTTTTTAAGATCTGATGGCAGATCCAAGTTCCCCTTTGTGGGTTTTGTGGTGGAAAACTATTTAGTTTTGAAAAAGGAAGAGTAAAACTCTTGATTTAATTCAAGAGAAAGAAGAAGGTTTTGGAACCTTGAAGAAGGAAGAAAGAGCTCAGCTCTAATTTTTGTGGAGAGAATAAAAGGTATATTTTTTTATTCATCATCATGTTGCCTTTTATAGGCTTACATATTTACATATAGCCCCTTGGGCTTTACAAAAATGGCATTTTGCCCATCCCATGGCTTATGTGCCATTTTATTTTTTGCACTTAAGCCATGGGCTTACAAAATATTGGCTTTATGCCCATTTTGCATACATTCATGTATAAAAAATTACATAAAAATTATTTATTACATGATTCATATTTTAGCATGGAGGAGGCTGGCCGCGGGCTCGACTTGGGCATGGACCCGCTTGACCTGGGCTTGGGCCCACCTGACTTGGGGTTGACCTTGACTTTGACTCGGTCAACGGGGGTGTAAATTTTTACCCCAACAAAGTGCCCCCCATCAATAAATGCACACCGCACATTTGAGTTGTGTGCATGAAATTAATGGATCTTGAAGCTGAACTTCGAGGTGGAACATCATTCCGGAGGCGAAGCATCATCCCGGGGAGCATGATTCCCGAGGATCGGAGCATCATTCCGATTCGCGGAGCATAATTCCAATGTCAGAGCATCATTCCGAAGCGCGGAGCATAATTCCAGGGTCAGAGCATCATTCCGATTTGCGGAGCATAATTCCAGAGGATCGGAGCATCGTTCCGATGGGCGGAGCATAATTCCAGGGTTCGGAGCATCATTCCGAAGAGCGGAGCATAATTCCAGGATTCGGAACATCGTTCCGAAGGGCGGAGCATGATTCCAGGATTCGGAGCATCTTTCCGAAGAGCGCAGCATGATTCCAGAGTTCGGAGCATCTTTCCGAAGAGCGGAGCATGATTCCAGGGGTACGGAGCATCATTCCGAAGTGCCGCAGACATTCTGACCGAAGCATGATTTCGATGCAGAGGTAAATTCCTAGGCGAAGTATAATTCCGACAAGGAAGGCAAATATTCCGAGGCGAAGCATTGATTTCGACACGGGATATATTCTGAGACGGAGCATGATTCCGGCGCAGAACTTGTTGGCTAACTTGATTCCGAGACGAAGCATAATTTCGACAGAGAAGGCAGGTACACCGAGGCGAAGCATCATTTCGACACGGGGTGCATTCTGAGACGAAGCATAATTCCGACGCAGAGCTTGCTGGTTGACTTGATTCCGAGGTGGAGCATAATTCCGGCAGGGAAGGTAGATATCCCGAGGCGAAGCATGATTTCGACACGGGGTAAATTCTGGGACGGAGCATGATTCCGCCGTAGAGGTTGTTGGTTTGATTTGATTTGGGTTGACATCAGCATCGCTACACTGGAATATGGTACCAGGAGCGAATCATCATTTGTCATGAGAGGATTTGGGAATTGTTTTTTTTTTTTTTTTTGTTTGGCATCAGCATCACTACACTGGAATATGGTACCAGGAGCGAATCATCATTTGTCCTGAGAGGATTTTGGGATTGGTTTTGGTTGGCATCTGCATTGCTGCACTGGAATAATGCAGGAGCAACTCATCATGTGCCCCAAGAGGATTTGGGAATTGGTGGCTTAGGAGACAGGTTTAGATCCCTGTCACCTAAGGCTTTTCCATTTTGTGAGCCGTAAGGGTCTCACAAAGCATTTTCTCCCTACGGATCGTAAGGATCCCGCAGGTGTATTTTCTCCTTAGGAGTCGTGGGGACTCCTAAGTGTGTTGCTCCTTTGTGAGTCATAGGGATCTCACGCGGGAATTTTCTCCTCACAAAGTCGAGAGGACTTTGCGAGTGCATTTCATTTCTTCTTTTTTTCTTCGAGTTTGCGCCCTTTCGGGTTTTCACAAACTCGCCGGCAGTCCTGCTGTTTTTACTCACGGAGCCCTTTCGGGTTTTCATCCGTGCCCATTTTGCTTATGGACGTACCGTTCTTCTTTTTATTTTATTATTATTATTATTATTATTATTATTATTATTATTTATTTATTTTTTTATTTTTTTGAGAGATTGGGATTGTTTTACGCCCGTGGATTGTATACGGTTTTGCAGGATGTATGATCCAGACCGTAGGGCCGGAAAAATTTTGGGTCATTGTTGGCGTCTGCATCGCTGCACTGGAATATGGTACCAGGAGCGACTCATCATTCGCCGTTGGGATATGGGAGTTGGAATTTGGTTGGCGTCTGCATCGCTGCACTGGAATATGGTACCAGGAGCGACTCATCATTCGCCGTTGGGATATGGGAGTTGGAATTTGGTTGGCGTCTGCATCGCTGCACTGGAATATGGTACCAGGAGCGACTCATCATTCGCCGCTTGGGGATTGGGGAGCGATGGCTTAGGAGACAGGTTTGGATCCCTATCACCTAAGACTTTTCAATTTTATGGGCCGTGAGGGTCCCATAAAAGCATGTTCTCCCTGCGAGTCGTTAGGATCCCGCAGGTGTATTTTCTCCTTAGGAGTCGTGAGGACTCCTAAGTGTGTTTTTCCTTTATGAGTCGTAAGGATCCCACGAAGGTTTGTTCTCCTCATGTATCGTGAGGACACATGAGTGGGTCTTCTCAATGAAGCATAATTCCAAAGGCGGAGACCAGCCGCGTAACTGGTGGTTGCGGTGGGGCATGGGTATGCTGAGAATTATTTGAGCCCGTGGATTGTATACGGTAGTCAATTTGGGGACTGGCCGTAGGGCTGGGAGAATTTTGGCAATTTGAATTTTTGTTGGCGTCTGCATCGCTGCAGTGGAATATGGTACCAGGAGCGACTCATCATTCGCCGTTGTTTTGTTTATTATATTTTTTTTGGTTTTTGTTTTTGTTTTACCGCGATTGCTCTATCATTTCAGCTTTTATTATCGCGAAGGTCGCGATCGCCCTATCATTTCGGCTATTTATTCGCGGTTGCCCCATCATTTCGGCATTATTTTCATTTTTTTTTATTTTTACTCGCTGATTTTTATTGCGAGTTGCCCCATCATTTCGGCTTTATTTTCATTTTTATTTTTACTCGCTGATTTTTATTGCGAGTTGCCCCATCATTTCGGCTTTATTTTCATTTTTATTTTTACTCGCTGATTTTTATTGCGAGTTGCCCCATCATTTCGGCTTTTCTTTATTTTTCTTTTATTTACACATTTTTTTTTATTTACATTTTTTTTACATTCCCAGTTTAACGACTTAGAGGTCGATTGTTCCCAGTTTAATGACGTGGCGGTCGCCTGTTTTCAGAGAAAGGCAGATGTCTGAGAGAATCGGTTTCACGAAGAACTTCGGTCTCCGTTTGTATGAAATTGGCGGTCGCGTCTTGACTGTTTACTAACACGCCTTTGGACAGTTCTATCTCTCCTGCCTTGTATTGCTTTTCGACCCAATCTTTGAAGACGAAGCAGTCCTCAATAGCATGACCTATCACTCTGTGATAGGGGCAGTATTTGGGGTCGTCGGTCATATTCGCTTCCTGCGGTCTTTTTGACTCTGGCAGTTGTAGACCGTTCTTCAGGGCGTCTTTGAATATTTTACGGATTTTGTCCCTTCTGAAGGAATAGACCTTATCCAGCTTCTCTTTTAGTGGAGATTCTCCTCCCTCTCCGAACACTGGCTTCCGAGGCTGGTTGGCGCTAGGCCCGCTCATCCCTTGCTTATTTCGGTTAGCCGAAGCATTGAAAGACTCAGAATCGTCGGAATTTCCGCCTTTGCGATTATCGTCCTTTCGGTTTCTCCATGACCTGTTGTTATTTTGGGAATCCGAGGAGGACTCCTGCTTTGAGCGCTCCAGCATCTGAACTTTCCTGGTCAGCTCTTGGAATGTTTTGAGACCCGCGGTGCATAGAAACGGGGCCATCCAATTATTGAGATTTCCGACGAGGAGACTGACAGATTGGTCCTGCTCTATCGGTGGTTCACATTTGACGGAGAGATTGCGCCATCGGGTTATAAAATCCGTGTTGCTTTCGTTGTTCTTGGGCTTGGTCCTTACGAGCTCGGCAATGGTGATCTTATCGCTGACGCTCATGAACCTTTGTCGAAACAAAGATTCCATTTGGACGAAAGTAGTAACGGAGCCATCTGGTATGCTCGCGTACCAGTCGAAAGCAACATCTGTCAGGCTATTAACGAACTGGCGGAGGAGAAGCGCATCATTGCCCCCAGTATTCCCGCAAGAGGCTTTGAAGTGGGCGATGTGTTGATTCGCATTTCCCGTTCCATCGAATCTTCCGAATTTAGGGATGACATAGCCGCTAGGAAATTCCACCAGATCATACTGAGCAGGATATGGTCTCCCACTACTGCTGATATCTTTTTGCGCTTCGGCTTCGGCCACCAATGTTTTGACTTTGCTGGCAACCATATCCATGATTTGATCTTGAGTTAGCGGGCTACTGTCATCGGTAGCCAAGACATTTCCTGAAATAGGATGCGATTGACTTTCATGAGGTCCGCCCACTTTTGGATTTGAGGGAATAGGCGTCGGTTGCTTTGGGACACCGTTTCCCGGTTCATGAGCTGAGCCCTGTGCTTGATTGGGCGGCTGAGAGGCAAGTTGGGCCGTAAGCCGTAAGACGACATTTGTCAAGTCGTCGATCTTTGAGTAGAGCTTGGCCATCTCCTTATCTTTGCTTCTGAGCTGTTTTCGGAGCTCTTGGAGAAGTTGCTGCTCTGCGGTCTTAGGACGGAAAGTTGGCTCATCTTCGCTTTCCGAGCCTGACTCCTCATGAATTGAGGGCTCTCTCTGCCTATTAGCCTCATCGAGAGGGTTTTCATCATCTAGCAGAGGCGGATGTTCTTGGGAAGTGGCAACCACATTCAAGCCAGATTGGATTTGAGATGTGGTAGCCCCATCCTTGCTCTTGCTGCGCGTGCCCACCACGTAGACAGTGTGGATAACACATTCAGCCATCCCCTCATCTTTGGCGGGGTAACCCTGTTCTTCGAACCTCATGAGGTTTAGCCTGGCAGTAGCCCTAGCCCTTTTGTTGGCTCTATATCTGAGCCTTTTCTCCCTCAGCTTCTCGATTTTGAAGGCTTGGCCGGCATTTGCTACCCGGGAAGCCGTTATGAGTTGATCAGAGGGGAGCTTAGAGAAGGCACCCGATCGAGCAGTGGTCAAGGGCACCGCTGGAGCTTGCTCAGGACGCGTTGTAACTTTATTGGTGTTGATGGCCTTGCCCCCAGCTGGGGCCAAGGAAATTCGTTCAGACACCGACTTGCGTTTGGGTTGGGGCGCCCTTGAGATCACCACATTTGTTCTCCTGCCTTTCGAGACCGGTTTGTCTGCCACCGGGGCTTGAGGAGCTGGGATGGCGCCAACTGGCATGAACAGAATAGAGCCGAATGGTAGCAGCGGCTCCTCCCATTGTCACCCGAGACTGGCCGGGAGGACCGTCCTGGAGTCTATCTTCATCGTGTAGGAGAAAGGAGCTGAGTTCATCATCGAAGACATCGTCGGAAGGTGATTGCTTGAAAATCTGCATGAAAAAGTATTATTTTAGTATAAATATAGACATGTAAATTGATTGAGTTCGCATGAACGTTTAACCCGAAATATGGGAGGAGAGATTGGTCCCACCGGGCGTGCCAGAGTCTGTAGGGTGTTTTTCGTCACCCCATTGAGATGGGAATACGTGCGCGCTTGTCAGGCGTACTACAGATTCCCCCGGCCTAGGGTAGGCCGGGGTTTAATGATTGTGGGGATCCGAATCTCCGGCAACCGCGGACTAAGCTGCCGTTAATTACCCATCGCCTTTGGGGCGAGGGAACCTCCGATTAACGGGTTAAACTGGTCATGCGAACTCAATGTGCAGTATACGTGTGTTCAGTTCTGAAAGGGGGGTTTGGATATATCGGGAGCCACGCAGAGTTTTTACGGGGGTCCCGCTACCCGGATAGCGGGCTGGGGGTCAAGGGGGCTAGTAGCCCCCTTGCGGGGTGCGGGGCAGCGCCCCGTTAGAAATTTTTTTCTAACAGGGACAGTGTCGTGGAGTACGTGTATGTATAAATTTGTATACATATGTATATGTGTATATATGTACACAAAAGAGGGGGAAAAGACATCCAAGGGATGCACAGGTGCGCAAGCGCGCGCGCCACGTGTCGGCACGCGGGCGACTTGCGCACTTGCGCAGTTGCGCAAGCGCGCGCGCCACGTGTCGGCACGCGGGCGCCTTGCGCAACTGCGCAGTTGCGCAAGCGCGCGCGCCACGTGTCGGCACGCGGGCGACTTGCGCACTTGCGCAGTTGCGCAAGCGAGCGCGCCACGTGTCGGCACGCGGGCGACTTGCGCACTTGCGCAGTTGCACAAGCGCGCGCGCCACGTGTCGGCACGCGGGCGACTTGCGCACACAACAGGCTTTTAGCCTAAAAAGATTTCTCTGAAGAGAAATCAAAGAGGAGTTAGACTCCTGAGTGTTTTTTTTTTTTGTTGGGTTAATGGAAGGGTTCTTCTTCTTCCTCCTGTTGCTTGCTGGATCTTGAAGATCAAGAGATGTAAAATCTCAAAATCTCTCCTTTTTAAGATCTGATGGCAGATCCAAGTTCCCCTTTGTGGGTTTTGTGGTGGAAAACTATTTAGTTTTGAAAAAGGAAGAGTAAAACTCTTGATTTAATTCAAGAGAAAGAAGAAGGTTTTGGAACCTTGAAGAAGGAAGAAAGAGCTCAGCTCTAATTTTTGTGGAGAGAATAAAAGGTATATTTTTTTATTCATCATCATGTTGCCTTTTATAGGCTTACATATTTACATATAGCCCCTTGGGCTTTACAAAAATGGCATTTTGCCCATCCCATGGCTTATGTGCCATTTTATTTTTTGCACTTAAGCCATGGGCTTACAAAATATTGGCTTTATGCCCATTTTGCATACATTCATGTATAAAAAATTACATAAAAATTATTTATTACATGATTCATATTTTAGCATGGAGGAGGCTGGCCGCGGGCTCGACTTGGGCATGGACCCGCTTGACCTGGGCTTGGGCCCACCTGACTTGGGGTTGACCTTGACTTTGACTCGGTCAACGGGGGTGTAAATTTTTACCCCAACAAATAGAATTGGATGAAATTCCAGAACCACGAGCTATTACTGAAATCTTAGAAGAACTAGAGGGTTCGAAAGAACATGACATTCCTACACCGCTCCGCAGGAGTAGTAGGCAGTCTCATCCGCCCGAGAGATACTACGGCTTTCTCATAGACGGGGATAGAGAGGATTGCATCATTGATAGTGATGAGCCTACTAGCTTCCAGCAGGCCATTCAGAGCGTTGACTCAGTAAAATGGCTGGATGCAATGCGGACCGAAATGGAGTCCATGTACACCAACAAAGTATGGACTTTGGACATTGCTCCAGATGGGGTAAAACCCATAGAATGCAAGTGGATCTTCAAGAAGAAGATTGATGTAGATGGACAGGTTGAGAACTATAAGGCTAGACTTGTTGCAAAGGGTTTTCGTCAAAGACCTGGTTTGGACTATGACGAAACCTTTTCTCCAGTGGCTATGCTGAAATCCATTCGGATCTTTCTTGCTATTGCTTCCTTCCACGATTATGAGATTTGGCAGATGGACGTAAAGACCGCTTTTCTAAATGGAAATTTAGAGAAGTGTATCTATATGGACCAGCCAGAGGGTTTCATTCAGAGTGGGAGCAGAGGAAAGGTGTGCAAGTTGCTTAAGTCCACTTATGGACTAAAGCAGGCATCGCGGAGTTGGAACGTCTGTTTTGATGAGACGGTCAAAGAATTTGTCTTTATCAAAAATCCAGATGAACCATGCATCTATAGTAGATTTGTAGCAAGAACTGTCATATTCCTCGTTTTATACGTAGATGACATTCTCTTGATAGGAAATGACATTCCTATGCTACAATCTGTCAAAGGGTTCTTGTCACACAGGTTCTCCATGAAAGACCTGGGTGATGCCACTTACATTCTGGGGATCCAGATCCATCGTGATAGATCCAAGAGGATATTAGGACTTTCGCAGTCCAGGTACATCGACACCATACTGAAAAGATTCAGTATGGAAGATTCCAAGCGCGGTAATCTACTGGCTTGTCACGGGATCACCTACTCCAAAGAGATGTCTCCCAAGACTGATTTGGAATGGGTTCGCATGTCTATTATACCCTACGCTTCTGAGGTAGGCTCTATAATGTATGCGATGATGTGTACCAGACCAGATGTAGCTTATGTACTGAGTGTGGTAAGCAGGTATCAGTCAAACCCTGGGGAGAAGCACTGGATAGCGGTAAAGAATATTCTCAAGTACCTGAGAAGGACTAAGGAGATGTTCTTGGTGTATGGCGGAAAAGACTTCCAGATCGAGGCCTTTGCTGACTCCAGCTTCCAGAGTGACAAGGATGATTCCAAGTCCTTGTCGGGTTATGTCTTTATCCTCAATGGAGGGGCGGTGTGTTGGAAGAGTTCCAAACAGGAAACCGTTGCTGACTCAACGATGGAAGCGGAATATATCGCTGCATCTGATGCCGCAAAAGAAGCCGTCTGGATGAGGAAGTTCTTGAAAGAACATCAGGTGGTTCCGTCCATTGTTGATCCAATACCTCTGTATTGCGACAACAACGGGGCTATAGCTTTAGTGAAGGAACCCAGGTCCCATCAGAAATCCAGACACATCTTGAGGCGGTATCACCTGATCAGGGAGATCGTGGATCGCCAGGAGATCGAGGTTCGGAGGGTTGCTTCAGAAGATAACACTGCAGATCCATAAACGAAGACCTTACCACAGACTGAGTTCGAGGGGCTGATCGAGATGATAGGTCTTCGATACGCCAGTACATGGCCTTAGTGCATGTGGGAGATTGTTAGTGTATATGCCCTAGAGGCCATTACTCTATCATACTAGTTTGTATATTACTTAATGGAAGCTTGGGATATTCACCATTGTATAGACAATCTTGCTCAAAATAGTAGTATGCTACTTGGTTTGTTTCTACTTCAATGTGTGTACATGTGTTTCTTTTAACATATCGCCTATACATATTAGTGGAGCCCTTAGGATCTTTGCTTGATTACCAGCGTTGTGATGGCAGTCACACTCGTGGGGGCTGGGTAATCCACAAGCACATCCTTATGCAGGTCCCTAGTCGTAGGACTATCGAGACAGGGCATTGATACTCCGGAGTAGACCAGCGTATGCGCTTCTCATCCCAGCACGGGAGACGGTCTGTCCCATAGCCGTCAGTACGTCGTACTTGAGATAGCATGCGGGTGCTCGTTAGGTTACAAGTACACTGCACAGGACTCATCGGGAACTGTTGGTTGGTACTATACCTATCGTCGGTTATCAGTTTCCAGGTGACATGAGTACAGCTTAGTCCACTGACTTGACACTGTCACTTCGCCTCGAGTGTGTTCCTACTGTACTTTGATTACTACCCTACCACGGCTCAAAGGAGTCGTGCAAACAGGTAGTAGTTGGGTGCAGTCCTGAAGCACTTGGAGGCAGTGACGGTTAGATAGGATTCGTCTCTCCCGGTATTGGAAGTTGATATCGCGCTGTGTCTAGGAGAGCCATTACACATAGTCGTCCTTGGCCAGGGCAAGCGAGATACACTGGTAGGTTTCCAGTGTCATCTCAGGGTGTTCTGGGCTACACTCCGACACGACTTGTACCGCTATTAGGGGACTAACGTTTACCACCCCCCTAGGCCTGCCATGCAATATTCTCAGACGAACAGACCGGACTGTATGCAGATTGTCGCAGACAGGCTCAGTAGGAGTTCGGATGGGTTCGCCTCATCAGTCTTCTTATCGGCATCTACCTGGGGGCCGTTACGTACAGCTAGTACCGCTTGCGGTCTGTGGTTAAACCCACTGCCAGCGTAGTGTCGAGTCTTTAGAGTCCCACACAGAGGGTTATTCGCTTTTGGGAAAAACAGAGTAGAGGTCGCATGGTTTTGCGACGGGGTTCGTTCACATCCGCGCACTTGTGCACGTTTGGTGTCCGGAAAGTCATTACTAGCAGGCTCTGGTTTGAGCCAAATCCTATTATATGTTTTGGAGTTAGTTTTATCTCATTGTATTCGTGTTCCTCGGAACACGAATGCGGGTGTGTAAGCACAGTTAACTGAGGCAGTGGCAGAGGATTCTTATTAGGGTTTTGGTACGGGTGTGTATTCACAGTTGACGGTTGTCATTTTCCAAACCCTAATGAACATGTGAATTATGATTAATAATGTTAATTAAAAGGAAATTGAGTTATGGTTAGGGTTGTTGACATTTTGACCAAGGTTGACTTGTTGACCAAGGTTGAAACTTTGACCATCATCATTTCAAGCAAAGATGCTCTTTGATCTTTGCAAAACACATTAAATGTGAAATGATAATGGTCATATCAAATCAACCATCACCTTTTTCATTTTGATTAATATTGTTAATTATTAATTCACATACATGTGATATGGTTGTTATTTTCATATGATAATCTCATTCTCATTCTCTCTCATCCTTTGCTCTTCATCTTCCTCTAGCTCAAGGAAAATCATTCTCATGAGTTGAGAACCATTTCCTTGGAGATAAAACACCAAAACTCATCTCTACTCATCCTAAGGTTGAAGGTCTAGCAAGCCTAATACTTTAGTTACCTCAAGATCGAGGAAGGAGCTCAAGGTAGAGACCCTCAGGTGGATCCATCTTCGGCAAGAGAAGGCGATGAGGAGAGAACCATCCGACCACCACAAGGAGTCCAAGAGAAGGAGTTCAAGTTAAGGTATAACCCCCTAACCGAGTAGGTAAAACTCTTGTTAGTTTCTAGTGTGTTGTTTAGCAAAGATCCGGGTTTTATAGTCCATGTTACCTAGACCCTAAAAATCGTTTTTTACCGTTTCCGCAAGCCCGAAAGAACCGGGAGAGGTAACGTGGACTTACACCCTCACAACCATAGAATAGGTTATATATATATTATATTATATATGTGTTGATGCAAGACTTGGAAACTTAGCAAATAGGGTTTTAGGAGACCATAGGATTAGAATAAGTGTATTCAAAGAAAGGTATAACCTAAGTCTATTTTACCTTAGTCGTGAACCTTAGGATATGTGTTGTTACACACACACACTTAGTTTATGTGTGTGTGTATATGTGTGTGTGTGTGTGTGTGTGTGTGTGTGTGTGTATATAGACACACACACACACGCGCGCGTGAGATGAGGATATTATGTTATGATATATGGATATGAGTCGATATGATCGGACATGATGTCATGAGGTTCTGATTTATGATCGACTCGAGATCTCGTTATTGATATGAAATATTAAAGGATCGATGGGCAAAATACACATGACATGCGATAACATGTGACTTGATATGATATTAGATTGTACGAGACCTTACATCCGTACCCCTGATTTTGATATTGTACGATGGATGATACCGTACGAATTATGATACATATATGATATTTGACCCGTACCCTCGATTTTGAGGATGTCGTACGATGGATTTTACCATATGAGGTATACATGGTGATTGATCCGCACTCTTGACTCGAGGATGCCGTACGATATACTGTACCGTACGAGATGCTATAAGGCTGGATCGCTCGGAAATATTATAGACCTTCTTATATCTTTCGACTCATTTCCTAATTTAGTCTTTAGTTGCTTAGATAGATGTTAGCTTAGGCTCGAGTCATACCTTTTTTCAAAACTAACGAATCCTAGGCATTTTCAAAGGATAAACCGAGGGACGCTACGGATTTTCAAAAGACATCTCTTTTCTCAAAAACACCGTAGTCCCTACTTTTCTAAAAACAACGATTTGTGCTATTTAAACAAGATAAACGGTATGGCTCGTATATTGGTATGTATATCTTATCTTGCTGCATTTACTATTTACTTTTCTGCTATGTTTATGTTAATTCCATTTCATTGCATATATATACATGTGCTTCATTAGGTTATACGATCTCGTCTGCTAGGAAAAATGCACCATTACTGATGATGCGTATGTTGCACGTACATCTACTGGCCAGCTCACACACATCATCATCGGTAATTGCCATTCCACGTACACATTAGAGAACCGTTACTTCACTCGTACTATCTGATAAATTGTAGTTTACTAGTATTTTTTAGAATTCATGATCTCACTTGTTAGTTTAGATATTGCATTTCTTTACTTAGATACTGCATGCATTCATATATTCATTCTGTTATGCACTGTTGAAGGGTCTTATGCCGATATTCATTGATCATTATTAGCTCATGATTTGAGATTCCGATTTTATGATATTTCTGGATTTTTGGGAAACCGCATGTTTAATTGAAAACTTATGCTCCTTTTAAAATAAAAATGCGGTTTTTCCCTTGATATGATATGTGGGCGTCCACCATAGGATTTCTCGGTTCTATAGTATGTATGATATATGATTACCCACCACGAGGAGCGAGGGTGACACCGTCTGTGGGTACATGGTGGACCCGGTGCGGTACCCCGGGGCAAGAATGACGTATATATAGAGAGATAGAGACGTTGAGACCGGCAGGGGAGCACTACCGACCAGTGATAGTTGGCGCGACGGATATCCGGAGGATACCGACCATAATCGTGAGATCAGATGATATGGGCCGATCCGGACTGACGGAGCTCGAGATTTAGATGATATGGGCCGATTCGGACTGACGGAGCCCGAGATATACAAGGATTATGTATCACTGCTGGACACGGTTTTTATGATGTTTTCGAGTGTCGATGTTGGGCACTCAGGTTTTAACATGATTTGGTGGGTCGTTGCTGGACACACATTGGATGATGCATTCATACATTATACATATAACATGTTACAATTTTATGACACGGACATGAGTACTTGATATTACACATATGCTTATTTTATTACCTTTGTTGTTACTCGATGATATCGTATTATTATTATTATTGTACCGTACTGTATGACCTACAAGATAGTCATACCGTCGGTTTCTTCTCGGTGATGTCTTCTACTCATGAGTTGGCAACTCACCTCCGTTGTGCCACAGTTTCTTGCAGGTTTTGACCACACAGGTTTTCGTTGCGGCTTTGCTGGCATACCGCTTTCCTTCCGGGTGATTGCTTTGGTAGGTGGGGTACACTTGCATCGTGACCACCTGTTGTACTTGTATATTTATTTCTGTTGTATCTTGGTAAAGCTCCATCAACCAGGCTTTGTATATTTGTAGATTTAGATAACACTGTTGTATATTCTTTCGGCCTTAGAGTCATGCTTATGTATTATGCTTTATTCTGGTTTTTCTTGATGGATATTAGTTTTCTTGCTTATTTACTGTGTTTTGATCCTCGCCTTCGACGTTGTATATTTATATCATTGCGTTGTTGTTTCCACCCATTGGCGAAGAGCTAGCTCCCGCTTGGGGATGCCTATATCTATTATTGCTTTCGGGTTAAGATTTACAAAGGAGGTGTTGCCCAAACTTCAAACGACGAAAAATGTTTTCAAGATAGATATAAAGTATTGCATTTTCATAAGATATAACTTATGTTTTAAAGAAAGATCTTGATTTCATTATGTCGTTATTTCAAAACTTCACCTCCGCTATTTTTTTTCCCTAAAAAGGTTTAGATTTCTGGGCTTTTGGCTTACTTGAATTAAGTGGGGTCCTATAGACTTCATATGATTCAAGTGCCAGTCTCGTACCTTTTTCAGGTCTTGACACCTAGCTGAAGAGAAACGAAGTAGGGCACATATGGAGATATGTGCGGGAGCTTGATTCAATACGAGTATGTGATACCGTATTCAAATCTAGCGATATTTGATATCGGTTAGGTTATATGTGATATAACTGGATTATTGAATCAAGTGTTGATTTAATGATTTGATTTATGTATATATATTTGATATTGGCCGGTTATATATGATATAACTGGATTATTGAATCAAGTGTTGATTTAATATCTAATATTGAATATTAGCCGGTTATATGTGATATAACCGGATAATTGTATCCAGTGTTGATTTAATGTTTTGAAATACATATATAAATGATATTTTTCGGTTATATATGATATAACCGGATTATTGAATCAAGTGTTGATTTAATAATTTGATATATATATTTATATATTTGATATATATATATATATATACTAATATTTAGCTCACTAAAGATTTTCTTCTCTTTATATATATATATATATATATATATGATATATACATATATATATATATATATATATATATATATATGCATTTGTATCATGGTTGATGATACAAAGAACTAAGATATATGGGAATCACACATGAGGTTAAATGATGATTAGATAATGGTTTTATTTATGAATTAAAGAAAATGGAGAATGAGTCATTACTTGGAGATGCTTGTAGAAGCCTTGAGAAGCCATGACTCACCTCTTGTTCATTGTTTTTATTCATAGATATTTTCCTACATCATCTCATCACTCACCTTATGGTTCATGCTCTCATAAATCCATGTTCATCCTCTTCATTCTCCTCACTCTAGGGTTTTTCTTGAGTTGAGAAAATAAAAGAGAAAATTATTTCTAGTGAGTAAATCTCTTACTTCGTCAACCTACACTAATCTAGCCCATTAGTTTAGGTTGTTTGCTTCACTAATAGTTTGATTAGTGAAGAGTGCGCTTGAGTTAGAGAGACTTCAAGGTGGATCATTTTCGGCCTCAAAGACTATAAGCAGGCTCGTTCCTTTTATCAAGTGGAGTCGAAGAAGAGTTCTAGGGACTACTACATGGAGCTTTTGAAGTGAAGGACCGGTCTACAAAGGTTGTATTATCTCTTCACTTTGTGTAGAACTTGTTTGCTACCTATAAAACCGTAATTCTCTAGTTCGATTCTAGGTTAGTATACTTAGCACTCTAGATTTTTTAAAATTGCATACTTGATACTTGTATAAACCTAGTAGAGGTGCTAAGACATACTTTTAGATATCGCACTGTGCAGGACACGAAAATAGCCAGAAGTCCGTGGCCACAGCAATAGAGATAAACTGGTAAGTGTTACCAGTTGTATCTCTTTGGTTATGAGTCCTCTGTCAGCACGACTTATCGAGTTATTGGGGTTCTTGAAGATTCCACTCCTAGACCCGGTATGTAATACTCTATGATGAAGAGACCGGACTGTACGGTGACTGTCACTTATAGACTTTGTGGGGTCCAGATGAGTTCGCTCGTCGACCAGCCTTTATCTTGCTCAAACCTGGGTAGCCGTTACATATAGCTAGTGCCACTGACGAGTTTGTGGGTTAACCCGAAAGGTGTTAATTCTAAAAGTCTTTCAGATTCAATCAGATACGATCCTGTATAACCTACTGCTAGCGTATTGATAGGTCTTTAGAGTCCCGCAACGAAAGTGCATGCCCGGGAAAAACGCGATGTGATATATGTATAGGGATACGTGCATGAGTTCGATAAAATGTGTATATTGGATATACATGTTTAATCCGACGACTGTTATACTAGCCGGTTCAAAAGCCGGAATATCAAGTCAAGTGTTGACTTGATAACCGTACTTATGATGCAGTTTCTAGTATAGTGTATATGATACACACACTCTACAGTACATTGATACTGTGAAGATATTGATGGTAATTCATGTATGTGATACATGATGTGTACGTGTATAGGATACATGTACTAATACTTATTTAATATATATATATATATATATTTTTGATTTATATATTAATTCCCACCATTAAATATTATGTATAAATAAATATGTGTGTGTGTGTAAATGTATATATATATATATATTAATATATACATATATATTATTATTTTTTTATGGGTAGTTAATGGTGGGGCCCACCCTCTCTCTTGTGTGTGTCACACACACATGAGAGAGAGAAAGAGTGGGAGAGTGTATGTGTCATATATTACATGACATGGGTGGAAAAATAAGGGAGAGATAATTCATTTTTCACTAGCCATCAATTTTATCTTCTTTTTCCTCATACAAGAGCTTGAGCTTTGTAGGTTAATTGAAGATATTTCCATGGTGAGGGAGCGAAAAAAAGATAGAGTACCCAGAATTCGCATCACCTTCCTCCACGACTAGCGAGCCTCTGGAGGAAGTTTCTCCGTCCGGTGATGGAGTTAGAGCTCGGGCAGCCTGCTTTCAACGCCGATCATCTAAGGCGAGGTGGTCGGCGTCCAAACGCGTTCAGGAGCTCACGAAGTTTAGACGGGGTCTTTCGGGATCAGCCGGACACGCTACAAAGGATGTAACACATCTCTACTCTTTCTTATTGTTCTTTACATTTTGCTAGATATTAGTGCTTGAACGATTTTTGGCGTATGGTCAATCGCTCTCCTAAGGAATTTTTATTTTTCGTCCAGTCCCGCTTCTACTGCGTGCACGCACGGAGCGTGCCCGACCCTACAGTATATTCATGTTTTATTTACATGCACTGGGTTTACCCCACGGCGGAATGCTCGAGTAGCAGGGTTCTAGAGGGCAACAGACCTCCATCTCATGGCGTTGAGACCGGGGTGCCTTACTCTAGAATTGGCGGACTATTCATCACACTCGTAGGGGTATAGGAATGACCCATGGAGGGATGCCTAAGTCACCGAATCTTAGAAGTGCTGGGTGGCCCACTCACTTCGTTGATAGGGGTTGCCTCGCTTCTGGGATTGGCGGCCGCACTTGTAAGGGTCTAGGATCCGATACTACGTGCTATCCACACGACCGAGAAAATTGCATTTCATATTTGGCTCCATTGAAATTTACTTTTCCTAGATTATCTGCAATTCCATACTATGCTTGCTTCTGTTCTTCTGTTGTGATGCTTCTGTGATGTTATTTGATATCATGCATGAGACGAATATTTGAATATTATATATATATATATATATATATATTAGATGTTATATATGTTTTGCATCCACGCTAGTCATGTCCCCGCACTGCCGTAAGTTAAGTAAGCTTACGGTGAAGACCCGGGACCTAGTGGCGAATGTGGATGGCATATATGTGCGTACCTATTTTCGTTTCTTTCTGGTATGATATGATTAATTGTTGGGACGACATTAATTCTGATTAATGCAAGTAAAACAAACGTAAATGATGTTGTGGGAACATATTTTGTTTTAAAACTGACATTACAGTCGTTTCCTTTTACTTTGCAAAGTGGTAGTCGGTCATGAATATCATGCACCTCATTCAACGAAGCAAGATCCTAGATCCCTTAACGGGGATTGACCTCTTGGGCAAAAGTTTACGTCACTGTAATAACTTAACTATAGTCAATTCTTTTGCTTTGCATAGAGGTATTCAGTTTGGAATATTCAGCACCTCATTCGATGAGGAAAGAGCCTAGATCCTTTCAGAGGGAGTGACATCATTAGTAAAAGTGTGCGCCACTATATATTTGTAAAACCAACCGGTTTCCTTCAGCGATATCAAGTTCATTATGTTAAAGGTTTTTCGCCAAAATCTAGCCGTAGCCCTCTGTCATTTCAGATTAGTAGTGTTTAGTATTCGTATTGCGTTTGTTAACCTAGTCAAGGCATAGTGTGCGGTAGGTAAATGGTACTTTTCTACGCATAGATATGCGATTGGTTAGGACAATCGTGCGGCCCTATTGACCTAGTCAGGGGCTCGTGAAGGTGGGTTTAATGCAATCAAGAAAATAACCGTTTGAACTTGACTAGCTGTTTATGGTTTGTTGACCTAGTCAAGGTCATAAGACGTCAGGGGCAAACACCATATTGGGAGTTTCAAATACAAGGGAAACTTGCCAACTATGCGCATACCGTCTGAAGTGTGGTGATTTTGGTCGGCTACAGTCAAATTTATCACACAATGATAGTTGGGTCCCGATTCCCACTGATGAGTAGGTTTTACTCCTTGGGAGATTTTCACTTCACAATTAGCTAACCTATTAGGTTTCTAGAAAGTGTTAATGAGGTTACGCCTTTGTGGAAACAGGGTTATTTAATTCGGTCCATGCAAAAGCATGGGGGACCTCCCTCGGAGTACCAACACCGACCTGGCTAAATGGTTAGCAAACTTATAAGGTGTATATGATTTTGACTAGTTCTCCTTTTATGGTTTGAAGGAGAATTCAAGAAAATAGTGGGAGCCATCTTGATTAGATAAAGTGATTAACCATTCTAATCTAGGTTAGAATACACACCGAGTGTTTCTTTTCTCTCTCTGTGGTTTGCGACCATGACCTACCTTAATCTAAAACTCATGAACCAACTTAACCGAACCTTCTTACACACTTTGGCTTTTGGATTGCCATGATTCACGACAAAGTCGCATATCTCCTTGCCACTCCTACTTCCCCTTTGCATTTCTCCAAAACACTCCATATCACTACGAAGATCCATATTGCTTGGGTTTGACATACTATAATTACATACGAACTCGAAGAAACTTATTTCTATTCAAGGATGGATTGCGGTTATGAAGAAATTGATTAGGATTATTCGATTGCCTTTTTCTTTATCTTCTCTCAGATTGCGAGGGCTCCTATTGTTAGGAGAGTACACCTATTACGCTTATTGGATAGTCTTCTTCTAACCTTAAGCGGGTGTCGAAAGGTAGGGAAGAAGAAAACCAATTAGCCTAAATATAGTGTACAGAAGGTAAGAAGTAAAGTCATATAAAGGGATTGGAGTGAGGGCAAGGAAAATTGCGACTACTGTCATGAATCTTGATAGTGGAAGAGGCAATACTAGGAATACCCGGCCGCCTCCTCGAAACATTTTCATGTTTCAGTTTTACTGTGCGGTGTTAATTGAAAACTACTTTCCCAATTAGTTTCTGACTCCATGATATGTATTTACCAGAAATGATTCTCATATCTGTATGGCGTAATAGAGCTGAGTGGGAGTAGAATATTGGGAATTAGGTGATTAGATCCTCAATATCAGAATTCTTTGTAATTGGTGATATTTGAGGAAATCACCAGGGTGTTGCCAAGTGGCAAATATTTGGTTTTGAATATCCGTTGTTATGCACCAATTTTATATTGATATATCTTTACATTTATTTTATAAAGTGAGATATAACCTTTTGAAATTATGTTTATAACATATACCTTTATCAGTTGATGATTAGGTACGGTGCATTCAATAACGGTGTAATTCTTCTTAACCATAATACAGTTTTCAACTTACGACACACAGAGTTTGAGTTATTAAACTGAAAGGACTTATACAAAGTATTGTATGTTGTCCGATATCAGTTAGGACAAGGGGTTGGTACTCGCACTATATTCTATTTACTTATAATTTCTCTGGTTTTAGACATACCTTTCGTTGAAATACAAGATCTAAATTTTGAGAACTTATAGGTATAAGAATAAAGTAGAGAACCATGCGTTAGAAGTATCAGGATTCTTCGAGGTGATCGAAGGCGTAGATACTTATGCTAGGTATTCCGTTGTAAGTAATATTTTTGAGAAATTGCTTCTCTCTGAGGTTACTCATCGTTGGGTGCGCTCCTTGATGAGTAATGTTGCATGGCATTCTTCCTCTTAGTGTCTTGTGCTCGCGCCGCGGAAGCCGCGTCCAAGGCGGAAGCGAAAAAATTGATTTTAACCAAGCACAAAACACATAAACCCAAGAATTCAAACCATTCAACTAAACTAGCAAACTTAGCAACAAGGTTTTGGAAAAAAACAAATCTTCGACGCGTGTCGACATAATTATGGAAGACCCCTTCAAGCTCATAGATGTCAAGAACGCTCTTAAGAGGTGACCACCCTTGCCAAAGATGATCCACCCAAGGGAAACTGATCCATGTTGGATATAGTGGCCTCAAGGAAATTATTTTAATTGCAGGTGGACGATTAAGATAATTGAACGAGGACCTATATGAGTAGAACAGTCTTTCTCGCTATGATAGTATGCTATCTGTTTTTTCTTTATCATTATATGTATACGTTTTGATAAAGCCCGTAGGATTATTCCTTGACTACCAGAATTATGATGGCGATCATATACGTGGGAGCTGGGTGGTCCATAAGCACATCATTTAATGTCCCTAGTCAAGGGAGTATCGAGACTGGGCATCGATACTCCGGAGTAGACAAGGGTATACTTTTCGAGACCCCAACGAGGGACGGTGTCCGTTCTCACAAGCCATTAGAGTTGAGTCACCTAAGATAGTATACGGGTGCTCCCTGGAGGTGAGTACACCAGACGGACTCACCGAGAACTTCTACATGGTATTATAACTATTGTCAAATAGAAGTTCTCTTGTGGCATATGTACAGGTTAGTCCTTTGACATGAGATTTTCATTTGTCTTGTGTGAGTTCCCACTGTATTTAGATTACTATCCTACTATGGCTCAAAGGAGTCATGCAAACAGGTTTTAGTTGGGTACAGTCCCGAGCCATATGGAGGCAGTGAATAATCGTCAGGGACTCATCTCTCCTGGTATTGGGAGTCGATGTCGCGCTGTGTTGGGTCAGGCAACACCAAAAATCCTTGGCCAAGGTGGATGAGATTTACTGATGTGATATCAGTAGTTTCTCAGTGGGTGATGAGTTTCAGATGGGCACAACTTATCTAGTTAGTAGGGGTCTGACGTTATTAACCACCTAAACTCGGTATGCAATTATCTTAGACGAAGAGACCGGACTGTATGGAGATTGTCACAGACAGGTTCGGTAAGGGTATGGATGAGTTTGCTCGTCGGCCTTCCTTTCGCTCAATACCTGGATAGCCGTTGCGTACAGCTAGTGCCGTTGACGTGCTTTTGGTTAAACCCACTGCCAGCGTATTGACAAGTGTTTAGAGTCCCACACAGAGGGTTTTTCCAGTTCAGGCAAAATGATGTAGTGGCCATATTTTGATATGTGCAGGGTTCCGATTAGGTATGTGTGTTAGCCACATGGACCTCAATCGGGCGGATAATAATACTAGCCGGCTTAAGATTAAGCCGGATTATTAAATCAAGTTTTGATTTAATAATTTACATGTATATATTTCGATATGTATATTCTAGTATTACGTTCCTTGTATTTTTCTATCTCTTGGGTATTCGTATTTTGATACGAATAGAGGCATATTTTTGCGGGGACGTATTCTTGTATTTATACAAGAATACTTCTAGAAGAAGGACAACTCATTTCTAGGATTTTCTTTTTAAAAAAATATGAAATGAAGTGGAAAAGAGAAATGGTGGAGCGTATGGGAAAATGAATTATAAATTCATTTGCATTTACTATTTAAGCATGATTGTAGTTTTAAAATGGAAAAATTCTTTTTACAAAAGAAATGAAGCATACATGAATTGGTTAAGGATTTTCATTCATTTTACCATTCTTGCTCCTCTCTCTTCCATCACTCTTCACTCTTCTTCCACTACCTTCTCATGAGTTGATATTCAAGAGGATTAAGAGTAAGAAAAATCATTAGAACACTCACACACATCACTAAGTATCCTAGATTAGCATCCTAGAATCTTTAGTTACTTCATGAATGAAGTTGAAGCTTGAACTTGGTTCCCTCGGATGAATCATCTTCGGCGAAGGGAGCCCGGCTAGCAAGAGCGATCCGGAGCTCTTGAGAGCATGCTAGAGTCCAACCTAGTTGGAGCAAATGAAGACACTATAAAGATTGTGTTTTCTATCATTTTATGTTTGCTAGTTTAGGTGTTTTATTTAGATTCTTGGTTATAGGTTTTTAGTGCCAGGAAAATTTTCGTTTTCGTATTCTGTATTGGCCGCGGGTTATCGGCGACGGCACTAGGAAATTTCAATGGTATCAGAGCCACCCAAACACCCTAAACTAGATAGTTACGACTTCCGAATCTTGCCTGTTTTTGCTCCGCAAAAACTACAATAAAACCAGTGAGCAATTCCATGTTGCATTAATGTTTTGACTCCCCGCGGGCTCTCGGTTTGGACTGAGAAGCCGTAGGGAGGTGCACGGAGACCCCAGGGACGTCCCGGGGAGACCTAGGGAGGGCCCATATGTAACGTCTTAAAATTTGGTTAGAGTTAATTATAATTTAATTAGTGATATAACATGCGTTTTCGATAAAACTTAGTTAATAATTATTTTCACACACACATATATATATATATTAATTTATTTAATTAATTATTTATATATTGTTTATTTATTAAATTATTTTAAATACACACACACACACACAGATACACACACACACACACACTAATCTAGTGTTAACAATATGTTAGTTTAGGATAAAACATGTTTAGGCAACCATGACAATTTAAGCCACAATTTATAATTGTTTATAAATATTTAACATATTAGGATGATTCTAGAAATGAAAAGAAAAAAGAAAAATATTAATATGAGAGACATGGAGGTATGGTGCAATAAATGAAGGGTATTTTTGTGCCATGGCTAATATTAGCCATCACTCTCTATAGATCTTTCTCTCCCTCTTTCTCACTTATTTCTTCTCCAACTCCTCCTTCACTAAAACTTTTCTCTACTTCCTAAATCCCATACAAATAACAACAAAAATCCTTCACAAATCATTTCAAAAATGCAAAAAAAAATTTCTTTTCAACAGTTTTTTTTGAAGCAAGACTTCATCTAGAGGCCACCGTTCAAGTTAGGGTCTACTTCATATCATCTTGAGGTAATGACCAACTCTTAAACATATTTTATTGAATCTTGCCTTAACAAACTTATAATATAGATTAAAGTTTGTGTTTATGCAGTTTTAAAACTTAAAGTGAGGTTTTGAGCTAAGTTTGGGGTTATGATAAGTTTTAGAGAAACCATAACCTAAATAAATTTAGTTAAGAGTATTCTAGTGCAAGATATCCTTGTCTAACCACTAAGTTTTTACTAAACTACCCTAAAGTTTTAATTAGGGTCAAAACTAGTTTTAGTTAAAGGTTAGGGTTCCAATTTGAATCTACTATCAAACCAGAGACATCAGAGAAAAGTTGCAATTACTGGAAGCTAGTTATAGGACCCTGATTGCACCTACAAAACCATAGCCCCCATCTCAAATATCTAGCCGCTAAAATATTACTTTTTACCGCAATTTGCTACCCATAGGTTTTTATCATGGGCTCTCTTAGACGTCAATTAGACCCCTGGTATATGCGACTTTTCCTAAATTTGCATATATAAAAATCTGGGATCGTTTTACTTTATTTTAGGCGATATGTTAACGTACGATACGGACGTCCTGATTCTTGTTTTGGTGCTTCTTTTGGTTAACGGCCCTTAGGGGTAGTCTTAAGTGTTTGTTACACACGTTTAGCACACTATGTTCACCTGTGTTAACTCGTAAGGTTAGTTCATTCATGTAATGTATGTTTGCGTGTCATATCGGATTTCTGGCCTCATGTGGTAAGTTTTGTTCGATGCTAGGATCGGTTGCGGAGACTTTGGACACGGCTAAGAAAGGGAAGGAGGTGGTTGAATTCGAGTAGCTCGAGGCCGTTCAGGTGAGTAGATTTAACATCTATGGGAGAATCGTTCGGATGGTGTAAAGCGCCCGATGTTTAGAACCAAGTTACAAAACCTTATATACATATAACTATGCACATTTCCATATTGCATACGCATTATCATACGCATTGATATCTCCACGTTAGGACACTTGCACAATTACCAACGGTTCATGTCGCACATGCACTAACCTATAGGTTCTCACAAACCATTGGTAATTGCCATGTCACGTATACTATAGAAATTGCATGATATCTTGCATTGCATTGCATCATTATTGATAGATAGATCTTCGCATAATTCATCTAGCTTGCATCATATCAATATCATGTACATTTGCCATCATCACCATATTCATATATTATGTTGTTTTTGTGAGATTTCTGTTTCTATGGGATTTGAAGAAACCGCCAAGACATTTTCAAAACTTAGATTTATTTAAAAATACATGGTTTTCTCTTGATATGATGTTTGGCGTCCACCATGAGTTTTCTCGGTTCTGAGATATGTGTATACCCGATTCGATGAGAGATGTGGCACCGTCTGCGGATACATGCTGAACCCGGTACGGTACCCCGTGATAAGAAGATCGTATTGAGAGACATCGAGCCTGACAGGGGAACAATACCTACCGGTGATAGTTTTGGGCTCGGCGGATATCCGGAGGATACCGATCGGAGTCATTTGATCAGATGGATTTGAGGGCCGATCTGAGAGACGGCGCCTGAGATATTGAGATTTTGAGTGTCGATGTTTGACACGGGTTTTATGCTGTTTTATTGATGGTACTTTTGGTTCTACCATATTGAATATACTATGACATATTCGGTTTTCTATAGTTGCTTCACTTCAGATTTCATACATCGCTCATCTATTCATGTTGCACCTATACTAGTGCACCGCATCATAATTCATACTTAGGATCTGCCGCTGTTAGGTACATGCTTGCTATTGCCACTTATGATGATACTTACTACTCACGAACTAGAAACTCACCCCCGTTGTGCCACAGTGTCTTGCAGGGCCAATCCGTTATTGTAGTCACGGCGGGGCACGCTACTGCTACTACTTTTGCTATAACTTTTTGGACGTGATATTTTGTAGGTGGGTTGCGAGTATTCTTTTGTCTTCTACCTTGTACACTTTCTCATTGTATCTACTATACTCCATCTGCCACCTGTATATTTGACTTAGAGACGAGATTGAGAGATATTGTATTATATTTGACTTTGGGTGTCGTGCTCGTGTGAGCCGACTTTTATGTTTTGTTGTAGATATTGTTTCTTTTTCTTATTTCCTCATTTCATCGCCTATGACATCGTATATCTTGCTTATGATTGTGTTCCGCCGGATGGTGTTGATATTACTCCTAAGTGGGGATATGTGATTGTGTTCCGCCGGATGGCGTTGATATTGCTCCCAAGTGGGGATATATATATATATATATATATATATATATTATGCTTATGTATAGGTTTGGATCGGTTTTTACAAAGGAGACGCTGTCAAAAAATTTTTAATAACTCAATCTTCAAAGGGTTTTGATATAAGTCTTTTGCACCCTAAATTTACACTTAAAAAAAAGATTTTTACCACTCTATTATAAATTACGGTTTAGATTCCGGGTTTTTGGCTTACTTGAATTACGGTTTAGATTTTTACCACTTTATTTAAAAAAGATTTTAAATTTCCCCCGTTTTGCACGATTGGGGATCACGGGCCTTTTGACGACTAGCACAAGCTCACCTTGGCAGAATGTTCTCGGCCTGGTCAGTCTTTCGTATGACCGTGTCATCCTTGCCATATAAGCCTCCAGGTTTTGCTGTGCTTTAAGGCGAGATTCGTCGAGGGCATCGAGCTCCTCAAGCCGAAGATGAGCGTTTTCTTCATCTGTTAGCTCATATCGAACCGCTACTCGTAGAGAAAGGAGTTCTATTTGTAGGGGAAGCACTGCTTCCGTGCCGAATTCCAACGTGTATGGTGTTGTATTCATGGCTGTTTTGAAAAAAAAATTGGTACGCCCAGAGAGCTTCATGCAACTTTTCATGCCGGTCTCTTTTCTTTTTGGACACTGTTTTCTTCTGTTTTTGGACACTGTTTTCTTCATAATCTTCGTCAAGGACTTGTTGAAATCTTCAGCTAGACCATTGGCACGAGAATTATAAACTGAAGAGTATCTCCAATCTATCTTTTGTTGTTGTGCGAAGCGGCTGATTTTATGGCTTCTGCAGGCTTGCCCATTATTCGAGATAATTCGTCGCAGAGTGCCGAACCGATAGATGGGATGTGTTTTGAAGAAATGGAAGATATTCTCTGTCTTCACTTTCCTTAGTGGAACTGCTTCTGCCCACTTAGAAAAGTAATCAGTCGTTGCCAGTACGAACCGATTTCCTTTGAACGATGCTGGTTCGATGCGGCCAATAATATCGGTTCCCCACAATTCGAATGGTCAGCTAGCTACTGTTGAGTTTAGCGGGTTTGGATGCCCGTGGATGAAGTCCCCGTGAATTTGGCACGAGTGACACTGCTTCGCATATTCGAGGCAATCCTGAATTATTGTGAGCCAATAGTAGCCCATTCTTTAGATCTTCAGCTTCATCTTTAGCCCGGCTTAATGAGAAGCGCAGAGTCCGTTGTGAGTTTCTTGGATGACACTCTTCGCTTCTTCTGGTCCCAGGCATCTTACCCATAGACAGTCAAACGATCTCTTATATAGAGTATCATTGACGAAGACGAAAGACAGAGCTCGTTTCATGAGCTGATGTCTAAACGATACATTTTTCGGTGTTCATTGAGATTTGAAGTAGTTTATGAAGACTTCCCTACTATCCTTGACCTTTTCTTCGCCCTCCATTTGGAGGCTTACTTGTTCGGTCACTTCTTTTCCTTCGGATAGCTCTGTTAAGTCCCCCGAAGATATTTCTGTTGGCGCGAGAACCCGGCGGCTTTGCACGATGATCCTTACGTCGTCGAGGTCTTCGTCGGCCAATTCCTTAGCCAATTTGGCTAATGCATTCGCCTTGCTATTTTCCGCACGCGATATACTCTCCAGGATGTAGGAGGGGATTTGTGTCAGCAGTTGCTGCACTCTTTCGCTATACTTTATTAGCTCTGGCTTGCATGTCTGATAGTCGCCATTTACATGGCTAACGATCAGCTGGGAGTCTCCATATATGAGGAGGTCATTGATTACCATGTCGACAGCGTTCTCAAGCCCTGCTATCAAAGCTTCATATTCAGCTTTGTTATTAGTACTTGGTTCCATTAAGGAGAGGGCGTACCGCAGTTGTAAGTCCATGCTACCTCTCCCGGTACTTTCGGGAATGCGGAATTTGGTAAAAAACGATTTTTACGGAGGTGGTAACATGGACCTAAAACCCGGATCTTGGTTAAACATCTATCTAGAAACCTAACTACGAGTTTCTAGCTACTCGGTTAGGGGGTTATACCTTGCTTGTCTTGAACTCCTTCGTCTTCAAACTCCGATGGTGGTCCGGATTGGCTTCTTCCCGTCGTCTCCGTACGCCGAAGATAGATCCACCTAAAAGCTCCAACCTTTAGCTCCTTCTTCGTTCTTTCAAGAAACTAGTTCACTTGGTTTGCTAAACCTAGTGAACTAGAATGAGTAGAGAAGAGTTTGTATGGGATTTTATCTATGGTTCTTGATTCTCAACTCATGAGACAAGAGAACCATAGAATCAAGAGAGGGAGCAAGAGGTTGAGGGTGAGAGCAAAACAAGAGAGCTCAAGAACAAGAGAGAGAGTGAGCAAGAAAGAATGAGCAAGTCTTTTGTCTCTCACCCTCTCATAATCCAAAGTCATGATAACTCATCATATCAAAAAAGTCTTATGTGATGGTTGAAGCAACCATAACCATATCATTTCATGCACTCATTTTACACAAATGAGCAAGCAAGTAAAAGTCTTTGCCATGAAATGATGGCTATGGTTATCATGATGGTCAACTAGTCAAGCCTAGTCAACCGGTAAACAAAGTCAACAAGTCAACAAAAGTCAACAAGTCAACAAAGTCAACAAAAGTCAACAACCATGTCACCATAATACTTAATTAATATAATAGTTAATCACATATCATATTCTCATTAGGGTTGAGCAAAAAGTCAAATAGTCAACGGTCAACTGTCAACAACCCTAATGAGAATCCGCTGCCTCTGCCTCCCTGTCAACTGTGCATACACACCCGCATCCGCGTTCCGAGGAACACGAATGCACACTGGATAAATCCAATCCCAAAAGGTACACTAGGATCTGGCTTAAACCAAAGCCCGCTAGTCTAAACTGTCCGGACACTGTACGTGCACAAGTGCACGGATGTGACCGAACCCTGTCGCAAAACCATGCGACCTGTCGCAAAACCATGCGACCTCTACTCTTTTGCCTAAAGGCGAAAAGCTTTCTGTGTGGGACTCTAAAGACTCGACACTACGCTGGCAGTGGGTTTAACCACAGACCGCAAGCGGCACTAGCTGTGCGTAACGGTCCCCAGGTAGTGCCGACAAGAAGACCGACGAGGCGAAACCCATCTGAACTCCTACTGAGCCTGAATGTGACATTCTCCATACAGTCCGGTCTGTTCGTCTGATACATCGCATGGCGGGCCTAGGGGGCGATAAACGTCAGTCCCCCAATAGTGGTACAAGTCGTGCCGGAGCGAAGCCCAAAACACCCTGAGATAACACTGGAAGCCTACCAGTATATCTCGTTTGCCCTGGCCAGGGACTACTCGTGTAATGGCTCTCCTAGACACAGCGCGATGTCAACCCCCAATACCGGGAGAGACGAATCCTGTCTAACCGTCACTGCCTCCAAGTGCTTCGGGACTGCACCCAACTACTACCTGTTTGCACGACTCCATTGAGCCGTGGTAGGGTAGTAATCAAAGTGCAGTGGGAACACACTCGAGGCGAAGTGACAGTGTCAAGTCAGCGGACTAAGCTGTACTCATGTCACCTGGGAACTGATAACTGACGATAGACATAATACCAACTAGTCAGTTCCCGACGAGTCCTGTCCAGTGTACCCGTAACCTAACGAGCACCCGCATACTATCTCAAGTACGACGTACTGACGGCTATGGGACAGACCGTCTCCCACACTGGGATGAGAAGCGCATGCGCTGGTCTACTCCGGAGTATCGATGCCCTGTCTCGATAGTCCTGCGACCAGGGACCTGCATAAGGATGTGCTTATAGATTACCCAGCCCCCACTAGTGTGACTGCCATCACAACGCTGGTAATCAAGCAAAGATCCTAAGGGCTCCACTAATGTGTATAGGTGATATACTAAAATAAACACAAGTACACATTGAAGTAGAAACAAACCAAGTAGCATACTACTATTTTGAGCAAGATTGTATATACAAGGTGAATATCCCAAGCTTCCATTAAGTAATATACAAACTAGTATGATACAGTAATGGCCTCTAGGGCATACACACTAACAGCAGTATCCCTCCATGTAGGGTTACGAAGATAAGGCCCACCCTGGCTTTGATTATGGGGGTGTTTTGCTTTTCTCTTCTTCAAGGAAGATGCTCCGTCGAAGTAGAGTTCCCATTGGGAATCATTTTCTTCCCTCTCTCCTTCGATTGTGTCGAACGCATGTTCATCCGGCAACTCAAAATTTAAGGGGGAGTCGGCCGGTATCAGATGCTCGGCGAGAAATTCGGCGATGGCTTGGCCTTTCACTGCTTTGAGAGGTCGATACATTATAGAGAACTCCATCAGGAGGAGGGCCCATTTGGCAAGCCTTCCTGTTATTATGGCCCTTGACATCAAATATTTGAGAGGGTCCACCTTTGATATGAGATGGACCTCATGTGCCATGGTGTAATACCTGAGCTTTATTATCGCGAAGATCGGTGCTAGGCAATGCTTTTCGATGGGGGAGTAGTTATTTTCTTCCCCCAGGAGAACTCGACTCAAATAGTATAGAGCTCTCTCCTTTCCCTGATTGTTCTCCTGTCCCTAAAGCACGCCTAGAGAACCCTCAAGGGTCGTCGTGTATAGGATAAGGGGTTTTCCCTTAACCGGAGTGGTCAATACCGGCGGATTTTACAGGTATAGCTTGATTTTGTCTAGTGCATTTTGGCACTTTTGATCCCAGACGAACAAGGTCCCCTTCTTTATCAGGTTATTGTAGGGACAACATTTTCCAGAGTGGTTGGCTATGAACCGCCAGATATACGCGAGCTTTCCTTGAAAAGATCGCAAGTGTTTGAGAGTTCTTGGCGTGGGCATTTCCTTAATCGCCTTGATCTTTGAGGGATCGATTTTGATACCTCGATGCTGTATGATGAATCCTAGGAATTTTCTTGAGGAGACTCCAAACACGCATTTTAGAGGATTCATCTTCAGATTATACTTCCGAAGGTGTTGGAACACTGTGTTTAGATGTTCCCATACGATTTGCTTTTCACCACAAGGTCGTCGATATATCATTCGACAATCTCATGGATAAGGTCATCGAAGATCTGTTAGTTATATGTATGCCCTAGAGGCCATTACTGTACATAGGATGTATATTGTAGTGGATGCTGGGACATATATAGGGAGGACTTTCTTGCTCGACATGATAGTATGCTATCTGGTTACCCTTTACCTTAACGTGTATGCTGATTGTCTCTCTGTTACATGTTGGTAAAGCCCTTAGGATGTGTACTTGACTATCTGGACTATGATGCGGATCATACTAGTGGGGACATGGTAGTCCATAAGTACATCCTTCACAGTCCCTAGTCGTGGGTAAATCGAGACGGGGCATCGATATACCAGAGTAGACTAGCGTATACCTTCTCGACCCATACAGATGGGCGATGGATGATCCCATATCCATTGGTGTTTGACATCAGAGATGATATACGGGTGCTCAGTAGAGACTGGGTACACTGGACGGACTCGCCGAGAACTCCCAGATGGTATTATACCTAACGTCAGATGGCAGTTCTCTGGTGACACTGGTACAGAGTAGTCTGTTGACCCGAGATCGTCATAGAGTCTTGTGTGGTTCCCACTGTGCTTTAATTTCCATCTTACCACGTCCAAGAGGGCGTGCAAAACGGTGGTTTTTGGGTACAGTCCCGAGTCACATGGAGGCAATGAGCGATAGGAGGGGATTCGTCTCTCCCGGTATAGGGGGTTGATGTTGCGCTGTGTTCGATTGGCTATAACAGGAAATCCCTGGCCAGGGTTGCTGAGATTTACTGGTAAGTGTTACCAGTAGTTTCTCGAATTGTTATAGACCTCATATCGACACGACTTATCGAGCTATTGGGGTCTGACGTTTACCACCCCTAGGCGAGATATGCGACATATCAGACGATCAGACCGGACTGTACGGTAGTGTTACTGGTTGGATTCACTGGAGTGTGAGCGGGCTTGCTCGTCGATCTTCAGATCGCTCAATACCCGGGTGGCCGTTACGTTTAGCAGACCGCTTGCGGCTTGTGGATGTTTGATATGATCATCATCCGCTGCCGGCGTATTGACGAGTCTTTAGAGTCCTACACAGAGGTTTCCTGGCTCAAGCGAAACGAAATAGGAGCGCATATGAGATATGTGCGGGACCGAGAATAATGCGTGTATGTGATACCGTATTCCATTCTCGCGATGAATGTGTCGAATGGTTGTATGTGATATAACCTAGTTATCGAATCAAGGATTGATTCGATAAGCCGATACATTGTATACTAGTCGGTTGTGTGCGACATGACCGGATCATTGAATCAAGTGTTGATTTAATGATTTAATGCATAATTATATATTTGATATATTACTTTGCATTAACTAGTATTGGTTCACTTAAGATCGATTTTCTCACTCGGATGTGCGCATTGTATATGCGATATACTTTTGTGCACTTGTTTGTATCATGTTTGATGATGCATGCTAACTTGTGTTTTGTGTAAAGTTTAAACCATGGTTATGTAATGGTTAGGGTTTTCATTTTCATATCTATTTATTTATTTGTTTATTCATTATTGGAAAATGATAAGCATAATGCAAAATGGTGGCTTTATTTGGAAGCTTGTTGAAGCTTCATGAAGACTTTTACTTTAGCAACCATTTTGTCTCATGCTTAACCCTAACCATCCCATTTAACCATGATTGATTCTCTACACATTACCATGGTTAGTGTTATGATAAGAATGGATTATTCTTTTCTTTTTTAATTAATCTTATCATATCATTTCTTCTTCTTCTTCCTTCAACTAAAGAAGAAAAACCTAGACTACATCAATGGTGGATTGATGATATGAGTGAGAAATCCAAAACTAAAGTCTACCCACTTCCTATTTCTTCATCCTCTATCTCTTGCCAAGTAGTAGAGTGTGTTTCCTTCACAAGTTTCTTGACTTGGTGAAGTGAGAGCTTGATCTTGCGATGCTTCGACGTAGATCATCTTCGGCATGGACATCGACGACCTAGCTCGCTTTTTCTCCGACGAAGCCGACTCTAGAGCCCGGATTCCTTTTGGACAGCGGAGATGACTTCGTTGCGGAGCTATAGAGCTGGAGCACCGGATTTACAAAGGTTGTATTTCCGATATCCCATTAGCCAAGTTGTTAGCTAGTTTATTTTTCGCCTAGATTTCTAGCAAACGATCCGTAGTCGGGTCTCTCGGCACCTATAATTTTTGAAATTGCCATGGTTGATGGCTTGTGAGACTACCTTAGAGTGCCTAGAAACCCTACAGTGGTATCAGAGCCTAGCTAGAGCCTTAGGCGATGCGTAGACGGAGTTAGAAGTCCGATCGACCCGAAACCCCGACTTGAAAGTGCTCTCTGGACATTTTCTGTTTTCGTGGATTTTTGAGAATTAAAAATATGCAGAAAAATCAACACGAAATTCTAAGAATTACGGTGCAAAAAGTAACTAATGATCCCTCAAAAGTGCGGCGGAACCGCGGCATTAGCATGCTAATTCGGCGGTTCCGCGGCCGTTTTGTCTTATTAGGCACTCAATTTTGCACAGTAATTCCTATTTTGCAGTGCTGGTTTTCCTGGGAATTTTTGATCTGAAATAAAGAGTTGAGTATTTTGGGTTGTATTGGGAGTTCGTTTATTCGATTGGATTGTCAAACTCTGTCTATGTGTCTTTCCGGATGATTTTTGAATATGTTAAAAAGTTCGACCGGATATAAATACCCAACTTTTCCTCTGCCGGAAAATTTCCAAGTGTTGGATCTTTCCGTGGTTTAAAGACGTTCTAAGTAGTGCAAGTAACGCGATGGACCCTCTAGAAGACAACAAACCTTAACTCGATTATGTGACCGTCTTGAACTACCCTTTGAACCTTAGGGTTTGGGGCAGTACGGCGTGCCACATGTGAGGCGTTGGCTTGACCCTTCTATGGCTGGACCGTTGGTACTGAGGCACGAACTGAATGTTGTTAGACTTGTTTCATGTGTTGATCTATATCGGGAAAACTTGGGTGTTCAAATGTTCAACGGAAAGTTTAACATTTTCTAATTATCTGGAATGGGATACAATAATTGGAATTCACAAGAAGTTATGAGATAACTGAATGAATATTATAAACATAGAAGTTTAGTCTCACTTGATCGGTTGCCACGGAATTTTGATGTGATCAAAAGTCCGTCGCAATCACGTAGCGTACGCGGATACTCGCCGATAAACTTAATAGACAGCCTCACTCCATAGCCCCGACCAAGTGACTGTAGGAGAACCCGTCGCCGAAAGCATCCGTTCGGGTGCTCGCGGTAGCGGTGTTCCGCCTTGGTGCACTTGGTCGACGGCGTCGGGGGTGCAGCCGCCTACTAAAGTTTGCGACGAGCATTCGATCAGAATGTCGGGAATCCTGTTGAATTGCCCGACTTGATATTGAAAAGTGTTTTCGATAATGAGACTAAAATGCGGGGTTTATAATTGTTAGGCATGCGATGTCTAAGTAATTCATTTGGTCAGGCATGCGATGTCTGAGGTGGTTGCGGATTCCAACTGTTGTAGTTTTACACTTTCTTTTCTGTGACCGTAAGTGTAATATGTGATATCGCCGGTTTTGTTGCTATATGTCAACGACAATTGGGATACGCATGTTTACTTACGTTGATGACATATGATGTTATGTGTTGCTGGATATGTTATATTGGATCGTCGTGTTTGAATAGCCGGGGTTTTTTATGTGAAATGAGTGTTTTTCATTTTCATTCATGTAAAAACTTGTATGTAATATTCTTTTATTGGGGCACTTCCAGGTTGCGGAAGATATCACCTTTTGTATATTATTTACTTTTCCGCACTAGGATAGACCCAAGGAGGAGGGCACAAGTAACCGGGTTCTGGAGTCCAGTGGGAGACCAACTCGAGGAGTCGAGTCCGGGTCTCCTAACTCTAGAATTGGTAGGGTTGCTTGCCGCTCTCGTAGGGGTCTAGGGGTGTGGGTTTGGCTATTCATCACGACCGTGGAATCCGTGTTTTATACTGGCTCGTATTGAAAACACGGACGTCCTAGTATATCCAATATTTCATATGTTTCTTCTGCTGCGATATCTGTGATGTGATCATGTGATGTTCTGTGATAGATACTTTATATAGTATATATGATATATTATATAGACGTTACTTATGTTTTACACCCGCGCTAGCCCTGCCCCGCTCTGCCGTTAGTTACCTAACCTAACGGTGCATGAGGGGACATCGAGGCGAATGCGGATGGCATAAGTGTACGTCGTATTTATCTGTGATGTTTAGGTACATAATTGATGGGACTTCATTAATGTGATTAATGAAAATAAAAGAAACCTAAGATGTTGTAGAATCGAATTTCAAAATAAAAAGGGTAGCTACAGTTCTTGCTTTGCACAGCGGTATATATGATATATCCTACACCTTATTCGATAAGGAAAGGACCGAGATCCCTTCACCGGGAGTGACTCCTTTAGCAATAACTGGCAGATGCTACACACTCGGTTTGTCTTTTGATTGCTTTTAAGAGTTTTTGCTTTGCACAGTGATATATGTGATATATCCCGCACCTCATTCGACGAGGAAAGGACCGACGATCCCTTCACCGGGAGTGACTCCTTTAGCAAAACTAGAAAAGCCTCAAAAACACTCCATTTCAAAATTCATTCGATCCTACAACGATATCAAGTTCATTACGCAATAGGTTTTCAGAAAAACCTGTCGTAGCCCTCCGCCATTTCAGATACGTACTAGTTAGTATTCGTGCTGCGGTTGTTTGGCCTCCGTCAAGGCGTAGTGTACGGTAGCTAACTAGTGCTTATCTGCTAGCATATGATGCGATTGGATTAGGGTATTGGTACGGCGTTGTTTGGCCTCCGTCAAGGGTCGTGCGGGTGGGTTTAATTCAATCAGGAAATGACGGGTTGAACTTGACTAGCGGACTATGGGTTGTTTGGCCTCCGTCAAGGTCATAGGACGCTAGGGGCAAAATTATCGGGAATTTCAAGTGTTGAAATTTGCAATGAGATTGCATACCTTCTATGAGATAGTTGGATCCCGATACCCGCTGCGAGTAAGAGTTACTCCTGGGAGAGTTTTATACATTACAATTAGCCGATCAAGTAGGTGTCTAGAAAGGTGTCAACGGGGTTACGCCTCTGGGAAAACGAGGTTTACAGTAATTAGGTTCGTGCGATAGCACGGGGGACCTCCCTCAAAGTACCGACACTGGCCTGGCTGAAAGATTGGCGAACTTGTAGTGTGTAATTAATCCCGGCTAGTCTTTCCTTTTTGGGTTTGAAGGAAGATTTGATAAAAAGCAGTGGGAGCCATCCTGATTAGATAAAATAATAACCAATCTATTCTTGCAAGAGCGCACGCTGAGTGTTTTCTTCTCTCTCTCTCCAGGTAGCGACCATATCACGCCTTAATCAAGATAATAATACGGAATATTGACCGAACCCGCTTGTTATACTGAGCTGGGGAACGTTGGTCCCGCTCCAACTTATAATTGTTATAAGACAGAGCAGGAAATTGGGGAATACCAGATTTCCCGTGCCGCCCAAACGAAGAGAGTGCATGCTGATGCATCGTCTTCGGGTGTGTTCATTATACAGAGAACTGTTTCTCAGTATCCTTTACGTCCTGGGTATGTGATACCAGATCAGGATCCCAGATATGTAATATGTTACATAGGGCTACAGAAAGGTAGAGAACTGAGAACGGGTGATAAGCTTCATGAGGCAGAAAACGGGGCAAGTGTTGCAGCCAAGTCTGTTGGTCACTGTCACCCTGTATTACCAATACATTGATTCTGAACGAATGTTGTTAGATACCGAACCTGATATACAAAGTCATATCAGTCTCTTTATTAGTAAAGAAATGATAAAATTTTGTATTGTTGGATAATGTTTTGAACATTTTCTATATCAAAAGTTGATCGGTTCAGGCACGTTATCAAAAAGCATTAATGTTCTAAATCAAACTACAGTTCTTAGTATACTGAACACACACAAGAGGAAGAGTTCAGAAATGAACGAATCCTTCTTGAGGTATTGTAGACTAGGTCAAATCAATGCGACTCGACTAGCTAGAGTTTCATAAAGATGCATATTTAAATTAGTTTGAATTTACATCTTGTGAAACTTTCCAGTCATGTCACAAAGATAAGATGACCATAGCTCCGTTTACTGAAAACAGAGAAAGAGTTAGTAAACTCTTGGGATGATACATGTTGATGTATGAAGGTCCCCTGTCTACACATGCCAAGACCGGTTCTTTGTACTTCATTACATTCTTTGATGATCTCTTAAGATTCAGACATATGTTCCTGATGAAACACAAGTCCGAACATTTTGAGATATTCACAGAATATAAGCTAGAAGTAGAGAACCAAAATACGGGTATAAGTATTATGTCCTTCGATGTGATCAAGGAGGAGAATACTTGAGCACGGAATTCCTGGATTATTCTAAAGGAGAATGAGATTCTCTCTCTTGGCATTACTCCTCCGTATACACCATAGCACGATTGTATATCGGGGCGGAGCTATCTCACCCTATATGATAAGGTGTGCTCTATGATGAGTACTACTGAGTTACCTGTTTCCTTTTTGGGAGATATGCGCTTGAGAAGCTGCATACCTATTGAATAGGGTTCGAATCAAATCAGTTGCCTAACACTTCATATGTGATATGGAAAGGGAAGAGCTCATATCTTAAGTTAGTTAAGATTTGGGGTTGCCCGGCCTATGTCTAAAAGCAAAATCCGGACAAGCTCGAGGCAAGGTCAGTTATGTAGAACTGGAAATGTTCCAGCTATACAAACTACAGCTGATGATTTGAAAGAACCAAAGGATTCAATAGTTACCAACGAACCTCAGCCTCTCCGCCAATCTAGTAGGGTTCCTCACCCACCTGAGAGATACTTCGGTTTCTCGATGACAGTGGGAGCGAGGATTGCATCATGAGATGATGACCCAACTATTTTCGAGCTGGCCATCAGGAGTAAGACTCTGTAAGAATGGCTGGATGTTTAGTGATCTGAGATGGAATCCTTATACACCAACAAAGTATGGACTTTGGTTGCTATATCTGAAGGGTTAAATCCCCATCAGGAGCAAGTATATCTTGAGAAGATTACTTGGTGTACATGGAAGAGTTGAGACTTTCAAAGCTAGACTTGTTAAAGGTCTACATCATTGACCAGGTATGGATGATGATGAAACCTTTTCCAAGTAGCTATGCTTAAGTCCATCCAGATCCTACTTGCCACGGCTACATACCATGACTACGATATCTGGTGGTTGGGTGTCATGACAGCTTTTCTAAATGATGCTTAGAAGAGAGCGTCTATAAGTACACAGCCAGAGGGCCTCGTAGACAGTGGGAGCAGCGGATACGTGTGCAAGATGCTTTATAGGATAAAGCAGGCATCGCGGAGATGGAACGTCTGTTTTGATGAATTAGTCAAAGAAGTTGACATCATCAAAATGGTAGATGAACCTTGTATAAACAAAAAGGTAGTAGGGAGTATGGTGACGATCCTCGTAGAGTACGTGGATGACATACTCTTGATAGGGAAGGAGTTTCCTATGCTACGCTCGATCAATCTCCGCTTATCACTAGGATTCTCCATATAGGATCAAAGTGATACCTAATAAATCCTGGATTTTGGATCTATGAGATAGATCTAATTGGATGTTAGGATACTCACTAGTTGTAGTGAGATAGTATCAATTGATCCTGGGGAGAATCACTGGATGTGTTCCAGAATGATAAAGACGACTGAATGTCAGTCACAGGCATTGTCTTTACCCTCAGTAAAGGGACGGTATGTTGGAAGAGTTCCAAGCTAGATACCGTGGCACACTAGACGATAAAGGCGGGATACATCGCTACTAAAGATGCTACCAAAGAGGCTGTTTGGGTGTATATTGGTTCATGAGATGAACTATGTTCCTCCCATTGTGTGACAATGGAGTTGTGGCTTATGCCAAGGAACGCAGGTCCCATCAGTGATCCAGACATATTCTAAGGCAGTATCACCTGATCATGGAGATGATTGATCTCCAGGGGATCGAGGACAGGAGAGTAGACTCAGAGGACAACACAGCGGATCCACTCACAAAGGCCTTTTCCCAGAGAGAAACTTTTATGGGATGGTTGAGTATGAGATACTACAACCACTGCTACAGATGGCCCTAGTGCAAGTGGGAGATTGTTAGTTATATGTATGCCCTAGAGGCCATTACTGTACATAGGATGTATATTGTAGTGGATGCTGGGACATATATAGGGAGGACTTTCTTGCTCGACGTGATAGTATGCTATCTGGTTACCCTTTACCTTAACGTGTATGCAGATTGTCTCTCTGTTACATGTTGGTAAAGCCCTTAGGATGTGTACTTGACTACCTGGACTATGATGCGGATCATACTAGTGGGGACATGGTAGTCCATAAGTACATCCTTCACAGTCCCTAGTCGTGGGTATATCGAGACGGGGCATCGATATACCAGAGTAGACTAGCGTATACCTTCTCGACCCATACAGATAGGCGATGGATGATCCCATATCCATTGGTGTTTGACATCAGAGATGATATACGGGTGCTCAGTAGAGACTGGGTACACTGGACGGACTCGCCGAGAACTCCCAGATGGTATTATACCTAACGTCAGATGGCAGTTCTCTGGTGACACTGGTACAGAGTAGTCTGTTGACCCGAGATCGTCATAGAGTCTTGTGTGGTTCCCACTGTGCTTTGATTTCCATCTTACCACGTCCAAGAGGGCGTGCAAAACGGTGGTTTTTGGGTACAGTCCCGAGTCATATGGAGCCAATGAGCGATAGGAGGGGATTCGTCTCTCCCGGTATAGGGGGTTGATGTTGCGCTGTGTTCGATTGGCTATAACAGGAAATCCCTGGCCAGGGTTGTTGAGATTTACTGGTAAGTGTTACCAGTAGTTTCTCGAATTGTTATAGACCTCATATCGACACGACTTATCGAGCTATTGGGGTCTGACGTTTACCACCCCTAGGCGAGATATGCGACATATCAGACGATCAGACCGGACTGTACGGTAGTGTTACTGGTTGGATTCACTGGAGTGAGAGCGGGCTTGCTCGTCGATCTTCAGATCGCTCAATACCCGGGTGGCCGTTACGTTTAGCAGACCGCTTGCGGCTTGTGGATGTTTGATATGATCATCATCCGCTGCCGGCGTATTGACGAGTCTTTAGAGTCCTACACAGAGGTTTCCTGGCTCAAGCGAAACGAAATAGGAGCGCATATGAGATATGTGCGGGACCGAGAATAATGCGTGTATGTGATACCGTATTCCATTCTCGCGATGAATGTGTCGAATGGTTGTATGTGATATAACCTAGTTATCGAATCAAGGATTGATTCGATAAGCCGATACATTGTATACTAGTCGGTTGTGTGCGACATGACCGGATCATTGAATCAAGTGTTGATTTAATGATTTAATGCATAATTATATATTTGATATATTACTTTGCATTAACTAGTATTGGTTCACTTAAGATGGATTTTCTCACTCGGAAGTGCGCATTGTATATGCGATATACTTTTGTGCACTTGTTTGTATCATGTTTGATGATGCATGCTAACTTGTGTTTTGTGTAAAGTTTAAACCATGGTTATGTAATGGTTAGGGTTTTCATTTTCATATCTATTTATTTATTTGTTTATTCATTATTGGTAAATGATAAGCATAATGTAAAATGGTGGCTTTATTTGGAAGCTTGTTGAAGCTTCATGAAGACTTTGACTTTAGCAACCATTTTGTCTCATGCTTAACCCTAACCATCCCATTTAACCATGATTGATTCTCTACACATTACCATGGTTAGTGTTATGATAAGAATGGATTATTCTTTTCTTTTTTAATTAATCTTATCATATCATTTCTTCTTCTTCTTCCTTCAACTAAAGAAGAAAAACCTAGACTACATCAATGGTGGATTGATGATATGAGTGAGAAATCCAAAACTAAAGTCTACCCACTTCCTATTTCTTCATCCTCTATCTCTTGCCAAGTAGTAGAGTGTGTTTCCTTCACAAGTTTCTTGACTTGGTGAAGTGAGAGCTTGATCTTGCGATGCTTCGACGTAGATCATCTTCGGCATGGACATCGACGACCTAGCTCGCTTTTTCTCCGACGAAGCCGACTCTAGAGCCCGGATTCCTTTTGGACAGCGGAGACGACTTCGTTGCGGAGCTATGGAGGTGGAGCACCGGATTTACAAAGGTTGTATTTCCGATATCCCATTAGCTAAGTTGTTAGCTAGTTTATTTTTCGCCTAGATTTCTAGCAAACGATCCGTAGTCGGGTCTCTCGGCACCTATAATTTTTGAAATTGCCACGGTTGATGGCTTGTGAGACTACCTTAGAGTGCCTAGAAACCCTACAAGATCTTCGTCATGGCCCTCTGGTAGGTAGCGCCAGCGTTCTTCAGACCGAAGGGCGTCACTTTATAGCAGAATATGCCCAATGGGGTTCGAAAGGCAGTATGCTTTTGGTCTTCAGGATGCATTTTTATTTGATTGTATCCTGAAGATCCATCCATGAAGGAGAAGACTTCATGGGTCGACGTGTTATCGATCATCAGCTCGGTAATAGGTACTGGGAAGTCATCCTTCGGGCAAGCTTTGTTGAGGTCCCAAAAGTCCACACAGATGCGCACCGTCCCATTTTTCTTTATCACTGGAACAATGTTGGCGATTCGGTCGGGATATTGAACTTCTTGGATGAAGCTGGTGTCGATTAGTTTCTTGACTTCAGTATTGATACTCATCTTGAGTTCGAGTCACATCCATCTCGGATCGTGTTTGACTGGCTTGATGTCCGGCGATATAGCCAGTTTATGTACTGCTACTTTTGGATCTAGACCGGGCATCTCGGAATAGTTCCATGCGAAGCGGTCTTAATATTGTATGAGCACATCTTTTAACGTGGCTGCCTATTTTTTAGATAGCATCTCACTGACGAACGTTGGCCTTGAATCGTTTTCCGTCCCTAAGTCAATTTTCCTTAGGTTGTCCGCCGTAGTGTGTATCCCGTCTTCCAGCTCTTTTGGTGCTGTTGGAAACTCTGAGATCACCTCGTCCTTGTCTTCATTTGTGAAGCACCTGAAGAAGTCATCCATATTCTCGTGCCCTCCCTCCTTTAAGAGTGTTATAATATGGCAGGTATGAGGTCTCTTCCATTCTTGATGTTGAGCTGGTCCTATCCTCATGGTATAGGTCCTCTTTGGCTCATGCTTTTGCGATGGGGTTACCCTCCAGCTGTCTGATAAAGCGAACCTGCCTTGTTGATACTGATCATCCACCCAGCCTTTGAAGGTGAAGCAGTCATCAAGGGGGTGTCTTATTGCTTTGTTGTAGGAGCAATAATCCGGGTGATGGAGCTTGTTTATATGTTCGGGGTGTCGAGACTCCGGGAGCGTCACCATTTGGTGCTTCATTACAAGGTTGAATATTTTCCTTTTCTTGTCTTGAGGGAAAGAGTATTCCCAACCCATCTTCTTTATAAAGGACGGGTTCCAACAGGCTTTTCCTCGATTGTACGGCTTCTTTGTTCCATTTTGTTGTTTTCGAGCCTTGTTTTCTTTCTTCGCCTTATTTTTGCCTCTATTTCTGGATTTTCCTTCGAGGCGAGAACGTACAGCTGGCTAAGAATGAAAGCCATTGTAGTTTTCTTTCTCCACGGACTGCTGGTAAAAGCGTTGCATCCTGGCCTTTTCATAAATAGCCATCTCGCGACTGTGGTTATCCCGAATCTTTTGACAGGCTTCTTTTATTAGCTTGTCAACTTGTTATTCGAACGATGGGCTTAACGTTCTCATTGCGGGATCTCGTTCTGTTTCAACGTCACAGCCATTTGGAAGAGCGTTCTCTTCTTCACCAGAGCTGTTTATGACACGGTAGCTATAGAATCGTTCCCGTTTCTTGGACCGAACGTATCTGAGCCCAGTTGTTTCCATCTTCCCATTGGGCATCTTTCGCTGGGTCCCGGGGATATCCCAAATCATTTTGTAGAAGTGGACTTGTCGAACAGTTTGTTCAAAAGGTACACCTTGGCATCTTAATAGCCTTTTATGTCCATCCGCGTAGTATCTTGGAAGACGGATTGGTTGAAGCCTGTCAAGTGCAAAATCGGTACCGTGCCAGACTTCTTTCACCACTTCGGTCTCCGTAGATTTGTAGAAGAGTATCGCCTTTTCACCTCTTTGCCTGGGAGGCACACAGAAAGTCTGTAGTTTATGTATGCTATATGTATCAAGCGCATCAAGTTCCTTATAATGCCAAGGGGGAGCCATTATGATTTGCAGTCTTTGATCCGCTCTGGAGAGGATTTGCACCGACGGGCGGGTGGAGAAAACGGCGTTAGCTTCATCTTCAGAGTAGCTGCCAAAGACCAGAATATGAATAGATGGTCCGGGCCTGCTGTCTTGGGGTTGCCCCGAGTAGACTGTTTCTTCGTCTTCCTCGGTGTCGCTCCCAAAGATTCGGATGGTGGTGATGGAATTTTGTTTATTCTCCGGCCTATGACACCTTTCCGTGTCTTCGAAGTCTGGTAGGAAGTACTTTGCGTCTTCATATTTCCGAACTTCGTTTACGGAGAATGGATTTAGTTCCCCTGTAACGGTGCATTCCAAACCGTCTTTGAAATACTTCATACACTAATGTTTTGTAGGAGGGATGACGTTATATTCGTGTAACCATGGCCTGCCGAGCAGAGCGTTATAGAAAGTCTTGGCGTCAATGACATGAAATTTGATGTCAGTGACGAGCAGCCCGAAGCGTAATATCAGTATTATGGACCCGAGCGTCCGTGACGACTGTGAGTCAAACCCGGAGATGTTAATTTTGTCTCGGGCCAAGTGTTGAACGTTTATGAAAATCTCCTTCAGCGCTTTTACGTTAAGAAGATTGACGGAGGATCCGTTGTCGACAAGGATTTTACCTATCATGATGTCGTGGCAGTACCCGGTGACGCATAATGGGCGATTATGCTCGCACGTTCCGGGGAGGAGATCTTCATCGCTGAATGTAATGTCAGCTGTGTGAACCTCTACCAGCTCGTCCTTCATTTTCTCTTCTGTGAGGAAAGCTTGGAACTGATCAGGCTCTTGTAATGCCTTGATCAGAGAATCTCATGCCACTTGGGACAGGAGGAGAGAATCCAGTATGCTCAGTTGTGAGGGCATTTTCCTCAGATATGCTAAGACATTGTAATCCACCTTGTTTTTCTTAGGCGGGTCCTTGGCCGCGAGCTCTTTGACGACTCCATTATCGAGGGTGATTTCTTCAGGGATTTTTTTCTTTCCCTTTGTCTCTTTTGCTTGAACATTTGTTTGTAGGTCCGAGATTCTTCTCAGGCAGCGTACGGTTACGCAGCTAAATGTTCCCACAGTTCTTCCCCTCCTCTTTTTTTCGGAGGTGGAGTCCTTGAAGAGAGGGATGACGGTTATTTCATCCTCAGAATCGCTCCCAAAGGTAAGAACATGGGGTTTATCCCCTTCCGAACTGGTATCAACCATATGACAGTAGCCGGTCGTTTTTTCACGCGCACTTCTCGCACTTTTTTGCTGTCGACGAGCTTCGCGCTTCATCCTTTTGAAGTGTTTTTGATAGGCAACATATCCTTGCCACCACTTCATGAAGGCACTGCATTCTTCGGTGGGATGAGTAACCTTCCGATGATATAGGCAGTATCTTGCATGTGAATCATCTCTATCAAGGCATGCGACCTCGGGAGTGTTTCCTACGAGAGGTGGCATCTTCATTCCAGTTGACAGGGCTTTGGCGAACCGCTTCTCTGCCTTGATCCTGCTCTTATTTGCGGCATGTGTGCTTAGGGTTGGTTGGAGTACTTTATGACTCATCCCCGCCGTAGCTTCTTCATTCTGACGCTGACGCTTAGCTTGTTTGTATATGGCTATTTAAAGTTGTCGGTCAGCTTTGCTTTTTCGAAAGGCTTAGTTTAACAGCCTATCGATCGGGTCTTCTGGCAGTTCCGAGAATTTTAGTGCCGATCATGCCGCCATTTCCTTTGCGTTGTTTTCTGATGCTGAGGGAGCTTCTTCACCATTTAACGATGAATGGGAGACCATGTGGCCACTTGCCAGATAGTCTTCAGTTCCACCTGATGAGCTATTTTCCTCATCGTTGTCACTATCTTCGTTCTCAAGAATATGCTTGAGGAACTCTTCGACGGTGACCGGTGTTTGCGCCTTTTGGTTGTACTCCTCTAGCGCTTCAATATACCTTTGTAGGTCTGTGCGCTTGTTGTTATACTCGGCAGGCTGCAAAGGCTTCTTGGTCTTCTTCTTTTTCTTCAAAGACTTTGAAGGCTTGACTTGGGGATTTTGCCCTTTGTCAACTGTTTTCGTTACAGGACGCGGTTTCAAATCCCTTCGATGATTTCAGGTTCAAGTGGGCTTTTCCACCCTACTGCCAGACATGCCTATAGATCCTTCAGCATTCTTTTGGTTTTAGCTGAAAGAATGACTTCCCATGGAATTTCTTCCATGAGCGAGCATGATGCCCCCGGTGTATCCACCTTTTTTGGAGTGTACTTCTGATGTTGGTTCACTCCCCAGTTCTCAGACCGCGCGAACTTCCCCTGTTGATACTGGTCCTCAACCCAGTTCTTGAAGACGTAGCAATCCTCAATTGGGTGACTCACCATTCTGTGATAGGAGCAGTAGTTGGGGTTATTGATATCGCCGAGTTGCAGTGGACACCGTGGGTCTGGCAGTGTGATGAGTTTGTTGTGCACTTCCAACTCGAACAGTCTCCTCGTCTTGTCATGGATAAACGAGTAAGCGCGTCCTAGCCTTTCTTCCAGGGATAGGCATGGACATGCGTTGTTTTGGCGAACAGACGGTTTTGGGCACTTGGTTGTTATTGAGTGTTGGCGACGAAGGCCGCTTTCTCTTTACCCTTAGCATTTCGAGGGTCCGAGGAGCAAGGCCCATGGCCTATCTAGTCCATTTAGGCCAGTTTATCAATCACAGCCTGGAAGGTCATCGGCTTGAAGAACGTCATAAACTGGGACACAATCATTTGTGGATCTAGGGTCCCGATGAACATTCCTACGGCAGGGGTTTCTTCGATGCGTTGTTCACACTTTGACCACAGGTTCCGCCACCGGATCGCATATTGGAACCAGGTTTCTCCCGGCCTTTTCCTGGCATTGATTAAGGTCGTGATAGGGGTACGCTCGCTTGCGTTGGCGAACTGCTGCATGAACAGCAGTTCCATTTCTGTGAATGTTCTCACGAATTCATTTGGGAGCTCCGAGTACCAATCAAAAGCTGTTTCTGACAGACTACCAACGAACTGGCGAAGCAACAGTTTTTTGTCGCCTCCAAAGCTCTGAACTGCGCGACGTGTTGGTGCGGGTTGCCTGTCACCTTATATACATGGAACTTGGGGATTGTATATCCTGGTGGGTACTTGATTTGTTCATACCAGCCTGGATTTGGTCGCCCGGTTCTTACAGTTTGGCCAGCCGCTTCATTAGTTTGATGAGGTCGTATTTGTTGAGCTATATATTCATTAAGAGCCGCCTTGGAGATTGTTTCTTCCGTGGCTGTTGATAGGGCCGGAAAAGGGTTTGATGTTTCACTTCTGTCACCCTCGATGACTATCGGCGGATCCTCGGCTGGGGATTCTGGCTTGATCATCATTCCAACCATGTCCTGGAACAAAAGCACCATCTGCTTTTTGTTAGTAGCTTGTTCCGCGGCCTCTTTGTATTTTCTTTCAAGCACCCTTCGCAGATACTCTGTATCGGTCTCCTACTTCCTGGCGCCGTTCTCTTGCTGCTTCATTAGCTTGATGAGCTCGTATTTATTGAGCTACATATTCATCAAGAGCCGCCTTGGAGATCGTTTCTTCCTTGGCTGTTGATAGGGCCGGAAAAGGATTTGATGTTTCCCCTCTATCACCCTCGATGACTATCGGCGGATCCTCGGCTGGGGATTCTGGCTGGATCATCATTCCAACCATGTCCTGGAACAAAAGCACCATCTGCTTTATGTTAGCAGCTTGTTCTGCGGCCTCCTTGTCTTTTCTTTCACGAACCTTTCGCAGATGCTCTGTATCGGTCTCTTACTCCTGGTGTAGTTCTCTTGCTGGTTCTGGACATTCTTTCTATCTGGTGAGTGCTGCCATTTTAGTCAACATTTCCTGAAGCTTTTGTTGTTGCTCCTGAGCTTTTGTCAGCGACCAAGTTTGCGGTCGATGAGCCACGGAAGCACGGATTTCCTCTTTTGCGGAAGCCATGTAGACCGTATGCACGATCATGCCCCCAGACTTAGGGCGTTTGGGTCTAGTGCCTTTGGAATTTGTCGCAGGAAGTGGGATTTTCTCCAGCCTCGTCGTTTTGTAGGAGGTCGAGGTTGAAGGAGCCGTTGTAGCAGGCACCTGTGTATAAGAAGCTCCTCTCTATATGATAGAGGAGTAATCTTCCTCTTGCCGAGCCTTCGATTTCTTCGGTAAATGAGAGTAATCTTTGTTGATCACAGAGCCATGGACTTTCCGCCAAACCCTATGAATTTGGGAAGAGAGCGGATGACGAGGCTGCTCCGGCTTCGCCTGCACTGTAACTTCTGCAGGCGGGGGAGATTTCTTTAGCACCGTCGTTGGAGATTTATTGCATACCCTCCAGAGTAGCTTAAATCTATTCCCGATTGGAATAGCAGCGTCAACTTCCACCATTGGAGCTGGTAGGGTAAGTCCAGAAGGGGAGTTGCCCCCAGATTTTCTCATCCAGCGCTAGTAGCGACGTCGAGTGTGTCTTGCAGACGGGACCGCCTCAGTTTTGGAAGCGGTGTCTTCTTGTCCCTGGCTTTGCTGAGGGTTTGTTGTTGAAGACTGACGTCCTCGGCAGAGTTTGAGGAGGAACAGCCAATCTTTCGAAGAACGACTTTCTGGTAGGTGAAGCACCTTTGACGACTTCACCTGCAGGAGGAGTTGGGAGGGCTGTCCATTTTGGGGCAGCCCCTTCAGGTATGACGAGCATCTTTGTGAGCCCATTTTGGTTCTAGCTCAGCCTGTTGAAGACTGAGACGTTAGAGGTTCGGCTCAACTTATTGAAGACTGAGGCATCGGATTTGGATGACCCGTTGAGAGGGGCCGTTATAGTTGCCAGTCGATCGAAGACCGACTTCTTGGGAGCATCTTCTTACGGCGCAGGGGCGCGGAAACTTGCCGGTGGGATCATAGTACCGAAGAACAATTCGGTAGTGGCTTGAGTTACTTGCCCCACCAGCATTGAATATATGGAGGCCGTGTTGGGTCTATAAGTCACTCCTCCAGTTGGGACGAAGCGGGAGTTGCTGTTGCAAGTTGTGCAGTTGGAAGCCATTGGTTTTCACTTCTGCACAGGAGCAAGACACCAAATCTTAGTAGCTCGAATCCAAGGGCAACCATAGTGAACCACGATTTTGTTCGCGAACACGACACACGATGTGTGGAGTAGAAATTGGAAAACATCCCACCGGGCGTGCAGGTATCTGTTTACCGCCGAAAACAGAGACGAACTGGGATGGATCATCTTGCCTGAGTTTGGGGGCAGTTGCTATTTGGATTTATCCGTCCACCTCTCCGAAGATACCAAGTTGATTTATGGCACCATATATCGGAGGTTTGGACGGATGCGGCCATTGTAGCGGACTTTATCAGATTCCCCCTCGTTTGTGAGGGGATTTTGATTTTGGGGACGCTCTTCCCTGCAGGCGCAAGCCCCTGCAGTTAATTACGTTACCGCATTGCGATAACCACTTTCTCCTGCTCCGGAGGTTCACTTCGTGTCGTGTGTGTTTTGTTTTTATGTAGTTTCCCATGGATTGTATACGGAGACTAATTTACGCCGTCGCCCGTAGGGTGTGGATTAATCCAAATCCGTATAATTTAGATTTGGGTTTATTTTATTTATGGACCGTTAATCTAGTTTGAGATTAAGATCGACTTAATTGTATGTGAGCATTTGGGGGATTGACTTATTTTAGTTTAAGGAAATCACGGTTAGTTATGCCGTTTTTGAGGCGAATATTAGTTTAGGGACATTTCGGTCCATTATCGCCATGTTTGGGGCGAATATTAGTTTAGGGACATTTCGGTCCATTATCGCCATGTTTGGGGCGAATATTAGTTTAAGGACATTTCGGTCCAACATTCCCATTTTTGGGACGGATATTAGTTTAGGGACATTTCAGTCCATTATCCATCTTGCGCGGACGTGTATTTGTTACGTGATGAAGTGAACAGTGTTGATATGGAATGTGCCCAATTTGGGGTAGGCATACACATCAATTTGGAAGTGCATCAACGATAGAAGTTGTTGGTCGTCGGGACCCGCTGCCTCTTTGAAGAAGTTGAGGGGTTACAACGACATATATCAGAGGTGTGAATAGATGTACCCTTAAACCAAATCCCGTATTTGAGGGAAAAGGGGTTGTTATGGACTCAAGAATTTTTGGTCATATTTGAGACCATGGAAATCAAGAGCATATGGGCTTCATTGATTTACAAAGAAGGATGTCTAACCTCAGAAAACTTAGCCAATTTTGGGCTGAGATTAAGTTTCCATAATTACCCAACAGTGCTGACCACTGGGACATACAGCGCTCACGTGTGAAAGACGTGGGGTGCTGGATTAGTGCTAAGCACTAGAGTCCTGTGGGGATGGACGTAAACTCGTAAGCTACCGAGGGAACGAATATCTATTTTTCTTGCCCGAGGAAACCTAGACGTACTCACGTATGAAACACGTGAGGCGCTCATATGTGAGCGTTTTTAGTCATTTTTGACTAATCAAGGAGTGCTGAGCACTGATTGATCGTCTAAGTTGTGATAAAATGTAAAGTGTTCACAATCAAAGAAATTTATACCGCAATCAATTGACGGTGTCTGTTGTAGTTTCGTCAATGAGAACGGATCGTCCACTGAGATTTGTGTTTTGATCAATCTTGTTTTAGATGAGTCGAAATGAAAATATAAAAGAAAATGCAAGAAAGTTGATTCAAGATTTGTATGATTTGATTTTAAGAAACATCATGAAAATCGAGATCTAGAATCAAGAATCAAGAAATGTCCCAATCACTTTAGTTATCAAGATTATGAAGATTAGCTTGTAGGAATCGATCGAATTAGCAGCAATGGTGAATCTAATAATGGCTAATCTTATCTATGGATAATTTGTAGCTAGATAGATGGCAATGAATGAAGATTAGGGTTCTATTGAAGAAACTAGGGTTTCTCCTTCTCTATCCCTTGTTTTTTCATTGATCATCATTCGGATCTAGCCTCTAGCAAAGAGATTCATCAATCATTTGATCCCTAATATGCAACGAAATTATCGCAAATGTGATCTTGATCTAAATTAGGTCATTGATGATTCTTTTTCCTAAAGTTCATAAATCCCATAAGACTTAAGATTAGTATTTGGATTTGATCATCACTAGATCTACCAAATCTCTCGATTCCGTAACAAGCGGAGATTTACTCAAGCATCATGAAAATAAAAGATTCAAGATCTAGAAATTTCATAGTGCAAGAATATAAAGAAAGCAAGAATTAACTAATTATCACCTTTATTAAATCGATGACTAATTACACATTCCCTCAATTCGAGGTTACAAGATGTTGCTCTCGATCGCTCCTTTTGAAGAGGTAACTAGATCCGTCGAAGTTTGCTCCGATCGATCTCCGTGGGACTTGGATCATCGTGGATCTCACGCTCCTTGATGAAGATTGGCTTCGCGGATAAAGGATCGATGGTTGCTTGATTGATTTGCTTCTCAAAATCATCTTGATTTGGCTTTTGATTTGGATTTGGGTTAGGGTTTTTGTATCAAGTTGTGTCACTCAACTTGTGCAAATTTGGTTCAATGTTTAACCCTAATTAATCAACAACTTCCACCACTAGATCTAGATCACCTTTTATAAAAATTCAAATGAAACTTCCCTCCAAAGCTAGGTTGTTAGAGAGTGCCTTCTAGAATGAGTTTGTTAGAGGGAATATTCTAGAGGAGGGTTGTTACAAAGAATATTCTAGAGTGAGTTTGTTAAGCAGAGCCTTCTGGAAGAAGCCACGTGGTCTTTGAGGGTCTTCTAGAAGCTAAGCCGTTACAAAGAAGGCTCTGGAAAATTCTCGAGCGCCAACGAATCAACTCGGTCGCGGAACCGCGGTGACTCGGCCTGGATCGGCCGTGGATCCGCGGCCATATTGTGGGTTCTCTGCATCATTTTCTGGGGTTATCTTGGTTTTGGCTTTTAGGGAATCTTCTGATATCTGGAATCTCATTATTCTTTCTTGTTTGCTGCCAGATCTCAAGTCTTTTACTTGATGCATTTTATCAGCACTTTTGTGATTCCGGCACTTTTACCTGGAGAATTTCCTGCATACAATCTCGAGACCAGTGTTGAGATAAAAATCATGCGAACGGTAATAAACACTTAATTTCCCTTTAGAATGTCGATTATAACTATAGCACAGGTTATTTGGAATTTTCCAGATGAATTCGTAATCTGTGTTATAATTATAATAAACACCTATATATGAATGATAAGTGTAGGGAAATTAACGTGTTGAGAATGCACTATTTTCGACTGATCAAGCACTCTGCATGATACTCACGTAGGAAGCACGTGAGTGCTGGGCTTTGGGCTTTATTTGTTTGTTTCCCTCTTTTTACAAAAGTGCTAAGCACTTGGATAGAGCTCACGTGCATTTCACATGACTACTTCCTTTCGAGGCGGCTGCCTAATCGACAAAGAAGTTTTTTTTTCTTTACTCTTCAGGTGCCCACGTGAGAAACACGTGAGGCAGCTTTTGCTGTTCTTTTTGTTTGTTTCTTTAAGCGCTTCTTGTGGGAAACACGTGAGGCTAAGCACTAATCAAGTCACCAAGTTGTTCTAGTGTTTTCTTAGAGATATTGATCTCTGTTAATGACATTTTTAGTCATTGATGATCGTCAAGATTTCAGTTTTGAAGATCTTGGACCATCTTTATTGTTTGTATTGAAGAAATAAGTTCTTTTTCACTTTTCTATGAACCAAGTTCTTTATATAGGGTTAAACCCTAATTTTTTTTGGAGGAATTAAATTCCCTTATGTTCCTATTCCTTCTTTTTAACTTAGTTCTTTTCCTCTATGTTTTGAATCTGCAGAACAGAATCTCCTGGATGAGAATTAAATTCTCAACTTATGAGGAGATCTATTTCTACAAATCTCAACCAGAGAAAGAACTGGGTTCTTATATGAAGGGTTAATCCCTTAGAGAGGCAAAGGAGAGATAATATGATCTCCGTGTTTCTTTACCTAGGGCTTCAACGCGGCAAGCCTTCTTTGAGAATTAAATTCTATTTTCTATCAATGGCTCACTGTATTCTTTGAAAGCTTGTGGGAAGTTCTCTCTGTATATTCTCTCTCTTTTCTCTCCGTCCGTCCCTCTCTTTTTTCTCCTAGCTTCTATTTATAGGAGAAGAGAAAAGATTAACTTGTTAAAAAAATCTCTGATTGAGAGATCATGATTGATTTCATAATCAATCAAAAATGAACTTTTAGTTCAATTGGTGAATTTTATTCACCATTGGATTTTTAATCCAAAGGCTCTCTTTTAATCAGAGAAGTTTTCTTGTTTGTTTAACAAGATTAAGAAATATTTTCCCTAAGATAGAATTTGATTCTATCAGATGATCGATGGATGATTTTATAATCACCGTTGGATCTTTGATCCAAGGGTCTTCTGTTTAACAGAGAAGATCTTTCTAGTTTGATAAAAATCAAGGAAATATTTCCAAATAGAATTTTATTCTATCAGATAGTTCATTTGGTGATATTTTATTACCATTGGATTTTAAATCCAAGATTCTATGTTAGAGAAAAATCTTTCCATATTAGAAAGATCAGGGAAAACATTTCCCAAATAGAATTTAATTTTATCATATAGAATTTAATTCTATAAGCTATGAGTATTTTAAGAATGGGGAACTCACATGCTTTGCATGTGAGCGCTGCCATAGATTGTGGCAGGAGAACTCACGTGTTTAACACGTAACCCTTAGCTTGGGTTTTGGCCGTTTATCTTCAGCGCTCATATGCTTTTGCAAATGAGCGCTTGTAAGTGCACGGCGGCGCCCCGGTCGTCAATCCGACGGCCAAATGCGGAAACGGTGATAAACATTAATATTGCGAACTTTGCAAACCGGCACCACCGCGCACTAAACCCCGGATCGGGCCATTAAACTTGTCCTAGCTAACTAAGAAGATAGGGAAGAGATATACCGACTGATCCGAGTCCTCCGGTCTTCATCTCCACTCCGATCTCCTCGCGGAAACTCCGGTCGTCGCCTCCTCGCCGGACGGGCACCACAACGCCTGCATCTTTTACGGGCTCCCGCCTCTATACCGAGGCAACTCGGGCATGAAGCTGGCAAGTCGACATGCCCAAGAAGTGCTGTAGGAAGTAGTGTAGAGTGCATGTCTCACTTTGGGGTATTGGTTGCCTTTTGAAGATGGAGGAATGAAGGTATGAAAAATGGTGCTTTCATTTTTCCTTGTATCAAAAATGAGATGAATGAAATTTTTGCCACATCACCAAAATCAAAGCTCTCATTTTCTCTCCTCTCTCAATATTGTGGCCGGCCATATGATGATATGAGAATGGTGGAGGGATTAATCAAGCATGAAGGGAGGTGATTGTAGGAGAAAAGCAAGGGTGACCACAAACAAACATCATGATAACAAAACCCATATCCTTTCATGTCTTAATTAATGCAAGAGCATGGATGAAAGATATCATAATCAATACAATTGCAAGAAACCCCCTCCACAAATGTTATTTGCACAATTGCAAATAACCCCCTCCATCGGAAAAGTCCGGCCTGGAAAGAACAAAGGAAAACCGGCCGGAACCGAATGCAAACTGGCAACTCCAGAAAAATGGTACCGTAATAAATTACAGGAAAACCCCAATACTGTGCATACACACCCGCATCTGTATTCCGTCCGGATACAAATGCAAAGAGACAAAATCTACACTGTACTAAACTAGGATCCGGCTTAAAACAAAGCCGGCTAGTAATATCCGTCCGATCCTGATCCGTGCAATACTGCACGTATCTGATCGAACCCTTCCATATAACTATACGGCCTCTTGTACAAACCGTCCGATCCTGATCCGTGCAATACCGCACGTATCTGATCGGACCCTGCCATATCTCCATACGGCCTCTACAGCGTTTCGCCCGAAAGCTGAGTAACTGAAGGTGTGGTGGACTCTAAAGACTCGTCAATACTATGGCTGTGGATTTAACCACTAGCACGTCAGAGGTATAAGCCAATACGTGACGGGCCACCAGCTATTGACTAAAAGGGACGTCGATGAGCAAACTCATCCTGACACCCTACTGAGCCTGTCAGTGACAATATCCGTACAGTCCGGTCCGTTCGTCTATGAGCATCGCATGTCGGGCCTAGGGGGTGGGTAAAAGTCAGACCCCCAAAAGCGGTACAAGTCGTGTCGGAGTGTAGCCCAGAACACCCTGAGATACTACTGGAATACGTACCAGTAAATCTCCTGCCTTGGCCAAGGAGTTCGTGTAATGGCACTCCTAGACACAGCGCGACCTCACCCCCAATACCGGGAGAGACGAACCCCCGAAGATCCGCTCACTGCCTCCATGTGGCTCGGGACTGTACCCAACTAAAACCTGTTTGCACGACTCCTTTGAGCCGTGGTAGGATAGTAATCAAAGCACAGTGGGAACTCACACGAGACAAATGACGATCCCCAGATCGATGAACTAACCTGTACACATGTCACCTGGGAACTGCTATCTGACGTCGGGTATAAGACCAACTAGCATGTTCCCGGCGAGTCCTGTCCGGTGTACTCATAACCCAATGAGCACCTGTATATATCTTAGGTGAACCAACTGACACCAGTGGCCTGTGAGACCGGCCACCGCCCCTCGTCGGGGTCTCGACTGTATACACTAGTCTACTCTGGAGAATCGATGCCCTGTCTCGAAACTCCCACGACTAGGGACCTTTTAAGGATGTGCTTATAGACTCCAGCTCTCACTTATATGATCGCCCTCATACTGCTGGCAGTCAAGCAAGAATCCTAGGGGCTCTATCAACGTGCAATAGCGACCTGTCAGGTCACCTAAAGCAGTACACGATGATAAAGGTAAACCAGATAGCAAACTATCATCTCGAGTAAGACTGTCTTACCGGGATAGGTCCTCCCTCAATCATCGCAATCAAGTGCCTGTGATCCAATAATTGACTTTGAGGGCAATATCTCCAACAATCTCCCACTAGCACTCAAGGCTAATTATTGCGATGTCACATACTCACAGCCCGTGTGATACCGAACTCCCAACTCCTCTACTAGTCAGTCTCATAAAGCCTGTTGGCGAAACTCTTGCGTTCGAGGAATAGCCTCAGTGAGTGGATCCGCTCTGATGTTTCTTTCTATGTCTCTCTAAATCTCAAGTTCGTGGAGAATGCCATCTCCCAAAATGAGCAATACCTGTCTTAGAGTGTCTGGATTTCTGATGGGACCGAGCTCATAAATGGACTCCAAATCCAAACTTCTTAGATTGTATCGTCAACTGAACTTAATCAGTATCCTGCGCCTTGCCACCCTCAGTATTTCCTTGGACCACCTGTCCAAAATACTGCCCCTCATCAGAAGGAAAACTATAATTCTGACAACCGCCTTGTCGTCCATGTCACCTTGGAAGCCTGGAATGATAACTGTCTCCCAAATGAGGCTGTCGTCATCATATCCCTAGAACATCCACTTATGTTCTAAAACTGCTTCCGACTGTTTCTCCAGGTTTGGATCAATATCAACTTATTGCATCTAGTGCAAGAACAACATCTGGTGTGGTACTTGACATTTCATGATTGACTCAATTGCCTAAGCAAGTGATCTGCCAATCATGCACATCCCTCTCTACTTTAGTCTATAAGACACCTTTAGAGAGGGTGACTCCATCACCTGCAGGTACACTACCGTGCCAGGAGTCGTCCATTCTAAATACTCTTAGAATGCTGTCAAGGTACCCTGATTGGGAAACCACCCAAATCTAGATCTAAAACCATAGATCTAGTAACCAGTATGTCTGATATTGTGTCCAAGTCCCTTGTGGAGAAACCACTGTGTGACGACCAAAATATAACCGATCGTAGTACAGGAATATCACTTCCTACTACCTTCTCAACAGATCCATCCCCTATTCTGATGACGTCAAACCTATGACTGTCACATCAGAAACAGATGATCTATCTCCGCTTTATCTACTTTAGTCTATGAATAGACATAAGCCTGATGTCCACCAATGCTTCCGCTGCTCCCACTGACTACGACAACCCTCTGGCAGAGTCATATAGACGTGCACTTCTAAAGCTAGTTTAGAACGACGCTATACTCATCCTCCTGCCGGGTCTCGTAGCCTGGAACAACAACAATGGCAAGTGTGGGTAAACAAGAACTTCCTTGTCACCGTCCTTGAGGCTACCGGAGTACCTCTCGGGTGCCTGAAGTTACCCACCTTATCTGCGGAGTGGCCAATGGAATGTCAAAACAGATTGAATCTTTAGGTTCCTTATCAAATCTTCAGTAATCGTTTGCGGTTCTGGAATCACTTCCAGTTCTACCATACTCCCACTACTGTTTTTGAAAAAATCCATTTTTATTAAAACTGTGGCGAGTCAAGAACAATATCACTATTGATCTTTCTTATGGTAGAAAGTCAACCCTCGTCATAGCCTGGGTCAACCCACAAACAGCCATTACAGAAACGTGCCTTGAGTTATCCAGAGTCTGGTTTTAATCATAAGCCGGACAACTCCCCGTACCTTAACAATGTTAAGATATGAACTGTACTATATCCAATATAGAACCAGAGGCACTGGTTTAATTTAACCAGATTCAAATCATGCAGCTGTCTCCAGTGCATGTCAACTAAATGGAGAGAGGCCGATCAGCGTTACTCAACTTAGGAATGCTTCCAATTATGAGTAACCTGAAAGAGAAGCAATTTCTCTTTATCATTACTATCAACCGAATACCATACACAAGTATCTACATCTTCGATCACCTTGAAGAATCCCGATACTTGCTACACCTGGTTCTCTACTCTATTCAAATACCTATAACTCCTCAAAACTTAGACCCTGTGTTTCTACGAAACACATGTCTAAGAACTAGAGAAGTTAAAAGTAAACAGAACATAGTATGAGGACCAACCCCTCTGTCCTAATGGACACTGGACAACATACAATACTCTGTATAAGTCCGCCGAGTCTAACAACTCTTTCACTGTGTGTCGTAGGTTGAAAACTGTACTTATGGTTAAGAAGAATTACACCGCTGTTTAATGCTCCTTACCTAACCACCCACTGATATAGGTAAATGTTATCGAGATAATATCAAAAGGTATATCTCACTCTATGAAAATAGACGTACAGATATATCAATTTGAAATTGGTGCACAACAGCGGATATTCAAAACCAAATATTTGCCGACCGGCAAACAGCCCAGGTGATCTCCTCAAATATCACCAATTACAACGAATCCCGATATAATGAGGATGATCACCCAATTCCCAATAACTTACTCCCACTCATCATCTGTAAAACCATACAGATGTGAGAATCAAACCTGGTAAATACATACCCTGGAGTAAGTGTCTAATCGGGAAATCAGTTTTCTTTTAACAGTACACAGTTGAACTGAAACATTGAAATGTTTTGATGGGGTATCCTGGTATTCCTAGTAATGCCTCTACCATTATCCAGATTCACAACTATAACCGCATAATTCTTTGCCACCTCTCCAAATCCCTTTATATGTCTTTAGTCGTTACCTTCTGCACACCCCTTAGGCCAAATGGTTTTCTTCCTTCCCTACCATTCGGCACCAGCCTATGGTTTGGAAGAAGACTATCCAATAAGCATAATGGGTGTACTGTCCTAGTCCTAGGAGCACTCGCAATGCGAGAGAAGGTAAAGACAAAAGACAACCGAATAAACCTTATTCCTATTTCTCCTGGACCAGAATCCATCCCCGAACTGGAACAAGTTCCTTTCGAGTTCGTATATAACCATACGATGGAGTATCCAATAAACTGTGGATCTTCGTAGTGATACGGAGTGTCCTGGAGAAATACAAAGGTGATTTAGGATTGGCGAAGAAATACTTGGTTTGGTCGTGAATATCAGTCGCAATTTACTTTGCCCTCTTACTAATCCCTTGCTTTGTCTTAATCTTAATACCTTCTGCACACCGTTTAGGCTAATTGGTTTTCTTCATTCCCTACCGGTCGGCACCAGCCTAAGATTTGGAAGAAGACTATCCAATTTGCGTAATAAGTGTACTATCTCCTAAACCAAGGAGTACTCACAACTTGAGAGAAGGTAAAAAGGAAAAGACAACTGAATAATCCTATCCGTTTTCTCCCGAACCGGAAACCATCCTCGAATTCCTTCGAGTTCGTATCTAACCATACGATAGTTTTGTCCAATGGAAGTGGACGTTCGTAGTAATACGGGGTGTCCTGGAGAAAAGGGTAAAAGTATGAGTGGCAATGAGGTCTGCAACTCAGACAATCCAAAAGCCAGTGTTAAGAAGGTTCGGTCAACTTGGTCACTGAGTCATAGTCTTAGGGTCGGGTCAATGGTCGCTGCCAGAGAGAGAGAGAGAAAAGAAACACTCAGCGTGCACTCTAACCTAGATCAGAATGGTTACCAATTTATCTAATCTGGAAACCTCCCACTGTACCTCAAATTCTCCTCCAAACCTGAAAGAAGAATTAGTCGGGGTCACCCGAGGAGTAAACCAACTCATCAGTGGGAATCGGGATCCAACTATCATCGCATGATAACGTGACGGAATCCACTCACGCTATCACACTCCAGAAGGTATGCGCATATCTGGCAAGTTTCAGTTCTTTTGAAACTCCCGATGTGGATTTTTACCCCATGCTCTTATGACCTTGACTAAGGCCAACAAATCATAAGTCACATGTCAAGTTCTACCCGTCATTGTCCAGGTTGATTTGAACCCACCCGTACAAGCCCTTGACTAGGGCCAACAAGGCTATACGACTGTCCCAAACCAACGCATCTATCTATGCAGCATATGAATACCCAATAGCTACCAAACACTGTGCCTTGACTATGGCCAACAAACACAGCTTGAATACTATTGACTACCCATATGAAACGACGGAGGGCTACGAATGGTTTCTGGCGAAAACTTTTAACGTAATGAACTTGATATCGTTGAAGGAACGGATAGCTTTTTAGAAAATATAGTAGCGAAAACCTTTACTAAAGAGGTCACTCCCGGTGAAGGGATCTCGGCTCTTTCCCCGTAGAATGGGGTGCAGGATATTCCAAATGAATACCACGATGCAAAGCAAAAGTAATCGGCTATAGTGAAGTTAATGCCCTGACGCAAACTTCTGTCCAAGGGGTCACTCCCGGTGAAGGGATCTCGGCCCTTGCCTCGTCGACTGAGGAGCAGGATATTCCAAATGAATACCACGATGCAAAACAAAAGTGAACGTCCTTGCAATAACAGCTTTTTGAAAAGTGTTCCAACAACATCAGATTAGGTTTGTTTATCTTGCATTGATCCGAATCAATGCAGTCCCATCAATTGATCACACCACAAAGAACGAAAATATACTGACGTACGTATATGCCATCCGTATTCGCCACTGGGTCCCGTCATCACCCGTTAGGTTAGCTAACTAACGGCAGAGCGGGGACTGGACTAGCGCGGATGAAAAACATATACAACATCTACTAATATATATACCAATATATAGTATTTCGCTCAAGGCGTGAATAAAATGCAACATCACAGAAATGTAAAGCATCACAGAACAATACAGATATCTGGGATCCCCGAGTTTCACAGAGCCACTACTGAAACCCGACGTTCCCCTGGTCGTGTGGATAGCCTGTGCAATGAAATCCTAGACCCCTACGGGCGCGGCAAGTCACCCGCCAAAACCTGAAGCGAGGCAGCCCCCTTCAGCACCGTGAATGGACCACCCAGCACTTCACGGAATCCGGCAACTTGGGCACCCCTCCTGGGTCAACCTGTACCCCTTACGAGTGCGGCGAATAGCCCGCCAATTCCAGACTGAAGCCCCTCCGTCTCAATGCCCTGAGATGCGGGCTTGTTGCCCTCCAGAACCCGGCTATCCGTGCATCCCACCGCGGGGCAACCCTAGTACAGAAAGTAAAATATACATACACCGGGTACATCGACCGCAACCTGGTCGTGCCCCAAAAGAATAATACAAACAGGCAGTGACGGCAGTCCACATGTCGGACGCTCGCCCCGCAATATCAAATGTACATAATACAACAACACTGTACTAGCATTGCATCCAGGCTATCCCCACGACCGATCCGCAACATCACAGCAAAAACACAGAACAACAACGTGAAAGTCACGTTCGCAAATCCGTCTAACCGGGCTATAGCAGTTAGACCGGATTTACCGATCGAGTGACATTCACGGTCGCAGATATAAAGTAAATACTGTGAAATAATGTGTTTAAAATATCCGATCAATCAAAATTTAACAAGTAGGCCCCCAAGCATTACTGTAGCAGATCAGGAAATTCTCGGCCCAATGTTATTATTCCAAAACCCCTAAAATCACCCATAAAGCCTACTGGAAAAATTGTACACACTGATCCATCAATACTGCGGCGGAACCGCGGCAACAAGTAGGGTTTTGCCGCTGTTCCGCGCTCCTCTAAAGAGATCAGTGTCTCGAATTTCTACAGTAGTCTTAGGTCTTCTAGCACAGTACTTTTATACAACCTGAAAAATTTTTAGAGACCAAAAAATTTCAACAGAAAACTGTCGCTAGCAAAAATGTAGATTTTGGAATTTTGGTCGATCGGAAATGCAAAACACATCAAACGAAGCTAGACGAAGTTAATGGCGAGGCTCTGATACCACTGTAAGTGCACGGCGGCGCCCCGGTCTTCAATCCGACGGCCAAATGCGGAAACGGTGATAAACATTAATATTGCGAACTTTGCAAACTGGCACCACCGCGCACTAAACCCCGGATCGGGCCATTAAACTTGTCCTAGCTAACTAAAAAGATAGGGAAGAGATATACTGACTGATCCGAGTCCTCCGGTCTTCATCTCCACTCCGATCTCCTCGCGGAAACTCCGGTCGTCGCCTCCTCGCCAGACGGGCACCACAACGCCTGCATCTTTTACGGGCTCCCGCCTCTATACCGAGGCAACTCGGGCATGAAGCTGGCAAGTCGACATGCCCAAGAAGTGCTGTAGGAAGTAGTGTAGAGTGCATGTCTCACTTTGGGGTATTGGTTGCCTTTTGAAGATGGAGGAATGAAGGTATGAAAAATGGTGCTTTCATTTTTCCTTGTATCAAAAATGAGATGAATGAAATTTTTGCCACACCACCAAAATCAAAGCTCTCATTTTCTCTCCTCTCTCAATATTGTGGCCGGCCATATGATGATATGAGAATGGTGGAGGGATTAATCAAGCATGAAGGGAGGTGATTGTAGGAGAAAAGCAAGGGTGACCACAAACAAACATCATGATAACAAAACCCATACCCTTTCATGTCTTAATTAATGCAAGAGCATGGATGAAAGATATCATAATCAATACAATTGCAAGAAACCCCTCCACAAATGTTATTTGCACAATTGCAAATAACCCCCTCCATCGGAAAAGTCCGGCCGGGAAAGAACAAAGGAAAACCGGCCGGAACCGAATGCAAACTGGCAACTCCAGAAAACTGGTCCCGTAATAAATTACAGGAAAACCCCAATACTGTGCATACACACCCGCATCTGTATTCCGTCCGGATACAAATGCAAAGAGACAAAATCTATACTGTACTAAACTAGGATCCGGCTTAAAACAAAGCCGGCTAGTAATATCCGTCCGATCCTGATCCGTGCAATACTGCACGTATCTGATCGAACCCTGCCATATAACTATATGGCCTCTAGTACAAACCGTCCGATCCTGATCCGTGCAATACCGCACGTATCTGATCGGACCCTGCCATATCTCCATACGGCCTCTACAGCGTTTCGCCCGAAAGCTGAGTAACTGAAGGTGTGGTGGACTCTAAAGACTCGTCAATACTATGGCTGTGGATTTAACCACTAGCACGTCAGAGGTATAAGCCAATACGTGACGGGCCACCAGCTATTGACTAAAAGGGACGTCGATGAGCAAACTCATCCTGACACCCTACTGAGCCTGTCAATGACAATATCCGTACAGTCCGGTCCGTTCGTCTATGAGCATCGCATGTCGGGCCTAGGGGGTGGGTAAAAGTCAGACCCCCAAAAGCGGTACAAGTCGTGTCGGAGTGTAGCCCAGAACACCCTGAGATACTACTGGAATACCTACAAGTAAATCTCCTACCTTGGCCAAGGACTTCGTGTAATGGCTCTCCTAGACACAGCGCGACCTCACCCCCAATACCGGGAGAGACGAACCCCCGAAGATTCGCTCACTGCCTCCATGTGGCTCGGGACTGTACCCAACTAAAACCTATTTGCACGACTCCTTTGAGCCGTGGTAGGGTAGTAATCAAAGCACAGTGGGAACTCACACGAGACAAATGACGATCCCCAGGTCGATGAACTAACCTGTACACATGTCACCTGGGAACTGCTATCTGACGTCAGGTATAAGACCAACTAGCATGTTCCCGGCGAGTCCTGTCCGGTGTACTCATAACCCAATGAGCACCTGTATACATCTTAGGTGAACCAACTGACACCAGTGGCCTGTGAGACCGGCCACCGCCCCTCGTCGGGGTCTCGACTGTATACACTAGTCTACTCTGGAGAATCGATGCCCTGTCTCGAAACTCCCACGACTAGGGACCTTTTAAGGATGTGCTTATAAACTCCAGCTCTCACTTATATGATCGCCCTCATACTGCTGGCAGTCAAGCAAGAATCCTAGGGGCTCTATCAACGTGCAATAGCGACCTGTCAGGTCACCTAAAGCAGTACACGATGATAAAGGTAAACCAGATAGCAAACTATCATCTCGAGTAAGACTGTCTTACCGGGATAGGTCCTCCCTCAATCATCGCAATCACGTGCCTGTGATCCAATAATTGACTCTGAGGGCAATATCTCCAACAGCGCTCACGTGTTTAACACGTGAGGCCTGTTTGGCCTATCAATTGTTTATTGATGCCCAGCGCTCATATTCTTTGCATATAAGCGCTCACGTGATTAATACATGAAGCTTATTTGGCCTATCAATTTTTTAATTGCATGCATATAGGCGCCCACGTGTTAAACACGTGAGGCTTATTTAGCCCATAAGTTTTTTTAACTACAGCGCCTATATGCTTTGCATATAGGCGCTCACGTGTTTAACACGTGAGGCTTGAGTAGTGGGGAATTTTCTCCCCCTCTCTCTTTTTATGAGGGAACACTCTCCACCCTCACATAGAAAAAAAGCTAGAGTTCCATAGATAGTGATTCAAATCCCTCAAGCTACGCCCCCTCAACTTTTTGTGCACATCTTGATGATTAAGCTCTGTGGAATTCTTCAATTAGGTATAACACCCAACTTTTCTGGTTTTGTTTTGAGTTATGTATAAATTAAAGTTTACGATATCGGAAAATGTGATTTAGTTTAGAGTTTTAGCCTCTGTTAGTATCTGCTATAATTATATTAGTCTCTAAATCAATCTAAAAATACCGTAGAATAGTGTTAGAACCTAGAGTGCACCTTCGAAACCCGGACACAATTACCTACAGTTCAACCATCGGAATTCCTCTTTTTCCCGATACCGCCGGTGTTTTGATAGAGTTGGGTGTTGAATTTCGGAAGGTATCTCTCTGTAGGTTATCTAAGGTCTCTGGTATACTTTGATTTTCCTATATAGTCTATAAACAAAATCTGGAAGCTATTTGCCTTGCTTTTTATAATATTTTAACGTATGATATGGTCATTTCATATCACGTTTTTGTGTTTTCTCAAAATACGACATGTCAGGGTAGCTCTAGTTAGCTTTAGGTATATAGCACACGATATTCAAACGTATCACGTTACGTAAGTTAGTTCAGTTAGAATTTACGTATTCGCCGTATCGGAATTTAGCCGCTTATATACGAAAGTTTCATTTCGATGTTAGGTTTGACCGTGGGGACTTTAGAGGCAGCGAGGAAGGGAAAAGGAGTGATGGGATCCGAGTAGATCACGACTTGTTCCGTTGAGTAGACTAAACATCTACCAGGGGACATTATATGGATGGCGTATATCGCCCGAAACCGGAAATGTTGTTATACTTGTTTTCCATTCATGTTGTTTGCATAATTAGACCTAGTATTGCATTGTATGCAATCATACTGTCACGACCCGGAATTGGCACGTGACCGGCACGAGAATCACGTGAAGTCTATAAGACCCCGCCGTAATTCAAGTAAGCTGAAGCCTAGAAATCTAAACCTTTTTTTGGAAAATAATAGAGTTGCAGTTTTGAAATATCGGCATAATGAATTTAATCCTTCTTTTAAAAGTATGAGTAATATCATATGAAAATGCAATGTTTTGTAGACTATCATTGAAAACATTTTCATCCTTGAAATTTGGGCAGCACCTCCCTTGTATATTTTGATCCAAAACCATATACAAGCAACAATAAAGGCATCCCCAAACGGGAGCTAGCTCTTCGCCAATTGGCGAAAACACAACCACGCACAGCATATGTATACGACGCCCATGGAGAAGATCAATCACAGAAGGAAAATAAAGAAGTCGAAGACATCACCAAGCTCAAATAAAGGACAATACACCTATCTCGCTCTAAGTCTCAAAAATATACAAGTCTGTGTCTAGGTCTACCAAATATACATAATCTGGTTGATGGAGCTTTTAACTAGATACAACTGAATAAATTTGTACAAGGGTGGTCACGATCCAAATGTGTAACCCACCTACCAATGCAAAACACCCTAAAGCAAGATGTATGCCAGCAAGCCGCTACTGATCCGAGCGGTCGATCCTGCAAGAAAACTGTGGCACAACGGAGGTGAGTTGCCAACTCGTGAGTAGAAAATATCAGAAGGTAGAAATCGAATGTACAACGATCCCTAGGTCATACTGTAATATAAAAGTGATACTATGGTATCTAGGGAGATCGTGTATACATATGTGTACAATAATAAGGTCGTGCCAGTGTCAGTATGTAGTATTAAGTCATCTGAATCATATGCATGTATGCATGTGTATATCCAACGTGTGTCCATCAATGACACATAAAATCATCATGAACCTGAGTGTCCAGCATCGACACACTAAAATATTATAAAACCCATGTCCAGCATCGACACGTAAATCCTCATATCTCGGGCGTCGTCTCATCGGATCGTCCCTCATATCCATCTGATCTCACGACTCTGGTCGGTATCCTCCAGATATCCGCCGAGCACAAACTATCACCGGTTGGTAGTGCTCCCTGTCGGGCTCAACGCCTTTCTATACGATCTTCTTGCCTCGGGGTACCACATCGGGTCCACCATGTACCCACAGACGGTGCCTTCACACTCCTCAAATTGGATAACTCATAGCTCATAACCGAGAAAACTCATGGTGGGCACAACAAATCATATCAAGAGAAACCACATTTTTAAAACAAACTTAAGACTTTAAAACATATCTGCGATTCTCAAATCCAGAGATCTCATGAAAACAGAATCTCATATGCATGTAACCACAAAGGTCCAGTAAATGCAATGCACAAAACGGTACTGTAAAGTATTGTGAGTGTTTTCATGTAAGCATATCGTGTATTAAGTATTGAACAATGATTATAATTCTATAGTTAAAGAGCAATACAGCGATATAACAGTTCTACTGTGTAAGTGGCATGAAAATTACCAATAATGAGTGTGTGAGCCGGTAAATCTGTGTATGTGTAACATGTGCATCATCGGTAATGGTGCATATGTTCTAGCAGACGATTCCATATAAAAGTAAGTGCTGGAAACGCAGTACGTATGTCACGAGGCAACAATACAGTATAAACATGAACGGTATAAGGCGCGTAACTACACCTGAACCATACAGCTATAGTTTTAATAATACGAATTGTAGTTTTGAAAAAAGGGCTACAGTGTTTTTGAGAAAAAGACACCATTTGAAAATCCGTAGCGACCCTTGGGGTTTCCATTTAAAAGTGCATACGATTCATCTGTTTTGGAAATAGGTATGGTTCAAATCTAATCCATTATCCACCAAGGTGTTTAGAAAGCAATGATTCTCCGAATCAAGACAAACAATAAGTCGGTGATCCAGCCTCATAATATCAGATGTGGTGTAATCATCGTACATCATCCTCGAGTCAAGAGTGCGGATCAATCATTAGGTATATCATATCGCGTACGGTATAATCTATCGTACGGTATCATCAAATCAGAATAAGGATCTATCGTCCTATAAATAATATCGTGTACGGTACAATCTATCGTACATCAAATTTTCTCATATTCTCCTTTATATATATATATGTGTGTGTGTGTGTGTGTGTGTGTGTGTGAAACTCATATCATATCTTGGAATATGTATATGTGTATATATCACCTTGCATCCTCATATCAAACATATCAATACATGTCATCATGTTTCATCATATCCTCATTTCATCATGTCATCGCGTACTTAACCTTGTGAATATATCCGTAAGTACATAAACATAGGTTTCTATAAATATATTCTATATCTCGGTCCTCCCATTACTATTGTTGCGGGGGTGCTATACGCCATCCAACCGACTTTCCCCGTAGATATAAATCTACTCACCAGCTATCCTTGCTCTAGCCGAAGTCGATGAACTTCTTGCTCTCCTTCATTGTCTTGGAAGTCCACGCAAAGGTACCTACAAATCAACACATATCATAACGAGATCAAAACCAAATCCAAAAACCGATACGGCACGTGAAGTGCACATAGGTTAGAACCCATGGCCCACGCATGCAATAACAACCAAGCAACCCTCAACGTTGACGTACGAACGTCCAATGACCGTGTCAAAACTTAAATACCAAAACTCAAGTTTTTAAAAAGCTGAAAACCAAAATCAGCAACTTAGAAAAACACTCCCAGATTCTACCCTAGATGAAATTAGGAGATTTTGCATATAGGGTTGGTTTAAATATCAGATAAGTGAACCATGGACCAAGAACCAACCCAAGTCTCCATAGTCAGGCCGCAAATTGCGGCCTGGGGGAATATTTCTACGGCCTGGTGAAGGAGTTGGGGTCTCGGGTTTCTAGGGTAGGCTCTAGGTGGCCTGCACATCTCACTATGTTTAAAATTATTTTTCAGAGCTCTCGAGTGATACTAGATTCTATATAATCATCACAATTCATCAAAAACCGATGTCGGAAAAAACCTAAGTTCGTGTTTTGGCGTTTCTAGTCTCAAGTTTGCCCAGAATTCATCACTAAAGGCTTGTGATCACTAACTAAATCTCAATCGCATTTCTACAACTCAAATAATCCACTAAAATCATCCTAGAATTTTCCAAGATCAGTAATCTAGCATTATAGAACTGTAAACACAATTACGAGGTTAAGAAACTTGATAATATGAAGGAAAGTGAAGGCTTTACCTCTTGGAAGTAACTCAAAAAAGTCCTTTGGTGGCCCAAGGTGTTCAAAACCCTAACTTGAACTCACCATGGGGTGTAGGATGAGGTGGTGGTCTTTTTTTGTGATGGTGGTGTGGGGTTTTTGAGGTGGTTTGAGTGGTGTTTGTAGGGGTGGAAGTGAGGTGTAGGAGGAGGAGAAGGAGGAAGATGAAGGATATGAATGAAGGATGAGGAAGTGAGGATGTGCCATGGTTGAAGGAAGACCCCCCCTTCTCTCCCCCCTCAATAAATGCATATCACATCTTTGTCTCCTCTTTATCTTTTTGTTTACTTTTTCTTTTCTCCTTTTCTTTTAAAAACCCAAATACAACAAATACAAAATGGAACCATGCATGAATAAGAATACAATATGTCATGGTACATTTGTCATGGTTAACAAAAAGTGGATATGGCCTAATGCATGATTAGTAGTGCACTAATCATGTTTAACATAAACTTGTATTCAAATAATTGTTTAATTATTTATGAGATATCCAAATCCAATAATTACCTTCATAATTAATAGTTCATATTAATCTCCAAATATTATCCAAAATATTGGTATATATTTATACCATTTTACGAAAACCCAAATTCATTCCTCGTATAGTTTTCGTGAAATTTATTATTTTATCATATAAATTCCAAAAATAATATTTTAAATTTCTGAAATGTTACACATACCTATAAATCGCTATTTCTTAACACTTGCTAGGACACTTGCACTATTACCGATGAGTTATGTTGCACTTGCACATGCTTACATACTACAATACACCCCATCGATAATTAACATGTCACGTACACACCTAGAACTTGCCATGTCACCTATAATCTATTGTGCATTGTTAGTATCATTAATAACTGTTGTCACGCAACATTGCTATTGTTTTGACACATCATATCTCACTTTCATTGTTATTACATGTATCATGAAATATTGAATTATGAGATTTTCCTTGTTTTGAGTTTTATTCACTACATGTTATAATTTTACCGGTCATCATGATTTATATGATACGTCCACCATGAGTTGTTGTTTTTCTGATTTGGTTTTATTCTAAACCGAGTGGGGGAGCTATACGGTTATGGATTTTTACGTTATCCGGACTGAGTGAGGGAGTATACAGTCGGATACATGGTGGACCCGTTCGAGACCGAGGGGCAGGAATGCCACATTAGAGGCGGGGAGCCTAGTGAGGACACTCGATACCGGAGATAGCTTGAGAAACACGGCGGATATCTGGAGGATACCGACCGATATTGTTGGTTGTCAGGATCGTTCGGGGAACGATGCCTGCTAAAACTGAAGATTTGTGTCGATGTTTGACACTGGATTTGAGGATCGTTATGAAAATGACCAAGATTTTGGAACACTTGATGATATTTTCTATTTTCTTTTATACAGGCACCATAGTTATATATTCATGTTTCATATGCTATCACATATCATGTCTACCTGATGCATAGTTTTAGTCGCTATTTCGTTATGCATACTATTTCAACTGTTGGATGTTAGTTTATTCGCTGAATTGGCAACTCATCCCGTTGTGCCTTAGTTCCTTACATACGACGTGTGGACGCATAGCGGCGTTGCAGACACACTTATCAGCTTTCGCCGCTTATCTTGCTAGGTGGGTTACATGTTTAGTAACCGTCTATTTTAGGTATTTTTGTATTTTGTATCTAGTGTCACTCTATCATACCATATATATTATTTGACTTAGAACGAAGATATACTTATGTATGTATTTTGGTCAATTTGAGTAGAATCGACTAGTTATGGTTGATTGTGCTTTTTTCTATTTTCTTGCATGTGATTCTTCGCTTCTGAGAGACGTATATTAATTGCATAGGTTGTTTCCGCCGATTTGCGTTGATTTTGCTCCCAAGTAAGGGATGCCACTATATTAATGATTATGTACTTGTTTTTCTCAAATATTACAAAGGAGGTGCTGTCAAAATTTCCAATATTAAAACCAACTGTTTTAACCTTATTTCCAAAAACCATTCCGCATATGCTTTAAACTAAGAAATCTTAGAACTTAAAATGTGTTCTCATTTTCATTACTTTTAAAACCGTACCTCCTTATTTCCGCAAACAGGATTTAGATCTTGGTTTCTGGCTTGCTTGGATTGTGTCGGCATCTTTAGACGTCACAAAAATCTAAGTGTCGGTCACATACCAAATTCGGGTCATGACAGTATTGCATATCGGGTCTAGGAGGTGGATAACGTCAGACCCCTACTAACCCGATAAGTTGTGTCTGAGTCGAGCTCATTACCAACAGAAAGACTACTGATCAACTATTAGTAAATCTCATCCACCATGGCCACGGATTTCTAGTGATAGCCATCTGAACACAGCGCGACATCGACTTCTAATACTAGGATAAACGAATCCCTGACAATCGACTATTGCCTCCATGTGGCTCGGGACTGTACCTAACTAAAACCTGTTTGCACGACTCCTTTGAGACGTGGTAGGATAGTAATCAAAGTACAGTGGGAACTTATACAAGACAAATGACGATCTCAGGTCAAAGGACTAACATGTACTCATGCCACCTGTGAACCTTCATCTGCCGATAGATATAATACCATCTAGAAGTTCTCGGCGAGTCTATCATGTGTACTCACCACTAGTGAGCACCTGTATACTATCATAGGTAACATAACACCGATGGCTTGTAAGACTGGCCATAGCCCCTCGTCAGGGTCTAGAAATGTATACACTAGTCTACTCCGGAATATCGACCCACAGTCTCGATACTCCCACGATTAAAGACATTTAAGGATGTTCTTATGGACAACCTAGCTCCCACATATACGATTGCCATCATAATGCTAGTTGTCAAGCAACAATCCTACGGGTTTCATCAATGATGAAGACAAACCAGATAGCATACTATCATTATGACATTTCAGAAAATATAAAATAATATTTTTGGGATTTAAATAATAAAATAATAAATTTCACGAAAATTATACGAGTATGGATTTGAGTTTTCGTAGAATAGTATAATTATATACCTATATTCTGGAAAATAATCGGGAATTAAAAATAAATTATTTTAAGAAAGCATTTAATTCATTGGGATTTTTTATAATTAATATATATAATTATTTTCTCTGCAAGCTCAGGTTTAAAATTTAATTAGTATTTTTGATAATTACTGCACTAAGCCAAGTTAATTTTTGTTAACCATGCTTGTGTACATGTTATCGTTCATTTGTGATATTTGGCCTTTTGTTTTAAAGAGAAAAGAAAAGATAAGATAAGGAAAAAAAGAGAAGAAAGGGGACAAGGGGGGGACATGAGGGTATGGCTTGGATAGAGAATGAGAGGAGAGAGAGTGTGTGTGTATGGTTACCTCCAACCATCCATTTCCTCCTTCTTCATTTCTTTCATCATTCTTTATCTCCTCCTTCAGTTTCTTCAACTCCTCCAAAACCCTCACTACCACTCCCACAAACACCCTCAAAACCACCTCCAAACCTCACACCACCTTCACAAAACTTATTCCTAAGCTCACTACAAGCATCATGGTGTAATTCGATGTTGCGCACCCCACGGGTTCGCGGGGAGGCGGAATTTGCAAAAAATATTATTTTCGGGCTTCGCAACACTGACTTAAACCAAGGATCGATCATAAACCCTAACTAGCCAAACATATCTGAGGTAAACTGCATGTACAGAAGTTTATACCTCACGTTCATGTCCTTCTGGTCTTCATTCCTCGCTTTCCTCCACCTCGTCATAGGCTCCATGGATCGTTTGGATCGACGCTTCCTCATCGGCCTCCTCAAATCGAAGACGATCCACCCGAGAGTATATGTATCGAGCTCCTACCTCAACTGAAGTAACTAGGACACCAAGTTCGCTACACAAGATGTTGTAGACGATGTAGAGTATGAAGATGGATTGGGATGTCTTCCTTTACCCTAGGTTACTCAACACATGAGTTTTCTAGGATTTGAGGGTGATGAAGATGATATTAGGAAAAGCTAGTGAAAGAATGCATGAGAATGACATGGCTTTTCTTTTTGTGTTTTTGCTAAACTGAACTCTCTTAATTATTCACATGATAAATCAAAATGAATAATCACAAAAGAGTTCAATTTACAACATAATGAGTCATGGGTGGAATAAGCACTAAGTGTCATAATAAGCCATGCCCAAATTCATGCAATTTCCACATCATTTCCTAATAACATAATGTATTATTTATTTAATCCAAAATGAATAATACAATTAAGATATGTCATCTTCAAATAACATTTTTGACCAAATTACAAAAACGACCATCGACCGTATACACATACCCGTATCCGTATTCCGAAAAACACGGACACAAAAGAGACGAACACTATCCATCAGTACAATACCAGGATCTGGCTTAAACAAAAGCCCACTAGTATTGTCTGTCCGAATCATCATCCATGCACAAGCACACGTACGCGATCGAACCCTGTCGTAAAACCATACGACCTATACATATTTTGCCCGATGCAGGGAAACCCTCTGTGTGGGACTCTAAAGATTCGACACTACGCTGGAAGTGGGTTTAACCACAGGCCACAAGCGGCACTAGCTGTACGTAATGGCCCCCTGGTATATGTCGATAAGAAGGCCAATGAGAATAACTCATCCGAACTCCAACTGAGCCTATCTGTGACAATCTCCGTACAGTCCGGTTTGTTTGTCTATGAGTATCGCATATCGGGCCTAGGGGGCGGTAATCGTCAGACCCCTAATAGCGCAATAAGTCATGTCGGAGAGTAGTCCAAAACACCCTAAGAAACTACTGGAGTACCTACCAGTAAATCTCACTTTCCTTGGCCAAGGACTTTGTGTAATGGCCTTCCGAACATAGCGCGACATCAACCCCCAATACCGGGAGAGACGAATCTTATCTAACCGCCATTGCTTCCAAGTGCTTTGGGACATCACCCAACTACTACCTGTTTGCACGACTCCTTTGAGCTGTGGTAGGGTAGTAATCAATGTACAGTAGGAACACACTCAAGGCGAAGTAGCAGTGTCAAATCAACAGACTAAGTTGTACTCATGTCACCTTGGAACTGCTACCCGACGATAGGTATAATACCCACCAGCAGTTCCCGACGAGTCCTGTCCAGTGTACTCAAAACCTAATGAGCACCTGCATACTATCTCCAGTACGACGTACTAATGGCTGTGGGACAGACCATCTCCCCTGCTAGGATGAGAAGCGTATACACTAGTCTACTCTGGAGTATCGATGCCCTGTCTCGATAATCCTACGACCAGGGACCTATATAAGGATGCGCTTATAGACTACCCAGCCCCCACTAGTGTGACTGCCATCACAACGCTGATAATCAAGCAAAGACCCTAAGGGCTCTACCAATATGTATAAGCCATATGCTAAAAGAAACACATGCACATATTGAGGTAGAAACAAACCAGGTAGCATACTATCATTTTGAGCCAGACTGTTACTATATCCGTGTATATCCTAAGCCTCCATTAAGTGATATACAAACCAGTATGATACAATATGTAAGTCAATGTTGCGCACCCCACGTGTTCGCGGGGAGGCGGAATTTGAAAAAAATGATTTTTACGGGCTTCGCAACACCGACTAGAACCAAGGATCGACCATAAACCCTTGCTATCAAACTACATGAGGTTTAACTACTTGGAAAGAATGTTATACCTCATGATACAAGCCCTTCAGATCTTCTCCGCTGTCCTCCTCGTCATGGTAGGCTCCAAGGTGTTAGGTATATATATGCCCTAGAGGTCATTGTTGTACATATGATGTATATTATAGTGGATGCTTGGATATATATAGAGAGGACTTTCTTGCTCGACATGATAGTATACTATTTGGTTTCACTTTGTCTTAACATGTTGACTTGTATTGGTTTACTGTCTTGCTCTCACATGTTGATAAAGCCCTTAGGATATGTACTTGACTACTGGGACTATGATGAGATCATACTAGTGGGGCCAGGGTAGTCAATGAGTACATCCTATAACTGTTCCTAGTCGAGGGAGTATCGAGACAGGGCATCGATACTCCAGAGTAGACTAGCGTATACGCATCTTGACCCATATGATGGGCGATGGATGATCTCATATCCATTGGTGTTTGACAATAAAGATGGTGTACGGGTGCTCACTGGAGACTGGGTACACTGAACGGACTCGCCGAGAACTCCTAGATGGTATTATACCTATCGTCAGATAGCAGTTCTCCGGTGACACTGGTACAGGTTAGTCTGTAGACCCGAGATCTTCGTAGAGTCTTATGTGATTCCCACTGTGCTTTGATTTCCACCTTACCACGTCCAAGAGGGCGTGAAAAATGGTGGCTTTTAGGTATAGTCCCGAATCACTTGGAGGCAATGAGCGATAGGAGGGGTTTCGTCTCTCCCGGTATGGGCAGTTGATGTTGTGCTGTGTTCGATTGGTTATAACTGGAAGTCCCTGGCCAGGGCTGCTATGGAGTGCTGGTGGTAAGAGTTATCAGTAGTTTCTCAACCTGTTATAAGCCTCACATCAACACGACTTATCGGTTACTAGGGTCTGACGTTTACCACCCCTAGACTTGATATGCGACATATCAGACGACGAGACCGGACTGTACGGTAGTGTTACTGATTGGATTCATAGGAGAATGTATAGGCTTGCTTGTTGATCTTCTGATCGCTCAATACCTGTGTGGCTGTTACGTTTAGCTGACCGCTTGCAGTTTGTGGGTGTTTGATATGATCATCACCTACTGCCGGCGTATTGACGATTTTTAGAGTCCTACACAGAGGTTTCCTGGCTCAGGAAAAACGGAGTAGGAGCACATATGTGATATGTGCGGGACGGAGAATAATACGATATGAGATACGTATTATATTCTCGCGATATGAGATATCGGCCGGGTATATGTGATATAGTCGGGTTATCAGATCAAGTGTTGATTCGATGAAATGGTACATGTTATATCAGTCGGTTATATGTAATATTGCCGGATTATCGGATCAAGTGTTGATTCGATAATTATATATGAGATATATTACATTACGTTAACTAATATAAGCTCGCTTTATTGATTCATTTTCTCACTGGATAATACATTGATGTATATGCGATATATGTTAATTGTATTATTTTCTTTTGTTACAAAAAATGTTGTATATGTGATATATAATATTGTAACAAATTAGGGTTACAAATGCAACATGGTTGTTGAGTTTAAACAAACTTAGGGTTTGGATTAGGGTTAGCTTTTGGGTTAGCTTTTGGATGAGGGTTAAGGAAGCTTCATGAAGCTTTCCTTTTGTCATCTTGCTTTTATATTTTGTGTAGATATTCTTTAACCCAAACCAAACCCTTAACCTATGGTTTATTCTCTATAAGAGTTAAGACTCTCATTCTTAACTCATGGTTGCAATTGTAACCACAACAATAATTCATTATTCATCGAAAAAGGATTAGCTTCATCTTCTTCTTCATCTTGCTCTTGAAAAAGATTCACTTGCTTTTTCATTTGTGATGATAAATGGTGAGAAATTGAAAACAAAAGAGAGCAAAATTCCTACTTCATCATCCTTATCTATTCTAGCCACTTAGATTAGGGTGTTCACTTCTCTAATTACTTCATTAGTGAAGTGTAAGCTTAGGTTAGAGATTCTTCAAGATAGATCATCTTAGATCAAGAAGACTTCAAGCAAGATGCATCTTTCGCCTCTTGGAGCCTCACGAGAGTCGGAGTTCTTGATGCTCGCAGCGAAGGGACCTCAACACAGAGCTTATGAAGCGAAGGAACGGACTACAAAGGTTGTAATCCCAATCTCTTTAGTTCTTTGAATGTGATACAAACTTGTTACCCTAGAAATTCTAGTAAAGATTCATGGTTTACTTGTTTTGCACCTCTCTAAATTTTAAAGTGGCATGAGTGATGCTACCAAACCCTAGACTGGGTGCAAGGGAAGCCCAACAGTGGTATCAAAGCCAAACTAGAATTCTAGATAAGGTGTTATACCAATTACGAAAACGAAATCCACTCCGAAATACGGTATTTTGAAACCCCCATTTTTCTCTTTGGAAATTTTGCAAAAAGTCCTTTAAAAATTTTTCAAACGGGTGCAGAATGATATTTGGGACATTCTAAGAACATGGGAGAAACACGGAGGGAGGGGCTCGGATTTTGGCCGATCCCCTAGCCTGGAATTCATGCCAGGCCGGCCCTATGGGCTCCTCTGCCCCCCGTATTCCCCCTGTGTTCTCATGTCTCCATTTTGGGTTTCCTAGTATTGTTTGCTTAGCCCAATTTTCATGTGATGATTAGTTTGACCTGGGGCTAATTCGTAGTGCTTCGTAGTCATATAACTTAACACTTTTAGCAGTTCGATCGAACTTCGCACACCACATTTTTGTACCCCGCTGAAATTTCCAAGTGTTGTAATTTTCCGAAGTTGATTATATTCGTAAAATCGTACAAGTACCCCTATGGACCCCCTAGAAGACTATAATAACCTTAACTTGATTCTATGCCCATGGAACCGCGTTCGAACCTTCGGGTTTTCCGTAGTTCCGTGGTGTCAAAGGTGAGGCATTGGTTAACTCCTTCTACGGCTGGTCCATAAACACTGTGGCACGGTTTTTGAGTGTTTTAACTTTGCTCAAGTGTTGAGCTCACGGGGGTAATTTGTGAGTGGTTGTTTATTTGATCGAAACGTTAAACATCGTCTTGATATTATGTGATTGTGATACAATATGTGGAATTCATATACTTAGGCATGAAATCCGTAATATTTGATATTTCGGGTTTACGATGTCTAAGGAGATTTTGGATTCCAAACGTTGTAGTTTTACACTTTCTTTTTTGTGACAGTAAGCGTAGTATGTGGTGTATCGAAAGTTTTATTGCTATACATCAACGACAATCGGGATACGCATACTTGCTTACGTTGATGATATGAGATATTATGTGTTGCTGTGATATGTTATATTGGATCGTCGTGTTCTGAATAGCCGGGGGTTTTCTGTGAGATGAGGGTTTTTATTTTCATTCATGTAAAATTCAATTGTATGTAATATTCTTTTATTGGGGCACTTCCGGGTTGAGGATGATGTCACCATTGTATATTATTTACTTTTCCGCATTAGGTAGACCCAAGGAGGGGAGCACAAGTAACCGGGTTCTAGGGTCCAGTGGGAGGCCATCTCGAGGAGTCGAGATCGGGTCTCCTAACCGTAGAATTGGCAGAGTTGCATGCCGCTCTGTAGGGGTCTAGAGATGTGGGTTTGGCTATTCATCGCGACCGTGGAATCCGTGTTTTATACAGGCTCGCAATAAAACACGGACCTCCTAGTATATCCAATATTTCATATGTTTCTTCTGCTGCTGATATACTGTGATGTGATCATATTATATGCGTGAGACGAATGCTTTATTATTTTATATATGATATATAATAAACGCTGCTTATGTTTTGCACCCGCGCTAGTCCCGTCCCGGTATGCCGTTAGTTAAGTAACCTAACGGTGCATAACGGAACATTGTGGCAAATGCGGATGGCATAAGCGTACGTTGTATTTTCATTTCTTCTGTGATGCTTAGGAAGCATAATTGATGGGATTTATTAATGAGATTAATAAAAGAAAAGACCCCTAAAAGATGTTGTAGAATCAAAATTTAAAAAAAAATGGTAGCTACAGTTTTTTCTTTGCATAGTGGTATATATGATATACCCTGCATCTTATTCGATGAGGACAGAGCCGAGATCCCTTCACCGGGAGTGAACTCTTTAGCAAAACTGGAAGATGCTACAAACTCACAGTTTAGTTTTTGATTTCTTCTATAGTTCATGCTTTGCACCACGGTATTTGTGAAATTTCCTGCACCTTATTCAATAAGGAAAGAGCCAACATCCCTTCACGGAGAGTGACCTCTTTAGCGAAACTAGAAAAGCCTCAAAAACACTCCTTTTCAAAATCACTTGTTTCTACAACGATATCAAGTTCATTACGCTCATGGTTTTCATAAAAACCTGCGTAACCCTCCGTCATTTCAGATAAGTACTGCTTAGTATTCATGCTATGTTTTTTGACTATGTTAAGGCGTAATGTGCGGTAGCTAATCAGTGCTTATCTGCTAAAACATGAGATGTGATTGGATTAGGGTAGTTATACGACTTTGTTGACTATGTTAAGGGTCGTGCAGGTGGGTTTAATTCAATCGGGAAATGACGGGTTGAACTTGGCTAGCAATTATGATTTGTTGACTATGTTAAGGTCATAAGTTGCTAGGGGCAAAAGCATTATCGGGAATTTCAAGCGTTGAAATTTGCAATGAGATTGCATACCTTCTATGAGATAGTTGGATCCCGATACCCACTGCGACTAAGAGTTACTCCTGGGAGAGTTTTACACATTACAACTAACCAATCAAGTAGGTGTCTAGAAAGGTGTTAACGGGGTAATGCCTCTGGAAAAATGAGGTTTATTTTAATTAGGTCCGTGCGAAAGCATGGGGAACCTCCCTCAAAGTACCAACACAGACCTGGCTGAAAAATTGGCGAACTTGTAAGGTGTAATTAATCCAGGCTAGTCTTACCTTTTAGGGTTTTAAGGAAGATTTGATAAAAAGCAGTGGGAGCCATACTGATTAAATAAGATAATAATCAACCTAATCTTGCAAGATCATACGCTAAAGTGTTTTCTTCTCTCTCTCCAGGTAGCGATCTTGTCAGGCCTTAATCAAGATAATAATATGGATGTATTGACTGAACCTGCTTATTATACTGAGCAGGGTACGTTGGTCCCGCTCCCACTTATAATTGTTATAAGTCCGAGCAGGGAATAGCTGAACATTTGGATTCTCACTCCACCCAAATGAAGAACAAGCATACTGATGCATCTTCTTCGGGTGTGTTTGTTATCGAGAACTGTTTCTCAGTTCACTCTACGTCCTGGGTATTAGATACCGGATCTAGATCCCATATATGTAATATGTTACATGGGCTACGAAAAGGTTGGGAATTGGGAGAGGGTGATCATTCCGTAAGAGTAGGGAATGGTGAAAATGTTGTAGCCAAAGCAGTTGGTGAATATCACCTTGTGTTACCAAATGGTAATACATTGGTTCTGAACGAATGCTATTACATTCCGACCCTGATATGCAATCTTATATGAGTTTCTTCATTGAGCAAAGAAGGATATAATTTTGTAGTACAGGATAATGTTATTGTCACGACCTAAAATAGCCCGTGACTGGCACTTGAATCATATGAAGTCTATAGGACTCCATCTAATCCAAGTAAGCCAAAAGCCCAGAAATCTAAACACTACTAAAATAGGGGGTTGCCCCTACGGATATTGAAATCCGTAGGGGCAGATTTATGTTGGACCTACGGATTAATCCGTAGGGCTGAAGGTTGCCCCTACGGGCCAAGACGTTCAAGAATAAAAATATTAATTCTTAATTTGGTGTTTGCCCCTACGGAGCCGCAAACCAAGGACCTACGGACAAATCCGTAAGGGAAACTAAATAGCGATTTAATAAAGGGCACAAATCGCCTACGCCCCTTATCTCTTTCTCTCTCTCTCGATCGCGCGAGAACCAAAATCCCCAAATCATTCCCGCCGTTCTCGTCGTCGCCACCGCCGTTCTCGTCGTCGCCACCGCCGTTCAGGTTAGTAATCTTCAACTAAATTAAACAAATTTTTGATTATTTAGGGCTAGGGTTCATGGCTGGAGCTGGGGTTGCGATTGGAGTTGGAGTTCGGCAGGGGTTGCGGTTGCGGTTGGGGTTGGGGTTAGGGTTAGGGTTGGGGTTCGGCTGGGGCTGGGGCTGGGGTTAGGGTTTGGCTTAGGGTTGCGGTTGGGGTTTAGCTGGGGCCGTTGCTGGGTTAGGGTTAGGTTGGGGCTGGGCTGGGCTGGGGCTGGGGCTGGGGCTGGGCTGGGGCTGGGGCTAGGGTTAGGTTAGGGTTGGGGTGGGGCTGGGCTGGGGCTGGGTCTGGGGTTACGGTTAGGTTGGGGTTGGGTTTTGCTGAATTTGGCAAACCTGAGAGGAATTTCCAGCAATTTTAGCCTAGTTTGATTACTAAAATTATTGTTGATCGAGAAAATCTTGGGTCCTTCTAATGAAACATTGTTTGTTACTATATGTCAACGAGTACTGATAAAAGAAAAAACCGATTTCAAGTTGAAATTAGGTATGTACAATGTTCTAATATAATTTGTATTTCTTGCCATCATCAAACATATAAAATTACTAATATGAAATGGAAAATAAATAAATAAATAATTAAAGCTTTGGCATGTATGTAAAATCCCTTGTTACTTTTTCATGGTTGCCCAACTTTGAAAATTCTATCTATTAAATTAGACATACTCTAAAAAGAATGATATTGCAATAATTTGACTTGGTGGAGACTTGCATCATTAATAGAAATATGAAAGTGTAAGGACGTACTTTACCTTCGATAGGGTTCGGTTGGGGTGGGGCTGGGGCTAGCTAGGGCTTGGGCTTCATCACCTGATATAGCGAAATACAAAGCGTACTTCAGTACACCCGACCTCATTGAGTTTCCTATTGAAGTTCCCGGTCAAACGGCATATGCATATTTTTATTCGCCATGAAATCCCAATTATCAAGCTACCGAGGAAGAAAAGCCACCTTTGTTAGTCGAGAGTCATGGTAATAGACTTGTCATTATAGATCATAGTTAATTATTTTTCCTATCATTTTCTTGATCCAGATGCTAATCAACTTGTTAATTAGTTACTGTTTTTATAACGTATTTGTCTATATTTGTTAACAGTGGCCTTTCTTTTGGATGAACATGTTTTTTTGATGCATGTTTCAGTCATGTGAATTCATATGTTGCGTATAACGCTTTATGATATCAGTATCCTACATTTGTAGTTTTAATTGTTGATTGTTATAGATGAATGCCATTGCAATAATAGTTTTTGGTTGAAGAATGCTATTGCAATGTAGGATGATCAGTTCTATCAATCTTGATCTCAATGGTTTAAAATCATGTTACACATACAACAAGAATACACACAAACGCATTATTAGAGAGTGATTCGAGATGTTCAAGTTAAAACCAATATATGATACTCGATGATAATATGAAACCTTCATATTCTCATCGATACTCATATATGAAACTAAAAGCGCCACTTAGTCCCCGTCTATCGGTTAACATACGTGCGATACTCGTCATGACATAGAACTATACAAAAATTGTTAAATATCGGATGGTATAGCTCAATAGTAACAACCGTAGTATAGTCTACGCGACGAGAAAATTCAATCGTATGGTAACCGATAGATTTGTTCCGTGTGGACAAATTAAGAATGTATAAAGCAAACGCCTTCATTCACTTGTGTTTTCATCCGATTCGAGATATTTCGTCGGTACCTTTCCGCTGGTTCTCCGTGTACAAAGATAGATTAGATGTTCATTTCAACGTTGTTTCACAGCTTTGAAATGATTATCTATTCTATTACAGTGTACTCGGAGAACAGCGGGGAGGTGCTGCCGAAATTTACTCGAAACGGTTGAAAGCACAAGTGATGGGTGTTCGCTCTATACATTCTTAATGGGATAGAAGCCTACCCCCGACAGCCGGAACACACACATACAACAAGAATATACAACAAACGCATAATTAGAGAGAGATTCGAGATGTTCAAGTTAAAACCAATACATGATTATATGAAACCTTCATATTCTCATCGATACTCATATATGAAACTAAAAGCGCCACTTAGTCCCCGTCTATCGGTTAACATACGTGCGAGGCTCGTCGTGACATAGAACTATACGAAGGTTGTTAAATATCGGACAGTATAGCTCGATACTAACAACCGTCGTATAGTCTACGCGACGAGAAAATTCAATCGTATGGTAACCCATAGATTTGTCCCGTGTGGACAAGTTAAGAATGTATAAAGCAAACGCATTCATTCACTTGTGTTTTCATCCGTTTTGAGATATTTCGTCGGTACCTTTCCGCTGGTTCTCCGTGTACAAAGATAGATTAGATGTTCATTTCAACGTTGTTTCACAGCTTTGAAATGATTATCTATTCTATTACTGTGTACTCAGAGAACAGCGGGGAGGTGCTGCCGAAATTTACTCAAAACGGTTGAAAGCACAAGTGATGGGTGTTCGCTCTATACATTCTTAATAGGATAGAAGCCTACCCCCGACAGCCGGAACACACACATACATCAAGAATACACAACAAACGCATAATTAGAGAGTGATTCGAGATGTTCAAGTTAAAACCAATATATGATAATATGAAACCTTCATATTCTCATCGATACTCATATATGAAACTAAATGTGCCACTTAGTCCCCGTCTATCGGTTAACATACGTGCGATGCTCGTCGTGACATAGAACTATACGAAGGTTGTTAAATATCGGACAGTATAGCTCGATACTAACAACCGTCGTATAGTCTACGCGACGAGAAAATTCAATCGTATGGTAACCCATAGATTTGTCCCGTGTGGACAAGTTAAGAATGTATAAAGCCAACGCCTTCATTCACTTGTGTTTTCATCCATTTCGAGATATTTCGTCGGTACCTTTCCGCTGGTTCTCCGTGTACAAAGATAGATTAGATGTTCATTTCAACGTTGTTTCACAGCTTTGAAATGATTATCTACTCCATTACAGTGTACTCGGAGAACAGCGAGGAGGTGCTGCCGAAATTTACTCGAAACGGTTGAAAGCACAAGTGATGGGTGTTCGCTTTATACATTCTTAATGGGATAGAAGCCTACCCCCGACAGCCGGAACACACACATACATCAAGATTACACAACAAACGCATAATTAGAGAGTGATTCGAGATGTTCAAGTTAAAACCAATATATGATAATATGAAACCTTGGTATTCTCATCGATACTCATATATGAAACTAAAAGCGCCACTTAGTCCCCGTCTATCGGTTAACATACGCGCGATAATTTATTCTTTTCAACGACAAACGCACACACAAAGCATATACATGGATTTTCTCCTTTGTCAGTAACTATCACGTTCTTATATTTCTCAATATAGTCAGCATAACCTACAATTTACATGTTATACAGTCTAACATGGCCCATGAGTACGTCAGAGTTAAGGACTGGATGTATGTGGATTGGAAACAACGTATGCAACCTAAGTTTGTCGCAGGAGTTGCTGCTTTCCTTGAATTTGCACGCGTACATAATAAGATCATAATAGAGAAGATTCTCTATCCGTGCGATAGATGTGGTAATAAGTACTGGCAGAAGGTAGAATTGGCAGAGCTTCATATTGTAAAACATGGGTTTACTAGACTTTATACAACTTGGAAATATCACGGGGAAGGAGAAGAATGCAGTACTGCGGCAGAAGAAGAAGGAGAACACAATAATGCTGCAGGAGAAGAAGAAGAGTTCGGTAATGCGGCAGAAGGAGAAGACGGTAATTTATTTCCATCAGAAGAAATGGAGGATATGGTAGAGGCTGCCCTAGGTGAATCTATTCGTACCGAAGATGACATTCCTTCCGGTCAAGGACCGCGTGCGGATAAATATGAAAATTTTATGAATGATGCTAGGAAACCAATTTATGAGCATGCGAAGTATCTACCCTATCATGGTTCGTCCAACTTTTCCAGATTAAGTGCCTAAATGGATGGAGCAACAAGTCATTCACAATGCCTCTTCGTTCTTGAAAGATTCTATGCCTCCGGGAAATAATGTGCCCGACAGCTGGTACGAAGCCCAGAAGATGATGTCTGATTTGGGTCTAAAGTGTGAGAAGATTCAAGCATGTCCTAAAAATTGCGTGTTGCACCGAAAAGACAATTCAGATTTGAAAGAGTGTCCAACATGCGGAAAGGCCAGATATAAGCCGAAAGATTCTGATAAGAATCCTGATATACCTGTGAAGATAGCACGATACTTTCGCATAACACAGAGGCTCAGAGGCTATTCAGGTGCAAGAAAACAGCCGAGGCAATGATTTGGCATCACCGTGCTCCTCCAAGTGAAGATGGAAAAATGAGCCATCCAAGAGATTCACCGACATGGAAGGATTTCGATAGGAGGCACGCAATATTCAGTAGCGATCCTTGTTGGAGATAGTGCCCTCAGAGTCAATTATTGGATCACAGGCACATGATTGCAATGATTGAGGGAGGACCTCTCTCAGTAGGACAGTCTTACTCAAGATGATAGTATGCTATCTGGTTTATCTTTATTATCGTGTACTGCTTTAGGTGACCTTACAGGTCACTATTGCACGTTGATAGAGCCTCTAGGATTCTTGCTTGACTACCAGCAGTATGAGGGCGATCATATACGTGGGAGCTGGGGTCTATAAGCACATCCTTAAAAGGTCCCTAGTTGAGGGAGTTTCGAGACAGGGCATCGATACTCCAGAGTAGACTAGTATATACAGTAGAGACCCCGATGAGGGGCGGTGGCCGGTCACACAAGCCACTGGTGTCAGTTGGTTCACCTAAGATGTATACAGGTGCTCATTGGGTTATGAGTACACCGGAAAGGACTCGCCGGGAACATGCTAGTTTGTATTATACCTGACGTCAGATAGCAAGTCCCTGGTGACATGTGTACAGGTTAGTTCATCGACCTGAGATCGTCATTTGTCTGGTATGAGTTCTCACTGTGCTTTGATTACTACCCTACCACGCTCAAAGGAGAAGTGCAAACAGGTTTTTGTTGGGTACAGTCCCGAGCCACATGGAGGGAGTGAGCGGATCTGCAGGGGTTTGTCTCTCCCGGTATTGGGGGTGAGGTCGCGCTGTGTCTAGGAGAGCCAGTACATAAAAGTCCTTGGCCAAGGCAGGAGATTTACTGGTAGGTATTCCAGTAGTATGTCAGGGTGTTCTGGGTTACTCTCCGACACGACTTGTACCGCTTTTGGGGTCTGACTTTTACCAACCCCCTAGGCTCGCCATGCGATGCTCATAGACGAACGGACCGGACTGTACGGATATTGTCACTGACAGGCTCAGTAGGGTGTCAGCATGAGTTCGCTCATAGACGTCCCTTTTGGTCAATACCTGGTAGCCCGCTACGTATAGGCTAATACCTCTGATGTGCTAGTGGTTAAATCCACAACCAAGGTGTTGACGAGTCTTCAGGGTCCCCAACAGACCGTTTTCTCAAGTTTCGGGCGAAACGCTGTACAGGCCGTATGGAGATATGGCAGGGTTCGATCAGATACGTGCGGTATTGCACGGATCATGATCGGACGGATTTTACTAGCGGGCTTTGGTTTAAGCCGGATCCTAGTATTGTACAGTGTAGATTTTGTCTCTTTGCATTTATATTCAGTGGGAATACAAATGCTGGCATGTATATGCAGTCGCAGGGTTTTCCTGTAATTTATTACGGGATCAGTTTTCTGAAGTTGCCAGTTTGCATTCCGTTCCGGCCAGTTTTCCTTTGTTCCTTCACGGCCGGACTTTCCGATTGAGGGGCTAATTTGCAAGTTCGCAAATTAGCATATTGTGGAGGGTTTATTTGTGAGATGGTGGCATCATGATGGTTCTTGCATGATGAGATTCTTTTTGAGTCAATTCCTTTGCATTAAATGAGATGGGAGAGATTGAGAGTTCATGTGAGGCTTGCTTTTGGATGTGGTCACCTCTCTTGATTCCTACACTCACCTCCCTTCTTGGTTTTGGTTTTTCTCTCCCATATTTGTATAGGCCGGCCACTTGAGGGTGAGAGAGAGAGATTTCATTTTGTGTGAGTGGGGAAATTATCATCTCATTCTTTGTACACCAAAGTTCATCTCCACTGTTCATAATTTCCCTCCATCCAAAGGCAACTTCAACCTCATGAGACAATATGTTCTACACTAGCCTACAACACTTCTTGGGCACGTCGACTTGCCAGCTTCGTGCCCGAGTTGCTTTAGTCCAGAGGTGGGAGCCCGTTAAACAACCCGGCGATGTGGTGCCCGTTTCAACGAGGAGGCGACGACCGGAGATTCCGCGAGGAGATCGGAGTGGAGGCGAAGACCGAAGGCCACGGATTGCTTGGTATAGCTTCTCTACCCGTTCTCGTATTTGCTAGTGTTAGGTTAATGGCCCGATCCGGGATATTAGTGCGTGGTGGTGCCGGTTTCTATGTTCTAGAAAAGTTTCGTTTCCGCATTCCGGCGTCGGATTGACGGCCGGGGCACCGCCGTGAACTTACAATCCTCGCAATGTCCGGCTCGGACTGGCTACTGATGGCTTCTGCCCATTCAACTATATGGCTGGAAGTCACAGCATATGGTCCGTTGTAATGATAATTTATAATCTGTCACCTTGGTTGGCTATGGACCAATCATACTTTATGATGACTCTTCTTATCGACGGACCAAACTCACCAGGGAACAATATCGACGTCTATCTCCGACCTCTGATCGAGGAGTTGAAATCTTTGTTCATTGATGGTGTAGAGACATATGATGCAAACACAAATACAACCTTCATACTGCGTGCGGCTTTAATATGGAGAATTAATGACTTTCCTGCGTATGAAATGCTATCAGGTTAGTCCGTACATGGTCACAAAGCATGTCCTCATTGCCATGAACACACAACATCGAAATTCTTGAATTTTAGCAGTAAGGTTTGTTATTGCGGCCATCGACGTTTCCTGCCTCCAGACCACCCCTATAGGTTAGACACGGTTCACTTTGATGGTCATCAGGAGCTTCTTGGACCTCCATCCCCATTTTCTGGAGAGGACGTGACTGCTAAATGGGATGGTTACAATAACGTGACCTTCGGGATGGATCCGACGAAACAGGTCAAACCACCATATTGGAATAAGTTAAGTATTTTCTTCGAGCTTCCATACTGGTCTACAAATTCAGTGCGTCATTGTCTGTACGTCATGCATATAGCGAAGGGAGTATTAGAGCACATACTTAACTTGCTTCTTTGTAAAGACGGGAAATCGAAAGACAACATGAATGCTCGGATGGATCTACAAGAGTGGGGAATAAGAAGTGAATTGCACCCTAGACCGGTAGCGGGTGAACCGGGAAAGTTTGTACTTTCCAATGCCGCTTATCATATGTCACAACCGGAGAAGAAAAGGTTCCTGCAGGTGTTGCATGATTTGAAAGTCCCCACAGGTTTCTCAGGATCATTCAGCAAGAAAATAAAAATTGTGAAGGGCAAGATCGATGGGCTGAAAAGTCATGATCACCATGTTATCGTGGAGCACCTTCTTCCATTAGCCCTCAGGACTTCTCTCCCCGACTCGGTTGGTCTAGTAATCAACGACCTATGTTGTTTTTTCAGGGAGTTGTGTGCTAAAACACTGGAGGTTGTGACGCTGGATAAACTAGAAAATTCTATTGCTTTGATACTTTGCAAGTTTGAGTGTATTTTCCCACCGCTATTCTTCGATATCATAATACACTTGACGGTTCATCTTACAACTGAGGTGAAGTTAGCCGGACCGGTACACTATCGATGGATATATCCCGTCGAGAGGTACGTGTAATTTTTCGTTTCGCGTAATTTATAAATTTATTGTTGTCCTGTATGCCCATATTTATTTATTCAACATATTTTCATTAGGTACCTCTACACTCTTAAGAAGTATATACGCAATAAAAATCGACCAGAGAGTTCTATCATGCAAGGTTATCTTATTGATGAAGCAACCACATTTTGTTCCCGCTATCTGGACGAGAACATTGAGACAAGGCTTAACCGACCACGAAGAATTCAAGACGGGCCATATGGTAAAGCCGAGTATAAGAGGGTAGACACTATGTTTATCAACAAGATATACCAGTTTATCTTGCTTAATTGCGCATGTCTTGAACAAATTAGAGAGTAATTTTTTTTGGATTAATTGTTATATCTGTGTTTGTGTGTGTATGAAATGATATAATATTAATGTCACCATTATTTGTCGAAAACAGAATTCATTTTAACGAGATACGTGAGGGGCATCCTGATTGGAATGAAGAACAATTGGAAAAATAACATCAGGATAATTTTTGTGATTGGGTCACAGATCATGTAAGTTATTCGAATAACATTTTATTGCTAGCAGTTTTAATCTAAACTTGTATCGTTATGTATTTGTCGTAAAATTTGTTTTGTTAGATCCATGATCCGAACTTGTCTGCATCATTTGAGTGTGATTCAAGATGTTTAGCTCAATTTTCCTAGTACGGAGGTTGCATATTACAAAGGATTTGGCGTCCTTGGATACAAATTCGAAGTTAAGGATATAGAAACATCTAGAACCACTCAGAATACTGGGATTGCGACGGTAGGATCGGACGGTGTGATTTATTATGGGTACTTAGATTTTATACTCGGCATCCACTATCCCGGACGATCAGAACCCTTTTATATATTCCAGTGTACTTGGTACGATACGCGAACCGATACAGACAGGTGGAGAAGCAATCTTGGGACTTGGAAAGATGAATACGGATTGACCAGTGTGAACACACTTCGATTTTACGGTCAGGAAGATCCGTTTATCTTTCCGAACCAAGCGTTCCAAGTATACTACTCACAGTGTTTGAAGCATCCGGGGTGGAGTGTTGTATGCCGATGGTAACCCAGAGATGTATACGATGTCCCAGAATACGAGGACAGCAATGAGGACGAAGAAGAGAGAAGGCTTAAAGTGCTCCGACCGTCTGTTTCGAAGGACGGGTTGTCTTCGACCGATCATGAAGTTACGTGGGTTAGAAATGACATCGACGATGAAATCCAAGTTGATATGTATAATGCGCCCACGAAACGAAAAAGGTTATCTGTAATGTTATATTATTACTTCACATTTTACGCTCTATACTTACATAGTCAATACTTTTAATGATTGTCTAATGTGTCCATGAACCGTTTATTTAGATTTGATGACGATGTCGGGAGCAGCGAGGGATGGCAGGAGCTCCAGCCGCGGCAGAGGCAGAGGCAGAATGGTTCTGCCGCCCGGAGAGCATCGTAGGGAGCTTCAGAAGGCCGGTCTTGCACCCAGATCGGAGACCCCTTCAGATGCCTCCTTTCGTGTGGATTTTGCCACACCTCCAGGTATACTGCACGCATATCCATTTTGAATGTAATATTACAGATATTCATGCCTGTTTATGTCAAAATTACTTATATTGTCAATGTTTGATTGTCTAGTTGTTGGTGATGCGTCCACATCTGGGATAGAGGCCACTCCCGCTTCTCCAGGTATGTTTATATATCATATAGTGCATGTATATTGATTTAGAATTCTATATGATAAATATACACACATTCCTTTTGCTCTTACTTAGCAATTTTTATTATTGTCTAGCTGTAGGTGGTGACACCACCGCACCTGCGGGTATGCTTATATATCCTATAGTGTATGCATATTGATTTAGAATGTTATATTATTGATCTACACATTCTTTTTGCAATTACTTATATAATCTATTTTTAATTGTCTAATTATAGGTGGTGCGTCCACATCTGGGACAGAGGCCACTCCCGCTCCTCCAGGTAAGTTTATATATCATATAGTGCATGTATATTGATTTAGAATGCTATATCATAAATATACACACATTCCTTTTGCTCTTACTTAGCAATTTTTATTATTGTCTAGCTGTAGGTGGTTACACCACCGCACCTGCGGGTATGTTTATATATCCTATAGTGCATACATATTGATTTAGAACGTTATATTATTGATCTACACATTCTTTTTGCTATTACTTATATAATCTAGTTTTAATTGTCTAATTATAGGTGGTGTGTCCACATCTTCCGCAGGGACCACTCCTGCCGCTTCCATACCATCCGCATCGTCTGCAGGTTAGTATGAATAAATATAAAATATTTATTCATTTTACATATGCTCTATAGAATAAATATGAATTTCATGAAAATTTAGCGTCAATGTTTATTTTATAGTTGGAGGGGATGCGACCCCATCCGGGACCCCGGTTGTTCCTCACCGGAGGAACTATCGTCCCGCTCGTGCTGCTGCCCGGGCCCAGGCTCGTGCGATAGTTATCGGAGGTATATATCAAACTTCAATTTTCGTTTAAGCTTGATTTCATAATACAACTTTGTCTTAATATTGATTGTCTTGATATTTCTTGCAGACGCAGGGCCTCTCCATCCCCAGAGGGGGACTCGAGGCCCGAATCAGTCCCATAGGCTGAGGCTTGACAGAGCTAGGGGGTGGCAGCATTCCCCCTCTTTTTTACCCTTGACTATCACTATACCGGTCCTCATGCCGAGAGGTTCGGCCGGTATATGGGGGATGAGAGCCGGCTCGTGAAGAACTATCCACTTCACGTTGAGTGGGGCGAGCAGCACCGGCGCTCATTCGCCCTCTTCTTTGATCAGGATCGGGTACGTATTAATATATATTTTCATTTGATTTATCCAATATATTTATTATTAACACTTGCAATCTAATAACATTGTTTTTTTTGTATTTTCAGTCGGATTACGATTTTCAACCTGTACCCGACCCTGATCACCCTGGGAGGGTGCTCGACCTTCATGCTCTGTACAATGGCCTGATGAAGAACATGCAGACCAAGGTCCGATACAACAGGAATGAGCTGAAGGCCGACTGCTACTCCCTGTGGATGGCGACCCCAGAGGCAGAGAGAGCGGCCCTCCTATCTACTCCGGCGTTTGCGAGAGTCGACGTAGAGACATGGCCTCTATTGTGCGAATATTTCGACTCCCAACGCAAACAGGTATGTATTTTAAATGTAATTCATTGTTTAGGATATAGTTTATTTTTTTGTGTTCCTTAATTAGAAAACTAAATGTTAATGCGTTGTGCAGAAACAGGCCGCTCATGTAGGGTTCCTAGGCACACTAAAAAGGTCTCACAAGGCATCAACCATGCCAATTTCATCAATTTACGGTGCCGAGAAACCCTAATGCGATCGTTGACTAGAGTTTAAGCGAAAACAATAACTAGTTAACAACTTAACTTAGAGTGAACGGAAAATACAACCTGTGTAGATCCGGTCCTCCACCTCTATAGCTGCGTGATGATGTCCCCTCGCTGCGATCATCGGATCCCGGGCTCTAGCGTCGGCTTCATCGGAGAAATGGGCGGGCTAGGTCGTCGACTTTGATGCCGAAGATGATCTACGTCGAGGCAACTCAAGATCAAGATCCAACTTCACCAAGTCATGAAATTTGTGAAGAAAAACACCCTATACTACTTGGCAAGTGGTAGAGGATGAAGAAATAGGAAGTGGGTTCACTTTAGAATTGGATTTCTCACTCTTTTTCTCAAATCACCATTGAAGCTAGCAAGCTTCTTTCTTCTTGAAGAAGAAGAAGAAGAAGAAGATAATATCATAAGAATATTGAATAATAGAAAATGAGTGATTCTTATCATATTAGCAACCATGGTTATGTTTAGAGAGTAAACTAAGGTTAGGTGAATGGTTAGGTTAGGCATGAAACAAAAATGGTAGACTTTTTCAAAGCTTCATGAAGCTTCAATGTAAAACAAAAGTAGCAACCATTTCATTTCTTGCCAAAAAGAAATAAATGAATAAATAAATTAAAACCCTAACCATTTACTTAACCAAGGTTTAAATCAAACATACACCCAAGTTTGCATGTATTATCAAACATGATACAAACTAATGCACAAAACTATATCAAATATACAATGTGCACATCAAGTGAGAAAATCCATCTTAAGTGAACTAATACTAGTGAATGTAAAGTAATATATCAAATATATAATTATACACTAAATTATTAAATCAACACTTGATTTAACGATCCGGACATATCACATATGACCGACTAATATCAAGTGTATCAATGTATCGAATCAACACTTGATTCGATAACCCGGCTATATCTCATATAACCGTCCAATGATACAAATCACGAGAATAGAATACAGTATCTCATACTAGTATTATTCTCGGTCCTGCACATATCTCATATGCGCTCCTATTTCGTTTCGCTTGAGTCAGGAAATCTCTTTGTAGGACTCTAAAGACTCGTCAATACGCCGGCAGCAGGTGATGATCATATCAAACACCCACAAGCCGCAAGCGGTCTGCTAAACGTAACGGCCACCCAGGTATTGAGCGATCAGAAGATCAACAAGAAAGCCCGCTCACACTCCTGTGAATCCAACCAGAAACACTTACCGTACAGTCCAGTCTGTTCGTCTGATATGTTGCATATCTCGCCTAGGGATGGTAAACGTCAGACCCCAGTAGCTCGATAAGTCATGTCGATATGAGGTCTATAACAGTTCGAGAAACTACTGGTAACACTTACCAGTAAATCTCAGCAACCCTGGCCAGGGATTTCGGGTTATAGCCAATCGAACACAGCGCAACATCAACTCCCTATACCGGGAGAGACGAATCCCCTCCTATCGCTCATTGTCTCCACGTGATTCGGGAATGTACCCAAAAACCACCGTTTTCCATGCCCTCTTGGATGTGGTAAGGTGGAAATCAAAGCACAGTGGGAATCACACAAGACTCTATGACGATCTCGGGTCTACAGACTAACCTGTACCAGTGTCACCAGAGAACTGCCATCTGACGTGAGGTATAATACCATCTGGGAGTTCTCGGCGAGTCCGTCCAGTGTACCCAGTCTCTACTGAGCACCCATATATCATCTCTGATGTCAAACACCAATGGATATTGGATCATCCATCGCCCATCTGTATGGGTCGAGAAGGTATACGCTAGTCTACTCTGGTATATCGATGCCCCGTCTCGATACACCTACGACTAGGGACCTTGAAGGATGTACTTATGGACCACCATGTCCCCACTAGTATGATCCGCATCATAGTCCAGGTAGTCAAGTACACATCCTAAGGGCTTTACCAACATGTAACAGAGAGACATTCAGTATACACGTTAAGGTAAAGAGTAACCAGATAGCATACTATCATGTCGAGAAAGAAAGTCCTCCCTATATATGTCCCAGCATCCACTACAATATACATCCTATGTACAGTAATGGCCTTTAGGGCATATATATAACTAACAATCTCCCACTTGCACTAGGGCCATCTGTAGCAGTGGTTGTAGTATCTCATACTCAACCATCCCATAAAATTCTCTCTCTGGGAAAAGGCCTTTGTGAGTGGATCCGCCGTGTTGTCCTCTGAGTCTTCTCTCCTAACCTCGATCACCCTGGAGATCAACTATCTCCATGATCAGGTGATGCTGCTTCAGAATACGTCTGGGTCACTGATGGGACCGGGGTTCCTGGGCCAAAACCACACTTCCATTGTCATACAAAGGTTGGAACCTAGTTCATCTCATGAACTAATATACACCCAAACTGCCTCTTTGGTAGTATCTTAAGTAGCGATGCATCCAGCCTTTATCGTCTAGTATGCCACGGAATCTAGCTTGAAACTCTTCCAACATACCATCCCTTTACTGAGGGTGAAGACAATGCCTGTGACTGACATTCAGTCATCCTTATCACCCTGAAACCTTTCCAGTGATTCTCCCCAGGATCAATTGATACCATCTCACTACAACTAGTGAGTATCCTAATATCCAATTAAATCTATCTCATAGATCAAAAACCCAGGATTTAGGAGGTATCACTTTGATCCTTTATGGAGAATCCTTGTGATTAGCGGAGATTGACCAAGCGTAGCATAGGAAACTCCTTCCCTATCAAGAGTATGTCATCCACGTACTCTACGAGGATCATCACCATACTTCCTACTACCTTTTTGTATATACAAGGTTCACCTACCATTTTGATGAAGTCAAACTCTTTGACTACTACATCAAAACAGATGTTCCAACTCTGCGATGCCTGCTTTATCACATAAAACATCTTGCTCACGTTTCTGCTGCTCCCACTGTCTACGAAGCCCTCTGGCTGTGTACTTATAGATGCTCTCTTCCAAAACTTCATTTAGAAAAGCAGTCATGACACCCAACCACCAGATATCGTAGTCATGGTATGTAGCCATGGCAAGTAGGATCTGGATGGACTTAAACATAGATCCTTAGAAAAGGTTTCAGCATAATCCATACCTGGTCAATGATGCAAACCTTTAACAAGTCTAGCTTTGAAAGTCTCAACTTTTCCATGTACACCAAGTAATCTTCTCAAGATTTACTTGCTCCTGATGGGGTTTTAACCCTTCAGATAAAGCAACCAAAGTCCATACTTTGTTGGTGTATAAGGATTCCATCTCAGATCACTAGGCATCCAGCCATTCTTACAGAGTCTTACTCCTGATGGCCAGCTCGAAACCAGTTGGGTCATCATCTCATGATGCAATCCTCGCTCCCACTGTCATAGAGAAACCGAAGTATCTCTCAGGTGGGTGAGGAACCCTACTAGATCGGCAAAGAGGCTGAGGTTCGTTGGAATCTACTGAATCCTTTGGTTCTACCAAATCATCTGCTGTAGTTTGTATAGCTGGAACCTTTCCAGTTCTACATTACAGACCTTGCCTCGAGCTTGTCCGGATTTTGCTTTTAGACATAGGCCGGACAACCCCAAATCTTAACTGACTTAAGAGATGGGCTCTTCCCTTTCCATATCACATATGAAGTGGTAGGCAACTGATTTGATTTGAACCCTATTCAATAGGTATGCAACTTCACAAGTGCATAACTCCTAAAAGGAAATAGGTAACTCAGTAGTACTCGTCATAGAGCACACCTTATCATATAGGGTGTGATTGCTCCGCCCCGATATACCATCGTGCTATGGTGTATACGGAGGAGTAATGCCGAGAGAGAATCTCATTCTCCTTTAGAATAGTCCAAGAATTCCATGCACAAGTATTCTCCTCCTTGATCTCATCATAGGACATAATACTTATACCCGTATTTTGGTATTCTACTTCTAACATATATTCTGTGAATATCTCAAAAGGTTCGGACTTGTGTTTCAACAGGAACATATGCCTGAATTTAAAGAGATCATCAGAGAATGTAATGAAGTACAAAGAACCGGTCTTGGCATGTGTAGACAGGGGACCTGTTGGAGATAGTGCCCTCATAGTCAATTATTGGATCGTAGGTACGTGATTGCAATGATTGCGGAGGACCTATACCGGTAGGACAGTCTTACTCAAGATGATAGTATGCTATCTGGTTTGCCTTTATCAGTCGTGTACATGTTCAGGTGACTGATTACATGTTGCACTTTGATAGAGCCCTTAGGATCTTGCTTTACCACTAACAGTATGATGGCGATCATATACGTGAGAGTTGGGTGGTTTATACGCATATCCTTAATTGTGGTCCCTAGTCGTGGGAGTTTCGAGACAGGGCATCGATACTCCGGAGAAGACTAGTGTGTACAGTCGAGACCCCGACGAGGGGCGGTGGCCGGTCTCACAAGCCACGGGTGTCAGTTGGATCACCTAAGATGTATACAGGTGCTCATTGGGTTATGAGTACACCGGACAGGACTCGCCGGGAATCTGCTAGTTAGTACTATATCTATCGTCAGATAGCAGTTCCCTGGTGACATGTGTACAGGTTAGTTCATCGACCTGAGGTCGTCATTTGTCTCGTGTGAGTTCCCACTGTGCTTTGATTTCTATCCTACCACGGCTCAAAGGAGTCGTGCAAACAGGTAGTTTTTGGGTACAGTCCCGAGCCATATGGAGGCACGTGAGCGGATCGGTAGGGGATTCGTCTCTCCCAGTATTGGGGGTGAGGTCGTGCTGTGTCTAGGAGAGCCATTACACAAAGTCCATGGCTATGGCAGGAGATTTACTGGTAGGTACTCCAGTAATATCTCAGGGTGTTATTGGGCTACACTCCGACACGACTTATACTGCTATTGGGGGTCTGACGTTACTATCCCCCTAGGCAGATATGCGATACTCATAGACGAACGGACCGGACAGAATATACATTGTCACTGTTAGGCTCAGTAGGGTTTCTGGATGAGTTTGCTCATCAGCCTCTCTTGAGGTCAGTCCATGGGCAGCCGTTACGCATTGCTAGTGCCGCTGACGGTTTATGGTCAAACCCACTGCCAGGGTACTGACGAGTCATTAGAGTCCCCCACCGACAGTTTCCCAAGTTCGGGCGAAACGTTGTAGAGGCCGTATGGTTTTATGGCAGAGTTCGGAAAATGCACGTGCGTTTACGCACGTGTTATTTTTCGGGCAGATGATACTGGTCGGCTTTGGTTTAAGCCGGATCTGAGTATTATATTGAGTAGGTATAATATCTTTGTCTCAGATGAATTTGTATTCGGTCGTAATACAAATGCAGGTATATTTATACAGTTACGGAGTTATCCTGAAAGTCGTTTCAGGATCACTTTTGGAAGTTGCCAGTTTCCAGTTTTCTATCAGCCGTCTTTTAACATTCGGTTAAAGACGGATTTATCTTTTCTTGGATGAGGGTGAGTCATGCTTCTAGAAGGTTCTAGAAAGGGTGACTTGACATGGTGAGTCATTAGTGCTTTAATGGAGCCATTAATGCAATGGTGACTAGGTTAATGAATCACCATTTGCATTAATGAGGTTTTGTTTGCTTAAGGATATTTTTCTTGTGTTCACACATGATATTTCTTTCTTAAGGTCACCCTCTTCTCTCCTACACTCACCCCCCTCCCTATATATGGCCAGCCCCTCCTCTCTCTCATACTCACTTGATGTTTTCATTTGGTTACAAAAGATATGATAGATTTTGGGGTGTTTGGAATTTCACAGCTCATTTGATTCCATCACCCGATTCCCACGGCAACTTCATTAACCGTTCGTCCATGGTTTTGGACGAAGCGAGACAAAGTCATCTACTCATTCTCTACATCATTCTTGGTCGTCTCTTTTGGCAAACTTGACGACCGAGTTGCCTCGAGTCAGAGGCGGGAGCCCGTTTAAAGAATCGTCGATGTGGTGCCACCTGGACGAGCAGATCGGAGATCGACGAGATCGGAGCAGCCGCAACGGAGCGTGGGATGATGGTTAAAGAACGAAGGACTCGGATCGTTCGGTATAACCTTTCTACACTCTTTACAGTTTGTTAGTTTAGCAATAATGGCAGATCCGGGTTAAAGTATACGATAGCGCCAGTTAAAAGTTTTTTTTTGTTCCGCATTTGGCGTCTGTAAACGGCCGGGGCGCTAGCGTAGACTTACATTGGTATCAGAGCCTCACCATTTTGCTATACTAACTTGTGCTAACGCGTTTAAAACATCGATCGAACCGGAAATCAAAAACCGCATTTTTCAATTTGACAGTTTCTGTTGATTTAAAATGGTGTCCTAAAAATATTCCACATATCACAGAAATCTGTGCAGGGTTTTATAAGAGCACCGACAAAATTTGGGCACGTGATTCCACCAAACCGCCGCGGAAACGCGGCCAAATCCATGGTTTGGCCGCGCATCCGCGGCCATTTGGTAAGATCATGCTCCCAAATTTGTACAGTGTGTTCTCCTCTGGAAATTGGGGTTTTTGGTATATATCTTTTGGGCCCAGATTTTGTTACTGTTCAGCAGATTTGCGTGGGGCCCACTTTGTGATATTTTGTCGATCGAAATTTAAACTTGTTAGTTTACAGTGCTTACATTATATCTCCGACCGGGAATGTCATTTGATCGGTAAACCGCGTCTGATTGCTATAGTACTTTTAGACAGGTTTGCGAACGTGACATTCGCGTTGATGTTCTGTGTTGTGCTGTGATGTTGCGGATTTGTCATGGTGGATAGCAGTGTGCAATGATAGTGCAGTTTGGATTTATTTGTACATTTGATATTGCGGGGCGAGCGTCCAACTTGTGGACTGCCGTCACTGCCTGTTGTATAATATTCTTTTGGGGCACAACCAGGTTGCGGTCGATGTACCTGTTGTACTATTTTTCATTACTGTACTAGGTTTTGCCCCGCGACGGAGTGCACGGATAGCCGGGTTCTGGGGGGCAACGGGTCCGCATCTCATGGCTTTGAGAGGCAGAGGGGTCCCACTCTAGAATTGGCAGACTATTCGCCGCACTCGTAGGGGGTACAGGTTTACCCAAGGAGGGATGCCCAAGATTACCGGATTTCGTGAAGTGCAGGGTGGTCCATTCACTATGCTGTAGGGGGCTGCCTCGCTTCAGGTTTTGGCGGGTAACTTGCCGCACCCGTAGGGGTCTAGGTTTCATTGCACAGGCTATCCATACGACAGGGGAACGTCGGGTTTCAGCAGCGGCTCTGTGAAACCCGGGGATCCCAGATTATCTGTATTGTTCTGTGATGCTTATTACTTTTCTATAATGTTGCATATTATCATGCCTGGAGCGATTATTGTATATTGGTTTATATACTATTAGATGTTGTATATGTTTTACACCCGCGCTAGTCCAGTCCCCGCTCTGTCGTTAGTTAAGTAACCTAACGGGTGATGACGGGACCCAGTGACGAATGCGGATGGCATATACGTACATTTTATTTTCGTTCTTTTCTGGTGTGATTATTGATGGGACTGCGTTGATTCTGATCAATGCAAAGTACAACAAACCTGTTTGCAGTTGTTGGAACAAATTTAAAAAGTGTTATTGCAAAGTCGTTTCCTTTTGTTTTGCATAGCGGTATTCAGTGGAATATCCTGCACCTCATTCGACGGGGCAAGGGCCGATATCCCTTCACCGGGACCGACCCCTTGGGCAGAAGTTTGCGTCAGGGTAATAACTTCACTATAGTCGATTACAAGTTGCTTTGCACCGCGGTATTCAGTGGAATATCCTGCACCTCATTCCACGAGGAAAGAGCCGAGATCCCTTCACCGGTAGTGACCTCTTTAGCAAAGGTTTTCGCCACTATATTTTAAAAAGCTATCAGGTTCCTTTAGCGATATCAAGTTCACTACGTTAAAGGTTTTTCGCCAAAAACCGGCCGTAGCCCTCCGTCACTTCTTTTGGGTATTCAGTAGTATTCAAGCTATGCATTTTAGCCAAAGTTAAGGCATAGTGTTTGGTAGCTGCTGGGTATTCATTTGTTGCATAGATAGATGAGTTGGTTTGGGACAGTCGTTCTGCCGATTGGCCAAAGTCAGGGGCATGTGCGGGTGGGTTCAAATTGACAAGATAGTGACGGGTAGAACTTGGCATGTGACTTATGACATTTTGACCAAAGCCAAGGTTATAAGAGCATGGGGCAAAAATCAGATCGGGAGTTTCTAAAGAAACTGAAACTTGCCAAGTATGCGCATACCTTCTGGAGTATGAGTAACGTGGATGCATTCCATCACGTTATCATGCGATGAGAGTTGGATCCCAATTCCCACTGATGAGTTGGTTTACTCTTCGGGTGATCCCGATTGATCCTTCTTTAGGTTTGGAGGAGAATTTGACAGGACAGTGGGAGGTTTCCGGATTAGATAAAGTGATGACCATTCTGATCTAGGTTAGAGTGCACGCAGAGTGTTTCTTTTCTCTCTCTCTTTGGCAGTGACCTTTGACCGACCCTAGACTATGACTCAGTGACCAAGTTGACCGAACCTTCTTAAAATACTGGCTTTTGGATTGTCTATGTTGCATAACTCATTGCCACTCCTTCTTCTACCCTTTGAATTTCTCAGAACACCCGTATTACTACGGACATCCACTTCCATTGGATAGATCCATCGTATGGTTATATACGAACTCGAAGGGACTTCTTCGAGGATGGATCCAGGTTCAGGAGAAATAGAATTGGTTTATTCAGTTGTCTTTTATTATCACCTTCTATCAGGTTGCGAGAGCTCCTTGGTTTAGGAGAGTACACCTATTACGCTTATTGGATAGTCTTATTCCAAACCATAGGCAGGTGCCGAAAGGTAGGGAATGAAGAAAACCAATTAGCCTAAGTAGGGTATGCAGAAGGTAATATGTAAAGACAAAATAAAGGGATTAGAAAGAGGGCAAAGTAAATTGCGACTGTTATCATTCACGACCAAAACCGCGTACTTCGTCGCCACTCCTATTTCACCTTTAAAAAGAATAAGGTATTATTCAGTTGTCTTTTATCATCACCTTCTCTCGAGATGCGAGTACTCCTTGGTTTAGAAGGGTACACCTATTATGCTTACTGGATAGTCTTCTTCCAAACCATAGGCTGGTGCCGAACGGTAGGGAAGGAAGAAAACCATTTAGCCTAACGATGGTGTACAGAAGGTAACGACTAAAGACAAATAAAGGGATTTGGAGAGATGGCAATAAAATATACGGTTGATGTCATGAATTGGATTATGGAAGAGGCATTGCTATGAATACCAGGATACCCCTACGAAACATTTTCATGTTTCAGTGCATTGTTAAAGAAAACCTGTTTTCCCGATTAGACACTTACTCCAAGGGTATGTATTTACCAGGTTTCATTCTCATATCTGTATGGTTTTACAGATGATGAGTGGGAGTAAGTTATTGGGAATTAGGTGATTATCCTCATTATATCGGAATTCGTTGTAATTGGTGATATTTGAGGAAATCGCCAGGGTACAGTTTTCAACCTACGACGCACAGGTTTTGAGTTGTTTAACTCAGCGGACTTATACAGAGTATTGTATGTTGTCCAGTGTCCTTCAGGACAAAGGGGTAGGTCCTCGTACTATGTTCTGTTTACTTATAACTTCTCTAGTATTTAGACAAGTGTTTCGTAGAAATACAAGGTCTAAGTTTTGAGAAGTTGTGGGTATAAGAATAAAGTAGAGAACCAGGTGTCACAAGTATCGAGATTCTTCAAAGAGATCGAAGATGTAGATTCTAGTGATTGGTATTCAGATGATAGTAATGGTTTTGAGAAACTTGTTTCTCGTTCAGGTTACTCATAATTGGATGGATTCCTAAGTTGAGTAATGCTGATTAGCCTCTTTCCATTAAGTTGATATGCACTGGAGACAGCTGCATGATTTGAATCTGGTTCCAATTAAATAAGTGCCAAAGTTTCTGTATTGGATATAGAATGGATCGTACCTTAAAAGATGTTAAGGTACGGGGAGTTGTCCAGCTTATGCTTAAAACCAGACTCTGGATAACTCAGGGCACGTTTCTGTAATGGCTGTTTGTGGATTGACCCTGGCTATGACGAGGGTTGATATTCTACCATTTGGAAGATCAATAGTGATATTGTTCTTGACTCGCTACAGTTTTAGTAAAATGGATTTTTTCAGAAAACAGTAGTGGGAGTATGGTAGAACTGGAAGTGATTCCAGAACCGCGAACGATTACGGAAAATTTAATAGGACCTATATATTCAATCAGGTTTGACAATCCAATAGCCACTCCGCAGATATGGTAGGTAACCTCAGACAACCGAGAGGTACTTCGGTAGCCTCAAGGACGGTGACAGGGAGGTTCTTATCTACCCAGACTTGACATTACTGTTGTTCCAGGCTATGAGACCCGGTAGGAGGGTTGTCGTAGTCAGTGAGAGCATCGGAAGTATAGTGGGCAAGTTGCTTATGTCTATTTATAGACTAGAGCAGTTATAGCGGAGAAAGATCATCTATTTTTGATGTGACAGTCATGGTTTTGACTTAAATTAGAATATGGGATGGATCTATTAAGAAGGTAGTAGGGTGTGATGTCATGGTATCTGGATGACATACACAGAGTGGGAAGTAAAATTCCTATACTACGATCGGTTGTACTGTGGTCGTCACACAGTTGTTTCTCCAGACAGGATATGGATATAATATTTGACATTCTGGTTTCTAGATCTATGGTTTTAGATCTGGATTTGGGTAGTTTCCCAATGTGGGTACTTTGACAGATATTCTAATGGTTTTTAGAGTAGTTGGCTCCTAGCATGGTGATGTACCTGCAGGTGATGGAGTCACCCTCTCTAAAGGTGTCGTATAGACTAAAGGGGAGAGGGATGTGCATGATTGACAGATCACTTGCTTAGGCAATTGAGTCAATCGTGAGATGTCAAGTACCACACCAGATGCTGTTTTTGCACTAGATGCAATAAGTTTGTATTAATCCAATCCTGGAGAAACATAAGGAAGCAGTTTTAGAACATAAGTACATGTTCTATGGATTTGATAACGGCGGCCTCCTTCGGGAGACGATTATCATTCCAGGCTTCAAAGGTGACATGGTTGACAGAGTGATTGTCAGAGTTATAGTTTTCCCTCTGACGAGAGACAGTATTATGGACAGGTGGTCCAAGAGGATACTGTGGGTGGCATGGTGCCGGATACTGATTAAGTTCAGTGATCGATACAGTCTAAGAAGTTTGGATTTGGAGTTCATTTATGAACTAGGTCCCATCAGATATCCAGACATGTTCTAAGACAGGTATTACTCGATTCGGGAGATGGCTTTCTCCGCGAACTTGAGATTTAGAGAGATATAGAAAGAAACTTCTAGGCGGATCCACTCACTGAGGCTATTTCTCGAACACAATAGTTTTACAAACGGGCTTTGTGAAACTGATTAGTAGAGGAGTTGGATGTTCGGTTTCACACGGGTTGTGAGTAGTCGACATCGTAATAATTAGCCTTGAGTGCAAGTGGGAGATTGTTGGAGATAGTGCCCTCATAGTCAATTATTGGATCGCAGGTACGTGATTGCAATGATTGCGGAGGACCTATACCGGTAGGACAGTCTTACTCAAGATGATAGTATGCTATCTGGTTTGCCTTTATCAGTCGTGTACATGTTCAGGTGACTGATTACATGTTCCACTTTGATAGAGCCCTTAGGATCTTGCTTTACCACCAACAGTATGATGGCGATCATATACGTGAGAGTTGGGTGGTTTATACGCATATCCTTAATTGTGGTCCCTAGTCGTGGGAGTTTCGAGACAGGGCATCGATACTCCGGAGTAGACTAGTGTGTACAGTCGAGACCCCGACGAGGGGCGGTGGCCGGTCTCACAAGCCACTGGTGTCAGTTGGATCACCTAAGATGTATACAGGTGCTCATTGGGTTATGAGTACACCGGACAGGACTCGCCGGGAATCTGCAAGTTAGTACTATATCTATCGTCAGATAGCAGTTCCCTGGTGACATGTGTACAGGTTAGTTCATCGACCTGAGGTCGTCATTTGTCTCGTGTGAGTTCCCACTGTGCTTTGATTTCTACCCTACCACGGCTCAAAGGAGTCGTGCAAACAGGTAGTTTTTGGGTACAGTCCCGAGCCATATGGAGGCACGTGAGCGGATCGGCAGGGGATTCGTCTCTCCCGGTAGTGGGGGCGAGGTCGTGCTGTGTCTAGGAGAGCCATTACACAAAGTCCATGGCCATGGCAGGAGATTTACTGGTAGGTACTCCAGTAGTATCTCAGGGTGTTATTAGGCTACACTCCGACATGACTTATACTGCTATTGGGGGTCTGACGTTACTAGCCCCCTAGGCAGATATGCGATACTCATAGACGAACGGACCGGACTGTATATACATTGTCACTGTTAGGCTCAGTAGGGTTTCTGGATGAGTTCGCTCATCAGCCTCCCTTGAGGTCAGTCCATGGGCAGCCGTTACGCATTGCTATGCCGCTGACGGTTTGTGGTCAAACCCACTGCCAGGGTACTGACGAGTCATTAGAGTCCCCCACAGACAGTTTCCCAAGTTTGGGCGAAACGTTGTAGAGGCCGTATGGTTTTATGGCAGAGTTCGGAAAATGCACGTGCGTTTACGCACGTGTTATTTTTCGGGCAGATGATACTGGTCGGCTTTGGTTTAAGCCGGATCCGAGTATTATATTGAGTAGGTATAATATCTTTGTCTCAGATGCATTAGTATTCGGTCGTAATACAAATGCGGGTATATTTATACAGTTACGGGGTTATCCTCAAAGTCGTTTCAGGATCACTTTTGGAAGTTGCCAGTTTTCAGTTTTCTATCAGCCGTCTTTTAACATTCAGTTAAAGACAGATTTATCTTTTCTTGGATGAGGGTGAGTCATGCTTCTAGAAGGTTCTAGAAAGGGTGACTTGACATGGTGAGTCATTAGTGCTTTAATGGAGCCATTAATGCAATGGTGGCTAGGTTAATGAATCACCATTTGCATTAATGAGGTTTTGTTTGCTTAAGGATATTTTTCTTGTTTTCACACATGATATTTCTTTCTTAAGGTCACCCTCTTCTCTCCTACACTTCTAGGGTTCCTAGGCACTCTTGTGAAGGTTCATAAGGCATCAAACATGCCCGGATAAAATTTTAGACGTGCCGAACAACCCAAAGCCGGGATCTTTGCTAGATTATTAGGGTTTTACATGCAAGAAGATAACTTTTATCTAAGTGTGAGGGATTACAACCTTTGTAGTCCACTCCTTCACTTCACAAGCTCCGAGTAGAAGTCCCTTTACCGCGATCCACGATCTCCCGGACTCATGAGAGGCTCCACGACTCGAACGATCCATGCTATCTCGAAGTATTCCAAATCTCCGATGATCTACCTTGAAGTTGCTATGACTCAAGCTTTCTCACTCAAAAGAGAAGAACACACTAATCCCATGGGCTAGATGAGATGAGGATGAGAGAGTAGTAATTTTGCTTTCTTTTTAAATCATTTTCTCATTTTATTTCATCACTTAAAGAAAAACTAGCAAGCTTTCTTGAAGAAGGAAGAAGATGATAATGAAAAGATAATCATATATTTTTCTTTTGTGATGAATAGAATATAAACCATATGATTCAATTGTAAACCATGGTCAAGGATGAGTGGTCAAGATTTTGTAGAGAAATAACTAGAGTTAGGGTTTGGTTGAGTTAAAGAAAGTGTCATCCAAAATATCCTAAGAATGACAAAAGGAAAAGCTTCTAGAAGATGCATGAAACATCTAACCCAAATCAAACCCAAATCTCAATTAATCATCCTTAAACATGTTTAACAATTAATCATAACATGTCACAATAATATATATCACATATATATTATATATTTGCAACAAAAGAAAATAATACAATTAACATATATCGCATATATATCAATGTATCATCCACTGAGAAAATGAAATAATAAAGCGAGCCAATATTAGATAATGTAATACAATATATCATATATATATATTATTATACATTAAATCATCGAATCAACACTTGAATCGATGATCCGGCTATATCGAATATTACCGACTAATATATCGCGAGAATATAATACGGTATCCCATATCGCATTATTCTCGTTCCTGCGCATATCACATATGTGCCACTACTCCGTTTCGCCTGAGCCAAGAAACCTCTGTGTAGGACTCTAAAGAATCGTCAATACGCCGGTAGCAGGTGATGATCATATCAAACACCCACAAGCTGCAAGCGGTCAGCTAAACGTAACAGCCACCCAGGTATTGAGCGATCAGAAGATCAACAAGATAGCCTGTGCGTTCTCCAGTGAATCCAACCAGTAACACTCCCGTACAGTCCGGTCTGTTCGTCTGATATGTCGCATATCAAGTCTAGGGGTGGTATACGACAGACCCCAGTAACCGATAAGTCGCGTCGATGTGTGGCTCATAACGGGTCGAGAAACTACTAGTAACACTTACCAGTAAATCTCTATATCAGCCCTGGCCAGGGACTTCCAGTTATAGCCAATCGAACACAGCACAACATCAACTCCCTATACTAGGAGAGACGAATCCCCTCCTATCGCTCATTGCCTCCATGTGATTCGGGACTGTACCCAAAAGCCACCGTTTTGCACGCCCTCTTGGACGTGGTAAGGTGGAAATCAAAGCACAGTGGGAATCACACAAGACTCTATGACGATCTCGGGTCTACAGACTACCCTGTACCAGTGTCACCGGAGAACTGCCATCTGACGTGTGGTATATCACCATCTGGGAGTTCTCGGCGAGTCCGTCCAGTGTACCCAGTCTCCACTGAGCACCCGTACACCATCTCTAATGTCTAACACCGATGGATATGGGATCATCCATCGCCCATCATATGGGTCAAGATGCGTATACGCTAGTCTACTCTGGTGTATCGATGCCCTGTCTCGATATACCCTCGACTAGGAACAGTTATAGGATGTACTCATCGACTACCGCGGCCCCACTAGTATGATCTCATCATAGTCCCAGTAGTCGAGTACAGATTCTAAGGGCTTTATCAACATGTGAGAGTAAAACAGTAAACCAATACAAGTCAACATGTTAAGATAAAGTGAAACCAAATAGCATACTATCATGACGAGCAAGAAAGTCATCTCTATATATAACCAAGCATCCATTATAATATACATCATATGTACAACAATGGCCTCTAGGGCATATACATAACTAACAATCTCCCACTTGCACTAAGGCCAGCTGCTGTATTATCTCATACCTAGCATCCCGAATAATCTCTCAAACTGTATCTGGGGAATAGCCTTTGTGAATGGATCCGCAGTGTTGTCCTTCGTATCTACTCTCCTGACCTCGATCTCCCGGCGATCAACTATCTCCCTGATCAGGTGATACCGCCTCAGAATATGTCTGGACTTTTGATGGGATCTGGGTTCCGTGGCTAAAGCCACAGCTCCATTGTTATCACAATACAGAGGTATTGGATGCTCAATGGATGGAACCACTCCAAGTTCAGTAATGAACTTCTTGATTCAGACAGACTCTTTGGCAGCATCGTTGGCAGCGATGTATTCAGCCTCCATCGTCGAGTCTGCAACGGTATCCTGTTTGGAACTCTTCCAACATACCGCCCCTCCATTGAGAGTAAAGACAAAACCCGAATGCGACTTAAAGTCGTCCTTATCACTTTGGAAGCTGGAATCGGTAAAGGACTCCACCTGGAGTTCTCCGTTACCATACACCAAGAACATCTCCTTAGTCCTTCGCAAGTACTTGAGAATGTTCTTCACAGCTGTCCAGTGACTCTCTCCAGGATCTGCTTGATACCGACTCACTACACTTAGTGAGTATGCTACATCGGATCTGGTACATAGCGTCGCATACATGATAGAGCCTACTGCCGAAGCATAGGGTATCCCTTGCATGCGAGCTCTCTCCAAATCAGTCTTGGGAGACATCTCTTTGGAGAGAGTGAGTCCAGAGATCGTGGGTTGGTTCCCACGCTTGGATTCTTCCATACTAAACCTCTTTAGTATGGTGTCAATGTATCTGGATTGGGACAATCCCAGTATCCGTTTAGATATATCTCTATAGATCATGATTCCCAATATGCAGGAGGCATCACCTAGATCTTTCATTGAGAATCTCTGTGAAAAGAAGAGCTTGACTGATTGCAGCATAGGAATATCATTTCCTATCAAGAGTATGTCATCCACGTACAATAGGAGGAAGACAACCTTACCCTCTGCTACCTTCTTATAGATACAAGGTTCATCTATATTTTTGATGAAGTCAAACTCTTTGACTACAACATCAAAGCAGATGTTCCAACTCCGCGATGCTTGCTTTAACCCATAAATGGATTTAAGCAGCTTGCACACCTTTCCGCTGCTCCCACTATCTACGAAGCCCTCTGGCTGAGTCATGTACACGCTCTCTTCTAAATCACCATTTAGAAAGGTGGTCTTAACATCCATTTGCCAGATTTCGTAGTCATGCTATGCAGCAATGGCAAGTAAGATCCGGATGGACTTAAGCATAGCCACTGGAGAAAAGGTTTTGTCATAATCCACACCTGGTCGTTGACGAAAACCCTTTGCTACAAGTCTAGCTTTGAAAGTCTCAACTTTTCCATCTACACCAAATTTTCTTTTAAAAATCCACTTGCTCCCAATGGGTTTTACCCCTTCAGGAGCATTTTCCAAAAACCATACTTTATTGGTGTACATGGATTCTATCTCAGATCGCATTGCATCCAGCCATTTCACAGAGTCACCACTCGTGATGGCCTGCTCGAAACTAGTCGGGTCATCATCATCCATGATGCAATCCTCGCTTCCACCATCAATGAGAAAACCGTAGTATCTCTCAGGTGGACAAGAAACCCTACTAGATGGGCGGAGAGGCTGGGGTTCATTTGGTACTATTGAATCCTCCGGTTCTACCAAATCTTCAGTTTCAGTTTGAGTTTGTGTAGCTGGAACTTCTTCCAGTTCTACCTCAGAGCCACTAATCTCTTTGTCAAGAAATTCCTTTTCTAAAAAGGTGGCATGTTGAGCAATAAACACCTTTTGTTGTCCACTGTGGTAGAAAAAATATCCATTTCAATGTTTAGGATATCCCACAAACTTACATAGAACTGACCGTGCCTCGAGTTTGTCTGGATTTTGCCTTTTGACATAGGCCAGACAACCCCATATCTTAACTCGTTTAAGACATGGTCTCTTCCCACTCCATATCTCATATGGTGTGGTAGGTACAGATTTAGTTGGAACTTGATTCAATAGGTATGCTGCTGTCTCAAGCGCATACCCCCAAAAGGAAATAGGTAACTCAGCTGTACTCATCATAGAGCGCACCATATCTAATAGGGTGCGATTCCTTCGCTCCGATACACCGTTGTGCTGTGGTGTATAAGGAGGAGTAAGCTGAGAGAGAATCCCATTTTCTTTTAGATAATCTAGGAACTCATTGCTTAAGTATTCACCTCCTCGATCAGATCGAAGAATCTTAATACTTTTGCCCGTTTGTTTCTCTACTTCATGCTTATATTCTCTGAATTTCTCAAAAGCTTCAGACTTGTGTTTCAACAGGAACACATGTCCGTATCTAGAGAGATCGTCAGTGAATGTAATGAAGTAGGAAAAACCGTTCCTGGCATGCGTAGACATGGGACCGCATACATCACTATGTATTAGTCCTAAGAGTTCGGTAACTCTTTCTCCGTGTCCACTAAACGGAGCTTTGGTCATTTTTCCTTTGAGACATGAATGGCAAGTATCATAAGATGATAATTCGAACGGATTCAAATAACCATCTTTATGTAACTTAGCCAGTCGTGTCGCATTGATATGACCAAGTCTACAATGCCACAAGTAGGATTCGTTCATATCTGAACTTTTCTTCTTGTGTGTGTTTTGTATATTCAGAACTGTATTCTGATTTAGAATGAATATGCCATTATGTAACGAGCCTGATGCAATCAACTTTTGATCTAGGAATATGTTCATAACATTATCCTGTACTACAAAATTATATCCCTCTTTACTCAATAAAGAAACTGATATAATATTGCACATCATGTTCGGTATATAATAGCACTCATTTAGAATCAGTGTATTACGACTCGGCAATACTAGGTGATATTCGCCAACTACTTTGGCTACAATACTTGCACCGTTCCCTACTTGAACGGAATGATCACCTTTTCCTAGTTCTCTACCTTTTCGTAGCCCATGTAACTGTTTACATATGTGGGATCCTGATCCGGTATCTAATACCCAGGACGTAGGGTGAACTGAGAAACAGTTCTCAATAACTAACACACCCGAAGAAGATGCATCAACATGTATGTTTTTTTAGGCGGCGTGAGAATCCAGACATTCTCCTGTTTCCTGTTCAGTCTTATAACTCTTATAAGAAAGAACGGGTCTAAGGTTCCCTTGCTCAGTACAATAATTGGGTTCAGTTAATACATCCATATTATTATCTTCATTATGGCATGACATGGTCGCTACCTGGAGAGAGAGAGAAGAAAACACTTTAGCGTATGCTCTTGCAAGATTAGATTGGTTATTATCTTATCTAATCAGAATGTCTCCCACTGGTTTTATCAAATCTACCTTAAAACCCTAAAAGGTAAGATTAGCCGGGATTAATTACACCTTACAATTTCGTCAATCTTTCAGCCAGATCAGTGTCGGTACTTTGAGGGAGGATCCCTGTGCTTTCGCACGGACCTAATTAAAGTAAACCTCGTTTTCCCAGAGGCGTAACCTCGTTAACACTTTTCTAGACACCTAGTTGATCGGCTAATTGTCCTGTGTAAAACTCTCCCAGGAGTAACACTTACTCCCAGTGGGTATCGGGATCCAACTATCTCATAGGAGGTATGCAATCTCATTGCAAATTTCAACACTTGAAATTCCCGATAATATTTTGCCCCTAGTGTGCCATCACCTTGACAGAGGTCAACAAACCATAGTGCACTAGTCAAGTTCAACCCGTCATTTCTTGATTGAATCAAACCCACTCGCACGACCCTTGACAGAGGTCAACAAGGTCGTACGACTACCCTAATCCAATCACATCACATGCTTTACAGATAATTACTAGTTAGCTACCGCACACTACGCCTTGACAGAGGTCAACAAACGCAGCACGAATACTAAATAGTCTTTATCTGAAATGACGGAGGGCTACGTAGGTTTTTCTGAAAACCCTGAGCGTAATGAACTTGATATCGTCGTAGAATCTAGTGAAGTTTTGAAAAGGAGTGTTTTTGAGGCTTTTCTTAGTTTCGCTAAAGAGGTCACTCCCGGTGAAGGGATCGTCGGCCCTTTCCTCATCGAATAAGGTGCAGGATATATCATATATACCGCTGTGCAAAGAAAAACTTTAAAAGCATTCAAAAGACAAACCGCGTTTTGTTGCATCTGCCAGTTTTGCTAAAGGAGTCACTCCCGGTGAAAGGATCTCGGTCCTTTCCTCATCGAATAAGGTGCAGGATATATCGTATATATCACTGTGCAAAGAAAAACTGTAGCTACCCTTTTTATTAAGTTTTGATTCTACAATATCTTCAGGTTTCTTTTCTTTTATTAATCTCATTAATAAAAATCCCATCAGCTTATGCTTCCTAAGCATCACAGAAGAAACGAAAGCAGTAATATTTATATATCAGCATATATATATAGTATAAGCATTCGTCTCAGGCAGTAATATGATCTCATCACAGAACATTGCAGCAGAAGAACATATATGAAATATTGAATATACTAGGATGTCCGTGTTTTCAATACGAGCCTGTATAAAACACGTATTCCACGGTCGCGACGAATAGCCAAACCCACATCCCAAGACCCCTACGAGAGCGGCAAGTAACACTGCCAATTCTAGGGTTAGGAGACCCGGTCTCGACTCCTCGAGATGGCCTCCCACTGTACCCTAGAACCCGGTTATTTGTGCTCCCCTCCTTGGGTCTACCTAATGCGGAAAAGTAAATAATATACACTGGTGACATCAACCGCAACCTGGAAGTGCCCCAAATAAAAGAATATTACATTACAAATGAATTTTACATGAATGAAAATAAAAACCCTCATCTCACATAAAACCCCCGGCTATTCAGAACGCGACGATCCAATATAACATATCACAGCAACACATAATATCTCATATCATCAAAGTAAGTAAATATGCGCATCCCAATTGTCGTTGACATATAGCAACGAAACCGGCGATATCACATATTACACTTACGGTCACAGAAAAGAAAGTGTAAAACTACAATATTTGGAATCCACAATCACTTTAGACAATGTAAATCCGAAATATCACATACTTCGTATTTCATGCCTAACTCTATGAATTCCATATATTGTATCACATTCCAGATAAATAGACAGTATTAAACTTTCCGAACAGATAATCAAACACCCAAAATTTCCTAAACTGCTCAACACTTGAGCGGGGTTCAAATAATCCCAGAATATGTCACAGTACCGGTGATCCAGCCGTAGAAGGGTCAAGCCAACGCCTCACATGTGGCACGCCGTACTGCCCCAAACCCGAAGGTTCAAAAGGCAGTTCAAGACGGTCACATAATCGAGTTAAGGTTTGTTGTCTTCTAGAGGGTCCACCGCTTAACTTGTACAATTTTTCCGAAAGATTTAAACCCGAATAAATTTCAACACTTGAAAGTTTGCCGTACCGAGAAACAGTGAGTTAATGATATCCGTTCAAATAGTTTAACAATTTCTAAATATCCGGAAAGAAATACGAATTTAAATATTCCGATCGAATCTACGATTACAAAACAAACCCCAGAATTTTAAACACCTGAAACAGATTAAAAATACCCAGAAAAGTCAACAAGTACCTACGGTTATTACCAGGAAGCCACGTGTCGCCAATCGATCAATCCGCCGCGGAACCGCCGCGCAAGCAAGCTTGCGCCGCGCTTCCGCGGCCGTTTGATCGAATTGGGGGCTCGGGCTTCTTGGTAATTCTTAGAATTCCCTGCTGATTTTTTTACATATTTTTAATTCAGAAAAATCCCAAAATTTAAAAAATTTCCAGAGAGGGGTCTTTTTGCGTCGTTTCGGGTTCGATCGGAGTTTTAACTTCGTAAACACATTGCCTAATGCTCTAGCTAGGCTCTGATACCACTGTAGGGTTCCTAGGCACTCTTGTGAAGGTTCACAAGGCATCAAACATGCCCGGATTAAATTTTAGACATGCCGAACAACCCAAAGCCGGGATCTTTGCTAGATTATTAGGGTTTTACATGCAAGAAGATAACTTTTATCTAAGTGTGAGGGATTACAACCTTTGTAGTCCGCTCCTTCACTTCACAAGCTCCGAGTAGAAGTCCCTTTGCCGCGATCCACGATCTCCCGGACTCATGAGAGGCTCCACGACTCGAACGATCCATGCTAACTCGAAGTATTCCAAATCTCCGATGATCTACCTTGAAGTTGCTACGACTCAAGCTTTCTCACTCAAAAGAGAAGAACACACTAATCCCATGGGCTAGATGAGATGAGGATGAGAGAGTAGTAATTTTGCTTTCTTTTTAAATCTTTTTCTCATTTTATTTCATCACTTAAAGAAAAACTAGCAAGCTTTCTTGAAGAAGGAAGAAGATGATAATGAAAAGATAATCATATATTTTTCTTTTGTGATGAATAGAATATAAACCATATGATTGAATTGTAAACCATGGTCAAGGATGAGTGGTCAAGATTTTGTAGAGAAATAACTAGAGTTAGGGTTTGGTTGAGTTAAAGAAAGTGTCATCCAAAATATCCTAAGAATGACAAAAGGAAAAGCTTCTAGAAGATGCATGAAACATCTAACCCAAATCAAACCCTAATCTCAATTAATCATCCTTAAACATGTTTAACAATTAATCATAACATGTCACAATAATATATATCACATATATATTATATATTTGCAACAAAAGAAAATAATACAATTAACATATATCGCATATATATCAATGTATCATCCACTGAGAAAATGAAATAATAAAGCGAGCCAATATTAGATAATGTAATACAATATATCATATATATATTATTATACATTAAATCATCGAATCAACACTTGAATCGATGATCCGGCTATATCGAATATTACCGACTAATATATCGCGAGAATATAATACGGTATCCCATATCGCATTATTCTCGTTCCTGCGCATATCACATATGTGCCACTACTCCGTTTCGCCTGAGCCAAGAAAACTCTGTGTAGGACTCTAAAGAATCGTCAATACGCCGGTAGCAGGTGATGATCATATCAAACACCCACAAGCTGCAAGCGGTCAGCTAAACGTAACAGCCACCCAGGTATTGAGCGATCAGAAGATCAACAAGCTAGCCTGTGCGTTCTCCTGTGAATCCAACCAGTAACACTCCCGTACAGTCCGGTCTGTTCGTCTGATATGTCGCATATCAAGTCTAGGGGTAGTATACGTCAGACCCCAGTAACCGATAAGTCGCGTCGATGTGTGGCTCATAACGGGTCGAGAAACTACTAGTAACACTTACCAGTAAATCTCTATATCAGCCCTGGCCAGGGACTTCCAGTTATAGCCAATCGAACACAGCACAACATCAACTCCCTATACCGGGAGAGACGAATCCCCTCCTATCGCTCATTGCCTCCATGTGATTCGGGACTGTACCCAAAAGCCACCGTTTTGCACGCCCTCTTGGACGTGGTAAGGTGGAAATCAAAGCACAGTAGGAATCACACATGACTCTATGACGATCTCGGGTCTACAGACTACCCTGTACCAGTGTCACCGGAGAACTGCCATCTGACGTGTGGTATATCACCGTCTGGGAGTTCTCGGCGAGTCCGTCCAGTGTACCCAGTCTCCACTGAGCACCCGTACACCATCTTTAATGTCTAACACCGATGGATATGGGATCATCCAATGCCCATCATATGGGTCAAGATGCGTATACGCTAGTCTACTCTGGTGTATCGATGCCCTGTCTCGATATACCCTCGACTAGGAACAGTTATAGGATGTACTCATCGACTACCGCGGCCCCACTAGTATGATTTCATCATAGTCCCAGTAGTCGAGTACAGATCCTAAGGGCTTTATCAACATGTGAGAGTAAAACAGTAAACCAATACAAGTCAACATGTTAAGATAAAGTGAAACAAAATCGCATACTATCATGACGAGCAAGAAAGTCATCTCTATATATAACCAAGCATCCATTATAATATACATCATATGTACAACAATGGCCTCTAGGGCATATACATAACTAACAACACTCACCCCCCCTCCCTATATATGGCCGGCCCCTCCTCTCTCTCATACTCACTTGATGTTTTCATTTGGTTACAAAAGATATGATAGATTTTGGGGTGTATGGAATTTCACAGCTCATTTCATTCCATCACCCGATTCCCACGGCAACTTCATTAACCGTTCGTCCATGGTTTTGGACGAAGCGAGACAAAGTCATCTACTCATTCTCTACATCATTCTTGGTCGTCTCTTTTGGCAAACTTGACGACCGAGTTGCCTCGAGTCAGAGGCGGGAGCCCGTTTACAGAATCGTCGATGTGGTGCCGCCTGGACGAGCAGATCGGAGATCGATGAGATCGGAGCAGCCGCAACGGAGCGTGGGATAATGGTTAAAGAACGAAAGACTCGGATCGTTCGGTATAACCTTTCTACACTCTTTACAGTTTGTTAGTTTAGCAATAATGGCAGATCCGGGTTAAAGTATACGATAGCGCCAGTTAAAAGTTTTTTTTTGTTCCGCATTTGGCGTCTGTAGACGGCCGGGGCGCTAGCGTAGACTTACAGGACCTACATACATCAACATGTATCATCCCAAGAGTTCATTAACTTTTTCTCTGTTTCAAGTAAACAGAGCTATGGTCATCTAATCTTTGTGACATGACTGGCAAGTTTCACAATATGTAAATTCAAACAGATTTAAATATGCATCTTTATGCAACTTAGCTAGTCGGGTCGCATTGATATGACCTTGTCTACAATACCTCAAGAAGGATCCGTTCATTTCTGAACTCTTCCTCTTGTGTGTGTTCTGTATACTAGGAACTGTAGTTTAATTTAGAACATCAATGCTTTTAGATAACGTGCCTGAACCGATCAACTATTGATATAGGAAATGTTCAAAATATTATCCAACAATACAAAATTATATCATTTCTTTACTAATAAAGAAACTGATATGATTTTGTATATCAGGTTTGGTATCTAATAACATTCGTTCAGAATCAATGTATTGGTAATACAGGGTGACAGTGACCAACAGACTTGGCTGCAACACTTGCCCCGTTTTCTGTCTCATGAAACTTATCACCCGTTCTCAGTTCTCTACCTTTCTGTAGCCCTATGTAACAGATTACATATCTGGGATCCTGATCTGGTATCAAATACCCAGGACGTAGAAGATACAGAGAAACGGTTCTTTGTAATGAACACACCCGAAGGAGATGCATCATATGCACTTTCGTCGTTTGGGTGGCACGGGAATTCTGGTAATCCCCAATTTCCTGCTCTGTCTTATAACAATTATAAGTTGGAGCGGGACCAACGTTCCCCAGCTCAGTATAACAAGTGGGTTCGGTCAATATTCCGTATTATTATCTTGATTAAGTCGTGATATGGTCGCTACCTGGAGAGAGAGAGAAGAAAACACTCAGCGTGCGCTCTTGCAAGAATAGATTGGTTATTATTTTATCTAATCAGGATGGCTCCCACTGTTTTTATCAAATCTTCCTTCAAACCCTAAAAGGAAAGACTAGCCGGGATTAATTACTCGCTACAAGTTCGCCAATCTTTCAGCCAGGCCAGTGTCGGTACTTTGAGGGAGGTCCCCCGTGCTTTCACACGAACCTAATTAATGTAAACCTCGTTTTCCCAGAGGCGTAACCCCGTTGACACCTTTCTAGACACCTACTTGATCGACTATTTGTAATGTGTAAAACTCTCCCAGGAGTAACTCTTACTCGCAGCGGGTATCGGGATCCAACTATCTCATAGAAGGTATGCAATCTCATTGCAAATTTCAACACTTGAAATTCCCGATAATTTTGCCCCTAGCACCCTATGACCTTGACGGAGGTCAACAAACCATAGGCTACTAGTCAAGTTCAACCCGTCATTTCTTGATTGAATCAAACCCACTCGCACGACCCTTGACAGAGGTCAACAAGGTCGCATGACTACCCTAATCCAATCTGCATCATATGCGTAAGCAGATAAATACTAGTTAGCTACCGCACACTACGCCTTGACGGAGGTCAACAAACGTAGCACGAATACTTAGTAGGACTTATCTGAAATGACGGAGGGCTACGACAGGTTTTCTAAAAACCTATTGCGTAATGAACTTGATATCGTTGTAGGATCGAATGAATTTTGAAATGGAGTGTTTTTTAGGCTTTTCTAGTTTTGCTAAAGGAGTCACTCCCGGTGAAGGGATCGTCGGTACTTTCCTCGTCGAATGAGGTGCGGGATATATCATATATATCACTGTGCAAAGCAGAAACTATAGAAGCAATCAAAAGACAAACCGAGAGTTGTAGCATCTGCCAGTTATTGCTAAAGGAGTCACTCCCGGTGAAGGGATCTCGGTCCTTTCCTTATCGAATAAGGTGCAGGATGTTCTACAAGGAACACCGCGATGCAAAGCAAGAACTGTAGCTACCTGTTTTTAAGAAATTCGATTCCACAACATCTTAGGTTTCTTTTCTTTCATTAATCATATTAATGAAGTCCCATCATTTAAATACCTAAACAATATAGATAAATACGACGTACACTTATGCCATCCACTTTTGCCTCGATGTCCTCTCGTGCACCGTTAGGTTAGGTAACTAACGGCAGAGTAGGGCAGGGCTAGCGTGGGTGTAAAACATAAGTAACATCTATATAATATATCATATATACTATATACAGTATCTATCACAAAACATCACATGATCACTGTTCATACCAGAATACTACATTTTATACCGCCCATTCTTACGCTCATGTGTTTATAGGTAGGTGCTTTTGATCAGTGTTTGCTACATATTTGCAGAATACAGGTTCTCGGCTCTGAACAGTGAAATCCATGAAAAGTACGACAAATTCCGGATTACTGCCAACAACTGATAAACACGGTCTCCGCTCTCTATCCGTGTTGCCGCACACCAGTTAAGGGACAAGATGGCAAATCAATTGTCATGTCATGCACAAAGCTCTAGGTCAACACAAGATCCAAGAAATCTACGCGGAGCTCGAGGAAATCATGGCAAAAGATCCACATCACATCACCTTTTGTTCTACTAAAATTCTGGAATAATTGTGAAGAATTTCTGAGAAATATCATATACCACACAGCAGACAACAACAAACCAGGAAATCTCCCAAAAGACCATGACCCAAGTCCACTATAGGGCCGTGGATCCGCGGCCAATAGGGGGTATTGGCCGCGGATCCGCGGCCAAGTTGTGTCCTCTCTCTGTCGTCTTTTGGGGGCAGTTTGGTACTTTCATATGGGGTCAGAATTTGGCCCTAGGGTTTCAGAACACTGCCTATAAATACTCCAGAATTGAGCTAAGCCAAGGGTCATTCTTTGTTCTTCTTTCTTTTTAGGATTTAGTCTTTTTCTTCTTCTTCTTCATTCTTTTTCCATGAAAATTGTAGTGAGAGCTTTTTGAGTGGGAGATCAATGAAGATGAGGGCTTTTTGTATCATTCTCTTTTGTTTCTTCTTCCCCTTGAGATTCTTGCTTTCTCTTGATCATTCAACCTCTTCATTGAGCTTGAATGGTTAAGGGTTAGTTATTGATCTCAAGGGTCGTATTTTCTTATGGAATTAGTGCTTCATTTCACATGCGTTCTCTACCCTTCTCTTGATCTTGCAACCTCTTGATTGAGCTTGCAAGTTTAAGGGTTGGCTATTGATCCCATGCTTGTCTTGAGTTCTAGTTTCTTGTTCTTTTTATCGCTTATTTATTACTTGCTTTTTATTACCTTGCTTTACTTTCTTGCAATTTATATTCATGCACTTAATTACTTGTAATCTTTTCTTTTCTCTTTTCTTTTCTTTGTTCTTTTCTTTTGCTCTTTTTGGTTCTTTTTGTGAATGTTGTATTTATTGTTGTTGTTAAGAATCCATATGATATTGTAAGTTAACATTTCTTTGCTCATTTCCTTTTCCCGTTATTTTCCATTGAACTCCTCCCAAACCATACGCAAGCGCTCCGTTAGGCACCCTACCCTAACAAGGTAACGGTGATTCCTAACCGCGACCGGCTGCGTTCGGTTTAGCCGGAGGCGAAAGCAAGAGACAAGAACGGACGGACAAGGGTAAATAAGCCGGATTCCACGAATACCGCGCTTAAATCCCCTAATCCACGTTGTTGCCGTTTGCTCTAGCTTCAATTGGTCAAGACTCGGCTCAAAGGTTTTGAGTACGGATTTCTTTAGCTTACATTATCGTATCTTTTCTTAACAACTTTATACTTGCAAATAATACACATAGGTTAGATTGAAGAAACATACACACATTCTTTATTGACTCGTCTAAAACAAGAAAGGACATACAACCGTCTCCCTGTGGATCGACCCGTGCTCAACCGGCTAGCTGCATAGCGACACCGTCTTGATCGCGGTTAACTTTAATTCTTCCAATCAAATGGCGCCGTTGCCGGGGAGACGGTAGCGTATTTCTTTTCTTGTTATTCGGGTTAATATTCTTTTTGTATATATAAAAAAAAAAAACTTTTTGTTTTTTTTTTTTATCATTTTTGTGGGCAAGAGTGCAGATTTTTGCAGATTTGCAAACTGCAATTGTGGGGAGCAAAGTGTACATTCAAGGCTAAGGTGATTGCAAAGTACAGTGCCAAAGATCCGGGTAGTTTGACCCGCGCAAGCGAACTTTTCAAGCTTACCGGATTTGATTCAACGGGGGTTTCCTAACCCAAAAACTTAACGGTACGTACTTTACTAACACCTTCTTCTCAAATCCGACGCATCCAATATACTATTCATTGCAGGATTCTTTGCAAGTTCGCGAGCAAACGCTAAAAATTGACTAACCCGTATTTGTTGCAGTGCCGCGCTTAAACTAAAAAACGATTTTTTGATTCTTTATAGAATTTTTATTGAATTGCGCATTGCATCAATTAATACGGACTTAAGGGCAAGCGAACCCCACAATATACGGTAAAGGATTTCATCACCTTTTCCGTGGCCCACAAATCACGAACTTGAGCATAACGTTTACCCGCACAAAATTTAAAAGAAACTAGACTTTAAGCCTTAAGGACTTCGCGCTCACTAGGAGAAGTTAACTGTGTTTAGAACCTCGCTTAACGGTATATTGCTTACGGGGTGTCTAGGAAAGTGTTAACGGCGCAACCGCCAAAAGAGAAAGGGTTATTTAATTAAGGAACTTCGCGAAAGCGTTGGAAAACCTCCCCTTATCTCTGCACTTACCTGGCCTCGTGATCAGTGTATCTTGAGCCCGTTTCTCGACACAGTTTTACTTCGACAATCAAGTTCTGGAGCAGGTCTAGTTGACCTAGGTGAACCCTAGAACGATTAGGTGTGTGGTATTTTTGTGTCGTGATTGTTTTTGTCCATATTAATTTTTTTTTGTGTTGTGTGTATATTTCATTCTTTTGTTAAATATCTAAAAAAAAAAAATAATAAAAAAAATCACATTCTTTTTCCCCTCCTTTTCTCTACCTTTCTTTCTCTCTCTTCATATCATGGGTATCCCACCTCGAAAAACTCTTGCCGAACTTTGGTACCCCCAACCAGACATTGCTTCTTACGGTTCTTGCTTTGGCCGAACTTCGAACGATCCATCCATGCAAAAAATTTCATTGAGAGATCGGATAGACGCGTCTAGGACAAACAATTTGACTCCGCAATCAACTTCGTATCCACCATTTCAAACATTCACCCCTTCTTACGTTGATACCCCTTCTTCGAGTCATGTTGCAACTCCAAGACCTATGTCTATTGCAGAACGTATTGAACAATCTCGTAGCCGATCTTTCACTCCTGTCACCACTTCAAATTCTTGGGATCAACAATTTCATTCACCTTCTTATCCAAATGTTGATCCTACCCCTGTCCAGCCATTCAATTCCTATCATTCCTACCCTACTTTTTCACCTTCCCTAGACATTGCTTCAGAACCGCCAATCGGGAGTTGTCAGTATCCAAACAACTTTGAATCTTTTACTGAAACCCCTTCCCAACCCATGTCTAGTCTGGAACAGTCTTTGGAAGACTTTAGGGTAGCTTCGTACCAACAGATGATGGATTTGGATGCGTCCATGGCCGCCCTCATACAACCTAGTGACCCGGTAGCTAGTTTTCAACTAGCTCCAAATTTTCCAATGTATGAAGAGGCGGTCGGACAGGCTGTGAATCTGAGTGGAGAGAGTGAGCTGTACCCCCTTCCAAATCAAACCTACCCGTTTCAAATTGAATCCCACAACTCCTGTGTTGAAAGTCTATCAAGTGTCCCAACTGCATTATCAATTGAAGATAGAATGTTTAATGAGTTGTGCGACTTTGTAGGGTTTGATTTGCCAGATTATGAAGGGACCTTGCCAAGTGAAACCACAAACAATCCTTTTGACCTCTACACCTCCATCTTAGAACCTGAATTGATTGAAATCCATGCTTTTGATGAGGTGTCTGAGAATATTTATTTTCACTTGATTCAGGATATTGACGCTGGGAATATTTTGGATGATGAACCCATAGATTTGGCTGAGTTTGTCTCTTCAAATCATCATCCCGAGTCATTAAATGTTTTTCCCGAACCCTATATGCGTCTGGATTTTGATGAAATATGCATGGATGAGCTAAATTTTGAGGAGAATATTGAGGATAATACTGATGATGAAACAGTTTTAATTGATGAGTCGGATTTTCTAATTCATCCTGTCCCTTCCACTGACTATGTACACCCTCCCGAACCTTTAACCGATAACCTTCCCCAATCACTTCCCCCCACCCTTTCCATCGTTCCGACCATGCAAGAAACCGTCTCACATTCATTTCGTATGTCTGGTTTACCAAGTTCGGCGTACCCATGGTTTCTCACGAATCTTGAGGGATTTGACCCCATTTCTCGACGGATAAATATATTAGCACAATCGCTTTTCACACATCGGTCATCACAAATTATGCTAATCTATTTACTCCATTTGCACCCTCAAGTTCGTATTCCACTTCTTTTTCCCTTCCGCCATTCTTCTTCCTCTCATATACCGAGACCATATCCCGCTTCTCTTCGCATACGGTCTCGCGTATTCTCCATTTCTTTTCTCTACGCCTTCTTTCACCAGCCACTACTTTATCACGATAAGATCTTTGAATGGTTGGTACTAACTTTTGGCCTGTGTAAGGCCTTGTATAGCTTTATACTGTTCTCTTTCACCCCTAATCCTGAACTTCAACGCCTAACAGTGGAAACACTGTTTTACTTAAGTTTGAGGGGAACACCTTTTTTGTATATATTTTTGGTTTTTCTTTTTGTATATAATTTGTTTTTAGGGGGAGCGCCGACAATTTTGACCCTCTTGGTATAGCCTGACAGTGAGGGCACTGTCAAGTTTAAGTTTGGGGGTGTGCTCGGTAAGCTTTCTTCCTTCGCATTCATTTGTATATTTTGCATTTGCATACCTTATTAAAAACCCACAAAAATTAAAAATCTTCCAAAAAAATATAAAAACTTTGTCGTCAAGTTAGCTAATAGGGTAACTTAGATTTTTATTCTGAAAGTTTAGTTGATATGATAGAAATAACTAAATTCTAGGCTTAGGGATTGAAAACCCTAAAAATAACCCTCATTCTGTCTAACTTTGGTAAGTATACGTCCTTACAGTTTTTTTTTTGAGAAATAGGTAATCTTGAGTTCAGTTCTTGAGTTAAGTCAAGATGAAAGGAAAGTATTGATGCTTTACTGAAGGATAAGTCTGAAAAATAGTTTCTTTTCTCGAGTTCAAAATTAGAAAGTATATACCCTACAAACTGCACTTACACGCACCTTGAAACTTGGGATAGTAGAGGATACCTTGAAATACTCTTGCCTGAAAGCCTAGTATGAAAGAAAAAACGGTATTTAAAGCTAAACACCAAAAGAGCATGTTGAAAAATATTTCCGGTCTTGAAAAAGAAAAAGAAAAAGAAAAAGAGAAATAGAATAAAGTCAAGACCTGGAAATTGCTATTTACGCTTTAAAGTTCACACATTCAGTAATCGGCCGTTAGTGCCTCAAGAAGCATTAATAATCGCATGAAAGGTGTGTGAGCAAATCCGTCCATTCTTAATGAAAAGAAGTAGTATTAGGTATTAGGGCAAGGGTATTATAGCTTGAATTGAATTCTTGAGTGTAGGGGTGCAAATATACACACACGTAGGGGTATACAATCGATGTTTGGATAAAAGATAGAAATAAAGAATAAGACTTGTGTTTTCTGTAAAGTTGATAAAAATCCCTGATTTGAGGCCGCACTTTAGAAGGAAAACTCAGGAGAACCAACATCTTTCTAAACTTTTTTGGAACGTATAGGACCCAAGGTTAAATAGATAGGAGGTGTGAAAAATAAGGGTTGGATATTTCTCACTTAGGATGATAGAATTTCTAATGTAAATACTAAACTGTAGGAGTAGAATCATTGTTAACTTATGACACTAATTTTACGGGATTTTGTGGGTGTAATCCGCTGAAAACCCTCAGGAGACAACACTCCTCCTACTAGGGACACCTAGAGGTTTAACGGCTTGTTGCACACGGTCAGTGCAATCGCGTTCCCTGCGAAAGTGTGGTTAGGATTTTATTTTTGTGAATAATTGGTTTTGCTCGGGACGAGCAAAAGTTAAGTTTGGGGGTATTTGTTCATACCAGAATACTGCATTTTATACCGCCCATTCTTACGCTCATGTGTTTATAGGTAGGTGCTTTTGATCAGTGTTTGCTACATATTTGCAGAATACAGGTTCTCGGCTCTGAACAGTGAAATCCATGAAAAGTACGACAAATTCCGGATTACTGCCAACAACTGATAAACACGGTCTCCGCTCTCTATCCGTGTTGCCGCACACCAGTTAAGGGACAAGATGGCAAATCAATTGTCATGTCATGCACAAAGCTCTAGGTCAACACAAGATCCAAGAAATCTACGCGGAGCTCGAGGAAATCATGGCAAAAGATCCACATCACATCACCTTTTGTTCTACTAAAATTCTGGAATAATTGTGAAGAGTTTCTGAGAAATATCATATACCACACAGCAGACAACAGCAAACCAGGAAATCTCCCAAAAGACCATGACCCAAGTCCACTATAGGGCCGCGGATCCGCGGCCAATAGGGGGTATTGGCCGCGGATCCGCAGCCAAGTTGTGTCCTCTCTCTGTCGTCTTTTGGGGGCAGTTTGGTACTTTCATATGGGGTCAGAATTTGGCCCTAGGGTTTCAGAACACTGCCTATAAATACTCCAGAATTGAGCTAAGTCAAGGGTCATTCTTTGTTCTTCTTTCTTTTTAGGATTTAGTCTTTTTCTTCTTCTTCTTCATTCTTTTTCCATGAAAATTGTAGTGAGAGCTTTTTGAGTGGGAGATCAATGAAGATGAGGGCTTTTTGTATCATTCTCTTTTGTTTCTTCTTCCCCTTGAGATTCTTGCTTTCTCTTGATCATTCAACCTCTTCATTGAGCTTGAATGTTTAAGGGTTAGTTATTGATCTCAAGGGTCGTATTTTCTTATGAAATTAGCGCTTCATTTCACATGCGTTCTCTACCCTTCTCTTGATCTTGCAACCTCTTGATTGAGCTTGCAAGTTTAAGGGTTGGCTATTGATCCCATGCTTGTCTTGAGTTCTAGTTTCTTGTTCTTTTTATCGCTTATTTATTACTTGCTTTTTATTACCTTGCTTTACTTTCTTGCAATTTATATTCATGTACTTAATTACTTATAATCTTTTCTTTTCTTTGTTCTTTTCTTTTGCTCTTTTTGGTTCTTTTTGTGAATGTTGTATTTATTGTTGTTGTTAAGAATCCATATGATATTGTATGTTAACATTTCTTTGCTCATTTCCTTTTCCCGTTATTTTCCATTGAACTCCTCCCAAACCATACGCAAGCGCTCCGTTAGGCACCCTACCCTAACAAGGTAACGGTGATTCCTAACCGCGACCGGTTGCGTTCGGTTTAGCCGGAGGCGAAAGCAAGAGACAAGAACGGACGGACAAGGGTAAATAAGCCGAATTCCACGAATACCGCGCTTAAATCCCCTAATCCACGTTGTTTCCGATTGCTCTAGCTTCAATTGGTCAAGACTCGGCTCAAAGGTTTTGAGTACGGATTTCTTTAGCTTACATTATCGTATCTTTTCTTAACAACTTTATACTTGCAAATAATACACATAGGTTAGATTGAACAAACATACACACATTCTTTATTGACTCGTCTAAAACAAGAAAGGACATACAACCGTCTCCCTGTGGATCGACCCGTGCTCAACCGGCTAGCTGCATAGCGACACCGTCTTGATTGCGGTTAACTTTAATTCTTCCAATCAATCACATCACAGATATCGCAGCAGAAGAAACATATGAAATATTGGATATACTAGGACGTCCGTGTTTTCAATACGATCCAGTATAAAACACGGATTCCACGGTCGCGATGAATAGCCAAACCCATACCCGTAGACCCTACGAGAGCGGCAAGCAACCCTACCAATTCTAGAGTTAGGATACCCGGACTCGACTCCTCGAGTTGGTCTCCCACTGGACTCCAGAACCCGATTACTTGTGCCCTCCTCCTTAGGTCTATCCTAGTGCGGAAAAGAAAATAATATACAAAAGGTGACATCTTCCGCAACCTGGAAGTGCCCTAATAAAAGAATATTACATACAAGTTTTTACATGAATGAAAATGAAAAAACACTCATCTCACGTAAAACCCCCGGCTATTCAAACACGACGATCCAATATAACATATCCAGCAACACAAAACAACACATGTCATCAACGTAAGTAAATATGCCCATCCCAATTGTCGTTGACATATAGCAACGAAACCGGCGATATCACATATTACACTTACGGTCACAGAAAAGAAAGTGTAAAACTACAACAGTTGGAATCCGCAACCTCTTTAGACATCGCATGCCTAATCAAATGAAATACTTAGACATCGCATGCCTAACAATTATAAACCCCGCATTTTAGTCTCATTATCGAAAACTCTTTTCAATATCAAGTCGGGCAATTCAACAAGATTCCCAACATCCAGATCGAATGCTCGTCGCAAACTTTAGTAGGCGGCCGCACCCCCGACGCCGTCGACGAAGTGCACCAAGGCGGAACACCGCTACCGCGAGCACCCGAACGGATGCTTTCGGCGACGGGGTTCTTCTACAGTCACTTGGTCGGGGCTATGGGGCGAGGCTGTCTATTAAGTTTACCCAGCGAGTATCCGCGTACGCTACGTGATTGCGACGGACTTTTGATCACATCAAAATTCCGTGGCAACCGATCAAGTGAGACTAAAGTGCTATGTTTACACCATTCATTCAGTTATCTCATAACTTCTTGTGAATTCCAAATATTGTATCACATTCCGGATAAATATAAAATGTTAAACATTCCGATCGAACAGTCAAACACCCAAGTTTTCCCGAAACGGCTCAACACATGAAATAAGTTTAAGAACATTCACTTCGTGCCACAGTACCAACGGTCCAGCCGTAGAAGTGGCAAGCCAACACCTCACATGTGGCACGCCGTATTGCCCCAAACCCTAAGGTTCAAAGGGCAGTTCAAGACGGTCACATAATCGAGTTAAGGTTTGTTGTCTTCTAGAGGGTCCATCGCGTTACTTGCACAACTTAGAATGTTTTCAAACTACGGAAAAATCCAACACTTGGAAATTTTCCGGCAGGGGAAAAATTGGGTATTTATATCCGGTCGAACTTTTTAACATATTCAAAAATTATCCGGAAAACACATAGACGAAGTTAAATAAACCGATCGAATAATTGAATCCCCAAAACAACCGCAGAAAACTCAACTCTTGAGTATAATTTAGAAATTCCCAGAAAATACAGCACTAATAGATAGGAGTTACTATGCAAAAACTAATGTAAGAAACGACCGTACGGTCGCGGAACCGCCGCATTAGCCACGCTATTGCCGCAGTTCCGCGGCTATTTGATCGAATTAGAAGTTCCATTTTGTACAGTAATTCTTATAAACTCCTGCTGAGTTTTCTGCATATTTTTAATTCTCCAAAATGCCCGATTTTAAAAAATGTACAGAGAGCGATTTTGCATTAGGGTTTCGGTTCGATCGGACTTCTAACTCCGTCTACGCATCGCCTAAGGCTCTAGCTAGGCTCTGATACCACTGTAGGGTTCCTAGGCACACTAAAGAGGTCTCACAAGGCATCAACCATGCCAATTTCATCAATTTACGGTGCCGAGAAACCCTAATGCGATCGTTGACTAGAGTTTAAGCGAAAACGATAACTATTTAACAACTTAACTTAGAGTGAACGGAAAATACAACCTTTGTAGATCCGGTCCTCCACCTCCATAGCTGTGTGATGATGTCCCCTCGCTGCGATCATCGGATCCCGGGCTCTAGCGTTGGCTTCATCGGAGAAATAGACGGCTAGGTCGTCGACTTCGATGCCGAAGATGATCTACGTCGAGGCAACTCAAGATCAAGCTCCAACTTCACCAAGTCATGAAACTTGTGAAGAAAACACCCTATACTACTTGGCAAGTGGTAGAGGATGAAGAAATAGGAAGTGGGTTCACTTTAGAATTGGATTTCTCACTCTTTTTCTCAAATCACCATTGAAGCTGGCAAGCTTCTTTCTTCTTGAAGAAGAAGAAGAAGAAGAAGATAATATCATAAGAATATTGAATAATAGAAAATGAGTGATTCTTATCATATTAGAAACCATGGTTATGTGTAGAGAGTAAACTAAGGTTAGGTGAATGGTTAGGTTAGGCATGAAACAAAAATGGTAGACTTTTTCAAAGCTTCATGAAGCTTCAATGTAAAACAAAAGTAGCAACCATTTCATTTCTTGCCGAAAAGAAATAAATAAATAAATGAATAAATAAATTAAAACCCTAACCATTTACTTAAACAAGGTTTAAATCAAACATACACCCAAGTTTGCATGCATCATCAAACATGATACAAACTAGTGCACAAAACTATATCAAATATACAATGTGCACATCAAGTGAGAAAATCCATCTTAAGTGAACTAATACTAGTTAATGTAAAGTAATATATCAAATATATAATTATACACTAAATCATTAAATCAAACCTTGATTTAACGATTCGGTCATATCGCATATGACTGACTAATATCAGGTGTATCAATGTATCGAATCAACGCTTGATTCGGTAACCCGGCTATATCTCATATAACCGTCCAATGATACAAATCACGAGAATAGAAACAGTATCTCATACTAGTATTATTCTCGGTCCTGCACATATCTCATATGCGCTCCTATTTCGTTTCTCTTGAGCCAGGAAACCTCTGTGTAGGACTCTAAAGACTCGTCAATAAGCCGACAGCAGGTGATGATCATATCAAACACCCACAAGCCGCAAGCGGTCTGCTAAACGTAACGGACACCCGGGTATTGAGCGATCAGAAGATCAACGAGCAAGCCCACTGACACTCCTGTGAATCTAACCAGTAACACTTACCGTACAGTCCGGTCTGTTCGTCTGATATGTCGCATATCTCGCCTAGGGGTGGTAAACGTCAGACCCCAGTCGCTCGATAAGTCGTGTCGATATGAGGTCTATAACATTTCGAGAAACTACAGGTAACACTTACCAGTAAATCTCAGCAACCCTGGCCAGGGATTTCCGGTTATAGCCAATCGAACACAGCGCAACATCAACTCCCTATACCGGGAGAGACGAATCCCTTCCTATCGTTCATTGCCTCCATGTGATTCGGGACTGTACCCAAAAAAACCACCATTTTGCACGCCCTCTTGGACGTGGTAAGATGGAAATCAAAGCACAGTGGGAATCACACAAGACTCTATGACGATCTCGGGTCTACAGACTAACCTGTACCAGTGTCACCAGACAACTGCCATCTGACGTGAGGTATAATACCATCTGGGAGTTCTCGGCGAGTCCGTCCAGTGTACCTAGTCTCTACTGAGCACCCGTATATCATCTCTGATGTCAAACACCAATGGATATGGGATCAACCATCGCCCATCTGTATGGGTCGAGAAGGTATACGCTTGTCTTCTCTGGTATATCGATGCCCCGTCTTGATACACCCACGACTAGGGACCTTGAAGGATGTACTTATGGACCACTATGTCCCCACTAGTATGATCCGCATCATAGTCCAGGTAGTGAAGTACACATCCTAAGGACTTTACCAACATGTAACAGAGAGATAATCAGTATACACGTTAAGGTAAAGAGTAACCAGATAGCATACTATCATGTCGAGCAAGAAAGTCCTCCCTATATATGTCCCAGCATCCACTACAATATACATCCTATGTACAGTAATAGCCTCTAGGGCATACATATAACTAACAGCTCAGAATACAGAGAACAGGAAGTCGGCGAAGAGGGGTCGCCCCACATACACAGGTGGCTCGAGGAATATTACTCGAGCCATGGAGTTATCGGTAAATTACAATAGACCGACCTTTCTGATATTCTGCAATATTAAGAGTTATTTTCTAATATTTCTAATATTAAGAGTTATTTTCTAATATTGCAGACAGCTCAGACTGTGGCGCAAGGTGGTACACCGAGCGTGCTGTCCGCATATCTTGCCGTCCACGGCACCTCGACAGATCCCGCCACGGGTGAGCTTCGATATCCCGACGTCGCTACCCAGGGGTATTGCGTAAGTGTTAATATTTATTCTACCCATATTTGAAATTTTAGTTTTGGATGGTTCAAGTTTAAATTTTACACTTATACTTTACTGCTTAATGTGGGTGTAGGAGCGGGTGGTTGAGCAGGTCGAGGCCTCGGGGATCGATTTTACCGGACAGAGCGATCCGAGGCTGATGACCCCAGTTCTGGACGCCGCACACGGAGGGCACCACGGAGGTTGGGAGAGAGGCCGGGGGCTGGGCCCTAGCAGGGCCCATATGAGGATGGACTCCACCCCGGCGGTTACTTCCTCCGTCTCCAGTGAGCGACGTGTCCAACAGGAACTGGAGAGCTTGAGGGCCACCGTTCAGGAGTTGAAGGAGATGCTGGTATGTATACTACTTTATAGTAAAATATCATGTCATATTATAGATATCAACATATCCATAATTAGTACGTAGCTTGAGCTTATTTGGTTTTAGACTTAGGTTCGATTAATCATACATACATATGTAATTAAAATAAACAACGGTTTTCCAAACTAGATATCAAAATGGGATTTCGAAATAACTTGATAATGATACGAATTTGAATAATACACAGTTCTTACACGCTTCTTACGCACGTTAGGTCCAGACGCGACAGGGTACACCGGCCGAGCCTCCACAAGCATCTCCTTCGGCTGCGGCTCCGCAAGCCACTACATCGGCTGTGGTTCCGCAGACAGCTCCTATAGCTCCACCGCCCGCTCAGACTCCCGCAGCCGCAGCTCCGCAAGCTACTACCTCGACGGCGGCTGCGCAGACCACATCGCCAGCTCCACAGGACGCTCAGACTCCCGCTTGTGCCGAATTGCATGGTTTATTGACCGAGGAGCAGGTGCGCCTTATTCTATCGTTTATCAGAGGTGGAGCTGGACCGAGTTAGGGTAGCTTTTTGATTCTTTTTTTTTTGAAACATGTATTTATTTATATCATACATATTGTACTACATTTTGAAACGATATTGATATTGGTTTATATTTATATCATATTCAGTATTTGGGTTTCTTTTGTATATTATATGCGTGAGATGTGATTATGAATACTGCGATTAATTTTATATTTTATATATATATATATATATATATATATATTATTGTGCACAGGGCGAGAAAAAATCAGGCTGCCCTTTTTTTAAAAAAAAATCAGATAATCTGTACCTACGGATTAATCCGTAGGTACACATGTTGCCCCTACGGTTTAAACCGTAGGGGCAAAATATCAGCATTAACTGATATTTCCCCCCTGATCTCAGCATCAGGGGGTTGGGCTTGCCCCTACGGATATAACCGTAGTGGCAAACAAAATTCCCTACGGATATATCCGTAGGGGCAAAATATCAGGATTCCTGATATTTTGCCCCTACGGATATGTACCTACGCATGTATCAGTAGGGGAAAGTAATATCCCCTACGGATATATCCGTAGGTACAGATAATATATTTTAAAAACCCGTAAATAAAATAGCTTTTTCCCCCCTACGGCCAACTCCGTAGGTTAAAATGGACCTACACAGAAATCCGTAGGGGCAAGTTTTTGCCCGTAGGGGCAAGTTCAGGGCTTCAACTTGCACCTACGGCGTTTGCACCTAGAGGTTATATTTTCGGCCCTACGGATATATCCGTAGGGGTAGAGGTTTGCCCCTACGGGTAAATCCGCAGGGGCAACCCTATATTGTAGTAGTGAAAACTATTTTAAGTAATAAATGAAGGAAAAGTAGTTTTTAGAAGTGAAGAAAAAATGTTTAAAAAAACAAGGTTTTTAAATAACTAAGCCGAATATTCATTTTAAAATGTATAGTTTTGTCCTAAAATTTTCGGCAGAGTTTCTTTTGTAAACACTGGCCCCGAACGGGGTACAACAAGAATAATATATATGCAATGATAAAAAGCATCCCCAAGCGGGAGCTAGCTCTTCGCCAATCGACGGTCACAACCACGCAAGCAATATAATATACAACGCCGAAGGGCGAGGATCAAAACTCAAAAAGAAACTCAATTAAGCATGAAAACCGTAATACTACTACGCGCGACTCTAAGGTCGAAATAATACATAACTAGTGTCTAAGTCTGAAACAATATACAAGTTTTGGTTGATGGAATTTCTAGATACAATGAATAATACATATACAATGGTGGTTCTGATGCAAATAACCCACCTACCAAAGCAAATCACCCGCAAAGGAAGCAGTGTGCCAGAAATGCCGCCATGGAACCTGTACGGCAAAACCTGCAAGAACTAAGGCACAACGGGGGTGAGTTGCCAACTCGTGAATAGAAAATATCTACAAGCAGAAATCGAATGCATGACATAATCCTAGGTCAATATGATCAGTATATAATATAAACCTCAAAGAATAAGTCTGAAAACATGATAAGGTGACAATGTAACATCTAAACAAGTATGCAGTGCCAAGTGCTCGTGCCAATGCCTCAGGTAATAACATATCATGAATATGAGGTATGTTTGTTGGAGATAGTGCCCTCAGAGTTAATTATTGGATCACATGCACGTGATTGCAATGATTGAGGAAGGACCTATTCCGGTAGGACAGTCTTACTCAAGATGATAGTATGCTATCTGGTTTATCTTTATCATCGTGTACTGCTTTAGGTGACATGACAGGTCACTATTACACGTTGGTAGAGCCCCTAGGATTCTTGCTTGACTGCCAGCAGTATGAGGGCGATCATATACGTGGGAGCTGGTAGTCTATAAGCACATCCTTAAAAGGTCCCTAGTAATGGGAGTTTCGAGACAGGGCATCGATACTCCAGAGTAGACTAGTGTATACAGTCGAGACCCCGATGAGGGGCGGTGGCCGGTCTCACAAGCCACTGGTGTCAGTTGGTTCACCTAAGATGTATACAGGTGCTCATTGGGTTATGAGTACACCGGACAGGACTCGCCGGGAACATGCTATTTGGTCTTATACCGGACGTCAGATAGCAGTTCCCTGGTGACATGTGTACAGGTTAGTTCATCGACCTGAGGATCGTCATTTGTCTCGTGTGAGTTCCCACTGTACTTTGATTACTACCCTACCACGCTCAAATGAGACGTGCAAACAGGTTTTAGTTGGGTACAGTCCCGAGCCACATGGAGGCAGTGAGTGGATCTTCAGTGGTTCGTCTTTCCCGGTATTGGGGGTGAGGTCGCGCTGTGTCTAGGAGAGCCAGTACATGAAAAGTCCTTGGCCAAGGCAGGAGATTTACTGGTAGGTATTCCAGTAGTATCTCAGGATGTTCTTGGCTACACTCCGACACGACTTGTACCGCTTTTGGGGGTCTGACTTTTACCAACCTCCTAGGCCCGCCATGCGATGCTCATAGACGAACGGACCGGACTGTACGGATATTGTCACTGACAGGCTCAGTAGGGTGTCAGGATGAGTTCGCTCATCGACGTCCCTTTTGGTCAATAGCTGGTAGCTTGTCACGTATGGCTAATACCTCTGACGTGCTAGTGGTTAAATCCACAGCCATAGTATTGACGAGTCTTTAGAGTCCCCCACATTCAGTTGCTCAAGTTTTCGGGCGAAACGCTGCAGAGGCCGGATGGAGATATGGCAGGGTTCGATCAGATACGTGCGGTATTGCACGGATCGTGATCGGACGGATAATACTAACGGGCTTTGGTTTAAGCCGGATCCTAGTATTGTACAGTGTAGATTTTGTCTCGTTGCATTTGTATTTCGGTCAAAATACAAATACGGGTGTGTATACACAGTAGCGGAGTTTTCATGTAATTTATTACGGGATCAGTTTTTTGGAGTTGCCGGTTTGTTTTCCGTTTCGGCCATTTTCCATTGTATCTATCATTGGCCGAAGATTGGTGGAGGAGGGCTTATTCGCATTTGTGTAAATAAGCATTTGTGGAGGGTGTTCTTTGCATTTTGTTGCATCATGATGGTTTTCATGATGGGTGCACCATCATTTGACTTGTTCACTTCATCATTGCTTGACTTCTATCTTCATGATGGCATGACTTTTGGAAGTGATGATTATTGTTTGAGTGTTGGACTTTCTCAGTGATCATTTCTTTGCATGATAGCCTTTTCTCTCACTCCCTTGGATTATTGGTTGGCTCACTCAATCATTTGATTCACACACTCACCACTCTCTCATTCCCACACATTTGCATGGCCGGCTAAGATAGAGAGGGGCTGCCCATTATATTTGGTGTGGGATTTTTGTATCTTTGGCTTGGAAAAATCCCCACAACACCATCTCCAAAAGCTTATATCAATTCCTCCACCATATGGCAACTCCATACAAACCCCAAGAGACAAAGAGTTCTACAAATAACCTACAGCAAACCTTGGGCACGTCGACTCGCCAACATCGTGCCCGAGTTGCCTCGGACCAGAGGTGGGAGCCCGTAAAAGAAGCCGGCGATGTGGTGCCCTTCCGGCGACGTGATGGAGACCGGAGATTCCGCGGGAGATCGGGACGACGATGAGAAGACCGGAGGACTCGAATCACCCGGTATATCTCTCTTCCCATCTTGTTAGCTAGGACTAGATTAATAGCACGATCCGGGTTTATAGTGCGCGGTGGTGCCGGTTATAAAAGCTAAAGTAAATCACCGCTTCCGCATTCCGGCGTCGGATTGACGGCCGGGGCGCCGCCGTGCACTTACAGTGGTATCAGAGCCTCGCCATTAACCTAATCTAGCTTGGTCTAACGTGTTTACAAGTTCGATCGATCGGATTTTCAAAAACCGCATTTTCAATGTGCACCAGTTTCTGTCGAAATTTTTTTAGCTCCAAAAATTTTTCAGGTTGTTTCAGAATACTGTGCAGGGAATTCTAAGCACTCTATGAAAATTTGGTCGCGTGATCTCACTATACCACCGCGGAACCGCGGCCAAACCCAAGCTTGGGCCGCGGTTCCGCCGCCCTTTAGGCTCTTCACCGGACCAATTTCTTACAGAGGCTCTTGGACAGGGAAATTGGGGTTTTGGCATATTCTTTTTAGGCCCAGAATTTCTTTAAGTGCTACAGTAGTGCTTGGGGGCCCACTTGGGTAAATTTGATCGATCGAAAATTTTAAACACATTAGTTCACAGTATTTACATTATATCTGCGACCGTGAATGTCACTTGATCGGTAAATCCTGTCTAACTGCTATATCCCGGTTAGACGGATTTGCGAACGCGACATTCACGTTGATGTTCTGTGATTGTGCTGTGATGTTGCGGATTGGTCGTGGGGGATAGCCTGGATGCAATGCTAGTACAGTTTTTGTTGTATTATGTACATTTGATATTGCGGGGCGAGCGTCCGACATGTGGACTGCCGTCACTGCCTGTTTGTATTATTCTTTTGGGGCACGACCAGGTTGCGGTCGATGTACCCGTTGTATGTATATTGTACTTTCTGTACTAGGATTACCCCAAGGAGGGGTGCACGGATCGCCGGATTCTAGAGGGCAATGAGCCCGCATCTTATGGCATTGAGACGGAGGGGGCTTCACTCTAGAATTGGCGGGCTATTCTCCGCACCCGTAGGGGGTACAGGTTGACCCAGGAGGGGTGCCCAAGTTACCGGATTCCGTGAAGTGCTAGGTGGTCCATTCACGTTGCTGAGGGGGGCTGCCTCACTTCAGGTTTTGGCGGGTAACTTGCCGCGCCCGTAGGGGTCTAGGATTTCATTGCACAGGCTATCCGCACGACCAGGGGAACGTCGGGTTTCAGTAGCGGCTATGTGAAACCCGGGGATCCCAGATATCTGTATTGTTCTGTGATGCTGTGCATTTCTGTGATGTTGCATTTTATCATGCCTTGAGCAAAAATTAAATATTATATATATTAGTAGATGTTGTATATGTTTTGCATCCACGCTAGTCCAGTCTCCGCTCTGTCGTTAGTTACCTAACCTAACGGGTAATGACGGGACCCAGTGGCGAATGCGGATAGCATATACATACGTCATTATTTTCGTTCTTTATTGGTGTGATCAATTGATGGGACTGCGTTGATTCGGATCAATGCAAGTTAAAAACAAACCTAATATGATGTTGTTGGACCACTCTTTCAAAAAGCTGTTATTGCAAGGACGTTCACTTTTGTTTAGCACAGTGGTATTCAGTTGGAATATCCTGCTCCTCAGTCGACGAGGCAAGGGCCGAGATCCCTTCACCGGGAGTGACCCCTTGGACAGAAGTTTGCGTCAGGGCAATAACTTCACTATAGCCGATTACTTTTGCTTTGCACCGTGGTATTCAGTTGGAATATCCTGCACCTCATTCTACGGGGAAAGAGCCGAGATCCCTTCACCGGGAGTGACCTCTTTAGCAATGGTTTTCGTCACTATATTTTTAAAAGCTATCCGGTTCCATCAATGATATCAAGTTCATTATGTTAAAGGTTTTCGCCAGAAACCATTTGTAGCTCTCCGTCGTTTCACATGGATAGTCAATCAGTATTCAAGCTGTGTTTGTTGGCCAAAGTCAAGTCACAGTGTTTGGTAGCTGTTGGGTATTCATATGCAACATAGATAGATGCGTTGGTTTGGGATAGTCGTACTACCTTGTTGGCCAAAGTCAAGGGTATGTACGGGTGGATTCAAATTAACCTGGAGAATGACGGGTAGAACTTGACATGTGACTTATGATTTGTTGGCCAAAGTCAAGGTCATAAGAGCATGGGGAAAAAATCACATCGGGAGTTTCTAAAGAAACTGAAACTTGCCAGATATGCGCATACCTTCTGGAGTGTGATAACGTGAGCGGATTCCATCACGTTATCATGCGATGATAGTTGGATCCCGATTCCCACTGATGAGTTGGTTTACTCCTCGGGTGATCCCGACTAATTCTTCTTTCAGGTTTGGAGGAGAATTTGACGGTACAGTGGGAGGTTTCCAGATTAGATAAATTGGTAACCATTCTGATCTCGGTTAGAGTGCACGTTGAGTGTTTCTTTTCTCTCTCTCTTTGGTAGCGACCATTGACCCGACCCTAGACTATGACTCAGAGACCAAGTTGACCGAACCTTTTTATAAGACTGGCTTTTGGATTGTCATAGTTGCGTACCTCATTGCCACTCCTACTTTTACCCTTTTCTTCAGGACACCCCGTATTACTACGAACGTCCACTTCCATTGGACAAAACCATCGTACGGTTATATACGAACTCGAAGGAATTTATTCGAGGATGGTTTCCGGTTCTGGAGAAAATGGATAGGATTATTCAGTTGTCTTTTCCTTTTACCTTCTCTCAAGTTGTGAGTACTCCTTGGTTTAGGAGATAGTACACCTATTACGCAAATTGGATAGTCTTCTTCCAAACCATAGGCAGGTGCCGACCGGTAGGGAATGAAGAAAACCAATTAGCCTAGCGATGGTGTACAGAAGGTATTATGTAAAGACAAAGAAAGGGATTAGTAAGAGGGCAAAGTAAATTGCGACTGATATTCACGACCAAACCAAGTATTTCATTACCACTCCCACTTCACCGTTGTATTTCTCCAAGACACTCCGTATCACTTCGAAGATCCACAGTTTATTGGATATTCCATCGTATGGTTATATACGAACTCGAAAGGAACTTGTTCCAATTCGGGGATGGATTCTGGTTTAGGAGAAATAGGAATAAGGTTTATTCAGTTGTCTTTTATCTTCACCTTCTCTCGCATTGCGAGTGCTCCTAGGATTAGGACAGTACACCCATTATGCTTATTGGACAGTCTTCTTCCAAACCATAGGCTGGAGCCGAACGGTAGGGAAGGAAGAAAGCCATTTGGCCTAAAGGGGTGTACAGAAGGTAATGACTAAAGACATATGAAGGGATGTGGAGAGGTGGCAAAGAGATATATGGTTACAGTTGTGAATCTGGATAATGGAAGAGGCATTACTAGGAATACCGGGATACCCCATCGAAACATTTCAATGTTTCAGATTCACGGTGTACTGTTAAAGGAAAACTGATTTCCCGATTAGACACTTGCTCCAGGGTATGTATTTACCAAGTTTGATTCTCACATCTGTATGGTTTTACAGATGATGAGTAGGAGTAAGTTATTGTGAATTGGGTGATCATCCTCATTATATCGGGATTCGTTGTAATCGGTGATATTTGAGGAATTCACCTGGGTTGTTTGTCGGACGGCAAATATTTGGTTTTGAATATCCGCTGTTATGCACCAATTTCAAATTGATATATCTGTACGTCTATTTTTATAGAGTGAGATGTACCTTTTTGAAATTATGTCTGTGACATTTACCTATATCAGTTGATGGTTAGGTAAGGAGCATTAAACAGTCTAATTCTTCTTAACCATAAGTACAGTTTTCAACCTACAACACACAGGGAGTGAGTTTTTAGACTCAAGGGACTTGTACAGAGTATTGTATATTGCCCAGTGTCCATTGAGGACAAAGGGGTTTGTTCTCGTACTATATTCGGTTTACTTATGACTTCTCTAGTTTTTAGACAGGTGTTTCGTAGAAACACAGGGTCCAAGTTTTGAGAAGTTATAGGTATAAGAGTAAAGTAGAGAACCGGATGTTGCAAGTATCGGGATTCTTCAAGGTGATCGAAGATGTAGATACTTGCGGATGGTATTCAGGTGATAGTAATGATTAAGAGAACTTGCTTCTCTTTCAGGTTACTCGTAATTGGAAGTATTCCTAAGTTGAGTAACGCTGATCGGCCTCCTTCCATTTAGTTGACATGCACTGGAGACAGCTGCATGATTTGAATCTGGTTCAATTAAATCAGCGCCTCTGTTTCTGTATTGGATATAGAACAGTTCATATCTTAACGATGTTAAGGTACGGGGAGTTGTCTGGCTTATGCTTAAAACCAAACTCTGGATAACTCAAGGCATGTTTCTGTAATGGCTGTTTGTGGGTTGACCCAGGCTGTGACGAGGGTTGACTTTCTACCATATGGAAGATCAATAGTGATATTGTTCTAGACTCGCCACAGTTTTAACAAAAATGGATTTTTTCAGAAAACAGTAGTGGGAGTATGGTAGAACTGGAAGTGAGTCCAGAACCGCAAACGATTACTGAAGATTTGATAAAGAACCTAAAGATTCAATCTGGTTTGACATTCTATTGGCCACTCCGCAGATACGGTGGGTAACCTCAGGCACCCGAGAGGTACTCCGGTAGTCTCAAGGACGGTGACAGGGAGGTTCTTGTTTACACAGACATGCCATTGCTGTTGTTCCAGGCTGCGAGACCCGGCAGGAGGATGAGTATAGCGTCGTTCTAAACTAGCTTTAGAAGTGTACATTTATATGACTCTGCCAGAGGGTTGTCGTAGTCAGTGGGAGCAGCGGAAGCATTGGTGGACAAGTGGCTTATGTCTATTTATAGACTAAAGCAGATATAGCGGAGATAGATCATTTATTTCTGACATGACAGTCATAGGTTTGACTTCATCAGAATAGGGGATGGATCTGTTAAGAAGGTAGTAGGGTGTGATGTCCTAGTATTTGGATGACATACACAGAGTAGGAAGTGATATTCCTATACTACGATCGGTTATACTTTGGTGGTCACACAGTGGTTTCTCCACATGGGACTTGGACATTATATCAGACATACTGGTTACTAGATCTATGGTTTTAGATCTAGATTTGGGTGGTTTCCTAACTAAGGGTACTTAGACAGCATTCTAAGAGTATTTAGAATGGAAGACTCCTGGCATGGTGGTGTACCTGCAAGTGATGGAGTCACCCTCTCTAAAGGTGTCTTACAGACTAAAGGGGAGAGGGATGTGCATGATTGGCAGATCACTTACTTAGGCAATTGAGTCAATCATGAGATTTCAAGTACCACACCAGATGTTGTTTTTGCACTAGATGCAATAAGATGATATTAATCCAATCCTGGAGAAACAATCGGAAGCAGTTTTAGAACATAAGTGGATGTTCTAGGGATATGATAACAACAGCCTCATTCGGGGACAGTTATCATTCCAGGCTTCCAAGGTGACCTGGATGACAGAGAGGTTGTCAGAGTTATAGTTTTCCCTCTGACGAGAGGCGGTATTATGGACAGGTGGTCCAGGAGGATACTGAGGGAGGCATGGCGCAGGATACTGATTAAGTTCAGTTGACGATACAGTCTAAGAAGTTTGGATTTGGAGTTCATTTATGAGCTAGGTCCCATCAGACATCCAGACACATTCTAAGACAGGTATTGCTCATTTCGGGAGATGGCTTTCTCCGCGAACTTGAGATATAGAGAGATATAGAAAGAAACATCAAAGCGGATCCACTAACTGAGGCTATTCCTCGAACGCAATAGTTTCGCAAACGAGCTTTGTGAGACTGACAAGTAGAGGAGTTGGGTGTTCGGTAACACACGGGCTGTGAGTATGCGACATCGCAATAATTAGCCTTGAGTGCAAGTGGGAGATTGTTGGAGATAGTGCCCTCAGAGTCAATTATTGGATCACAGGTACGTGATTGCAATGATTGAGGGAGGACCTATCCCGGTAGGACAGTCTTACTCAAGATGATAGTATGTTATCGGCTTTATCTTTATCATCGTGTACTGCTTTAGGTGACCTGACAGGTCACTATTACAAGTTGGTAGAGCACCTAGGATTCTTGCTTGACTGCCAGCAGTATGAGGGCGATCATATACGTGGGAGCTGGTAGTCTATAAGCACATCCTTAAAAGATCCCTAGTCATAGGAGTTTCGAGACAGGGTATCGATACTCCAGGGTAGACTAGTGTATACAGTCGAGACCCCGACGAGGGGCGGTGGCCGATCTCACAAGCCACTGGTGTCAGTTGGTTCTCCTAAGATGTATACAGGTGCTCATTGGGTTATGAGTACACCGGACAGGACTCGCCGGGAATATGCTAGTTGGTCTTATACCTGACGTAAGATAGCAGTTCCCTGGTGACATGTGTACAGGTTAGTTCATCGACCTGAGGATCGTCATTTGTCTCATTTGAGTTCCCACTGTACTTTGATTACTACCCTACCACGCTCAAAGGAGACGTGCAAACAGGTTTTATTTGGGTACAGTCCCGAGCCACATGGAGGCAGTGAGCGGATCTTCAGGGGTTCGTCTCTCCCGGTATTGGGGGTGAGGTCGCGCTGTGTCTAGGAGAGCCAGTACATGAAAAGACCTTGGCCAAGGCAGGAGATTTACTGGTAGGTATTCCAGTAGTATCTCAGGGTGTTCTGGGCTACACTCCGACACGACTTGTACCGCTTTTGGGGGTCTGACTTTTACCAACCCCCTAGGCCCGCCATGCGATGCTCATAGACGAACGGACTGGACTGTATGGATATTGTCACTGACAGGCTCAGTAGGGTGTCAGGATGAGTTCGCTCATCGACGTCCCTTTTGGTCAATAGCTCGTAGCCCGTTACGTATGGCAAATACCTCTGACGTGCTAGTGGTTAAATCCACAGCCATAGTATTGACGAGTCTTTAGAGTCCCCCACATTCAGTTGCTCAAGTTTTCGGGCGAAACGCTGTAGAGGCCGTATGGAGATATGGCAGGGTTCGATCAGATACGTGCGGTATTGCACAGATCATGATCGGATGGATAATACTAGCGGGCTTTGGTTTAAGCCGGATCCTAGTATTGTACAGTGTAGATTTTATCTCGTTGCATTTGTATTTCGGTCGGAATACAAATGCGGGTGTGTATACACAGTAGCGGGGTTTTCCTGCAATTTATTACGGGATCAGTTTTTTGGAGTTGCCAGTTTGTTTTCCCTTTCGGCCATTTTCCATTGTATCTATCATTGGGCGAAGATTGGTGGAGGAGGGCTTATTTGCATTTGTGCAAATAAGCATTTGTGGAGGGTATTCTTTGCATTTTGTTGCATCATGATGGTTTTCATGATGGGTGCACCATCATTTGACTTGTTCACTTCATCATTGCTTGACTTCTATCTTCATGATGGCATGACTTTTGGAAGTGATGATTGTTGTTTGAGTGTTGGACTTTCCTAGTGATCATTTCTTTGCATGATAGCCTTTTCTCTCTCTCCCTTAGATTATTGGTTGGCTCACTCATTCTTTTGATTCACACATTCACCACTCTCTCATTCCCACACATTTGCATGGCCGGCAAAGATATAGAGGGGCTGCCCATTATATTTGGTGTGGGATTTTTGTATCTTTGGCTTGGAAAAATCCCCACAACACCATCTCCAAAAGCTTATATCAATTCCTCCACCATATGGCAACTCCATAAAAACCCCAAAAGACAAAGAGTTCTACAAATAACCTACAGCAAACCTTGGGCACGTCGACTCACCAACATCGTGCCCGAGTTGCCTCGGACCAGAGGTGGGAGCCCGTAAAAGAAGCCGGCGATGTGGTGCCCTTCCGGTGACGTGATGGAGACTGGAGATTCCGCGGGAGATCGGGACGACGACGAGAAGACCGGAGGACTCGGATCACTCGGTATATCTCTCTTCCCATCTTGTTAGCTAGGACTATATTAATGGCACGATCCGGGTTTATAGTGCGCGGTGGTGCCGGTTATAAAAGTTAAAGTAAATCACCGCTTCCACATTTCGGCGTCGGATTGACGGCCGGGGCACCGCCGTGCACTTACAATGTTTGCATGAATAAATATAATGAAGTATTTAAATTGATATCAATACACATATATTAGCGTCCCATTCCACTAATATTGGTGTAAGGGCATATATAACAGCGTCCTCATCCACTGTTATATATACATATGAGGTATGATCAAAGTAATCAAAGTCTGTATGTATGTGGATCCCTTCCACGTGTCACCCAATGACAATAAGCATCATGCATGTAAATATGAGGATAAAATCAAAACCATGGAACCTGAGTGCCTACCATCGACACTCGAAAACATCATGAAACTTGTGCCTAGCATCGGTACGTAAATCCTCATCTATCAGGCGCTGTCACCAAGACTGGTCCTGATAGATACGTATCATACGCTATCTCGAAAACCCGAGTGTCCAGCTTTAACCCTCGAATTTCGACGTATTCCATACGTACATAACTCCGGTCGGTATCCCCAAGATAACCACCGAGTAAAAGGTAATGTCACCGGACGGTATGGTTCCCCTGACAGGCTCATCGCCTAGCTACACGACAGATCCGTTCTCGCCCCGGGGTACCTCCGGGCCCCACCATGTACCCTCATATGGCCTCTGCGTCTCCTCGCATGGGGTATATATATATATCAGAACCGATAAAACTCATGGTGGATGCTGAAATATCATATCAAGGAAACCGGGTTTTTAAAACATCTACATAATCTCTTTGAAATACCCACGGTTCCTAAATCCAGAAATATCATGGAAACGACATATCTCATTGCGCATAATCAGAAAGTATGATGTATGTGACATATAAATGAAATGCAAGTATAACAGTATATCATGCAACATGGAATAATAGTATGCACATACAAGGGACATATCCTGATGCAATAATACTACTGTGTAGTGACATGGCAATTATCGATGATGAAGTGTGTGAGCCGGCAAGCAAGTGTACATGGAACATACGCATCATCGATAATGGTGCTGGTGTCCTAACAGCATGATGGTAATATAGCAATAAACACATGCAAAACGATGTGAATAGCATGAATATGCGGAAATCGAATAATCAACACAACAGTGAAGAATCTACATCAATATGTATATGTCGTGCAGTTATACCATTTGAAATAAGACAAATCGGGATTTTTAGTAAAATAAGGGCTACGGTGTTTTTAAGAAAAGATGCGCCTTTTGAAAATACCCGTAGAATCCCTTTACTTGTCTTTAAGATATTCTCGATTCGTTAGTTTTTGAAATAGGTATGACTCGGGTCTAGTCTAATATCTACTATGCCAAGTACAGATCTAAATATCAAGTCAGTCGGGAGGGGTATGGAAACCACCTAAATCTGAGTCGATATATATAAATAGATATAATAGTCGATGATCCCGCCTCAATAGTATCGCGTATGATACAGTATATCATAAGACATCCTCGAGTCATGAGTGCGGATCTATCATCATTTTATAGCTCGTACGGTAAATCGTCGTACGACATCACAAAAGCTGGGTACGGGTCAATATCACATTATCTCATCAATTATCTGGTATCCTTATCATTATATCACATAATCTGGGGTACTAATCTAAGTCTAGTACAAATCGATACCATCTATATAAGTATGAATGCGTGTGTCAAACACACGTCCAAAGGCCCGCTAAAAATCACATGTCGTATTCCAAATACGAATCACATCATATCACTGATCTCATGGAACTATGCCCAATATCATCGACTCATCTCCAATGTCGTCCACCATCATCATCAACACAGTATAAGTATAGTAAATCAAACACATGTGTGCGTGTGGGTGAAAACCTATTCTAGGGTTCGCAACTAGGAACTACACTAGTTTACTTCTAACCCTAATCTATACATAGTACACCTAAAACAAAGTCCACGACACACTATAAACTATCATGTATATAATATGTACATATATAGTATACCAACTTCGGACTGTGGGGGTGCTATACGCCATCCACCCGACTTCCCTCGTAGATATAATCTACTCACCTTGAATCCTGCGTGTCGGTGTCGATGTCGCCATCATCGTTTTCATCGCCTCGGATAACCATGGAGGTACCTACATATCACACGTATCGCATAGCATTAAAACCAAATCAAAGCTAAAATGACACACGAAAACCAAAACGATACGCTAAGGCCTATAGGTTAGAACCTATGGACACGTTTTCAAAACCATCAACAATTCTCGATATCGTCGTATAAACGCCAAGTATTCGAGGTAAAACATAGATGATAATTCCAGAATTCAAAATACGGAATACAGAAACCTGAATCCAAAGCAGCAACTAGAGAAAAGGGTCTCAGATTTCACCCTTGGTCAAATTGGACAATTTTGCATATGCCAGGAGTCTAATTACTGATAAGGGGCACCAAAACCAAAACAAGACAATTCCCTACTGGTCTGGCCGCAATTTGCGGCCAGAATGCATTTCTTTGCGGCCGGGAAAAAGAGATAGGGGCTAGGGCTCTAGTGGTGGCTTCCTGGGTGCCTGCACACATCACTGTCCAACCAAAATAATTTTGAGAGTCTTGGAGTGATAGCAGATTCAATATAACCTTCACAGATTTCACAATTCTTCCGATATCGGTTTCTAAATCCGTATTCTGGGTTTCAAGTCTCAGGTTTGAGTCTCAAATCTAGCACTAAGGTGTTTGTATAATCTCTAGTGAGCTCAATTTCACATCATAACCCAAATTCCCTCAAACCCTAGCTAGGTTTTCCTTAAGTCCACCAAATCAAACAATATCGGTTCTAAACTAGCATAGGGGTATAAGTAATGCTATAACTAAGCTAATGATCCAGAAAATAGCTCATTTGGAAACTCAAGAATTTTGTTGAGTTGCCCCTAGTGGCCAAAATCCTTGCTTTCTTGGTCCAATGGGCTTGTCTTGAGCTTGTGTACACTTTTTATGAAATGGGAGTGAGGTTTTGGTGTTGTTTTCGATGTGTTTTGAGGAGGTGAATAGGGGAGGGAACTAGGGCAGCAGCAGCAGCAAGGGATGAAGAGGGAGAGAGATGAGTGAAGAAAGAAGTGGAAATGGGTAAGTCTTGGTCAAAAGTAACCCCTTTCTCTCTCTCACCCATACTTCATATAATATTCCAAAACCTTTTCCATTTCTTTTCTTCCCTTTTTATTTTCAAAAGCCTTCTCACATAAATAGTAACCACAAAACAAACCATGGTGAAAATGTAACACAAGTGTAAGAAAAAATGATATGTGCACGTTTTGCACAAAAAGCTAAAAAACCGATTAGCGATTTTTAATCGCGATTAGCACTAAATTAGCATATAATTAATCATAAAAACTTAAAAATGGCATAATTCCATAAAATAGCCTATTTTAGAATTTTCCAAAATTTTTCCATAATTTTTCCCATTTATCTGTATTTAATAATACGGAAATATTAAAATATTCAATAAAATAATATTAAATTATAAAAATTCCCAAAGATAATATTTTATTTTTTTGAAATGTTACAATCTTCCCCCCTTAAAGAAGTTCGGTCCCCGAATTTAAATTTAAACCCCAAAATTCTAAAACATTTCAGTAAAAATCCAAATTGTCGGGGCTCCGAAATTATCAATACATAAAACGCATCATAGAGCAATGCATGCGTATAAGTAATGAGTAGATAACTCAAAATCGAAACTCCATCAAGCATCCCATAATCATCGGAGTCATGATAAAGACACAAATGTCAAATCCAAAACAAACCAATATGATGTATATCAAAATTATACATGTATATATGAAAGCTATATATGTAAATAACTAAAGTAAATGCATGCAAAAATATACGGGTACTGTCCTCTGACTAGTCTCGCTCAGTACGAAAACACATAGCAATTATTATCAAAATGTACTGCTCCATAAGAAATCAATCCCTAAAATGTATATAAGAATACTCTGTGCGTCTGGTGCGCACGGAAATCAAAATCCAAATATGTGCCGTACAAGTGCACAAAACAACATCTAGGTGCAACGGGTGTGCACGAAACATCTGTCATAGGCAACATGTGTGCCTGACAGCAAAATCAGGTGCATCTGACATGCACGAAGAATCCCGATTTAGTGTATCTCGTGTGTGATTAGTCGAAAATATTGCATCTTTTAATCGGAAATTTCCCTATCATTTGCATTCAAATAGAAGTGTTCGGCATTCATATTTCATATATTAGCAAATCTGTCGCAAAATATCAGATTACATGTGTTAGACCTTTAAACCGGCATTTCTAGGGAGATTGACTGCATTTCATAGCATGGCATCATTTCTATATATCGCAAACCGTGTTTCGAAGTCCGTGCAGGAAAATCAGAAGCTTGCTCAAATCTACACCGCTAAAAGATACGCCAACACAATGATTTCAGTTCTGGTATCAATCCAAAGGGACAAATACAAATCAACACATCAGAGAAAGGCCCAAATATCATCCCAAGACCACTGCAAAGAGCCCAAGTCCCAAGAAGCCAAAATGGCTACGGAACCGCGGCCGGAGCCGGCTTGAGCCGCGGTTCCGCGGCGGTTTGTCGACGTCACCACTTCATCTTTGCACCAAAACACTTCTCTCAGGGCCCACACTTCAGCAAGACATGTCAAATTCCAGAATGTTTCAGAGGCTTCTGCCAGATCAGCAAACTAGGGTTTCTAAGCTTAAACAATCCTAACTTAAAGCCTAAGCTAGCTCCTAACAAACTACCTTCTAGAAGCCTCAACAAACTTTTGGAAGGAATTGTAATTTCAAACCTAGACCTAGGGTTTGGGAGATCTATAAATAAGACCCTAGGCTCACTTGTAAAAGGATCCCCAATTTTAGTATCAATCTAGATCCATTCACTCTCATTCTTCATTTTCTTCCACAAGTCTAGTGAGGAGCCTTGTGTGAAACCCTATCCCTAATTCCAATCAAAAGCCAAGATCCCGAGTACCCCATCAAGCAAGAAGCCTTGCAACCTTTTATGAGCGGAGCCGATCTTCAACAGAGCAAGTGGTCCAAGCCGATCCGCGACTCACGGAGCCGAGCGACGCCAGATCGACAATTTAGTTCTTCCTCTTGTAGTTCTTGAGCGACTGTAATCAAATTGTTGATATAAATAAAAGGCAATATTCTTTCATCTTGTTTTCTTTAAATTCTTGCATCATGATTCGATCTAAATTTCTAGTTGTAATTCTTGTTGTGATGTTTGAGTAATACTCCGCTCGTCGAGGAGTCGAGACGATCAATACAATGATGATGTAATATATCTTAAATCGATTCTTGAATCCTACGAGTTTTGTAATCCCTAGCAAGTTCAAGAACCGACAACCCAATTCGTTGCGATGCTTTCTTGAATGATATAGCTCGAGATTGGGGAGTTACGATCGTTTCTTGAAATTGCTAGAGGCTATAATGTGAATGATATCGACGAAAGAACAAGGGTTAAATGATGAAACCCTAGTTTCATGAGAAAGCCCTAACTCTCGTCGATCATCATCGATCTAGTATCAATTCTTCGAAGGACAAGAACACGATATCTTGAGATTACATCACGTCTATAGATCCGATCGATTCCTACGAGCCTCATTTAGATGCTTGACATTTTTTTGGAAATATCATCGAAACCCGATTCTCGATTGTTTATAATTTTCTTGAATTCTTGAATAGAATAGTGACACTTGAAACAATTGATAAATCTTGAATCATGCTTTCTTTTCTTTTCGATTAACATTTTAATTCAAACAAATCGAATATTGAAACGAATCGCACAATCCCTGTGGTCGATCCGCACTCGCTTACGATCTACAACTGACACCGTAATTGATTGCGGTCAAATATAATTCTTTGGTTGTGATTTCTTTATACAATTTTCTAAATATCGATACAAGATACTGTTATCGATCAATGAAACCATTATCGGGAAACAATTGATTCGATACTTGCTTTTACTACATACACCAAGAGAATTTTCTATAAAAATCAAATGGCGCCGTTGCCGGGGATAGTGCGCTAATTGTTCGTATTTTGAAATTTGAAGTTGAAAAGTTTATTCCATCTATATTTTTTAGATCTAAACTCGCACAAACCCTAATACGTGTTTTGTGATTTGATTGCGAGGAAATCTGGAATCATTGGAGCTTGGATAAAAATTTTCTGAGATTTCCAGAGAGCTGAGGAGTTGAAGTGAAACATTGTCAAGAAATTGTTTTGCAGCAATCTCTCCAAAGTACCGCGGTTCCGCCGCATTTGGGCGCTATTGCGGCGGATCCGCCGCAGTTTAACTTGATCACTGCTCTAAATTTTCAGGTTTATTCCATACTTTCTTATCTCTTCCCTCATCTGCTCCAATTAATATTTTATGCAGGTTTCTTTGCAAAAATCGCAGCACCGCGCAAGTTGCAAAAATTAAATTTTGCTTGTTTTGATTTTTTGTGGTTGTTTGCATAATTAATAGGGACATTAAGGGGCAAAGACAAAATCCAGATTAGGTGGGGAGTTCATTACCCTTCCTAAGCCCCAAAAATCACAAACTTGCATCCGCATTACCCTCATTAATTAAAAGAAATCTAGAGATGACTCTAAGGACCGTCGCGCTCACTTAGGACAGAAGAAGGCCGTGGGTAATTCATTGCTTATCCGCGTTTTCTTATGGTGTCTAAGGCAAGTGTGTCGAAGGCTAGTGGTTATTAATTAGGCCCACTACTTACGTAGTGGAGTACCTTCCCACTTACCTGGCACTTACCTGGCCACAGGGGGACAAAGAGGCAGTGGAGGATTCTATCCTGCGACTTTTCTTTTGGCAGTTAGGAGCGATTGATTGTTAGCGTATGTGCGTGTTCAAGTTCTAGCTTAAATACCGCAATCAAGACGGTTTCGCTTGTAGCTAGCCGGTTGAGTTCGGGTCGTCCGCAGGGAGATGGGAGTCTTTTTCAAAGTGTTTTAACGAGTTAAGTCCTGTTTTCAGATTTTGTTGGATTATCTAAGTGTTGAGTTGATATTTAAAGAGAGCTTGTTAGGGTTAGGATTATGTTAGTTTGAGTTAGGAGTCTCCACATCTTTTGTTGACCCTCTTAATATCGGTGTTACGGTAATCGGCAACAACGGGGATTAGCACGACGAGGAAGGAACTTGCGAGTATAAGCTAGGCTTTCCAATGCATAAGTCCTTCCTTTTGGTGCTTGTCCGTCCGTTCTTGGCTCTTATCCATAACCTCCGGTTAATTCAACCACAACCGGTCTCACTACGGAATCACCGCTATCATGTAAGATAGGGTGCCGCAAGGAGCAGATTGTGGTTCAATTAACGGGAGTCGATTTAAGCTGTTGGGCAAGGAAAGAGTGAGAGAGATTTCCTTCTCTCAAACTTCCCTTATCCTACCCTAACAAGTATAAAACTACTCACACTTCATGATAAGGAAAAACAAAACAAAACAAAAGAGGAAGATAGAAAGAAGGAGATTAGAAGAATACGACTAACTATTTGCGACCTCACCTTGGCGAGGATCGAGCGTAAGCATCATTGTCGTATGAATGATAAAGAAAAAGAGAGAAGAAAGAAACAACAAGAAAATAACAACAACTACTTAACAATTAAAATTACAACAAGTAAAGAAAGAGCAAGACAAGTATGATAATAAAATGATCTTCTTTATTTACCATTCCTCCCTCACAAAGCTCACTACAAGTTTAATGGAAAAGAGATGAGAAGAAGAAGAACATGTGAACTAAAGCCTAGAAAAAGAAAATACAAGAATGGACCCTTTCCTTCACAAAGTTCTGGGCTATTTATAGGCCAAAAAATTAAAACCTAGGGCAACCACCAGAACACCTGTACAATGACCAAAATACCCCCCAAAACCCTGCGCATGCGGCGCCAGTACGGCCGCGGATCCGCGGCCTAGACCCCCATTTGGACGCGGATCCGCGGCCCTTTGGAGGAATTGGGGCTTCTGCTTTTTTTGGGCTTTCCTGGTTTTCTGTCCCCTCTTTTCTGGTATATGTATGTTCTGAAAATACTTTCACATTTCTTCCAGAATTTCTGTTGAGGAAAGGTGGACTTTTTGTGGATGTTTTTGTCATGATTGCCTCGAGCTCCGCGTAGATTTCTTGGAATTTGTTGTTGCCATTGAGCCTTGTGCATGAAGGTGACATTGATTTGATATTTTGTCTTCCTAAACTGGTATCTGGCAACATACGGATGAAGAGCGGAGACCGTGTTTTATTTGTGGTTGGCAGGAACCCGGATTTTGTCGTGTTTTTCATGAATTTTACCGTTTTAGAACCGAGAACCTGTATCCTGCAATTGACTAGCAAACACGACTCAAGAGTATCTACCGATATGCAATGTGATAAAAATTGGGCGGTATGAAAATGCAAAAATCTGATATGAACAAATACCCCCAAACTTATCATTTGCTCGTCCCGAGCAAAGCCTATTTATTCCCAAAAAATTTTCTAACCTCACTTTCGTAGGGAACGCGATTGCACTGAGCATGTGCAACAAGCCGTTAAACCTCTAGGTGTCCCCAGTAGGAGGAGTGTTGTCTCCTGAGGGTTTTCAGCGGATACTACACACAAAATCCGGTCAAGTTGGTTTCGTAAAATAACTAAGATTCAAACCCTACAGTTTTGTTTCAGAAAATAACAATTCTATAATCCTAAGTCTAGACCATCGAACCTTTATTCTTCACACCTCGCTTCTTATTTAACTACAGATTTTATATGTCTTTACGTGCAGTGCAAATAGTGTCGTTAAGTTCCCGAAAGGTCGAATAAAGTCATCATGTCGCACAATAAAGCCCAGATAACAATTTAAAAAGGATTACATAAGTTTTATAAAGAGTTAAGCATTTTTCAAGTTTCGTTTTCCAGTAAGGTTTCAACTTCAGAATTTCTATCTTCCATAACAGGAAACTAAGTCGTATTTTTCACTCCACCTTTTTCTTGTTTTCATTTCATACACACCTCTGTGAACGTGCAATAGTCTTTATCATAGAATAAAACCTTCATATCTCCGTTTAAATTTTTTTATAAAAGCCTGTCTTTTATCAAGATTATTCTCATACAAAGAACCATTAGGAATTTTAACTCGGAGAGAACACTTGCTTGACTTTGTTTTAAAACTGGACTTTCTAGGCTTCTTAGCGAGCTTTGGGCCAATGCACCCAAACCAGTTGGTTTTAGGGCATTAGGTGTAGAAACACCCCAGCGGACTTAATTACTCAAGTTACCTAGGTCCAAAAACAAAAGACAGTTTGGCGTAAAAATCAGATGATTTGATACGAACGGAGATATAACCGGCAGTTCAAATATTTTTTTGGATAAAAGACGTGTTTAGTGAGTTTGGTGTGTAATCATTCCAATCAAGTTTCAGATGGGTTATTTTTCAGACTTAGCTCCAATTACGGCATCAATAACATTCCTTCATATTCGCTTTACTTCATAAACTATTCTTGACATTACTTATTTCAGAACAAACCTATTTGATCCTCAGAAAATCATTTATCTGTTTAAAAGTTTAAACATGAAAGACTTGTCGTCTAATTCCCAAAATCTTACGACACGTGTAGTGTGATGTAAAGACGTATATCAGCTATAGTTAACTTCAAAGGAGAGTTATCTTTCAGGTTTTCAAAATCCAAACATAAGATTTAGTTATTCCTATTTTTTCAAACAAAAACCGTCGAATGTTGAATCAGAGTTCTTCCATAAGCTAACTTGACAAAAAAAAGTTTTTATATTTTTTAGAAAATTTTCAGATTTTTATGGATTTTATGGATTTAGTATGCAGATGCAAAATATACATATGAATGCGAAGGTAAGAAATGCGTACCGAGCGTACCCCCAAACTTAAACTGGACAGTGTCCTCACTGTCGTAGCATGAACAAATCATTTGAAGGTTCAAAATTGTCGGTTAGTGATACACAATTTTTTTATTTTTTTTTATTTTTTAAAGAAAAGAAAAAGAATATACATAAATATATACAAAATGGTTCGTACATACCCCCAAACTTATTTGGAACAGTGTCCGCTGTTCTTGGCTGGATAACCGAAGTTGGAGGTTGGCAGAGGAAGATCATTCAGGGTAAACCGGCTCCTGTAAGAACAGGAGCTCCTCTGTTGGTTCGGCGCTAAGGTACGGTTTGCATCGGTGTCCGTTTACTTTGAAAAGTGAACCGTCCTTTGGATTCTCCAAATCCACAGTGCCCTGCGGATACACATTCCGCACAAAATACGGCCCTTTCCAGCGAGATCTGAGCTTTCCAGGATGGAAGTGAAGTCGGGTGTCGTAAAGCAATACCTGCTGACCAGGTACGAAGGTTTTGCGCAAAAGGTGTTTATCGTGAAACACCTTCGTTCGGTTCTTAACGACAACCGCGTTATCGTAAGCCTCATCCCTAAGCTCGCATAGTTCGTTCAGCTGCAGCTTCCGATGGCTGCCCGCATCCTCGATGGACAGATTCAGCTCCTTTATCGCCCAAAATGCGCGATGCTCTATTTCGACAGGAAGGTGGCAGGCTTTTCCGTACACAAGCCGATAGGGAGACATGCCAAGGTCGTTCTTATAAGCGGTTCTAAATGCCCAAAGGGCATCAGTGAGTTTCAGAGACCAATCCTTACGGTTCTTGGAAACCGTCTTCTCCAGTATCTGCTTGATTTGCCGATTTGAAACTTCGGCCTGCCCGCAGGTTTGGGGGTGGTAGGGTGTAGAGAGCTTATGATTAATGGAGTATTTCCGCATCAAGGCCTCGAAAGTCCTATTGCAGAAATTACTTCCATTGTCGCTAATGATCGCTCGGGGGTGCCCAAACCGGGAGAAAATGTTTTCTTTAAGGAACCTAACGACAACCTTGTTGTCGTTAGTTCGGCTGGGCACAGCCTCGACCCATTTAGAGACGTAATCAACAGCTAGAAGGATGTACAAGTTCCCGAAAGAGCTGGGAAACGGCCCTATGAAATCTATCCCCCAAACATCGAAAATCTCCACAACCAAGATCGGTTGGAGCGGCATCTCGTTCCTCCGGGATATCCGGCCCATGTGTTGGCACCGGGAGCAAGTCTTGCAATAGTCGTGAGCGTCTTTGAAAAGTTGTGGCCAGTAGAAACCACATTGCAAGATCTTCTCAGCTGTCTTTCTGGGCCCAAAATGCCCGCCACATGCTTGATCGTGGCAAAATGACAGCACACTCTTGAATTCCTCATCAGGGACACACCGACGAATAATCTGGTCGGGACAGTACTTGAACAAGTAAGGTTCGTCCCAGTAAAAGTGTTTTACTTCGGATAAGAAGCGAAGTCTGTCCTGACTCGACCATTCAGTCGGTAGTAATCCCGTGGCCAAATAGTTCACAATATCTGCGAACCAGGGTTCGCACGATACTGTCAAGAGCTGTTCATCCGGGAAAATGTCGTTGATCGGGATTGGAAGCGAAGGCGAAGAAGGAAGTCGTGAGAGATGGTCGGCAACTACGTTTTCACATCCTCGTTTGTCCTTAATGACAAGGTCAAACTCTTGAAGCAAGAGGATCCAACGTATTAATCGAGATTTTGCATCTTTCTTCGCAAAAAGATGGCGCAGAGCAGAATGGTCAGTGTAGACAATGACTGGAGAGCCGATGAGGTAGGGCCTGAACTTTTCTAAAGCAAATACAACAGCTAAGAATTCCTTCTCAGTTGTTGTATAGTTGAGTTGGGCGTCGTTCAGGGTTCGGCTCGCGTAATAGATTACGTGAGGCATCTTGTTGATGTGTTGTCCAAGGACAGCACCAATGGCAAAGTCGGATGCATCGCACATAATCTCAAATGGGTGCGTCCAGTCAGGTGAGGAAAGAATGGGAGCAGAAATGAGTGAGCGTTTCAGTGACTCGAATGCAGTCACACAGCTTGAGTTGAAGTCGAAAGGCGTATCCTTGGCCAGCAAAAGAGTCAAGGGCCTAGCAATCTTGCTAAAGTCCTTGATAAACCGTCTATAAAAACCGGCATGGCCAAGGAAGGCTCGGATATCTCTGACGCATCGGGGAGGAGGCAGATTGGAAATGACCTCAATCTTTGCTTTGTCAACCTCTATGCCATTTTGCGAGATGATATGTCCTAAGACAATACCTTCGCGCACCATGAAGTGGCATTTCTCCCAGTTCAAAGTGAGATTCTTGTATTTACATCGGGTAAGGACAGCGTCAAGATGCAGCAAACACTCGCTGAAGGAATCGCCGAAGATGGAGAAGTCATCCATGAAAATCTCCAGAAATTTTTCCACCATGTCTGAGAAAATTCCCATCATACACCGCTGGAAGGTAGCGGGCGCATTGCATAACCCAAAGGGCATGCGACGATATGCAAACGTGCCGAAAGGACAAGTGAAAGTGGTCTTGTCCTGGTCTTTTTCGGCGATGGGAATTTGATTATAGCCGGAGTAGCCATCAAGAAAGCAGTAGTACTCGTGTCCGGCCAATCGTTCAAGCATCTGGTCAATGAAGGGTAGCGGAAAGTGGTCTTTCCGCGTTGCGGCGTTGAGTTTTCTGTAATCAATGCAAACTCGCCACCCAGTTTGGGTGCGAGTAGGGATTAACTCATTCGCCTCGTTGGTTATGACCGTGATACCCGACTTCTTGGGGACAACATGAATGGAGCTAACCCACTGGCTATCAGAGATAGGGTAAATGATACCACTATCTAGACATTTGACGATCTCCTTCTTCACAGCCTCCTTCATGACTGGATTAAGACGTCTTTGTGGATCCCGGGCTGGTTTGGCATCATCCATCAGATTAATGTGATGCTCAACGATCAGGGGACTAATCCCCTTGATGTCCGTCATGGACCAGCCAAAAGCTTGCCTGTTGCTGTGCAAGACTGCGAGAAGGGCTTTCTCTTGCTCGGGAGCTAGAGAAGCCGAGATGATGACAGGGAGGGTCTCGTTCTCACCTAAGTAAGCATACTTAAGGTGAGACGGCAACGGCTTGAGTTCGAGCGTTGGAGGTGAAATGATGGAAGGCAAGACTGGTGCAAAGGTCTCGAACTCAAAGGACTCCAGCAAAGGTTCAAAGCGAGTGTAAGCAACCTAGTTGGATGGTTCAGGTAACTCATCCGAAAAGTCGAAAGATTCAAACTCGGGTTGTGCGCGGCTAAGATCGTTCGAAAACGTGAAACACTCGTATTCATTGTCGGGCGCAGAAACAGCAGCAGGTTCGAAGAGAAACGCACTAGTGGCGTCAAGATTATCGTGATCAAACAAAAACTCCTCGAATTCACACTCTTCTAGGGTGATCTCCTGGATCGAGCAGACATCCAGTATATGAGCATTAGGTTCGGCGGGCTGATTCCCTAACCTAAAAATGTTGAGTTCAATCGTCATATTTCCAAAAGAGAGGTTCATCGAACCATTGCGACAATTGATCACAGCATTTGAGGTTGCGAGAAATGGTCGACCGAGTATCACCGGAATCTGATTCCGGGGGTTAGCTACAGGCTGTGTATCTAATACAATGAAGTCAACGGGGAATATGAAGTCCCCAACTCTTATCAACACATCCTCTAGCTCACCCCTAGGGTGGGTGATCGATCGGTCGGCCATTTGGAGAGTGCAGTGCGTGGGTTTCAACTCTCCGACGCCTAATTGCTCGTATACTGAATATGGAAGCAGGTTAACACTGGCACGAAGATCTAATAGTGCGCGGTTGATGTTCTTATCCCCAATAGTAATTGAAATCGTAGGACAGCCAGGGTCCTTCCGTTTTTGTGGTAAAGATTGGGTAAGGGCATCACTCACAGCACTAGCCAAGAAAACTTTCTTGGGTACCTGAGATTTCCTCTTTTTCGTGCACAAGTCCTTTAAGATTTTCGCGTAAGACGGGACTTGTTGGACAGCATCTAAAAAAGGAATATTAATGTTAACCTGCTTAAATAACTCCAGAATCTTCTCCATTTGAGGATTTTGTTTATTAGATCTCAACCGGTTTGGAAATGGGACATTTTGAAAATTGGTTGAGTCTAATGCTGGAGGAGGAGATTGTGGAGTTGGAACGGATCCCAGAATAGGTGTTTTCGTGGAGTGAGAAGTGGGTCCGTTCAGAGCAGAAGAAGAGGGAGGGGAGCCTTGTGAAGAACGGAGAATAGGCTCAGAAGACGAAGAAGAAGAAGAAGAAGAAGAAGAAGAAGAAGCGGCGGCCGGGGCGTCATCGTTGATCCGTTTGCCAATGTTGTTTTGCAGCATCCTCCCCGATCTTAGTATGGTCATGGCACTCACATTATGGTTTTGTTGTTCAAGAGCAACGTGTGCATTATGTGGGTGACCGGGATTTGGAAGTGGCTGGGACGGGAGCTTCCCCTTCTCTCGCTCGCTCAAGGCCGCGTTCAGCTGTGCAATCTGGGCCTCGATGGTCTTGATGCTTTGCCCGCGTGCGGCAGTGTGTTGCACTAAAGATTGAATCGAAGACTGGATGTTGGCGGTGGATTGAGTCGATTGTTTAACAAACGCCTCCAGACTTCGCTCGAGCGAGGAAACCTTATCGTTGTTTGACGGAACAAAGTTGTTTGGTGGAAAAGAGTTGTTGGGTGCAAAGTTGTTCGTCTGGTTTTGGAAAGGCTGGGGTTGGAAGGGCTGCTGATATTGGTGTTGAGTTTGTTGCTGCGCTTGTTGTTGCGGCGGAGGGGCCCTTTGGAAATTGTTGCCCTGGAATTGATTCTGATTCTGATTCTAGGCGAAATTGGGGTGGTTCCTCCAACCGGGATTATAGGTGGAAGAGTATGGATCATTCCTCGGTCTTTGCTGGAAGGCAGCATTAACCTGATCCTGTCCTTGCGGGGGTGGATTGTAAGGACACTCTTCGGTCAAGTGGGAAGGATCGGAACAACAAGCGCAGATGGTACGAAGGGGGAGAACAGGGGCAGGAGCAGGAGCAGAAAATTTGCTCTCTATTGCTTCAAGCTTTCTTGTTATAGCAGCCATTTCAGCTTTCATCGCAATAGAGACGTCAAGTTGGTGGATTCCTACCCTAGACTGACCGGTAGAAGTGGAAGTAGAAGAAGAAGAAGTCGGTCTGGTGCTCTCCCACTGTAGCGTTTGCTCCGCAAGATCGTCAAAGAACTGCCATGCTTCCTCGTCAGATTTCGATAGGAAGTGGCCCTGACAGATGGTTTCCAGCAACTGCTTCGTTGCTGGGTTCAGTCCCTCGTATAAGGTTTGGCAGAGCTGCCATTTCTCTATACCGTGGTGAGGACACTGAACAAGAAGGTCTTTGTACCGGTCAAAGCACTTCCAGAAGGGTTCAGAAGGAAGCTGGGAGAAATGGTTGATTTCATTTCGAATTCTTGCGGTCTTATGATTTGGATAGAATTTTTTCAGAAACGCTTTAACAAACTCGTCCCAGCTGGTGATTGAGTGGGAAGCGGTGCTATACAGCCATTTTTCAGCGAGATCGCATAAAGTGAACGGAATGACCCGTAGACGTATAGCATCGTCCGACAGCTGGGTTGTTTTCATCATGGCACAGACGTTTTGAAATTTATTGATGAAGATATAGGCATCTTCAGATTCAAGCCCATGAAAACGTGGAAGCATGTTGATGAAATGGGGCTTAATTTCAAAGTTGTCCCCATTGGCCGCAGGAAGAGAAGGGCAGGTGGGAAGTGCAGAACAGGTGGGGTAGAAACGATCCTGGAGCGCGATTCGCTGCGGCGCTACAACAGGCGGAGGTGGTGGGAGATTGGTCTCCGTAGGAGGTGGAGCCAATCCAGCGGTGGTCAAAGAGATGTTCGGATTAAATCCTGACATCGCGAAAGAAGAGGTTGGTGAAGGTGAAGGTGAAGGTGAAGATGTATGAACAGAATTCCGGTCAACGTCGGAGTTGGCCGGCAAAGGAAGGGGTGAAAGAGGAGTGGACGGAGTATCGACTTCGGAGTCGATCGCGTAGTCGGTCGCGACTAACGTAACGCGGACTAGACGGGCGCTAGTGTCCCGAGTCCAAGCGGACATACACTAAACGAGTTTAGTATAGTCAAAGCGAAGAAGGTGAGGGTAAGAAAACGTCAATGGAGAAAGGCGATAGGTGGTGGGTGAAAATGGATTTGGCGACAAAAGGGCAAGTTTTTATAAAAGTTTTTGATTTTTTTTTTCTTTTCTTTTTTTTTTTAGAAAGAGATTTACAGAAATATGTACGGAAATACGGCTTAAGCAATCACAAACAAGATATGCACAATCACACATAGATCTAGGGTAACCTAGGTCTACTAGACCTGCTCCTGAACTTGATTGTCGAAGTTAAACAGTGTCGAGAAACGGGCTTAAAAATACACTGATCACGAGGCCAGGTAAGTGCAGAGATAAGGGGAGGTTGTCCAACGCTTTCGCGAAGTTCCTTAATTAAATAACCCTTTCTCTTTCGGCGGTTGCGCCTTTAACACTTTCCTAGACACCCCGTAAACAATATACGGTTAAGCGAGGTTCTAAACACGGTTTATCTTCTCCTAATGAGCGCGAAGTCCTTAGGGCTGAAGTCTAGTATTTTTTAATTTACAATGGACAATGCATATGCTTTAGTGATTTTTGGGGTCCTGGGAAGGGTGATGAAATTCCCACCCAATCTGGATTGGTTTCAAGCCCCTTAAGTCCGTATTAAAGAATGCAAAACAGTAACAAATCAACTGCAAACAATTTTTATTTGCGGCGCAAAGAATCCTGCAGAAGAACAGTTTATTGGAAGGGGGAGAAGAATTTGCGCAAAGAAGGCTGCAGAAAACACAATTCAGTGGAGTTCAGAGGAGAGGGGAGAAGCAGAGGGACTTACAGAGAGAAACTGAGGGCCTGAAGCCAACAGATGGCCGCGTTTCCGCGGTCAAACGTATGCAATAGCCGCGGATCCGCGGCTATGTGGAGGTATTGGGCCTTGAAAATTTTTTGTAGGTGCTGTTCTGGGTCTCCTCTGCTTGTCTGGATGTGTGGAATTCTGATGTGCTCACTGTATCTGCTCCAGATTTTGACAGTAGGCCGTATGCTTCGTTTTTTTTGTCCGTCGCGGTGTAGCCACGAAATGTGGGTCTATCTTCCCACGTCTTTGGCACTGTACATGAACTCCGTATTTTCAACGTCTTGGCCACTGAACTCGAACCTTGTATTTTCCTGCACACTTGCACAAAAGCTAATCAAAAATAACAAGATGATTTTTTTTACAAAGTGTATAATTTTTTTTGTTGTTTTTCGGTTGTTTTTATATTCACAAATTAACCCGAAATTACACAAGGAAATAAACTACCGTCTCCCCGGCAACGGCGCCATTTGATTGTTAGCGTATGTGCGTGTTCAAGTTCTAGTTTAAATACCGCAATCAAGACGCTTTCGCTTGTAGCTAGCCGGTTGAGTACGGGTCGTCCGCAGGGAGATGGGAGTCTTTTTCAAAGTGTTTTAACGAGTTAAGTCCTGTTTTCAGATTTTGTTGGATTATCTAAGTGTTGAGTTGATATTTAAAGAGAGCTTGTTAGGGTTAGGATTAAGTTAGTTTGAGTTAGAAGTCTCCACATCTTTCGTTGCCCCTCTTAATATCGGTGTTACGGTAATCGGCAACAACGGGGATTATCACGACTAGGAAGGAACTTGCGAGTATAAGCTAGGCTTTCCAACACATAAGTCCTTTCTTTTGGTGCTTGTCCGTCCGTTCTTGGCTCTTATCCATAACCTCCGGTTAATTCAACCACAACCGGTCTCACTACGGAATCACCGCTATCATGTAGGATAGGGTGCCGTAAGGAGCGGATTGTGGTTCAATTAACGGGAGTCGATTTAAGCTGTTGGGCAAGGAAAGAGTGAGAGAGATTTCCTTCTCTCAAACTTCTCTTATCCTACCCTAACAAGTATAAAACTACTCACACTTCATGATAAGGAAAAACAAAACAAAACAAAAGAGGAAGATAGAAAGAACGAGATTAGAAGAATACGACTAACTATTTGCGACCTCACCTTGGCGAGGATCGAGCGTAAGCATCATTGTCGTATGAATGATAAAGAAAAAGAGAGAAGAAAGAAACAACAAGAAAATAACAACAACTACTTAACAATTAAAATTACAACAAGTAAAGAAAGAGCAAGACAAGTATGATAATAAAATGATCTTCTTTATTTACCATTCCTCCCTCACAAAGCTCACTACAAGTTTAATGGAGAAGAGATGAGAAGATAAAGAACATGTGAACTAAAGCCTAGAAAAAGAAAATACAAGAATGGACCCTTTCCTTCACAAAGTTCTGGGCTATTTATAGGCCAAAAAATGAAAACCTAGGGCAACCACCAGAACACCTGTACAATGACCAAAATACCCCCCAAAACCCTGCGCATGCAGCGCCAGTACGGCCGCGGATCCGCGGCCTAGACCCCCATTTGGACGCGGATCCGCGGCCCTTTGGAGGAATTGGGGCTTCTGCTTTTTTTGGGCTTTCCTGGTTTTCTGTCCCCTCTTTTCTGGTATATGTATGTTCTGAAAATACATTCACATTTCTTCCAGAATTTCTGTTGAGGAAAGGTGGACTTTTTGTGGATGTTTTTGTCATGATTGCCTCGAGCTACGCGTAGATTTCTTGGAATTTGTTGTTGCCATTGAGCCTTGTGCATGAAGGTGACATTGATTTGACATTTTGTCTTCCTAAACTGGTATCTGGCAACATACGGATGAAGAGCGGAGACCGTGTTTTATCTGTGGTTGGCAGGAACCCGGATTTTGTCGTGTTTTTCATGAATTTTACCGTTTTAGAACCGAGAACCTGTATCCTGCAATTGACTAGCAAACACGGCTCAAGAGTATCTACCGATATGCAATGTGATAAAAATTGGGCGGTATGAAAATGCAAAAATCTGATATGAACAGCGATCTAGAGCCGGACCTAGGTGACCACTAGATTCTAGTGTTTTTGTTGCTGCATTTGTTGTGTTGCATCATTTTTTTAAAAGTCCGTATCAATTTTTAAAACAAACACCGCATTCATATCATTCCCCTAATTATAAATTCACGCTGCCACTTGTACTAACCCTTTTTAGTGCTAGATAGGCTGGACACGGGATTCTAGTGCCGTTTAAGTCCGCGTTTCCTTGATCGACCCTAAAGTCGGTATTTCTAAATTTACCCTTTCTTTTATCCACCACCACACCCACATCGATGGATCCGTCTCCATCGAACTTCTTTTCCACTACCCTGCCGCCGTCCGTTGGTGCGTAGAATCCACCTCGCATCTCTCTCCAAGAGAGGTGCTATCCTACACGAGGCCCCCTTTCCACTTGTCTTTCCATAGCACCAGCCAACGGGGATAACTTTGAGATTAAGCCCCAGTATATCAATCTTTTACCCAAATTCCACGGACTCAAGACTGAGGACGCTTACGTTTTCATTACCAAATTTGAAAACGTATGTGCAATGATGGGTACGTCACAACTTTCAGTGGATGCTATGCGTCTACGACTTCTTCCATTTACTTTGTGCGATATAGCCGAGAAGTGGCTATACAACACTACCGCACACTCTATTACGAATTGGGAAGAATTCGTCGCTGCATTCCATAAGAAATTTTACCCAATACAAAAGACAGCTCGAATCCGTAGCGAACTGAATCAATTTGCCCAGCTCCCTACTGAACCATTCTCAAAATGCTTTGAACGTTTCAAGGATCTATTGGTTCAGTGTCCTCATCACGGCATCCCGAGATGGGAGCTTTGCCCAATCATTTATGAGGGCATTAACCCAAACACTAAACAGAGCCTTGAAAACATGTGTCAAGGTACTTTTATGACCAAAGATGACGGGGAAGCTTGGAAGTATTTAGAAGAGTTCGCTGAAAAATCACTCACTACAGTGGGAGAGTGGAACCCAACCATTGAATAGGGGTGGCGTACACCAAATAGATGTGTCCATAGGTGTTCGAGCTGAGATGGCAGCAATGCAAAAGAAGCTCGACGCTATGGAACACAAATTTGCAGCAGCCTCCCTAAACCAAGCGTCGCTCCCCAAAACTGTTTGTGGGTGCTGTTATGATCCGTCTCATTTAACGGAAGAATGTCCATTAAACTCTGCGTTTCAAGGTCACGAGCATTCAAATGCCGCATTTAAAAGACCTCGAAATGATCCATATTCTTCCACGTACAATCAGGGTTGGAGGAATCACCCGAATTTTGCTTGGAACCAACAACAATCTCAAAACACGGTTCCAAACACGAATCAATTTCAAAGGGCTCTTCCTCCACCACAGCAACCCCTTCAACGCACTCAGCACCCCTACCAGTCACAAAACTTCCAAAATCAGGTCAACACTCCTACACAATCTAATCCTATGACCTGTTCTGACGAGTTCTCTCAATTCACTCAAACCATGAAATCACTTTTGTCAAATTTCATAGAGGTTTCGGCTGAGGTTAGATCTTCCGTCGGTGAGATAAAGAAAAACTCAGCGTCCCAAGCTGAGAGTATCAGAACGATGGAAGCTGAAATCGCACGACTTAAAGCCGAAATGAGTGCGAGAGAAAAAGGGAAACTTCCCTCTCAACCCCTACAGAATCCTGGGCATTACAATGCAAATGCCGTCACAACTTTGAGATCGGGAAGAGTGCTGAAAAATCATGTCGGGGAAGGAATTGATGATATTGGAAATCAAATCAACACCCCGGCCGAGACCTTTCCACACACACACACTTCTCCTTCTGATCCTTCTTCTTCTACCACACCACCTTCTCGCGAGCCTATTCTCCATTTCCCACTAGGCTCGACACCTCAGTATAGCCCTTCTAGTTCTCCACAGACGATCCCCACACCTCTTTTGGGATCTCGTCTACCCCCTCTTCCTTCTCCTATGATGGACCCGACGCTCATTGCGAAAGCACCTTACCCAAATCGGTTAAGGGGTAATAGAACGAGTCCACATATGGAGAAAATAATAGAAATGTTCAAACAGGTTAACATCAACATCCCTCTCCTAGATGCGATTCAACAAGTCCCCGCTTATGCGAAAATTCTTAAGGACTTGTGCACTAGGAAGAGGAAGACTCAAGTGCCAAAGAAGGTCTTCATGTCTAATAATATTAGCACTGCTTTTATCCCCCAGCTACAAAAGAAACGTAAGGACCCAGGATGTCCTACAATATCGATTTCTATTGGGGGTAAAAACATAAATCGTGCTCTTTTAGACCTTGGCGCAAGTGTTAACCTACTTCCATATTCTGTATATGAGCAATTAGGGATTGGAGAGTTGAAACCTGCTCACTGCATTCTCCAAATGGCAGACCGTTCAATCACCAAACCAAGGGGTGAACTAGAGGATGTGTTGATAAAGGTCGGGGAATTTGTTTTCCCTGTAGACTTCATTGTACTCGATACACAGCCTGTAGCAAACCCCCGGGGCCAAATTCCGGTGATTCTGGGTTGTCCTTTCCTTGCCACTTCTAATGCTGTTATAAACTGTAGAAATGGTTCAATGAACTTATCATTTGGAAATATGACCATTGAACTAAATATCTACAAAGTTGGAAGTCAGCCATCAGAACCCTCTGCTCATATTCTAGATGTGTGCTCTGTCCACGAGATCGCTCCCGATAGTTGTGGAGCTGAGGATCTTTGCTTTCTAGATCTCGACGACATTACCACATCTCTGCTTGATCTTACAAATGATCTTAGTGAGGACACTTTTCCTACACTTGAGTCCTGCACTCCTGACTTTTCTCCACCCGTGTCTGTATCTTTCACAGGCTCTGAGCTTCTATGTAACTCCAAAAATCACTCGATGATCCCTCCTTCTATCATTTGTCCGCCCACATTAGATCTCAAAATTTTACCTTCTTACCTTAAATATGCTTATCTTGGTGAGAACGAGTCTTTACCGGTTATCATATCCGCTTCTCTTGCATCAGAGCAAGAGAATGCACTTTTATCGGTATTGAGATCTAATAAAGAGGCGTTCGGTTGGAGTATGGCGGACATCAAAGGGATTAGTCCCTTGATAGTTGAACATCATATACATGTGATGGATGATGCCAGACCAACCCGAGAACCACAGAGACGGTTAAATCCCGTCATGAAGGAAGCGGTGATGAAAGAGATCATCAAATGCCTAGATAATGGTATTATATACCCCATCTCCGATAGCCAATGGGTGAGTCCTATACATGTCGTCCCTAAGAAATCCGGCATCACTGTTATAACAATTGAGGCAAATGAGTTGATTCAGACACGCGCCCAAACTGGGTGGCGTGTATGTATTGATTATAGAAAACTCAATGCTGCCACGAGGAAAGACCACTTTCCTCTACCATTCATTGATCAAATGCTGGAACGCTTAGCAGGACGAGAGTATTATTGCTTTATGGACAGATACTCAGGCTATAATCAGGTCCCCATCGCCCAAAAGGATAAAGATAAAACCACTTTTACTTGTCCTTTTGGTACCTTTGCTTACAGTCGCATGCCCTTTGGGTTATGCAATGTTCCCGCTACCTTTCAGCGGTGTATGATAGGGATATTCTCTGATATGGTAGAGAATTTTCTGGAGATCTTTATGGACGATTTCTCGATTTTTGGAGACTCTTTTTCTGATTGCCTATCGAATCTTGACGCTGTTCTTACTCGTTGCAAAGAGAAGAACTTGACTTTGAACTGGGAAAAATGCCTTTTCATGGTCCAAGAAGGAATTGTTCTTGGACATGTTATTTCACAGAAAGGCATTAAGGTTGACAGAGCTAAAATAGATGTTATTCAAAACCTCCCTCATCCCAAAAGCGTCAAAGATATTCGATCTTTCCTTGGCCATGCGGGCTTTTGTAGGAGATTCATTAAGGACTTTAGCAAAATTGCTAGACCTTTAACTCTTCTCCTGGCCAAGGATACAACCTTCCATTTTGACTCGGACTGCGAGACAGCTTTCGACTCACTTAAACACTCACTCACTTCAGCCCCCGTGCTATCATCGCCAAACTGGGACTACCCCTTTGAGCTGATGTGTGACGCATCTGACTTTGCAGTAGGTGCAGTCTTAGGACAGCACATCGAAAAGATGCCACACGTGATATACTATGCAAGTAAGACCTTGAATGATGCTCAAATCAATTATACAACCACAGGAAAACAACTTTTAGTGGTTGTATTTGCATTAGAAAAATTCAAGCCTTACTTAATTGGCTCACCTATAGTTGTGTATACTGACCATTCCGCTTTAAAACATCTTCTGGCGAAGAAAGATGCAAAAGGTCGACTAATACGTTGGATCCTTCTGTTACACGAATTTGATCTTGTTATCAAAGATAAGAAAGGATGTGAAAACGTAGTAGCCGACCATCTTTCACGCATCATTTCTTCCCCTGTGACCCTGCCGATCAATGATTCGTTCCCTGATGAACAACTCTTGAACGTATCCGCTGAACCATGGTTCAGGGATATTGTGAACTATCATGCCACGGGACTGATACCCAGCGATTGGTCAAAACAGGACAAATACCGTTTTCTATCCCAAGTAAAACACTTTTACTGGGACGAGCCCTATTTGTTTAAATATTGTCCTGATCAGATCATTCGTCGGTGTGTCCCGAATGAAGAGTTCAAGAGTGTTCTTTCTTTTTGTCATGATCAGGCTTGAAGGGGTCACTTCGGTCCTAAAAAGACGGCGGAAAAGGTTTTGCAATGTGGATTTTATTGGCCGACCTTATTCAAGGACGCATTTGAGTATTGCAAAACCTGTACACAATGTCAGTACACGGGTAGAATCTCCCAGAGAAATGAGATGCCTCAGCAACCCATTCTGGTTGTTGAAATATTCGATGTTTGGGGCATTGATTTTATGGGTCCTTTTCCCAACTCCTTTGGGAATTTGTACATACTGCTGGCGGTTGATTACGTCTCAAAGTGGGTTGAAGCCATTCCATGTCGCACTAATGACAGGAAAGTTGTCATTAAGTTCTTAAAAGAGAATATCTTTTCGCGATTTGGACACCCACGCGCTATCATTAGCGATAATGGGACACATTTCTGCAACAGATCTTTCGAGACTCTGATGCGGAAATACGCAATCAACCACCGACTTTCTACACCCTATCATCCCCAAACAAGCGGGCAGGCTGAAATTTCAAACAGACAAATCAAACTTATCCAGGAGAAAACTGTTGCTAAAAATAGAAAAGACCGGTCGACCAAACTGACGGATGCTCTTTGGGCATTCAGAACTGCATATAAAACCGACCTAGGGATGTCTCCATATAGGATAGTGTTCGGGAAGGCATGTCATTTATCCGTCGAGATAGAGCATAAAGCATTGTGGGCTACTAAGGAAATAAACTTTGATCTAAAAGAAGCCTGCAACTTTCGGAAGCTGCAACTTAATGAGCTAAGCGAACTCCGCGATGAAGCTTATGATAACGCTGTAATTGTAAAGAATAGGACTAAGGTTTTTCACGATAAAAACATTTTGAGGAAAACATTTTCACCTGGTCAACAAGTCCTTCTTTACGATTCACGATTACACCTTCATGCGGGTAAGCTCCGATCTCGGTGGAAGGGACCTTTTATTGTGCGGTCTGTATATCCGCACGGGGCAGTTGAGGTAGAAAATGTTAAAAACGGCACATTTTTCAAAGTGAATGGACATAGACTAAAGCCGTATTTTTCCACTGACCCCACAGAGGAGCTCTTATTCTTACAAGAGCCAGTTTATTTGGATTAAAATTCCTCCGTCTCACCTTTATATCCTGTATATCACTGCATCATGTTTTGAATGAAGGTGAGTGAAAAGAGTAAGTTTGGGGGAAGTTCTTCACTTATATATTTTGCCCCCACTAATAATTTCCCCCAGGCTTACAGTTGTTGTAGGTATAGCGATTGGCAACAATGAGAACACTGTTGAAAACAAGTTTGGGGGAGGTTTGTGCTTATTTTTGCATCATTTGCATATCATCTGCATAAGCACAAAACATTTCTTTTAAAAATTGAAAAAATTTCAAAACCCAAAAAAATTTAAAAATTTTCAAATATAAAAATATTTTAATATTTACAACTTTTTTGTACATAAATAAGATAATAAAAGTTTAGATAGCGAACAATTACATCCATGAGATTGAAAAAATTTAAGAAAACTAAAAAAATTAGAAGTTTTCTTATACGAACTAGTAATAAGTAGTTATGAGCCGTTGTCCCAAGGGTTAGTAAGATGAAGGACGTCACTAATCTGAGGATAAAAATAAGTCTGAAAAATAGTTTCTATTCTGAAAGCCAAATATTTTGAACGTTGATACCCTGCTATTCGCACTTACACACGTCTTGAAGCCTGGGATAGTAGAGGATACCTTGAAATGCTCTTGTCTTAAAGCCGATGTATGAAGGAAATAAAAAGAAAAAATGAAATGAAAAAAAAATATAAAGTGGTGAGAAAAATGGACACTGGTTTTGTTATCACCGAAGGCAATAAAAAAATGTATAGCGAGGGTGCTTCTTCACCTAGTGCCCTAAGGCCAACTGGTCTGGGAGTCACTGCTATGCCTAAGGTGGTGCAAGATGAGGAAAATACACCAAGCAAGCAAGCACAGGAGTAATCGGTTGGTTAGTACCTCAAGAAGTATTAACGGTCGCATGAAAGTGTGTGAGCAATCTCATCTAAATATTCATTAATTAAAAAGTACTGAGGCTGATGGGCAAGAGTATGATAGCTTGAATTGAATTCTCCGGGTGTAGGGATGTCTTTACACACACGCAGGGTTATATGATCGATGTTTGGAAGAAAGATAGGAATGAAGAATAAGGCGATGTTTTATTGAGGGAGGACGTGATTTCTGACATTTTTTCATGACCATTAAGATAGGGCTCATGACAACCGAAAAGCTAGCTTAGTTGGAAACCCTAATTTTCAAAGCTTTTCTTTTACGATTCTTGTCTTTAAATGTAATATTCATGATCTTTCTTTTATTATTGGATTTTGTGGGTGCAATCCGCTGAAAACCCTCAGGAGACAACACTCCTCCTACTAGGGACACTTAGAGGTTTAAAGGCTTGTTGCACGTGCTCAGTGCAATAGTGTTGCCTACGAAAGTGTGCTAGTTAGTTTTTTCTCTTTCTTTATTTTCTCCTTCTCTTTTTAATAAAACAGTTCGCTAGAGACGATCGAAATTAAGTTTGGGGGAATTTGATTAGTCGAAAAAATTGCATCTTTTAACCGGAAATTTCCATATCATTTGCATTCATATAGAAGTGTTTGGCATTCATATTTCACATATTAGCAAATCTGTCACAAAATATCAGATTACAAGTCTTAGACCTTAAAACCGGCATTTCTAGGGAGATTGACTGCATTTCATAGCATGGCATCATTTCTATATATCGCAAACCGTGTTTCGAAGTCCGTGCAGGAAAATCAGAAGCTTGCTCAAATCTACACCGCTAAAAGATACGCCAACATAATGATTTCAGTTCTGGTATCAATCCAAAGGGACAAATACAAATCAACACATCAGAGAAAGGCCCAAATATCATCCCAAGACCACTGCAAACAGCCCAAGTCCCAAGGAGCCAACATGGCCACGGAACCGCGGCCGGAGCCGGATTGAGCCGCGGTTCCGCGGCGGTTTGTCGACGTCACCACTTCATCTTTGCACCAAAACACTTCTCTCAGGGCCCACACTTCAGCAAGACATGTCAAATTCCAGAATGTTCCAGAGGCTTCTGCCAGATCAGCAAACTAGGGTTTCTAAGCTTAAACAATCCAAGCTTAAAGCCTAAGCTAGCTCCTAACAAACTACCTTCTAGAAGCCTCAACAAACTTTTAGAGGGAATTGTAATTTCAAACCTAGACCTAGGGTTTGGGAGATCTATAAATAAGACCCTAGGCTCACTTGTAAAAGGATCCCCAATTTTAGTATCAATCTAGATCCTTTCACTCTCATTCTTCATCTTCTTCCACAAGTCTAGTGAGAAGACTTGTGTGAAACCCTATCCCTAATTCCAATTAAAAGCCAAGATCACGAGTACCCCATCAAGCAAGAAGCCTTGCAACCTTTTATGAGCGGAGCCGATCTTCAACAGAGCAAGTGGTCCAAGCCGATCCGCGACTCACGGAGCCGAGCGACGCCAGATCGACAATTTAGTTCTTCCTCTTATAGTTCTTGAGCGACTGTAATCAAATTGTTGATATAAATAAAAGGTGATATTCTTTTATCTTGTTTTCTTTAAATTCTTGCATCATGATTCGATCTAAATTTCTAGTTGTAATTCTTGTTGTGATGTTTGAGTAATACTCCGCTCATCGAGGAGTCGAGACGATCAATAGAATGATGATGTAATATATCTTAAATCGATTCTTAAATCCTACGAGTTTTGTAAACCCTAGCAAGTTCAAGAACCAACAACCCAATTCGTTGCGATGCTTCCTTGAATGATATCGCTCGAGATTGGGGAGTTACGATCGTTTCCTGAAATTACTAGAGGCTAGAATGTGAATGATATCGACGAAAGAACAAGGGTTAAATGATGAAACCCTAGTTTCACGAGAAAGCCCTAACTCTCGTCGATCATCATCGATCTAGTATCAATTCTTCGAAGGACAAAACATGATATGTTGAGATTACATCACGTCTATAGATCCGATCGATTCCTACGAGCCTCATTTAGATTCTTGACATTTGGTTGGAAATATCATCGAAACCCGATTCTCGATTGTTTATAATTTTCTTGAATTCTTGAATAAAATAGTGACACTTGAAACAATTGATAAATCTTGAATCATGCTTTCTTTTCTTTTCGATTAACTTTTTAATTCAAACAAATCGGATATTGAAACGAATCGCACAATCCCTGTGGACGATCCGCACTCGCTTACGATCTACAACTGACACCGTAATTGATTGCGGTCAAATATAATTCTTTGGTTGTGATTTCTTTATACAATTTTCTAAATACCGATACAAGATACTGTTATCGATCAAATGAAACCATTATCGGGAAACAATTGATTCGATACTTGTTTTTACTACATACACCAAGAGAATTTTCTATAACAATCAGTGTGCACCAAAATCGTATCTCAAACCATGCACAACACACGCGAGAATCCAAATCAAAAGCATGAAGTGCAAGAAATCAGCATCAATATCAGATTCAAAATCGACGGTATACAATACGGCGCAATCCAAATCAGGTATACCGCGGTGGATAATCTCACAACCGTGTGCATCAGCGTGCACAAATCAAATCAAAACACTAAAAGTGCATGAAAACTATGCTGGAAGCGTAAATCAAATCACCGGCATAAAATAGGCATGAAATCATAATCAATACCACAAGCGTAATAACTATGCGCAAAATATAAATACCCAGCAGGTGCAACCATGGTGCAAGAAAACAAATATCATGAAACTCAGTCATCAAAACCAAAATCATGCGAATAGATCGCCTAAAATACCGAAATCCAAGGTGACGGATACGTGATAATCGAATCACAAAATCACAAATCATAAATACCGTCGTCGGTAGTCCCTTCTTCAAAGTCGAGAAGGTGTCGGTGCATCCAATGAAGGTCTCGGTCAATCATCACGACCACTCATAAAGCAACATGTCATTGGCGTCGGCCTTTGGCTCTCTGAATGCACGTGACACATCTGATCCTGGGTGCAAATATCATTGCAGCAGTGTCCTGGAAGGAATCCTTCTCAGGGTCTCTTCCGATCTTGCCTATGCCGAACTGTACGGAGGCTGGTACTCTTGCAAAATATTTTCTCGCTCTCTTGACATCCGCGTTCCCAGTACAACATTTACTCGAAAATTGGCCGCATCCCAACGCCTCTGTAGACATATCCGACCATAGTCTCAATGCTGAGTAACAACAGCTCATCAGTGTCTCCCACGTACCTCTTGTCCCGCTTGTCTGTATCATCGTCCACTTCGACGTCACGTCTCTATCTGCGCACTGCAATGTTCTCGGCTACGGTCCATCCGGAGTCTCTCTCATATCTCTTTTCTGCTGAATTGCCAGGAAGTCATCGTCCTTTACTGAAGCTAATTTTTTTGTTCCGGAACGGCTGCATACTCATCGCGCCTCTTTCTGGAAGATATATCCATATACAATGCCTCTGCGTGCATATCGCATCTCTGATATCAGCGGAGTGGAACGTCATCTCGTCGAAATCTCTTGCGAACTCTTTACTTCACTCTGCTTCAATGTTGACTGATTCGGACTCGTCTCATTATGGCTGCATGGACGGCGCTCCAATGGCTATACTCGTATCTGGAGTCTCCCAAGCAATGTGTCCCATCACATGATGAATGATGTCGAACCATCCGATCGATTTGTCAAAACCTCATAATCCCCCAAGAGATCAACATCTTGGGTATAGTTTAATAGTATCGAGTACATACCACAGCGTCGGTGGTCCAACCGTAGAAGGGCAAACCCAAGCCTCACTAATGGCGCCGCGGAACTGCCGCAAACCCAAAGGTTCAAAGGCTTTCACACGGTCATTATGTCGAGTTAGGGTTTCATTCTTCTAGAGGGTCCATAGACTCGCTTGCATGTCTTTCCGAATACTTTAAACTTGGAAAATGGGCTCCTGACATTCGATCATCTCTATCGACTCTCAACGAACCTGCATGAAGTCGTCTCTAGCTAGAATCAATCAATCTGATGACCTCGCATCGGGTAAGTGAACGAACCAAATGTCCTTGACATTCACCCTTGGGTGACTAGCGACTCGCCATAATATCTCGAAGTATATACTCATGCTGTAGCTCCAATCATCTGGGTGATATCTCGTCATTTGTAGCAACAACTGGCTCATTCGTCTGTACGTTGAACGGTGCCTCGATCATCATGAATAAGCGATATATCAATGGTCATCACATCCTGGCTAGCCTCTAGTACTGATCGGCACGTCTGAGAAATCTCGTAAAAGCGATCTGTCAAACGCTCACGGCGTGAAACGCAATAAAACGAAGCCTCTATGCAATCGTATGTCTCTGGAATCACGCCCTGGTCTGTCCTCGTCCGTGACGAGATCATGCTGACGCAACACTTGCCGTAGCTCTCTCTCTCTCTCTGCCCATGCGATCGTGGCAGCAAAATCACAACCAGTATCGATGAGGGTAGATCATAGGAATGAATATAATACTGTGCAAGGAAATGTACATCCTAAGGTTCCTTAAGCGGAGTGGCGTGTCGTAAGTATGCTGCGGAACATACACATGGTACGTCACTCTACTGAAGTCACCTACTCCATCAACCAAGGGTCATCATACGCGACGAAAGTTCGGGTATAATACCCCCTCGACTAAGTCTAAGTTCCGTAAGGTCAAGCCTAAGTTCCATATATATATAAACGCCCTAGGCTCCACATAGTCAAACTTAGACTCGAACCAAGGTTAACCTAGCGCTCTGATACCAACTTTGTCACGACCCGAAATAGCCCATGACTGGCACTTGAATCATATGAAGTCTATACGACTCCATCTAATCCAAGTAAACCAAAAGCCCAGAAATCTAAAACCATTTTAAATAATAAATGAAGGAAAAGTAGTTTTTAGAAGTAAAGAAAACATGTTTAAAAAAACAAGGCTTTTAAATAACTAAGTCGAATATGCATTTTAAAATGTATAGTTTTTTTCTAAAATTTTCGGTAGAGTTTCCTTTGTAAATACCGGCCCCGAACGGGGTACAACAAGAATAATATATATGCAATGATAAAAGGCATCCCCAAGCGGGAGCTAGCACTTCGTCAATAGACGGTCACAACCATGCAAGCAATATAATATACAACGCCGAAGGGCGAGGATCAAAACTCAAAAAGAAACTCAATTAAGCATGAAAACCGTAATACTACTACGCGCGACTCTAAGGTCAAAATAATACATAACTAGTGTCTAAGTCCGAAACAATATACAAGTTTTAGTTGATAGAATTTCTAGATACAATGAATAATACATATACAATGGTGGTTCTAATGCAAAAAACCCACCTACCAAAGCAAATCACCCGCAAAGGAAGCAGTGTGCCAGAAATGCCGCCATGGAACCTGTACGGCAAAACCTAAAAGAACTGTGGCACAACGGGGGTGAGTTGCCAACTCGTGAATAGAAAATATCTACAAGCAGAAATCGAATGCATGACATAATCTTAGGTCAATACAATCAGTATATAATATAAACCTCAAAGAATAAGTCTGAAAACATGATAAGGTGGCAATGTAACATCTAAACAAGTATGCAGTGCCAAGTGCTCGTGTCAGTGCCTCAGGTAATAACATATCAAGAATATGAGGTATGTTTGCATGAATAAATATGATGAAGTATATAAATTGATATCAATACACATATATTAGCGTCCCATTCCACTAATATTGGTGTAAGGGCATATATAACAGCGTCCTCATCCACTGTTATATATACATATGAGGTATGATCAAAGTAATCAAAGTCTGTATGTATGTGGATCCCGTCCACGTGTCACCTAATGACAATAAGCATCATGCATGTAAATATGAGGATATAATCAAAATCATGGAACCTGAGTGCCTAGCATCGACACTCGAAAACATAATGAAACCTGTGCCTAGCATCGGCACGTAAATCCTCATCTATCAGGCACTGTCACCAAGACTGGCCCTGATAGGTATGTATCATACGCTATCTCGAAAACCCGAGTGCCTAGCTTCAACACTCGAATTTCGACGTATTCCATACGTACATAACTCCGGTCGATATCCCCAAGATAACCGCCGAGTAAAAGGTAATGTCACCGGACGGTATGGTTCCCTTCACAGGCTCATCGCTTAGCTACACGACAGATCCGTTCTCGCCCTGGGGTACCTCCGGGCCCAACCATGTACCCTCATACGGCCTCTACGCCTCCTCACATGGGGTATATATATATCAGAATCGATAAAACTCATGGTGGATGCTGAAATATCATATCAAGGAAACCGGGTTTTTAAAACATCTACATAATCTCTTTGAAATACCCACGGTTCCCAAATCTAGAAATATTATGGAAACGACATATCTCAATGCGTATAATCAGAAAGTATGATGTATGTGACATATAAATGAAATGCAAGTATAACAGTATATCATGCAACATGGAATAATAGTATGCACATACAAGGGTCATATCCTGATGCAATAATACTACTGTGTAGTGACATAACAATTATCGATGATGAAGTGTGTGAGCCGGCAAGCAAGTGTACGTGGAACATACGCATCATCGATAATGGTGCTGGTGTCCTAACAACATGATGGTAATATAGCAATAAACACATGCAAAGCGATGTGACTAGCATGAATATGCGGAAATCGAATAATCAACACAACAGTGAAGAATCTACATCAATATGTATATGCCATGCAGTTATGCCATTTGAAATAAGTCGAATTGGGATTTTTAGTAAAATAAGGGTTACGGCGTTTTTAAGAAAAGATGCGCCTTTTGAAAATACCCGTAGAATCCATTTACTAGTCTTTAAGTTATTTCCGATTCGTTAGTTTTTGAAATAGGTATGACTCGGGTCTAGTCTAACATCTACTATACCAAGTACATATCTAAATATCAAGTCAGTCGGGAGGGGTATGGAAACCACATAAATCTGAGTCGATATATATAAATAGATATAATAGTCGGTGATCCCGCCTCAATAGTATCATGTACGATACAATATATCATAAGTGCGGATCTATCATCAATATATAGCTCGTACGGTATATCGTTGTACTGTATCCCAATAGCTGGGTACGGGTCAATATCACATTATCTCATCAATTATCTGGTATCCTTATCATCATATCACATATTCTGGGGTACTGATCTAAGTGTAACGTTTTGAAAATCGTTTTGGTGAAATTTCGGAAAATCGGTAAAATAAGGGGGTTTTCTGTAAAAAGTCAAAATACAAATATCTTTATTATAAAATTAAATATACATATTCTAGCTATGTAATTGCTAGTATTTGGTGTTTATTGATGTTAGTTATATGTATGCCCTAGAGACCATTACTATACATAGGATATATATTGTAGTGGATGCTTGGACATATATAGGGAGGACTTTCTTGCTCGACATGATAGTATACTATCTGGTTGCTCTTTACCTTAACGTGTACATTGATTGTCTCTCAGTTACATATTGGTAAACCCCTTAGGATGTGTACTTGACTACCTGGACTTTGATGCGGATCATACTAGTGGGGACATGGTAGTCCATAAGTACATCCTTCAAGGTCCCTAGTCGTGGGTGTATCGAGATGGGGCATCGATATACCAGAGTAGACTAGCGTATACCTTCTTGACCCATACAGATGGGCGATGGATGATCCCATATCCATTGGTGTTTGACATCAGAGATGATATACGGGTGCTTAGTGGAGACTGGGTATACTGGACGGATTCGCCGAGAACTCCCAGATGGTATAATACCTTACGTCAGATGGCAGTTCTCTGGTAACACTGATACAGGTTAGTCTGTAGACCCGAGATCGTCATAGAGTCTTGTGTGATTCCCACTGTGCTTTGATTTCCACCTTACCATGTCCAAGAGGGCGTGCAAAACGATGGTTTTTGGGTACAGTCCATGGAGGCAATGAGCGATAGGACGGGATTTGTCTCCCCCGGTATAGGGAGTTGATGTTGTGATGTGTTCGATTGGCTATAACCGGAAATCCCTGGCCAGGGTTGCTGAGATTTACTGGTAAGTGTTATCAGTAGTTTCTCGAACTGTTATAGACCACATATCGAGCTACTGGGGTCTGACGTTTACCACCCCTAGGCGAGATATGCGACATATCAGACGACGAGACCGGACTGTACGGTAAGTGTAACTGGTTGGATTCACAGAAGTGTGAGCGGGCTTGCTCGTTGATCTTCTGATCGCTCAATACCCGGGTGGCCGTTACGTTTAGCAGACCGCTTGCGGCTTGTGGGTCTTTGATATGATCATCACTTACTGCCGGCGTATTGACGAGTCTTTAGAGTCCTACACAGAGGTTTCCTGGCTCAAGCGAAACGAAATAGGAGCGCATATGAGATATGTGCGGGACCGAGAATAATACCAGTATGTGATACTGTATTCGATTCTCGCGATTTGTGACATTGATCGGTTATATGCGATATAGCCGGGTTATCGGATCAAGTGTTGATTTGATAAGTTGTTACTATTGATATTAGTCGGATATATGTTATATGACCGGATCATTAAATCAAGTGTTGATTTAATGATTTAATGTATAATTATATATTTGATATATTACTTTACATTAACTAGTATTTTTTCACTTAAGATTGATTTTATCACTTGATTGTGCACATTGTATATATGATATATGTTTGTGCACTAGTTTGTATCATGTTTGATGATACATGCAAACTTGGGTGTGTGTATGCTTTAAACCATGTTTAGGTTAATGGTTAAGGTTTTAACTTATTTATTTATTTTATTTATTTACTTTTGGCAAAAATAAAATGGTGGTTATCTCTGTTTTATGCAAGAAGCTTCATGGTGCTTCATGCATCTTTGAAAAAGTCTACCATTTTGTTTTATCCTTAACCCTAACCATTTACCTAAACCCTAGTTTATTCTCTACATTAGTTACACTCACCCATGGTTGCTAAATGATAAGCATCACTTGATTTTCTGTATATATATTCATTCATTCTTTTCTTTCTTCTTCTTCTTCATCATGAAGAGAAGAAACCACTGCCAGAAAATTCCAATTGATGAATCCAAGTGAGAAATCCAAATCCAAAGTGAACCCACTTCCTATTTCTTCATCCTCTACCACTTGCCATGTAGTAGAGTGTGTTATCTTCACATGTTTCATGACCTAGTGAAGATGGAGCTTGAGTTTGAGTCGCCTCGACGTAGATCATCTTCGGCATCGAAGTCAACGACCTAGCCCGCCCATTTCTCCGATGAAACTGACGCTAGAGCTCAGGATTCTGATGATTGCAGCGGAGGGACGTCAACACAGAGCTAGAGAAGTGGAGGACCGGATCAACAAAGGTTGTAGTCTCTTTCACTTAGTAGCAAAGTAGTTTGCTAGCTTGTAGTTTCGCCTAACCTCTAGTTAACGATCTTGCATTAGGGTTTCTCGGCACATAAATTTTTGAATTTGGCATGGTTGATGCCTTGTGGAACCTCTTGAGTGTGCCTAGGAAACCTACAGTGGTATCAGAGCCTAGCTAGTGCTTTAGGCGATGTGTAGACGATGTTAGAAACCCGATCGAACCCCGAAACCCTAATTCATACCCCTTTCTGTACATTTTCTGAAACTGTGCATTTTTCCACATAAAAAATTCTCAAAAAATTCAGCAGGGAAAAACTAAAATTACTGTGCTTCACGTGACCTTAACACTACTAAAGGACCGCGGAACCGCGGCCGTATCTAGGGTCACGCGTCGGTTCCGCGGTCAAAGTATGAGAGCTTGGTTTTTTAGATGCACAGTAATTTCTATTATTACTTGCTGATTCTTCTGGAAATTTTTATTATTTACTCAAGAGTTGAGTTTTCTGGGTTGTTTTGGGGACTCGATGTTTCGATCGGATATATTAACCTCGTTTATGTTTTTCCGGGTAAATTTAGAACATGTTAAAAAGTTCGACCGGATATAAATACCCACATTTTCCCCTGTCGGGAAATTTCCAAGTGTTGGATCTTTCCGTAGTTTAAGAACGTTCGAAGTAGTGCAAGTAACACGATGGACCCTCTAGAAGACAACAAACCTTAACTCGATTATGTGACCGTCTTGAACTGCCCCTTGAACCTTAGGGTTTGGGGCAGTACGGCGTGCCACATGTGAGGCGTTGGCTTGACCCTTCTATTTATCTGGAATGTGATACAATATTTGGAGTCCACAAGCAGTTATGAGATAACTGATTTGGATGTTATAAACATAGCAGTTTAGTCTCACTTGATCGGTTGCCACGGAATTTTGATGTGATCAAAAGTCCGTCGCAATCACGTAGCGTATGGGGATACTCGCTGGATAAACTTAATAGACAGCTACACCCTTAGCCCCGACCAAGTGACTGTAGGAGAACCCCATCGCCGAAAGCATCCGTTCGAATGCTCGCTGTAGCGGTGTTTCGCCTTGGTGCACTTCGTCAATGGTATCGGGGGTGCGGCCGTCTACTAAAGTTTGCGACGAGCATTCGATCAGGATGTCGGGAATCTTGTTGAATTGCCCGACTTGATATTGAAAAGAGTTTTCGATAATGAGACTAAAATGCAGGGTTTATAAAAGTTAGGCATGCGATGTCTAAGGAATTCATTTGGTTAGGCATGCGATGTCTAAAGAGTTTGCGGATTTCAACTGTTGTAGTTTTACACTTTCTTTTCTGCGACCGTAAGTGTAATATACGATATCACCGGTTTCGTTGCTATATGTGAACGACAATTGGGATGAGCATATTTACTTACGTTGATGACATGTGATGTTATGTGTTGCTGGATATGTTATATTAGATCGTCGTGTTTGAATAGCCGGGGGTTTTTATGTGAGATGAGTGTTTTTCCATTTTCATTCATGTAAAAAATTTGTATGTAATATTCTTTTATTGGGGCACTTCCAGGTTGTGGAAGATGTCACCATTTGTACATTATTTACTTTTCTGCACTAGGATAGACCAAAGGAGGGGAGCACAAGTAACCGGGTTCTTGGGTCCAGTGGGAGACCAACTCGAGGAATCGAGTCTGGGTCTCCTAACTCTAGAATTGGTAGGGTTGCTTGCCGCTCTCGTAGGGGTCTAGGGGTATGGGATTGGCTATTCATCACAACCTTGGAATCCGTGTTTTATAGTGGCTCAAAATAAAACATGGACGTCCTAGTATATCCAATGTTTCATATGTTTCTTCTGCTGCGATATCTGTGATGTGATCATGTGATGTTCTGTGATAAATACTCTATATAGTATATAGGCGTTACTTATGTTTTACACCCGCGCTAGCCCTGCCCCGCTCTGCCGTTAGTTACCTAACCTAACGGTGCACGAGGGGACATCGAGATGAATGCGGATGGCATAAGTGTACGTCGTATTTATCTGTGATGTTTAGGTGCTTAAATGATGGGACTTCATTAATATGATTAATGAAAGAAAAAGAAATCTAAAAGATGTTGTGGAATCGAATTTTCAAAAACATGTAGCTACAGTGCTTGCTTTGCATCGCGGTGTTCCTTGTAGAGCATCCTGCACCTTATTCGATGAGGAAAGGGCCGAGATCCCTTCACCGGGAGTGACCCCTTTAGCAATGACTGGCAGATGCTACAACCCTCGGTTTGTATTTTGATTGCTTTTGGAGTTTTTGTTTTGCACAGTGATATATATGATATATCTTGCACCTCATTCGACGAGGAAAAGGCCGACGATCCCTTCACCGGGAGTGACCCCTTCAGCAAAACTAGAAAAGCCTAAAAAACACTCCATTTTAAAATCATTTGATTCAACAACGATATCAAGTTCATTACGCAATAGGTTTTCAGAAAAACCTGTCGTAGCCCTCCGTCATTTCAAATAAGTCCTGCTTAGTATTCGTGCTGCGTTTGTTGACCTTGTCAAGGCGCAATGTGCGGTAGCTGACCAGTATTTATCTGTTTATGCATATGATGCAGATTGGATTAGGGTAGTCGTACGACCTTGTTGACCTTGTCAAGGGTCCTGCGGGTGGGTTTTATTCAATCAAGAAATGATGGGTTGAACTTGACTTACGGTCTATGGTTTGTTGACCTTGTCAAGGTCATAGATCGTTTGGGGCAAAATTATCGGGAATTTCAAGTGTTGAAATTTGCAATGAGATTGCATACCTTCTATGAGATAGTTGGAACCCGATACCCGCTGCGGGTAAGAGTTACTCCTGGGAGAGTTTTACACATTACAATTAGCCAATCAAGTAGGTGTCTAGAAAGGTGTTAACGAGGTTACGCCTCTGGGAAAACGAGGTTTACATTTATTAGGTTCGTGCGAAAGCACGGGGGACCTCCCTCAAAGTACCGACACTGGCCTGGCTGAAAGATTGGCGAACTTGTAGCGTGTAATTAATCCCGGCTAGTCTTTCCTTTTAGGGTTTGAAGGAAGATTTGATAAAAACAGTGGGAGCCATCCTGATTAGATAAATTAATAACCAATCTATTCTTGCAAGAGCGCACGCTGAGTGTTTTCTTCTCTCTCTCTCTCTAGGTAGCTATCATATCACGCCTTAATCAAGATAATAATACTGATGTATTGACCGAACCCGCTTGTTATACAGAGCTGGGGAACGTTGGTCCTGCTCCAACTTATAATTGTTATAAGACAGAGCAGGAAATTGGGGATTACCAGAATTCTCGTGCCGCCCAAACGAAGAAAGTGCGTATTGATGCATCATCTTCGGGTGTGTTCATTATAAAGAACTGTTTCTCAGTGTTCTCTACGTCCTAGGTATTAGATACCAGATCAAGATCCCGCCAATGTAATCCGTTACATGGCTACAGAAAGGTAGAGAACTGAGAACGGGTGATAAGTTTCATGAGACAGAAAACGGTGCAAGTGTTGCAGCCAAGTCTGTTGGTCACTGTCATCCTGTATTACAAATACATTGATTCTGAACAAATGCTATTAGATACCGAACCTGATATACAAAATCATATCAGTCGCTTTATTAGTAAAGAAGGATATAATTTTGTATTGTTGAATAATGTTTTGTACATTTCCTTTATCGGTTCAGGCACGTTATCTAAAAGCATTAACGTTCTAAATCAAACTACAATTCCTAGTATACAGAACACACACAAGAAGAAGAGTTCAGAAATGAACGATTCCTTCTTGAGGTATTGTAAACTAGGTCATATCAATGTGACCCGACTAGCTTAAGTTACATTTTAGATGCATATTTAAATCAATTTGAATTTACATCTTGTGAAACTTTCCAGTCATGTCACAAAGATTAGATGACCATAGCTCTGTTTATTGGAAACAGAGAAAGAGTTCGTAAACTCTTGGGACTGATACATGATGATGTATGTAAGGTCCCCTGTCTACACATGCCAGGACCGGTTATTTATACTTCATTACATTCTCTGATGATCTCTCAAGATTCAGTCATATGTTCCTGTTGAAACATAAGTCCGAAGCTTTTGAGATATTCACAAAATATAAGTTAGAAGTAGAGAACCAAAAACCGGGTAGAAGTATTATGTCCTATGATGAGATCAGAGAGGAGAATACTTGTGCATAGAATTCCTGGACTATTCTAAAGGAGAATGAGATTCTCTCTCAGTATTACTCCTCTGAATACACCACAGCACGTAGGCATATCGGGGCGGAGAAATCGCACCATATTGGATATGGTGTGCTCTATGATGAGTTTTACTGAGTTACTTGTTTCATTTTAGGGGTTATGCACTTGAGAAGCTGCATACCTATTGAATTGGGTTCGAATCAAATCAGTGCCTACCACTCCATATAAGATATGGTATGGGAAGAGCCTATCTCTTAAGTTAGTTAAGATTTGAGGTTGTCCGGCCTATGTCTAAAAGCAAAATCCGGACAAGCTCGAGGCAAGGTCTGTTATGTAGAACTGGAATGGTTCCAGCTATACAAACTGCAGGTGATGATTTAGTAGAACCAAAGGATTCAATAGATTCCGACAAACCTCAGCCTCTCCGCCGATCTGGTAGGGTTCCTCATCTGCCTGAGAGATACTTCGGTTTCTCGATGATAGTGGGAGCGAGGATTGCATCATGAGATGATGACCCAACTAGTTTCTAGCAGGCCATCGAGAGTAGGGACTCTGTAAGAATGGCTGGATGCTTAGCTATCTGAGATGGAATCCATGTACACCAACAAAGTAAGGACTTTGGTTGCTATATCTGAAGGGTTAAATCCCCATCAGGAGCAAGTATATCTTGAGAAGATTACTTGGTGTAGATGGAAAAGTTGATACTTTCAAAGATAGACTTGTTGAAGGTTTTCGTCATCAACCAGGCGTGGATAATGATGAAACCTTTTCCAGTGGCTATGCTTAAGTCGATCCTGATCCTACTTGCCATTGCTACATACCATGACTACGATATCTGGTGGTTGGGTGCCATGACTGCTTTTCTAAATGATAATTTAGAAGAGAGAGTCTATAAGTACACAGTCAGAGGGCTTCATAGACAGTGGGAGCAGCGGAAATGTGTGCAAGATGCTTCATATGATAAAGCAGGCATCGCGGAGTTGGAACATCTGTTTTGATGAGTTAGTCAAAGAGTTTGACATCATCAAAATGGTAGATGAACCTTGTATATACAAAAAGGTAGCAGGGAGTATGGTGGTGATCCTCGTAGAGTACATGGATGACATACTCTTAATGGAGAAGGAGTTTCCTATGCTACGCTCGGTCAATCTTCGCTTATCACAGGGATTCTCCATAAAGGATCAGAGTGATACCTCCTAAATCCGGTGTTTTGATCTATGAGATAAATCTAATTGGATGTTAGGATACTCACTAGTTGTAGTGAGAAGGTATCAATCAATCGTGGGGAGAATCACTGGAAAGATTCCAAGGTGATAAGGACGACTGAATGTCAGTCACAGGCATTGTCTTTACCCATAGTAATGGGACAGCATGTTGGAAGAGTTCCAAGCTTGATACCGTGGCTTACTAGACGATAAAGGCTGGATACATCGCTACTTAAGATGCTACCAAAGAGGCTGTCTGGGTGTATATTAGTTCATGAGATGAACTTAGTTCGTCCCATTGTGTGACAATGGAGTTGTGGCTTATGCCAAGGAACGTCCATCCCATCAGTGATCCAGACATATTCTGAGGCAGCATCACCTTATCATGGAGATGGTTGATCTCCAAGGAGATCGAGGTTAGGAGAGTAGACTCAAAGGACAACACAACGGATCCACTCACAAAGGCCTTTTCCCAGAAAGATACTTTTATGGGATGGTTGAGTATGAGATACTACAACCACTGCTATTAGATGGCCCTAGTGCAAGTGGGAGATTGTTAGTTATATATATGCCCTAGAGGCCATTACTATACATAGGATGTATATTGTAGTGGATGCTTGGACATATATAGGGAGGATTTTCTTGCTCGACATGATAGTATGCTATCTGGTTGCTCTTTACCTTAACGCGTACACTGATTGTCTCTCAGTTACCTGTTGGTAAAGCCCTTAGAATGTGTACTTGACTACCTGGACTATGATGCGAATCATACTAGTAGGGACATGGTAGTCCATAAGTACATCCTTCAAGGTCCCTAGTCGTGGGTGTATCGAGACGGGGCATCGATATACCAGAGTAGACTAGCGTATACCTTCTCGACCCATACAGATGGGCGATGGATGATCCCATATCCATTGGTGTTTGACATCAGAGATGATAACGGGTGCTCAGTGGAGACTGGGTACACTGGACAGACTCGCCGAGAACTCCCAGATGGTATTATACCTTACGTCAGATGGCAGTTCTCTGGTGACACTGGTACAGGTTAATCTGTAGACCCGAGATCGTCATAGAGTCTTTTGTGATTCCCACTGTGCTTTGATTTCTACCTTACCACGTCCAAGAGGGCGTGCAAAACGGTGGTTTTTGGGTATAGTCCCGATTCACATGGAGGCAATGAGCGATAGGAGGGGATTTGTCTCTCCCGGTATAGGGAGTTGATGTTGTGCTGTGTTCGATTGGCTATAACCGGAAATCCCTGGCCAGGGTTGCTGAGATTCACTGGTAAGTGTTACCAGTAGTTTCTCGAACTGTTATAGACCACATATCGACACGACTTATCGAGCTACTGGGGTCTGACGTTTACCACACTTAGGCGAGATATACGACATATCAGACGACGAGACCGGACTGTACGGTAAGTGTTACCGGTTGGATTCACAGGAGTGTGAGCGGGCTTGCTCGTTGATCTTCTGATCGCTCAATACCCGGGTGGCCGCTACGTTTAGCAGACCGCTTGCGGCTTGTGGGTGTTTGATATGATCATCACCTAATGCAGCGTATTGACGAGTCTTTAGAGTCCTACACAGAGGTTTCCTGGCTCAAGCGAAATGAAATAGGAGCGAATATGAGATATGTACGGGACCGAGAATAATACCAGTATGTGATACTGTATTCGATTCTCGCGATTTGTGACATTGATCGGTTATATACGATATAGCCGGGTTATCGGATCAAGTGTTGATTCGATAAGTTGTTACTATTGATATTAGTCGGTATATGTTATATGACCGGATCATTAAATCAAGTGTTGATTTAATGATTTAATGTATAATTATATATTTAATATATTACTTTACATTAACTAGTATTTTTTCACTTAAGATTGATTTTCTCACTTTATTGTGCACATTGTATATATGATATATGTTTGTGCACTAGTTTGTATCATGTTTGATGATACATGCAAACTTGTGTGTGTGTATGATTTAAACCATGTTTAGGTTAATGGTTAGGGTTTTAACTTATTTATTTATTTTATTTATTTACTTTTGGCAAAAATAAAATGGTGGTTATCTTTGTTTTATGCAAGAAGCTTCATTATGCTTCATGCATCTTTGAAAAAGTCTACCATTTTGTTTTATCCTTAACCCTAACCATTTACCTAAACCCTAGTTTATTCTCTACATTAGTTACACTCACCCATGGTTGCTAAATGATAAGCATCACTTGATTTTCTATATATATATATATTCATTCATTCTTTTCTTTCTTCTTCTTCTTCATCATGAAGAGAAGAAACCATTGCTAGAAAATTCCAAGTGATGAATCCAAGTGAGAAATCCAAATCCAAAGTGAACCCACTTTCTATTTCTTCATCCTCTACCACATCCCATGTAGTAGAGTGTGTTATCTTCACAAGTTTCATGACCTAATGAAGAAGGAGCTTGAGTTTGAGTCGCCTCGACGTAGATCATCTTCGGCATCGAAGTCAACGACCTAGCCCGCCCATTTCTCCGATGAAACCGACGCTAGAGCCCGGGATTCCGATGATCGCAGTGGAGGGACGTCAACACAGAGCTAGAGAAGTGGAGGACCGGATCAACAAAGGTTGTAGTCTCTTTCACTTAGTAGCAAAGTAGTTTGCTAGCTTGTAGTTTCGCCTATCCTCTAACTAACGATCTTGCATTAGGCTTTCTCGGCACATAAATTTTTGAATTTGGCATGGTTGATGCCTTGTGGAACCTCTTGAGTGTGCCTAGGAAACCTACAATTGAGTCACTGGTGAAATTTCAAATTTTCTGAAAATTTTTCCGAAATTAATTATTTTAATATTATTTTAACTCAGCACTAATACATTTAATTAGGGAAAATTACAAATTGGAATGAGTTGCAATAAATTTTTTGCATCATAACACATTAAACAAAATTTTATCATGTGGTTTTTGAAATGAAATGGTTTGCCAAAACGGTTTAGAAAATATCGAAGAAAAAGGCTTTTTTCGGTGAAATTATTGTTAATGGAAGTGGGGTTCAACATTTATCTTTTTTTCTCACCAAAACAAAACCCACACCCACTCCCTATAGTTCTGGCCGACCCCCTTGACAGCCCACCATTCTTGGGCCTCTCATCTCACAAAAAATAAAACAAGGAAAAGAAAAGGAAATGTAGAAACAAAAGTGGATTTTGACTAGATGTTATTTTTCCCCACCTCCTTCTCTCTCCTCTTTTTTCTCCACCTACAGCCGAGCCTCCCATCCTTGCTGTCCAGAAATTTCCCCAAATCCCCATCTCTTTTTCCCCTCAAAAAAATGTCCAAATTCCATAAAAAATCTAGCAAAAATCCAAATCCGACTCCTACCCATTTTCCCTCATCTTTTTAGCATGGATCTTGGTGCAAGGATTTCAAATTGGAGGTCTAGATTTGTAGTTTGATTCATGGTTGTGAGGTATAACTTTTGGCCCATTGTTCTTTTGGGTTCAGATTCCTTATTGAAGCTTGTTAGGTGCTTAATTTCGGTTTAATTGAAAGTTGTGGGTTTGCAAGAGAAGGTTTAGATTAGGGTTTGTGAAAAATCTAGTTTGGGTTTTGTGTTGTGAGACTATGGTTGTGGGAGGTATTTGCCATAGTAATGTTTTGCTAAATCAAATTAAGTTGCTAGTTTGCATTTTTGTTGATTTAAAATGTGATATTTATATAAATTGTATACTAGGTTTTTACAATAATTATATTCTTGTGAGATAAAATTCGAATTAATGTTTCATGTCATTATAAATATTATATTGAGTGGTTTAATGCCTTTAGTTTATGAAAATCCAAGCTAAATTGTTGTTTGTGTATTTGTGCTATAAAATTGTTAAAATTGGGTATTTTGTAAACTAGAATTTTGGGGTTAATGGAATTAAATGAGATTAAATTATGGGAATTGTTTTTATGACTTATTTAAGACATTTAATAAGTATTATGGCCGCTAGATTTATTTAAACGTCGAGTTTTGTACTAAAACGGGTAATTTTTGCTTGCTAGATTTTCGGAAAAATGGCTTTTAAGGTGAATTTGGGGTTTTTGTGAATTCTAACCTATTATATATTATGATTATTGTTCGTGAATGCGAAAATGAGAGTGTTTGGGTTTTTCTCGATGGTTTGACGTTTGCACATCGACATCGAGGGATGGTTTGGCTATTCTTGCATGCGTAGGCGATAGGTTTTGACCTATGCGTGATACGCGTGCCGATTTGATTTTCGTATGCCGTTTCGATTTCGAATTTGGTTTTAATACGATACGGTGCGTTATGATATGTAGGTACCCCATGTGGACTTCGAGCCGACAAGCAAGCGCGTGGCGACGTCGACTCCGGCGAGCGAGGACCAGGTGAGTAGATTAATATCAACGGGGAGAAGTCGGGTGGATGGCGTATAGCACCCCCGCAGTTCGTGGTGATGTATACGAATGCGTATACACACATATATTGATTATATATTGTTTGAGGTTATTGATGCTAAATATGGATATTTGGTGTGCTTGGATGATTTAGTGTCGCGAAACCCTAGAGTAGTGGTCACACCACACATGCACACATGCACACACACACACCCATACTTGCATTCATTCTTCTTTCATATGCGCTTATATGGGATTCTATATAGTTATGTGTTCACATGGGTATGAGACTATATGTTCATATACTGGATTTGAGATGAGTCGATGAGATTTGAGTTGAGGCCGTGAGATCGGTGATACGGCAGGATTCGTACTTGAGATACGTCCTGATGTTATAGCGGATCTTTGGATGACAATGCCATATGAATAGTGATATTAGTAGTGTACTAGACGTAGGTCAGTACCCCAGATGATGATCTTGATAAAGAGGATACCAGATGAACATTGTGATGAGTATGATATTGACCCGCACCCAGATTTAGGGATGCCGTACGATGGATTTACGTACGAACTATATATTGATGATTGATCCGCACTCTTGACTTGGGATGTCTGATTATAGATATGGTATCGGATATGATATTATTGAGGCGGGATCACCGACTAATATATATATATATAGGAATGTATACGTATCAACTCAGATGATAGGCGGTTTCCTTACCTGTAGTTCAGCCTGTTAGTTCAGCCGTATAGTTTAGTGTAGTTGTTAGACTAGATTAGACTCCTACCTATTTCAAAACTAACAAATCGTGGGTATTTTAAAAGACAGGTCAAGGGATTCTACGGATATTTCAAACGACGTATCTTTTCTTAAAAACACCGTAGCCCTTATTTTCAAAACACCGTGATTCGTGTAATTTCAAAAGGCACTATTGTAGGACTTATATTAGGGTAATGCAGTTTAGTTATCGTTGTGTCTAGTATTCAGCTCCCGCTCATTATTGCTGTTCGCTCCGTATCGCATACTTATATTATAATTTCTTATTGCATTGTTGATATCATACTGTTAGGACACCAGCACCATTACCGATGATGCGTATGTACCACGTAAACTTACTTGCCGGCTTACACACATCTTCATCGGTAATTGCCATGTCACGTACACCTTAGAAAATATTATTGCTTGACTTAGCTTGTTAGTTAGTAATTTGACATGATATTAGTGTACCTGCCTTATATGCCAGCTTAACATTGTAGTTATTACTTGTCACTTCATGCATACTATTATTCATTGTTATGCCTATATTCATGGTTTTGCATGCTATTGATGATTTGGATTCGGATTTCCATGAGATTTTTTGGATTTAGGGGGGAAACCGCAAAACTTATAAAAACTGCTTTCTCTCTTTTTAAATAAAAAGTGCGGTTTTTCCCATGATGTATGAGTCGTCCACCATGAGTTTGCTGATGGATTTCGAGACCCGATTCGAGGAGTGGAGGAACCGTTTAGGGTACATGGTGGGCCCGGTGCGGTACCCCGGGGCAAGAGGATTGTGTTGTTGACGTTGAGCCTGGCAGGGGAGCACTACCGACCGGTGATTTTACCCGACGCGTCGGATACGTAGGATACCGTCGTGGTCTTGAGATGGATGGTGAAGGCCGGTCTGGACTGACGGCACCCTAGATATTGTGATTGAGATATTGAGATTTTGAGATATTGAGGTACAAAGATTGTGATACAGAGATATCGAGATATTTGGACACTTGTTTTGTGTCGATGCTGGGCACTGTTTTATGCTGATTTCATTTATGGTACCTCATTTTTAAAATACAGAAATCTCACTGATTTATGAAAGCAGTTTTCTTCAGTACATGCATTCTGTTTCATGCATTCATACATCATCCATATGATACATTGCTACCTGAGTCACTGACACGGGCACATGGGATTACACTTAGGTTAGATATTTGCCCTAACCATGGTTATGGGTTGCTGGTTATATATTTGAGGATTATATATTATGATCGTATGACCTAGGATTGCGTCATACTTGCGATTTCTATTCGTAGATGTTATTCTTTCACGAGTTGGCAACTCACCCCCGTTGAGCCCCAGTTTCTTGCAGGTTTGCTGTACTGGTTTCATTACGGCTTTGCGGGCACAGTTTCGTTCTAGTGACTTGCTAGTAGGTGGGTTTATTGGTATCGTACCCATCATATTACCTTGTATAATATTATTCTGTTGTATCTAGTAAATTCCATCAACCAAACATGTATTTATTTTCGAGATAGAGACCAGTGATGTTATTCTTTCGACCTTAGAGTCGCACGTTATATTTCTGTGGATTTCTTGTGGTTTTGAGTTTCCTTTTGAGTTTTTGATCCTCGCCCTTGGCGTTGTATGTTGCTTGTGTGGTTGTGACCGTCGATTGACGAAGAGCTAGCTCCTGCTTGGGGATGCCTTTTATTGATTTCGTATACTATTCATTTTGTATCCCGTTTCGGGGCCAGTATTTACAAAGGAGACTCTGCTGAAATTTTCAGGAAATATTTGATGTTTTTAAAACCGCATAATTCGGCTTATGCTATTAAAACTACTTGATTTTAAATTGGTTTTCCTTCACTCTACTACTTTTCTTTGTTTGGATTTCTGGGTTTCCGGCTTACTTAGATTACGTACGCCTCGAGACTTTTCGTAGTTTAAGTGCCGGTCATGTTCCTTATTTTCGAGACGTGACAAATTTGGTATCAGAGCGTTAGGTTTTACCTTCAGAGCGTAGGATGACCCTTGGTTGATGGAATAGGTGACTAAAGTAGAGTGACGTGACGTGGGTATGTTCCGCGGCATACTTACGATACGCTACTCCACTTAAGGAGCCTTAGGATATACATTTCTTTGCTCAGTATCATATTCATTCCTGATCTAGCCTCATCGGTACCAGTTATGGTTTTGCTGCCACGATTACAGGCAGGGAGAGCTACAGCTAGAGTTGAGGTCAGCATGAGCTCGTCACGAACGAGGACTGACCAGGGCGTAATTCCGGCGACACACAATTGCGGAGATGTGTCTTTTTATTGTGTTTTCGCGCCACGAGCGTTGGGTGGATTGTTGTATGAGATTACCCAGACGTGCAGATCAGCCCCAGAGGATTGAGCCAATGACAGAGGCCAACCAGATTTTGATGACCGTTGGTGTATTGCTTATTCATGATGATTGAGGCACTGTTCAGCGTGCAGACGAGTGAGCCAGTCATTGCTGCGAACGACGAGATATCGGCCCAGATGTTGGAGCTATTGCAGGACGAGTTGTACTAATAGATGATAGAAGGTCGCTAGTCACCCGAGGATGAATGACTAGGACAGGTGGTTCGTTCGCCTACCCCGATGCGAGGTCATCAGATAGATTGATTCCAGCTAGAGACGACTTCATGCGGAGACGTAGAGAGTCGACGGAGACGATCGAAGTCGAAAACCTATTATTCCAGGTTTAAAGTATTCGGAAAGACATGCAGGCAATTCTATGGACCCTCTAGAAGAATGAAACCTTAACTCGACTTAATGACCGTGTGAAAGCCTTTGTACCTTAGGGTTTGTGGCAGTTCCGCGGCGCCATTAGTAAGGCTTGGGTTTGCTCTTCTACGGCTGGACCATCCATACTGCGGTATGTACTCGATACTAATAAATTGTACCCAAGATGTTGAGCTTTTGGGGGATTATGAGGTTTTGACAAATCGATCGGATGGTTCGACTTCAGTCAGATGCTAGGTGGTGAGATGCATTTCTTGGGAGACTCCAGATACGACGATAGCCGTTGGAGCTCAGTCCATGCAGCCACGACGAGGCGAGTCCAAAGCAGTCGACATTAGAGAAAGTGGAGTAAGAGGTTCGTACAAGATCTTGATGAGGCGACGTTCCACTCCGCCGACATCAGAGATGCGATACGCATGCTGAGGCATTGTACTTGGATATACCGTCCAGAAGGAGTCGCGATGAGTATGCAGCCGCTCCGGAATGAGAACAGATATAGTAATGGACGATGACTTCCGGACAGTTCGGCAGAGACGAGATTTGGAAGAGGTCTCGACAGGACCTTTCTGGAATGAATTACAAGAAGACTAGGACCCAGGAGTGGTCATGTTGCGCATGCCGGCAGGCCAGAGTTCAGGATCGTCGACGAGACATGCTATGAGTGACCACGACAGTTGGCCAAAGGTTCTTAGAGGAAGTTCTTGAGCGGGGACTATTCCTCCATATTTGATTTCGGTATTTTGGGCGATCTATTCGCATGATTGATTTTGATGATTGAGTTTCATGATATTTGTTTTCATGCGCCATGGTTGCACCTACTGAGTATTTACGATTTTTGCACAGTTGTTGCACTTGATATCATTTTCGTGCCTTGGTTTCGCATGTTTATGATTTTATGGGTTTCATACAGTTGAGTTGATTTTGTACGTATGTATGCACACGATTTGGTTTTTGCACTCGGTATAGTTTATATATGCTTGCAGTGCAATGTTACGTATGTTGTGCATTTAGATGCACTGGACTTCGATTTCGATTATGATGTTCGATATTTGTTTTGTGCACCTGATTGGATTTTGCGCATGTTCGGCGCTTGATATTGGATTTCATGATTTCGTGCACGATGGATGCACCTGATTTGGATTTTCGCGCATGTTGGGCGCATGTTTTGAGGTGCGATTTTGGTGCACGCCAGATGCACTAAATCGAGATTCTTCGTGCATGTCAGATGCTCCTGATTTTGCTGTCAGGCACCCACGTTGCCTATGACAGATGTTTCGTGCACACCCGATGCACTTAGATCTTGTTTCTTTGCACATGTTTGCACATATGTGGATTTTGATTTCCGTGCGCACCAGACACACGTAGTATTCGTATGCATATTTTGGGATTGATTTCTTTTAGAGCAGTACGTTTTTATGATATTTGCTATGTGTTTTCGTACTGAGCAGGACTAGTTAGAGGACAGTACCTGAATGTATTTTGCATACATTGATAGCTATCGAAGGGAATTCCAAAAGCGAGCTATAGTCTCAGTATTTACCTACGTGTCTGATATGACACGAAACGTTTAAAACAAGAAAACCCTTCCAAATTGTTTCCTAAAATGGCAGAACGTATAGTTCAAACAAAAGGTATATATGTCTATGATTATTTTCTTATGATAGGCGTCCGTCACTGTGCAGTGTTATGCGCATCGCACAGCGACTTTAAGAGATTTGGCATGCATTCCCTTCAGATATTTACATATATAGATTTGATATTTACGTATATAGTTTCGAGTTATATCATATTGGTTTTGTATTGGATTTGACATTTGTGTCTTTACCATGACTCCGATGATTGCGGGATGCTTGACGGAGCTTTGATTTTGAGTTATATGCTCATTTTTCATGCGCATGCGCTGCGCTATTATTTGTTTTATGTATTAATGATTTCAGAGCTCCGACGACCTGACGGTTTTGCTTGGATGTTTTAGTGTTTAGGGTGCAGAAGTTTTAATTTAAATTCGGGGACCGAATTTTTTTAAGGGGGGAAGATTGTAACGTTTTGAAAATAGTTTTGGTGAAATTTCGAAAAATTGGTAAAATAAGGGGGTTTTCTATAAAAAGTCAAAATACAAATATCTTTATTAAAAAATTAAATATACGTATTCTAGCTATGTAATTGCTAGTATTTGGTGTTTATTGAGTCACTGGTGAAATTTCAAATTTTCTGAAATTTTTTTCGAAATTAATTATTTTAATATTATTTTAAGCCGTCACTAATACATTTAATTAAGGAAAATTACAAATTGGAATGAGTTGAAATAAATTTTGTGCATCATAACACATTAAACAAAATTTTATCATGTGGTTTTTGAAATGAAATGGTTTGCCAAAATGGTTTAGAAAATATCGAAGAAAAAGGCTTTTTTCGGTGAAATTAGTGTTAATGGAAGTGGGGTACAACATTTATCTTTTTTTGTCACCCAAACAAAACCCACACCCACTCCCCTATAGCTCTGGCCGGCCCCCTTGACAGCCCACCATTCTTGGGCCTCTCATCTCACAAAAAATAAAACAAAGAAAAGAAAAGGAAATGTAGAAACAAAAGTGGACTTTGACTAGATGTTATTTTTCCCCACCTCCTTCTCTCTCCTCTTTTTTCTCCACCTGCAGCCGAGCCTCCCTTCCTTGCTGTCCAGAAATTTCCCCAAAACCCCATCTCTTGTTCCCCTCAAAAAAATGTCCAAATTCCATAAAAAATCAAGCAAAAATCCAAATCCGACTCCTACCCATTTTCCCTCATCTTTTTAGCATGGATTTTGGTGCAAGGATTTCAAATTGGAGGTCTAGATTTGTAGTTTGATTCATGGTTGTGAGGTATAACTTTTGACCCATTGTTCTTTTTGGTTCAAATTCCTTATTGAAGCTTGTTAGGTGCTTAATTTCTGTTTAATTGAAAGTTGTGGGTTTGCAAGAAAAGGTTTAGATTAGGGTATGTGAAAAATCTAGTTAGGGTTTTGTGTTGTGAGACTATGGTTGTGGGAGGTATTTGCCATATTAATGTTTTGCTAACTCAAATTAAGTTGCTAGTTTGCATTTTTGTTGATTTAAAATGTGATATTTATATAAATTGTAAACTAGGTTTTTACAATAATTATATTCTTGTGAGATAAAATTCAAATTAATGTTTCATGTCATTATAAATATTATATTGAGTGGTTTAATGCCTTTAGTTCATGAAAATCCAAGCTAAATCGTTGTTTGTGTATTTTTGCTATAAAATTTTTAAAATTGGGTATTTTGTAAACTAGAATTTTGGGGTTAATGGAATTTAATGAGATTAAATTATGAGAATTGTTTTTATGACTTATTTAAGACATTTAATAAGTATTATGGCCGCTAGATTTGTTTAAACGTCGAGTTTTGTACTAAAACGGGTAATTTTTGCTTGCTAGATTTTCGGAAAAATGGCTTTTAAGGTGAATTTGGGGTTTTTGTGAATTCTAACCTATTTTATATTATAATTAGTGTTCGTGAATGCGCAAATGAGATTGTTTGGGTTTTTCTCGATGGTTTGACGTTTGTACATCGACATCGAGGGATGGTTTGGCTATTCTTGCATGCATAGGCGATAGGTTTTGACCTATGCGTGATACGCGTGCCGATTTGATTTTCGTATGCCGTTTCAATTTCTAATTTGGTTTTAATGCGATACGGTGCGTTATGATATGTCGGTACCCCATGTGGAATTCGAGACAACAAGCAAGCGCGTGGCGACGTCGGCACCGGCGAGCGAGGACCAGGTGAGTAGATTAATATCTACGGGGAGAAGTCGGGTGGATGGCGTATAGCACCCCCGCAGTTCGTGGTGATGTATACGAATGCGTATACACACATATATTGTTTATATATTGTTTAAGGTTATCGATGCTAAATATGGATATTTGGTGTGCTTGGATAATTTAGTGTCGCGAAACCCTAGAGTAGTGGTCACACCACACATGCACACACACACCCATACTTGCATTCATTATTCTTTCATATGCGCTTATATGGGATTCTATATAGTTATGTGTTCACATGGGTATGGGACTATGTGTTCATATACTGGATTTGAGATGAGTCGATGAGATTTGAGTTGAGGCCGTGAGATCGGTGATACGGCATGATTCGTACTTGAGATACGTCCTGATGTTATAGCGGATCTTTGGATGGCAATGCCATGTGAATAGTGATATTAGTAGTGTACTAGACGTAGGTCAGTACCCCAGATGATGATCTTGATATAGAGGATACCAGATGAACAGTGTGATGAGTATGATATTGACCCGTACCCAGATTTGGGGATGCCGTACGACGGATTTACGTACGAGCTATATATTGATGATTGATCCGCACTCTTGACTTGGGATGTCTGATTATAGATATGGTATCGGATATGATATTATTGAGGCGGGATCACCGACTAATATATATATATAGGTATGTATACATATCGACTCAGATGTTAGGCGGTTTCCTTACCTGTAGTTCAGCTTGTTAGTTCAGCCGTATAGTTTAGTGTAGTTGTTAGACTAGATTAGACTCCTACCTATTTCAAAACTAACGAATCGTAGGTATTTTGAAAGATAGGTCAAGGGATTCTACGGATATTTCAAAAGACGTATCTTTTCTTAAAAACACCGTAGCCCTTATTTTCAAAACACCGCGATTCATGCTTTTTCAAAAGGCACTATTGTAGGACTTATATTAGGGTAATGCAGTTTAGTTATCGTTGTGTCTAGTTTTCAGCTCCCGCTCAGTATTGTTGTTCGCTCCGCATCGCATACTTATATTAAAATTTCTTATTGCATTGTTGATATCATACTGTTAGGACACCAGCACCATTACCGATGATGCGTATATACCACGTATACTTACTTGCCGGTTCACACACATTTTCATCGGTAATTGCCATGTCACGTACACCTTAGAAAATATTATTGCTTGACTTAGCTTGTTAGTAATTTGACATGATATTAGTGTACCTGCCTTATATGCCAGCTTAACATTGTAGTTATTACTTGTCACTTCATGCATACTGTTATTCATTGTTATGCCTATATTCATGGTTTTACATGCTATTGATGATTTGGATTCGGATTTCCATAAGATTTTCTGGATTTAGGGGGAAAACTGCAAAACTTATATAAACTGCTTTCTCTCTTTTTAAATAAAAAGTGTGGTTTTTCCCATGATGTATGAGTCATCCACCATGAGTTTGCTGATGGATTTCGAGACCCGATTCGTGGAGTGGAGGAACTGTTTCGGGTACATGGTGGGCCCGGTGCGGTACCCCGGGGCATGAGGATCGTGTTGTTGACGTTGAGCCTGGCAGGGGAGCACTACCGACCGGTGATTTTACCCGACGCGTCGGATATCCGGAGGATACCGTCGTGGTCTTGAGATGGATGGTAGGGGCCGGTCTGGACTAACGGCGCCCTAGATATTGTTATTGAGACATTGAGATTTTGAGATTTTGAGGTACAGAGATTGTGATACAGAGATATCGAGATATTTGGACACTTGTTTTGTGTCGATGCTGGAAACTGTTTTATGCTGATTTCATTTATGGTACATCATTTTTAAATACAGAAATCTCACTGATTTATGAAAGGAGTTTTCTTCAGTACATGCATTCTATTTCATGCATTCATACATCATCCATATGATACATTGCTACCTGAGGCACTGACACGGGCACATGGGATTACACTTGGGTTAGATATTTGCCCTGGCCATGGTTATGGGTTGCTGGTTATATATTTGAGGATTATATATTATGATCGTATGACCTAGGATTGCGTCATACATGTGATTTCTATTCGTATATGTTTTTCTTTCATGAGTTGGCAACTCACCCCCATTGTGCCCCAGTTTCTTGCAGGTTTGCCGTACAGGTTTCATTACGGTTTTGCGGCCACAGTTTCATTCGGGTGACTTGCTAGTATGTGGGTTTATTGGTATCGTACCCATCATATTACCTTGTATAATATTATTCAGTTGTATTTAGTAAATTCCATCAACCAAACATGTATTTATTTTCAAGATAGAGACCAGTGATATTATTCTTTCGACCTTAGAGTCGCGCGTTATATTTCTGTGGATTTCTTGTGGTTTTGAGTTTCCTTTTGAGTTTTTGATCCTCACCTTTGGCGTTGTATGTTGCTTGTGTGGTTGTGACCGTCGATTGACGAAGAGCTAGCTCCCGCTTGGGGATGCCTTTTATTGATTTCGTATACTATTCATGTTGTATCCCGTTTGGGGGCCAGTATTTACAAAGGAGACTCTGCCGAAATTTTCAGGAAATATTTGATGTTTTTAAAACCGCATAATTCGGCTTATGCTATTAAAACTACTTGATTTTAAATTGGTTTTCCTTCACTCTGCTACTTTTCTTGGTTTGGATTTCTGGGTTTTCGGCTTACTTAGATTACGTACGCCTCGAGACGTTTCGTAGTTTAAGTGCCAGTCATGTTCCGTACTTTCGGGACGTGACACTAAGTCTAGTACAAATCGATACCATCTATATAAGTATGAATGCGTGTGTGAAACACACGTCCAAAGGCCCGCTAAAATTCACATGTCATATCCCAAATACGAATCATATCATATCACCGATCTCATGGCACTATGTCCAATATCATCGACTCATCTCCAATGTCGTCCACCATCATCATCAACACAGTATAAGTATAGCAAATCAAACACATGTGTGTGTGTAGGTGAAAACCTATTCTAGGGTTCGCGACTAGGAACTGCACAAGTTTACTTCTAACCCTAATCTATACATAGTACACCTAACTCAAAGACCACGACACACTATAAACTATCATGTATATAATATGTACATATATAGTATACCATCTTCAGACTGCGGGGGTGCTATACGCCATCCACCCGTCTTCTCCCGTAGATAAAATCTACTCACCTTGAATCCTGCGTGTCGGTGTCGATGTCGCCATCATCGTCTTCATCGCCTCGGATCACCGTGGAAGTACCTACATATCACACGTATCGCATTGCATTAAAACCAAATCAAAGCTAAAACGACACACGAAAACCAAAACGATACGCTAAGGCCTATAGGTTAGAACCTATGGACACGTTTTCAAAACAATCAACAATCCTCGATAGCGTCGTATAAACGCCATGTATTCGAGGTAAAACACAGATAATAATTCCAGAATTCAAAATACGGAATACAGAAACCTGAATCCAAAACAACAACTAGAGAAAAGGGTCCCAGATTTCACCCTAGGTCAAATTGGACAATTTTACACATGCCAGGAGTCTAATCTACTGATAAGGGCGCACCAAAACCAAAACGAGACAATTCCCTACTAGTCTGGCCGCAATTTGTGGCCAGAATGCATTTATTTGCGGTCGGGAAAAAGAGACAGGGGCTAGGGTTCTGGTGGTGGCTTCCTGGGTGCCTGCACACATCACTGTCCAACCAAAATAATTTTCAGAGTCTCGGGGTGATAGCAGATTCAATATAACCTTCACAGATTTCACAATTCTTCCGATATCGGTTTCTAAATCCGTATTCTCGGTTTCAAGTCTCAGGTTTGGGTCTCAAATCTAGCACTAAGGTGTTTGTATAACCTCCACTGAGCTCAATTTCACATAATAACCCAAATTCTCTCAAACCCTAACTAGGTTTTCCTTAAGTCCACCAAATCAAACAATATTGGTTCTAAACTAGCATAGGGGTATAAGTAATGCTAAAACTAAGCTAATGATCCAGAAAATAGCTCATTTGGCAACTCAAGAATTTTCTTGAGTTGCCCCTACTGGCCAAAATCCTTGCTTTCTTGGTCCAATGGGCTTGTCTTGAGCTTGTGCACACTTTTTGTGAAATGGGAGTGAGGTTTTAGAGTTGTTTTGGATGTGTTTTGAGGAGGTGAAGTGGGGAGGGAACTAGGGCAGCAACAGCAGCAAGGGATGAAGAGGGAGAGAGATAAGTGAAGAAAGAAGAGGAAATGGCTAAGTCTTGGTCAAAAGTAACCCCTTTCTCTCTCTCACCCGTACTTCATATAATATTCCAAAACCTTTTCCATTTCTTTTCTTTTCTTTTTCTCTTCAAAATCCATCTCACATAAATAGTAACCCCAAAACAAACCATGGTGAAAATGTAACACAAGTATAAGAAAAAATGATATGTGCATGTTTTGCACAAAAAGCTAAAAAACCGATTAGCGATTTTTAATTGTGATTAGCACTAAATTAGCATATAATTAATCATAAAAACATAAAAATGGCATAATTCCATAAAATACCCTATTTTAGAATTTTCCAAAATTTTTCCATAATTTTTCCCATTTATCTGTATTTAATAATACCGAAATATTAAAATATTCAATAAAATAGTATTAAATTATAAAAATTCCAAAAAATAATATTTTATTTTTTTGAAATGTTACAGTTATGAACATATTCCTGAATCAAAAGTTGATTGGATCAGGCTCGTTATTTAAAGGCATATACGTTCTCAATCAAACTACAATACTTAATGTACAAAACACTATAAGTGCACGGCAGCGTCCCGGCCGTCAATCCGACGCCGGAATGTGGAAACGAAACTTTTACAAAACTTGTAAACCGGCACTACCGCGCACTATAAACCCGGATCGGGCCATTAACCTAATGCTAGCAAACTAGAGAATGGGTAGAAAGCTATACCGAGCGATCCGTGTCCTTCGGTCTTCGGCCTCCATCCCGATCTCCTCGCGGAATCTCCGGTCTTCATCTCCTCATCGGAAAGGGCACCACAACGCCGGGTTCTTTTAAGGGCTCCCACCACTGGACCGAGGCAACTCGGGCACGAAGTTGGCGAGCCGACGTGTCCAAGAATGCTGTAGGCAAAGTGTAGAATCCATTTATCTCTATTGGGGTTTGAGTTGCCATTTTTGATTGGAGAAGAAAAATGAACTTTGGAGAGGTGTTAGGAATTTTTGTAGCTTGCAAAATGAGATCTAGAAAAATTCCTACACAAATGAATCAACCCCATTCTCTGTGGCCGACCATGACAATAAAAGGAGAGAGGAAAATTACAAGGGGATGAGTACAAGAGAAGAAGTGGTGAGCATAAGAATTTTTGTTGATAAAGAGGAATAAAGGTCACACCACTTCCTTTCACAAATCCCTTCACAATTAAAGCAAAGGAATTGATGAACTAAAAAGAATCTAAAGATGCTATACCCATCATAATCCTCCATTTACAAATAACCCCCTCCATATTGCTAATTTGCGCATTTGCAAATTAGCCCCTCCAACAATTTTCAGCCAAAGAAGGAACAAAGAAAAATTGGCCGAAACGGAATGCAAACTGGCAACTTCAAACAAATGATCCCTTAATAAATTACAGGAAAACCCCGCGACTGTATATACATACCCGCATTTGTATTCCGACCGAATACAAATACAATGAGACAAAATCTACACTGTACAACACTAGGATCCGGCTTAAACCAAAGCCCGCTAGTATTATTCGTCCGATCATGATCCGTGCAATACCGCATGTATAAGATCGAACCCTGCCATATATCCATACGGTCTCTACAGCGTTTCGCCCGAAACTTGAAAAACCGTCTATGGGGAACTCTAAAGACTCGTCAATACTTTTGGCTGTGGATTTAACCACTAGCACATCAGAGGTATTAGCCATACATAACGGGCTACCAGGTATTGACCAAAAGGGACGTCGATGAGCGAACTCATCCTGACACCCTACTGAGCCTGTTAGTGACAATATCCGTACAGTCCGGTCCGTTCGTCTATGAGCATAGCATGGCGGGCCTAAGGGGTTGGTAAAAGTCATACCCCCAAAAGCGGTACAAGTCGTGTCGGAGTGTAGCCCAGAACACCCTGAGATACTACTGGAATACCTACAAGTAAATCTCCTGCCTTGGCCAAGGACTTCATTTAATGGCTCTCCTAGACACAACGCGACCTCACCCCCAATACCGGGAGAGACGAACCCCTGCAGATCCTCTCACTGCCTCCATGTGGCTCGGGACTGTACCCAACTAAAACATGTTTGCACGACTCCTTTGAGCTGTGGTAGGGTAGTAATCAAAGCACAGTGGGAACTCACACGAGACAAATGACGATCTCAGGTCGATGAACTAACCTGTACACATGTCACCAGGGAACTGCTATCTGACGCTAGGTATAATACCAACTAGCATGTTCCCGGCGAGTCCTGTCCGGTGTACTCATAACCCAATGAGCAACTGTATACATCTTAGGTGAACCAACTGACACCAGTGGCTTGTGAGACCGGCCACCGCCCCTCGTCGGGGTCTCGATTGTATACACTAGTCTACTCTAGAGTATCGATGCCATGTCTCGAAACTCCCACGACTAGAGACCTTTTAAGGATGTGCTTATAGACCCCAGCTCCCACGTATATGATCGCCATCATACTGCTGGTAGTCAAGCAAGAATCCTAAGGGCTCTATCAACGTGCAATAGTGATCAGTAATGTCACCTAAAGCAGTACACGATGATAAAGATAAACCAGATAGCATACTATCATCTTGAGTAAGACTGTCCTACCGGTATAGGTCCTCCCCCAATCATTGCAATCACGTGCCTGTGATCCAATAATTGACTCTGAGGGCACTATATCCAACAGTTTCCCATTTGCACTCAAGGCTAATTATTGCGATGTCGCATACTCACAGCCCGTGTGATACCGAACACCCAACTCCTCTACTAATCAGTCTCACAAAGCCTGTTTGCGAAACTATTGCGTTCGAGGAATAGCCTCAGTGAGTCGATCCGCCCTGATGTTTCTTTCTATGTCTCTCTTTATCTCAAGTTCGCGGAGAAAACCATCTCCCGAAATGAGCAATACCTGTCTTAGAATATGTCTGGATATCTGATGGGACCTAGTTCATAAATGAACTCCAAATCCAAACTTCTTAGACTGTATCGTTAACGGAACTTAATCAGTATCCTCCGCCATGCCTCCCTCAGTATCCGCCTGGACCACCTGTCCAAAATACTGCCCCTCGTCAGAGGGAAAACTATAACTCTGACAGTCACTCTGTCATCCAGGTCACTTTGGAAGCCTGGAATGATAACTGTCTCCCGAAGGAGGCTGCCGTTATTATATCCCTAGAACATCCACTTATGTTCTAAAACTGATTCCGAATGTTTCTCCAGGATTGGATCAATATCAACTTATTGCATCCCGTGCAAAACAACATCTGGTGTGGTACTTGACATCTCATAATTGACTCAATTGCTTAAGTAAGTGATCTGCCAATCATGCACATCCCTCACCCCTTTAGTCTGTAAGACACCTTTAGAGAGGGTGACTCTATCACATGCAGGTATACTACTATGCCAAGAGTCATCCATTCTAAAACACCTTTAGAATGCTGTCTAAGTACCCATATTGGGAAACTACCCAAATCTAGATCTAAAACCATAGATCCAGTAACCAGAATGTCTGATATAATATCCAAGCCTTATGTGGAGAAACTACTGTGTGACAACCAAAGTATAACCGATCGTAGTATAGGAATTTCACTTCCTACTCTGTGTATGTCATCCAAATATCAGGACATCACACCATACGACCTTCTTAACAGATTCATCCCCTATTCTGATGAAGTCAAACCTATGACCGTCACATCAGAAATAGATGATCTATCTCTGCTACATCTGCTTTAGTCTATAAATAGACATAAGCCACCTGTCCACCAATGCTTCCGCTTCTCCCACTGACTACGACAACCCTCTGGCAGAATAATATACACGTACGCTTCTAAAGCTTGTTTAGAACGACGCTATACTCATCCTCCTACCGGGTCTCACAGTCTGGAACAACAGCAATGGCAAGTCTGGGTAAACAAGAACCTCCCTGCCACCGTCTTTGAGCATACCGAAGTACCTCTCGAGTGCCTGAGGTTACCTACCATATCTGCGGAGTGGCCAATGGAATGTCAAGTCAGATTGAATCTTTAGGTTCTTATTAAATTTTCAGTAATCGTTTGCGGTTCTGGAATCACTTCCAGTTCTACCATACTCCCACTACCGTTTTCTGAAAAAATCCATTTTATTAAATGTGTGGCGAGTCAAGAACAATATCACTATTGATCTTCCAGATGTTAGAAAGTCAACCCTCGTCATAGCCCGGGTCAAGCCACAAACAGCCGTTACAGAAACGTGCCTTGAGTTGTCTAGTGTCTGGTTTTAAGCATAAGCTGGACAACTCCCCGTACCTTAACAATGTCAATATTTGAACTGATCTATATCCAATACAGAACCAGGGGCACTAATTTAATTGAACCAGATTCAAATCATGCAGCTGTCTCCAGTGCATGTCATCTAAATGGAGAGAGGCCGATCAGCATTACTGAACTTAGGAGTGCTTCCAATTATGAGTAACCTGAAAGAGAAGCAAGTTCTCTTTAATCATTACTATCAACTGAATACCATACACAAGTATCTACATCTTCGATCACCTTGAAGAATCCCGATACTTGCAATACCTGATTCTCTACTTTACTCTTATACCTATAACTTCTCAAAACATAGACCTTGCATTTCTACGAAACACATGTCTAAGAACTAGAGAAGTCACAAGTAAACAGAATATAGTACGAGTACCAACCCCTCTTTCCTAATGGACACTGGACAACATACAATACTCTGTATAAGTCCCCTGAGTTTAATAACTCAATCGCTGTGTGTTGTATGTTGAAAACTGCACTTATGGTTAAGAAGAATTACACCGCTGTTTAATGCTCCTTACCAAACCAAACACTGATATAGGTAAATGTCACAGACATAATCTCAAAAAGATACATCTCACTTTATAAAAATAGACGTACAGATATATCAATTTGAAATTGGTGCATAACAGCGTATATTCAAAACCAAATATTTGCCGTCCGGCAAACAACCCAGGTGATTTCTTCAAATATCACCAATTACAACGAATTCCGATATAATGAGGATGATCACCAAATTCCTAATAACTTACTCCCACTCATCATCTGTAAAACCATACAGATGTGAGGATCATACCTGGTAAATACATACCCTGGAGCAAGGGTTAATTGGGAAATCAGTTTTCTTTTAACAATACACAGTGAAACTGAAACATTGAAATGCTTCGTAGGGGTATCCGGGTATTCCTAGTAATGCCTCTTCCATTATCCAGATTCACAACTGTAACCGTATATTTCTTTGCCATCTCTCCAAATCCCTTCATATGTCTTTAGTCATTACCTTCTGTACACCACTTTAGGCCAAATGGTTTTCTTCCTTCCCTACCGTTCGGCACCAGCCTATGGTTTGGAAGAAGACTATCCAATAAGCATAATAGGTGTACTGTCCCAATCCTAGGGGCACTCGTAACCTGAGAGAAGGTGAAGATAAAAGACAACCGAATAAACCTTATTCCTATTTCTCCTGAACCAGAATCCATCCCCGAACTGGAATAAGTTCCTTTCGAGTTCGTATATAACCATACGATGGAGTATCCAAATAACTGTGGATCTTCGTAGTGATACGGAGTGTCTTTGAGAAATATAAAGGTGATGTGGGAGTGGTAATGAAATACTTGGTTTGGTCGTGAATAGCAGTTGCAATTTATTTTGCTCTCCTTCTAATCCCTTTATTTGTCTTAACTTATTACCTTCTGTACACCACACATAGGCTAATCGGCTTTCTTCATTCCCTACCGTTCGGCACCAGCCTAAGGTTTGGAAGAAGACTATCCAATAGGCATAACGGGTGTACTATCCCCTAATCCAAGGAGCACTCGCAACCTGAGAGAAGGTAAAAAGAAAAGACAACTGAATAGTCCTATTCGTTTTCTCCAGAACCGGAAACCATCCTCGAATAAATTCCTTCGAGTTCGTATATAACCATACGATGGTTTTATCCAATGGAAGTGGATGTTCATAGTAATACGGGGTATTCTGGAGAAAAGGGTAAAAGTAGGAGTGGCAATGAGGTATGCAACTCAGATGATCCAAAAGCCAGTCTTATAAGAAGGTTCGGTTAATCTTGGTCACTGATTCATAGTCTAGGGTCGGGTCATGGTCGCTGCCAAAGAGAGAGAGAAAAGAAACACTTAGCGTGCACTCTAACCTAAATCAGAATGGTTATCACTTTATCTAATCAGGAAACCTCACACTGTAACGTCAAATTCTTCTCCAAACCTGAAAGAAGAATTAGTTGGGATCACCCGAGGAGTAAACCAACTCATCAGTGGGAATCAGGACCCAACTATCATCGCATGATAATGTGATGGAATCCACTCACATTATCACACTCCAGAAGTTATGCGCATATCTGGCAAGTTTCAGTTTCTTTAGAAACTCCAGATGTGATTTTTACCCCATGCTCTTATGACCTTGACGAAGGTCAACAAATTATAAGTCACATGTCAAGTTCTGGCCCTCATTGTCCAGGTTAATTTGAACCCACCCGTACAAGCCCTTGACGAAGGTCAACAAGGCTATACAACTGTCCCAAACCAACGCATCTATCTATGCAGCAGAAAGGTAACAAATAGCTACCATACACTATGCCTTGACGAAGGTCAACAAACATAGCATGAATACTAAGTGCTACCCGTCTGAAATGACGGAGGGCTGCGAATGGTTTTTGGCCAAAAACCTTTAACGTAATGAACTTGATATCGTTGAAGGAGCCAGATAGCTTTTTATAAAAATATAGTGACGAAAACGTTTGCTAAAGAGGTCACTCCCGGTGAAGGGATCTCGGCTCTTTCCCCGTAGAATGAGGTGCAGGATATTCCAACTGAATATCACGATGCAAAGCAAAAGTAATCGGCTATAGTGAAGTTATTTCCCTGACGCAAACTTCTGTCCAAGGGGTCACTCCCGGTGAAGGGATCTTGGCCCTTGCCTCGTCGACTGAGGTGCTGGATATTCATAACCGAATACCACTGTGCAAAACAAAAGAGAACGTCCTTGCAATAACAGTTTTTTGAAAAATGTTCCAACAACATCAGAATCGGTTTGTTTAGCTTGCATTGATCCGAATCAATGCAGTCCCATCAATTGATCACACAAATAAAGAACGAAAATAATGATGTACGTATATACAATCCACATTCGCCACTGGGTCCCGTCATCACCCGTTAGGTTACTTAACTAACGACAGAGCGGGGACTGGACTAGCGTGGATGCAAAACATATACAACATCTACTAGTATATATATCAATATATAATATTCGCTCAAGGCGTGATAAAATGCAACATCACAGAAATGTAATAAGCATTATAGAACAATACAGATATCTGGAATCCCCGGGTTTCATTGAGCCGCTACTGAAAACCCGACGTTCCCCTGGTCGTGTGGATAGCCTGTGCAATGAAATCCTAGACCCCTACGGGCGCGGCAAGTTACCCGCCAAAACCTGAAGCAAGGCAGCCCCCTTCAACAACGTGAATGGACCACCCTGCACTTCACGGAATCCCGTAACCTGTGCACCCCTCCTTGGGTCAACCTATACCCCCTACGAGTGCAGCGAATAACCCGCCAATTCTAGAGTAAAGCCCCCTCCGTCTCAATGCCATGAGATGCGGGCCCGTTGCCCTCTAGTACCCGGCTACCCGTGCACCCCACCGCGGGGTAATCCTAGTACAGAAAGTAAAATATACAACGGGTACATCGACCACAGCCCGGTCGTGCCCCAAAAGAATAATATACAAACAGGCAGTGACGGCAGTGCACATGTTGGACGCTCGCCCCGCAATATCAAATGTACATAAATAACCAAACTGTACTACCATTGCATCCTGGCTATCCCCCACGACCAATCCGCAATATCATAGCACAACACAGAACATCAACGTGAATGTCACGTTCGCAAATCCAACTAAAAGGGCTATAGCAGTTAAACAGGATTTACCGATCAAGTGACATTCACGGTCGCAGATATAATGTAAATACCGTGAACTAACATGTTTAAAATTTTCGATCGACTAAATTTTCCGAAGTGGGCCCCAAGCACTACTGTAGCACTCAAAGAAAATCTGGGCCCAAACAGAATATACCAAAAACCCCATTTCCAAGTCAGAAGCCAACCGAAAAAAATTTGGTGCTGTGATTACATTTTCCCGCCGCGGAACCGCGGCCAGAATAGGGGTTTGGCCACGGTTCCGCGGTCATACTGAGGAATCACTGCATCGAATTTTTCCAGAATGCTTAAAAACGCCTGCATGAATTTCTGCAACACTAAAAAAAATTTTTCGAGCACAAATAAAATCGACAGAAACTGATGCTCTTGAAATCGTGGTTTTGGAATATTTGTTCGATCGAAGTTTTAAACACACTAGAGCAAGCTAGACTAGGTTAATGGCGTGGCTCTGATACCAATGTAAGTGCACGGCAGCGCCCCGGCCGTCAATCCGAAGCCGGAATGCGGAAACGAAACTTTTACAAAACTTGTAAACCGGCACAACCGCGCACTATAAACCCGGATCGGGCCATTAACCTAATGCTAGAAAACTAGAGAATGAGTAGAAAGCTATACCGAGCGATCCGTGTCTTTCGGTCTTTGGCCTCCATCCCGATCTCCTCGCAGAATCTCCGGTCTTCATCTCTTCGTCGGAAAGGGCACCACAACGCCGGGTTCTTTTACGGGCTCCCACCTCTGGACCGAGACAACTCGGGCACGAAGTTGGCGAGCCGACTTGTCCAAGAATGTTGTAGGCAAAGTGTAGAATCCATTTGTGTCTATTGGGGTTGAAGTTGGGATTTCTGATTGGAGAAGAAAAATGAACTTTGGAGAGGTGTTAGGAATTTTTGTAGCATGCAAAATGAGATCTAGAAAAATTCCCACACAAATGAATCAACCCCATTCCCTGTGGCCGGCCATGACAATAAAAGGAGAGAGGAAAATTACAAGGGGGTGAGCACAAGAGAATAAGTGGTGAGCATAAGAATTTTAGTTGATAAAGAGGAATAAAGGTCACACCTCTTCCTTTCACAAATCCCTTCACAATTAAAGCAAAGGAAATGATGAACTAAAAAGAATCTAAAGATGCTATACCCATCATAATCCTCCAATTACAAATAACCCCCGCCATATTGCTAATTTGCGGATTTGCAAATTAGCCCCTCCAACAATTTTTAGCCAAAGAAGGAACAAAGGAAAATTGGCCGAAACGGAATGCAAACTGGCAACTTCAAAAAACTGATCCCGTAATAAATTACAGGAAAACCCCGCGACTGTATATACATACCCGCATTTGTATTCCGACCAAATACAAATGCAATGAGACAAAATCTACACTGTACAATACTAGGATCCGGCTTAAACCAAAGCCCGCTAGTATTATCCGTCCGATCATGATCCGTGCAATACCGCACGTATAAGATCGAACCCTTCCATATATCCGTACGGCCTCTACAGCGTTTCGCCCGAAACTTGAAAAACTGTCTGTAGGGGACTCTAAAGGCTCGTCAATATTTTTGGCTGTGTATTTAACCACTAGCACGTCAGAGGTATTAGCCATACGTAACGGGATACTAGGTATTAACCTAAAGGGACGTCGATGAGCGAACTCATCCTGACACCCTACTGAGCCTGTCAATGACAATATCCGTACAGTCCGGTCCGTTCGTCTATGAGCATCGCATGGCGGGCCTAGGGGGTTGGTGAAAGTCAGACCCCCAAAGCGGTACAAGTCGTGTCGGAGTGTAGCCCAGAACACCCTGAGATACTACTGGAATACCTACCAGTAAATCTCCTGCCTTGGCCAAGGACTTCATGTAATGGCTCTCCTAGACACAGCATGACCTCACCCCCAATACCGGGAGAGACGAACCCCTGCAGATCCGCTCACTGCCTCCATGTGGCTCGGGACTGTACCCAACTAAAACCTGTTTGCACGCCTCCTTTGAGCCGTGGTAGGATAGTAATCAAAGCACAGTGGGAACTCACACGAGACAAATGACGATCTCAGGTCGATGAACTAACCTGTACACATATCACCAGGAAACTGCTATCGGACGCTAGGTATAATACCAACTAGTATGTTCCCGGCAAGTCCTGTCCGGTGTACTCATAACCCAATGACCACCTGTATACATCTTAGGCGAACCAACTGACACCAGTGGCTTGTGAGACCGACCAACGCCCCTCGTTAGGGTCTCGACTGTATACACTAGTATGCTCGGGAGTATCGATGCCTTGTCTCGAAACACCTACGACTAGGGACCTTTTAAGGATGTGCTTATAGACCCCAGCTCCTACGTATATGATCGCCATCATACTGCTGGTAGTCAAGCAAGAATCCTAGGGGTTCTATCAACGTGCAATAGTGATCAGTAATGTCACCTAAAGCAGTATAAGATGATAAAGATAAACCAGATAGCATACTATCATCTTGAGTAAGACTGTCCTACCGGTATAGGTCCTCCCTCAATCATTGCAATCACGTGCCTGTGATCCAATAATTGATTCTGAGGGCACTATACCCGACAAACACACAGAAGAGGAAGAGTTCAGAAATGAACGAATCCTTCTTGTGGCATTGTAGACTAGGTCATATCAATAAGACACGGCTAGTTAAGTTATATAAGGATGGATATTTGAATTCGTTCGAATTTTCATCTTATGACACTTGCCAGTCATGTCTCAAAGGCAAGATGACCAAAACTCCATTTAGTAGACACGGAGAAAGACTTACTGAACTCTTTGGGCTGATACATAGTGATGTATGTGGTCCCATGTCTACACATGCCAGGAACGGGTCCTCATACTTCATTACATTCACTTACGATCTCTCAAGATACGGACATGTGTTCCTGTTGAAACAGAAGTCTGAAGCGTTTGAGAAATTCAGAGAATATAAGAACGAAGTAGAGAACCAAACGGGAAAAAGTATTAAGATCCTTCGATCAGATCGAGGAGGAGAATACTTGAGCAATGAGTTCCTGGACTATCTAAATGAGAATAGGATTCTCTTTCAGCTTACTCCTCCTTATACACCACAGCACAACGGTGTATCGGAGTAGAGGAATCGCACCTATTAGATATGGTGCGCTCTATGATGAGCACTGCTGAGTTACCTATTTCCTTTTGGGGATATGCGCTTGAGACAGCGACATACCTAATGAATCAAGTTCCGTCTAAATCTATACCTACCACACCATATGAGATATGGAGTGGGAAGAGACCATATCATAAACGAGTTAAGATATGGGGTTGTCCGGCCAATGTCAAAAGGCGAAATCTGGACAAACTCAAGCCACGATCAGTTCTTTGCAAATTTGTGGGATATCCTAAGAATTCTCAAGGATATATTTTCTACCACGCTGAGGAAAAAAAAAATGTTTGTTTCTCAATACGCCACCTTTTTAGAAAAGGAATTTCCTGTAAAAGAAATTAGTGGCGAAGAGGTAGAGCTGGAAGAAGTTCCAGCACCACAAACTACAACTGAAGATTTAGTGGAACCAGATGATTCAGTAGTTCCCAACGAACCCCATCCTCTCCGCCGATCTAGTAGGGTTCCTCATCCACCCGAGAGATACTACGGTTTCTCATAGACGGTGGGAGTGAAGATTGCATCATGGAAGATGATGACGCCACTTGCTTCGAGCAGGCCATCACGAGTGGGGACTCTGTGAAGTGGATGGATGCAATGCGATCTGAGATGGAATCCATATACACCAACAAAGTATGGACTGTGGAAGTTGCTCCTGAAGGGGTAAAACCCACTGGGAGCAAATGTATCTTTAAGAAGAAACTTGGTGTAGATGGAAAAGGGGAGACTTTCAAAGCTAGACTTGTTTCAAAGGGTTTTCGTCAATGACCTGGTGTGGATTATGACGAAACCTTTTCTCCAGTGGCTATGCTTAAGTCCATCCGGATCTTACTTGCCATTGCTACATACCATGACTATGAATCTGGCAAATGGATGTTAAAACCGCCTTTCTAAATGGTGATTTAGAAGAGTGCGTGTACATGACTCATCCAGAGGGCTTCATAGATAGTGGGAGCAGCGGAAAGGAATGCAAGCTGCTTAAATCTATCTACGGGTTAAAGCAGGCATCACGGAGTTGGAATATCTGTTTTGATATTGTAGTCAAAGAGTTTGACTTCATCAAGAATGTAGATGAACCTTGTATATACAAGAAGGTTGCAGAGAGTAAGGTCGTCTTCCTCGTATTGTACGTAGATGGCATACTCCTGATAGGAAATGATGTTCCTATGCTGCACTCGGTCAAGCTCTTCTTATCACATTGATTCTCAATGAAAGATCTAGGTGATGCCTCCTGCATTTTGGGAATCAAGATCTATAGAGATAGATCTAAACGGATACTGGGATTGTCCCATTGCAGGTACATTGACACCATACAAAAGAGGTTTAGTATGGAAGAATCCAAGCGTGGGAACCAACCCATGATCTTTTGACTCACTCTCTCCAAAGAGATGTCTCCCAAGACTGATTTGGAAAGAGCTCGCATGCAAGGGATACCCTATGCTTCGGCAGTAGGCTCTATCATGTACGCGATGCTATGTACCAGACCGATGTAGCATACTCACTAAATATAGTGAGTAAGTATCAAGCAGATCCAGGAGAGAATCGTTGGATAGCTGTAAAGAACATTCTCAAGTACTTGAGAAGAACTAAGGAGATGTTCTTGGTGTATGGTAATGGAGAACTCCAGGTGGAGTCCTTTACCGATTCGAGCTTCCAAAGTGATAAGGACGACTCTAAGTCGCACTCGGGATTGGTCTTTACCCTGAATGGAGGGGCGGTTTGTTGGAAGAGTTCCAAGCAAGAAACCGTGGCGGACTCGACGATGGAGGCTGAATACGTCGCTGCCAACGATACTGCCAAAGAAGCTATCTGGATGAAGAAGTTCATCACTGAACTTGGTGTGGTTCCGTCCATTGAGCATGCAATACCTTTGTATTGTGATAACAATAGAGTTGTGGCTTTGGCCAAGGAACCCAGGTCCCATCAGAAGTGCAGACATATTTTGAGCCGGTATCACCTGATCCGGGAGATAGTTGATCGCCACGTGATCGAGGTCAGGAGAGTTGACACGAAGGACAACACTGCGGATCCAATCACAAAAGACATTCCCCAGATATAATTTGAGAGACTCTTCGGGATGTTGGGTATGAGATATTACAACAGCTGGCCTTAGTGCAAGTGGGAGATTGTTAGTTATATATATGCCCTAGAAGCCATTGTTGTACATATGATGTATATTATAGTGGATGCTTGGATATATATAGAGAGGACTTTCTTGCTCTACATGATAGTATGCTATTTGGTTTCACTTTGTCTTAATATGTTGACTTGTATTGGTTTACTGTCTTGCTTTCACATGTTGATAAAGCCCTTAGGATATGTACTTGACTACTGGGACTATGATGAGATCATACTAGTAGGGACAGGGTAGTCAACGAGTACATCATATAATGTTCCTAGTTGAGGGAGTATCGAGACAGGGCATCGATACTCCAGAGTAGACTAGCGTATACGCATCTTGACCCATATGATGGGCGATGGATGATCCCATATCCATTCGTGTTTGACATCAAAGATGGTGTACGGGTGCTCAGTGGAAACTAGGAACACTGAACGGACTCGCCGAGAACTCCTAGATGGTATTATACCTATCGTCAGATAGCAGTTCTCCGGTGACACTAGTACAGGTTAGTCTGTAGACCCGAGATCGTCATAGAGTCTTGTGTGATTCCCACTGTGCTTTGATTTCCACCTTACCACATCCAAGAGGGCATGCAAAACGGTGGCTTTTGGGTACAGTCCCGAATCACATTGAGGCAATAAGCGATAGGAGGGGTTTCATCTCTCCCGGTATAGGGAGTTGATGTTGTGCTGTGTTCGATTTGCTATAACTTGAATTCCCTGGCCAGGGCTGATATGGAGTGCTGCTGGTAAGAGTTATCAGTGGTTTCTCGGTCGGTTATGAGCCTCACATCGACATGACTTATCGGTTGCTGGGGTCTTACGTTTACCACCCCTAGACTTGATATGCGACATATCAGATGAAGAGACCGGACTATATGGTAGTGTTACTGATTGGATTCACAGGAGAATGTACAGGCTTGCTTGTTGATCTTCTGATCACTCAATACCTGGGTGGTTGTTACGTTTAGCTGACCGCTTGCAGCTTGTGGGTTTTTGATATGATCATCACCTACTGCCGGCGTATTGACGATTCTTTAGAGTCCTACACAGAGGTTTCCTGGCTCAGGCCAAACGGAGTTGGAGAACATATGTGATATGTGCGGGACCGAGAATAATACGATATGAGATACCGTATTCTATTCTCGCAATATAATATATCAGCGGGGTATATGTGATATAGTCGGGTCATCGGATCAAGTGTTGATTCGATGATATGGTACAAGTTATATTAGTCAGTTATATGTAATATAGCCGGATTATCAGATCAAGTGTTGATTCGATAAATTAATGTCTAATTATATATGAGATATATTACATTACGTTAACTAATATAAGCTCGCTTTATTGATTCATTTTCTCACTGGATAATACATTGATGTATACGCTATATATGTTAATTATATTATTTTCTTTTGTTACAAAAAATGTTGTATATGTGATATATAATATTGTAACATGTTAGGGTTACAAATACAATATGGTTGTTGAGTTTAAACAAAGTTAGGGTTTGGATTAGGGTTAGCTTTTGGATGAGGGTTAAGTAAGCTTCATGAAGCTTTACTTTTGTCATCTAGCTTTGATATTTTGTGTAGATATTCTTTAACCCAACCCAAACCCTTAACCTATGGTTTATTCTCTACAAGAGTTAAGACTCTCATTCTTAACTCATGGTTGCAATTGTAACCAAAACAATAATTCATTATTCATCACAAAAGGATTAGCTTCATCTTCTTGGTCTTGCTCTTGAAAAAGCTTCACTTGCTTTTTCATTTGTGATGATAAATGGTGAGAAATTAAAAACAAAAGAGAGAAAAATTCCTACTTCATCATCCTCATCTATTCTAGCCACTTAGAATAGGGTGTTCACTTCTCTAATTACTTAATTAGTGAAGTGTAAGCTTGGGTTAGAGATTCTTCAAGGTAGATCATCTTAGATCAAGAAGACTTCAAGCAAGATGCATCTTTCACCTCTTGGACCCTCACGAGAGTCGGAGTTCTTGATGATCGCAGCGAAGGGACCTCAACACGGAGCTTATGAAGCGAAGGAACAGACTACAAAGGTTGTAATCCTAATCTCTTTAGTTCTTTATATGTGATAGAAACTTGTTACCCTAGAAATTCTAATAAAGATTCATGGTTTACTTGCTTTGCACCTCTCTAAATTTTAAAGTGGCATGAGTGATGCTACAAAACCCTAGACTAGGTGCAAGGGAAGCATAACACAAGGATTGATCCGGATCGTAGCTTTCTCGTCGGCTTTCTCGAGTCAAAGACGATCAACCCGAGTGTCTATAGTCCAAGCTCCAACCTAAAATCCGAGGTAACTAGGGCAACTAGCTTTCTAAACTAGATGGCCTAGGTGATGTAGAGAATGAAGATGGATTTATTTGTTTCTTGGAACCCTAGTTTACTCAACTCATGAGACCTTAAGGGTTGAAAGTTGAGAGGAAGAAGAAGAGAGCTAACTTGAGGAAAGAGAAATGCTTTTTGATAATGATAAAAATGAGATGGCTCACTTGATATGCCTACAAGCATGGCAAGAAAATATCTCACCCAAAATATCTAGTGCCACAAAATATCTCACAAGAAATATCTAAGTCAAAGAGTCAAACTAAGTCAAGTGGTCAAACCAAGTCAAGTGGTCAAAACATGTAGCCATGCCACAATTATCATTTACAAAAATAACAAATACTTTGCTCCACCTCATAATTGTTTTAATCAAGTCAATGGTCAAAACCTTAATGAGGTGTCTCCTTCTATAACCTTGAGTAATTACAAGAATGCCCCTCTCATCCGTATATACATACCTGCATCCGTGTTCCGAGAAACACGAATAGAAAGAGACGAAACTGATCAATCAATATAATACTAGGATCCGGCTTAAACTAAAGCCCACTAGTATTATCCGCCCGAACATCATACGCGTACAAGTGCACAAACGTGATCGGAGCCCTGCATGAAAACCATACGGCCTCTACATCTTTTGCCCAATGCAGGGAAACTCTCTGTGTGGGAATCTAAAGACTCGACAGTACGCTGGCAGTGGGTTTAACTACAAGCCGCAAGCGGTACTAGCTGCACGTAACGGCTACCCAGGTATCTGTCGATAAGAAGGCCGATGAGGAAACCCATTCGAACTCCTACTGAGCCTGAATGTGACAATCTCCGTACAGTCCGGTCTGTTCGTATAAGAGTATCGCATATCGGGCCTAGGGGCGGTAATCGTCAGACCCCTAATAGCGCAATAAGTCATGCTGGAGTGTAGCCCAAAACACCCTGAGAAACTACTAGAATACCTACCAGTAAATCTCGCTTGCCCTGGCCAGGGACTTTGTGTAATGGATCTCTAAACACAGTGCGATATCAACCCCCAATACCGGGAGAGATGGATCATATCTAACCGCCACTGCCTCCAAGTGCTTCGGGACTGCACCCAACTACTACCTATTTGCATGACTCCTTTGAGACGTAGTAGGGTAGTAATCAAAGTACAGTGGGAACACACTCGAGGCGAAATAGCGGTGTCAAGTCGACGAACTAAGCTGTACTCATGTCACCTGGGAACTGCTACCCAACGATAGGTATAATAGCCACCAGCAGTCCCCGATGAGTCCTGTCCAGTGTACTCATAACCTAATGAGCACCTGCATACTATCTCCAGTACGACGTACTAATGGCTGTGGGACAGACCATCTCCCATGCTGGGATGAGAAGCGTATACACTAGTCTACTCTAGAGTATCGATGCCCCGTCTCGATAGTCCTACGACTAGGGTCCTGTATAAGGATGTGCTTATAAATTACCCAACCCCCAATAGTGTGACTGCCATCACAACGCTGGTAATCAAGCAAAGATCATAAGGGCTCTACCAATATTTATAAGCGATATGCTAAAAGAAACACATGCACATATTGAGGTAGAAACAAACCAAGTAGCATACTACCATTTTGAGCAAGACTGTCAATACAACTGTGGATATCCCAAGCTTCCATTAAGTAATATACAAACTCGTATGATACAATAATGGCCTCTAGGGCATATACACTAGCAATCTCCCACTTGCACTAAGGCCATGTATTGGCACATCGCAGACCTATCATCTTGATTAGTCTCTCGAACTGTGTATGAGGGATGGCCTTCGTAAGTAGATCTGCAGTGTTATTCTCCGTATCTACTCTCCCCATCTCGATCTCTCAGCGATGAACGATCTCCCTGTTCAGGTGGTAACGCCTCAAAATATGTCTGGACTTTTGATGGGACCTGGGTTCCTTCGCTAACGCTATAGCGCCATTCTTGTCGCAATACAGAGGTATTGGATCTACAATGGACGGAACCACCTGAAATTCTGTCAAGAACTTTCTCATCTAGACTGCTTCCTTCGCGGCATCACAAGAAGCTATGTACTCCGCTTCCATCGTCGAGTCAGCAACGGTGTCCTGTTTGGAGCTCTTCAAACAGACTGCCCCTCCATTAAGGGTAAAGACATAACCTGACATGCACTTGGAGTCATCCTTGTCACTTTCGAAGCTAGACTGTCACGACCCGAAAAGTACGGAACATGACCGGCACTTAAATTTCGAAACGTCTTGAGGCGTACGTAATCTAAATAAGCCAAAACCCAGAAATCAAAACCAAAGAAGCAGTAGAGTGAAGGGAAAACCAATTTAAATCAAGTAGTTTAGCAACATAAGCCAAAATATGCATTTTAAAATCTTAAGTCTTTTCTAAAAATTTCAGCAGAGTCTCCTTTGTAAAAACTGACCCCAAACGGGTACAAACCTTATGAAGCATATATATAATGAATAAAGGCATCCCCAAGCGGGAGCTAGCTCTTCATCAATCGACGGTCACAACCACACAAGCAATATAATGTACAACGACGAAGGGCGAGGATCAAAACTCAAAAGGAAACTCAAAACATCAAGAAATCCCATAATAATACAAGCGCGACTCTACGGTCGAAAGAATAAACATTGGTCTTCTATCTCTATCAAATATACTAGTTTGGTTGATGGAGTTTTACTAGATACAACTGAAATAAATAACTGTACAAGGGTGGCCACGATGCGAGTGAACCCACCTACCAAAGCAATCACTTGGAAGGAATAGTATGCCAGCAACTGTAATGAAACCTGTACGTCAAACCTGCAAGAAACTGTGGCACAACGGGGGTGGGTTGCCAACTCATGAGTAGAAATCGCATGTATGACGCTATCCCAGGTCATATCAAATAATATCCTCAATAAATATCCAGATATATCTACATATAAGTGTGATACCACGTGCTCGTGTCCGTTCCTCAGATAGCAACATATCAGATATATGATGTATGAATGCATTACGAATGGAAACAGAATATATCATGAGTAAAACAACTGTTTTCTTTAATCAATGAGATTTCTATATGTATATCAATCAAGTATCATCAATGAAATCAACAGAGAAATCAGTGTTAAGCATCGACACAAAACATGAATCTCAGTATCTCAATATCAAATCTCAATATCTCTGTATCTCAAATCTCAATATCTCGATCTCAATATCTCAATACCTCGGGCTCCGTTAGTCCGGATCGGCCCATATCATCAATCACACGACCACGTACGGTATCCTCCGGATATCCGTCACGCCAAGTAAAATAACCGGTAGGCAGTCTGCCCCTGCCAGGCTCATCATCCACCATGAAATCACTCTCGTCCCGGGGTACCATACCGGATCCACCATGTACCCGAGACGGTTTATACTACTCTTCGAAATGGGTCTCGAAATCCAACAGCTATCATGAAAACTCATGGTGGACGACTCATACATCACGAGAAAACCGCAACTTCCATTTTAAAAAGAGAGAGAGAGAAGTTTATATATATTCTTGCGGTTTTCCCCCAAATCCCGAAATCTCATGAAAATCCAAAATCCAAAATCATGAGTAAGTAAACAGTGAATCTAGGCATAAATCACCATAATACTGCATGACCAATGAATATATGAATGCCTCTGATATCATGCAATTAATGTAATAGTTATACTAGCATATGGAAGCTATAACATATCGCAACTATCAACTAGCAACATATGTCAATGAATAGTATTTTCTAAAGTGTACGTGGCATGACAATTACCGATGATGATGTGTGTGAGCCGGCAAGCAGGTGTACGTGGAACATACGCATCATCGGTAATGGTGCTGGTGTCCTGACAGCAAGGTTTCATGATAATTACAGATAACATATATACAACGATGCAATGCGATGAAACATCATGAATATACAGAAAGTGATGTAGTAACAGCAACACTGAAAAATATACCTACCCAAAATACGAGTCATACAGTTTGGTATTTAAAATACACACAATTCTCCACTTTTGAAAACAAGTATGACTCGAACCCAGTCAAAATGGTAAGGAAATCCACCTAAGTCTGAATCGAGCTATATATCTAGTAGTCGGTGATCTCGCCTCAATAGTATCATGTACTATACAATATATATATATAATATGACATTCTCGAGTCAAAAGAGCGGATCTACCATCATAACTATATCTCGTACGGTAAATCTATTGTACGGCATCCCAAATCTGGGTACGGGTCAATTATCATATTTATCTCATTACTCATCTGGTATCCTTATCATCATATGTCATGAACTGGAGTACAGATCTATGTCTAGTACAAACTGATAACATCAAAAAATATTTGTGCGTGTGTCTGAAACACATCGCCTAAAGATCCGCTAATATCATGTCGTATCTCCTAATACGAACCAAATCACATCATCGATCTCGTGGCATCAAGCCTAATCTCATCGACTCATCTCCAACTATCATCCACTATCCTCATTATCAGTACATACCTATATACCATCTCATCCACACATCTAGGTATTCCATATAACCATATATAACGATAACAGACCACGTGTGTGCACGTATGTGTGTGTCAATCCTTTACTCTAAGGTCTTGCGACTAATAACTGAACTAAAATCTCTTTCCTCCAAATTTCACTATATCCAACCCATGATCACTTAATACCTTTCTTTCCACGTATTCACATTTCACCTATATACATATAATATCGCATATGACTTACGAAATTTGAGGAGGTACTATACGCCATCCACCCGACTTCCCCCGTGGATATAATCTACTCACCTTGATCTTCGCTTGCTGATGCCGAAGTCGCCACGCGCTTGCTTGTAGTCTCGAAGTCCTCGCGAGGGTACCTACTTATCATAACACTTCGTATCGCATTAAAGTCCGACTCCTGACCAAACGACTCACGAATCTCACATAGGTCAAAACCTATGGTTAGCTCATGCAAAATAACCCAATAACCCTCGACATCGGCGTACAAACGCCGATTGATCGAGAAAAACCCAAACGTACCATTCATGGTCTCACCACACACTAAATATATATGAAATAGGGTTTAAATTATCAAAACTTCAAATTCACTTTAAAAGCTATTTTTCCGAAACTCTAGTAAGCAACAATTGCCAATTTAGTTCAAATCTAGTTGTTTTAACAATTCTAGAGGCTACAATGTTCACTAAATATCTTGATTAAGCCACCCAAATAATTTCCATAATTTAATCTCATCAATTTTCATTAAACCCAAAATTCTAGTTTGCAGATTTATCCAATTTTAACAATTTCATAGTAAAAATGCACAAACAACAATTTTGCATGGTTTTGCATGATCTAAAGTATTAAACTATAACTTATAATGTTAAAAATGTCATGAACACCCTAATTAGATTTTTATCTCAATTATTTAATCAATTTCCAAAAACCTAGTTTGCAAAATTAGCAAAATTTTAAACTAACAATTAGCAACTAGTAACTAGCTTTGCCTTTACATGTCTTAAGATCATAAATACAACACACAACCATGATCCAAATACCCAAAACCCTAATTAGCATTTAAACCCCATTCTTGAATTTCCAAGATTTGAAATTAAAACCTAATTAAGCATCTAATTAGCTAAATTCAAGTAATTAAACAACAAATTAAGCATAAGGTTATGATTACACCTCAAAAGCTTGAGATCAAACTTGCAAAAATCTTAGCCTCCAACAATGGTTTCATGCTCCAAGATCCATGCTTGATTGATCAAATAATAATTGATAGGGTTTAATGATGAATTAATGTGACTTTGTGATGATTTTTGAGGCATAAATGAAGAATTTTGGGGTGAAAAGGAGGTGGGGAAAATTTGGGGCAGCAAGAGGGGGAGGGGCTCGTCCAGCAGCTTCAAGGGAGGGAAAGAGAGAGGTGTGGGTGAGTTTGGGAGGTCAAATAAAGAAAATAATACCCATACCTCACATGTATACATCCATGCTTCTTTTCTTTATTCTATTCTTTGTCCTTTGCTTTCTTTTTCTTAAATTTGAGTGGTAAATTGGGTGAGGGGCTGCTGCCCATGTGCAGGCCAGAAAAAGAGAGGGAGGAGAGTGAGTGTGAGTTGTGTGTGTGTGAGAAAACATGATAATTATTATACCCGAATTTCGATTTACATTAATTTCACTATTTAAGCCTTTTTCTTATGCATTTTCTAAAACCATCTTGGCAACTTCTTTTCATTTCAAAAACCACATGTTACACTTTGGTTTAATGTTTTATGATGCACAAAACTTGTATTAACCCATTCGAATTTGTAATTATCCCTAATTAAATGTATTAGTGACGGCTTAAAATAATATTAAAATAATTAATTTCGGAAAAAATTTCAGTAAACTAGAAATTTACAAGTGACCCATTAAATACCAAATACTAGCAATTTCATAGCTAGAATAGGTATAATTAATTTTATATTAAAAGATATTTATATCTTGATTTTTACGGAAAACACCCGTTATTTTACCGATTATCCGAAATTTCACCTGAACGATTTTCAAAACGTTACAATCTTCCCCCTTAAAGAAATTCGGTCCCCGAATTTAAATTAAAACTCCCCCAAATACTAAAACATTGCAGCAAAACAATCAAGTCGTCGGGGATCCAAAATCATAAATACATAAAACACATCATAGCGCAATGCATGCGCATGAAAAACGAGTATATAACTCAAAATCAAAACCCCGTCAAGCATCCCGCAATTATCGGAGCTATGGTGAAGACACCAATGTCAAGATCCAATACGAAAAAGAACATGATATACATCATTAAAACATCTGGAAGCAATGCATGCCAAACCTTTTTCAAATTGTTGTGCGATGTGTGTATCACTGCACAGTGGCGGATATCCATTATGAGAAAATAACTATATATATATATATATATATATATATATATATATCCTTTGTTTAACATACACGTCTCGCCGTTTTGAAAACAATTTAGAAGGGTTTCCCTTGTAAAAAGTTTCGTGTCATCACGAACACGTAGGTAAATACTGAGTCTATAGCTCCTCTTTTGAAATCACTTCGATAACTATCAATGCGTGCAAAAATATACTCAAGTATTGTCCTCTGACTAGTCCTGCTCAGTACTAAACCAAATAGTAAGTATCAAAAATATACTACTCCAAAAGAAACCAATCCCAAATATATATATGAATGCCATGTGTGTCTGGTGCGCACGGAAATCGAAATCCATGAATGTGACATACATGTGCAAAGAAACACAATCTAAGTGCAACGGGTGTGCACGAAAACATCTGTCAAGGGCAACGGATGTGCCTGACAGCAAAATTAGGTGCATCTGATATGAACGAAAAATCCCGATTTAGTGCATCTGGCGTGCACCTAAATTGCCTCAAGCACCCAAGTATGCACAAGAATCCAAATCAAGTGCACAAGGTGCACGAAAACAATATCGAATATCGCAATCGAAATTGACGGTATACAACACATTTCAATCTAAATCCAAATCAGGTATACCTGATTATTGTCAAAAATATGAGTTTACCGCAATCAGAAACGGCGTCGCTTCGCAGCAAGCCGGTGAGTACGGGTCGATCCACAGAGACGGGTAAATTTCTTTTATGTGTTTTAACGAGTTGATTCAAAATGTCGTTTTGGTTGGTTTATAAAAATCTATAACAACTGGATCTAATTAATCTAATTAAGAGTCTTGCTAGGGTTAGGCTTAGGGGAAGTTTTGGAGATTAACGTTTATCCTCACCGCTTTCAATGCCTTCTTTTTTAGATCTATTAGATGTTAATGTAATTATTAATAAAGTGGATCCAAATCTTTTGGGAAGATGTTTCTTCCTCTAGATTTGTATCCTTCCTTTGTTGATAATTACCCTAACCCCCACGGAAAACGCGCGCAACCGGCCCTTTATACTACGGTTCATCGTTACCTCGAGGGGTAGGATGCCGCAGGGAGCGGTTGTGCTCGTATGCGTGGAGTTCTAATTCATTAGGTGAAAGTGGCATTGAAAGGGGTAAGAGATCTCATCTCTCAACCCTTTCCCTAAGGCTAACCCTAACAAGCGATGAGATTACTCGCTCATTAGGGTATGAGAAAGCATACTAATTAAAAGAAAGAAAGACATAATTTACCTTCCTAAGTTGACGGCTCCCTCCAAACAAGAAGAACAGATCTGAATTTATCTCTCAGAAAGTCTGAATTTTATTGATTGAAAAGAGGCATAGGGTTTTACAATTTTGAGATTACAATTTATAAGTAAACAGGAGAATTAGGGTTTCAGAGTCTCGCACATGCGCAATTACTGATTTGACCTCTAAAAATCCCAACACCCGAACCGTCGCGGCAACAGAAGAAAAATCCACCGACACGGGCATTATACGGCCGCGGATCCGCGGCATTGGTTGGCTTGGGCCGCGGATCCGCGGCCCTTTGGTGGTCTTGGGCCGCCAAACTTTTGGGCTTTCTTCAGTGGTTCTTGGGCTCTGTATTTTTATATGTATTTTCTCTGTTGGGCTTCTGGGTCTTCTGCAGATCTTCAGTGAAAACTTGTTCGTATCTTTTGACCGTTCACTTGACATTTTGGACCTTGTACTGTTCTTCGTCTAGGCTTGACTAGGATTCGTCTAATAGTTGGTCAAAAGTCCATTTTTCTGTTGTTTTGTGTCTTTTTCACTGTATCTGCTCCAGAAACCTGTATCCTGTAATATGCAACAAACATGCGTCAAGAGTACCTGTTTATTTGTAAAAAGGATAAGAATAGGGGAATGATAAATGCAATATTATGGTCTGAACAAATACCCCCAAACTTACCTTTTGCTCGTCCTCGAGCAAATTTATTATTTATTCACTAAAATCCTAACCGCACTTTCGCAGGGAAACACGATTGCACTGAGCACGTGCAACAAGCCGTTAAACCTCTAGGTGTCCCTAGTAGGGGGAGTGTTGTCTCCTGAGGGTTTTCAGCGGATTACACCCACAAAATCCTATCAACTCAGCCCATTGACTTTTGTTCTCCAATTAAGTTTTCTAACAAGGAATTCTATTATCTTTTTACTCGCAAATTATCCACCCACATTCTTCACACTTCCTCATTATTTAACTTAAGATTGTATATGTTATGTAGACCTACTTAGCTTTCGGCATCTCCTAAGTTTTCCTTCTAGGGTTACATCTCCACTCAGGAATTTCTATCAACTCTATTAAAGATACAAGTTCTATTCTTCACTCCTTTCTCTCATCTAAACACCAATCAAATACCCCTACGTGTGTGTATAAGTCACCCCTACACTTGGAAATTCAAATTAAGCAATCAACCCCTTGTCCGTTGTCCAAAGTACTAATTAGTTGGTGAATTTAAATGAAATTTGCTTACACATCCTTCATGCGACCGTTAATACTTCTTGAGGTACCAACGACCGATTACAAAATGCGCTTGCACTTTAAAGCGTACTTCCTAGTCTTTGCAACACCCAAGGCTTTAGCAGTGACTCCCAAACCAGTTGGTCTAAGGCACTAGGTGATGAAGCACCCTCGCTAAATATTTTTCTATTTTTACAGCCTTAAGTAATCACAAAAACCAGTGTCCATTTTTTTCTTTATTCACTTTTTTTTCTTTTTATTTTCATTGTACTAAGGACTTTAGACAAGAGCATTTCAAGGTATCTTCTACTATTCCAAGTTTCAAGGTGCGTGAATGTGCAAATTGTAAGGTATACATTTTCAGAATTTAGACTTAAGCTAGGAACTATTTTTCAGACTTATACTCTAATAAGAACATCAATACTCTTCTATTGTTTCGACTTAGCCCAAGAAGTGAACCCAAAATTTTCCTATTTCTAAATAAACTACAAGGCATATACTTTCTACCATTAAATTTTAAGGAATGTTATTTTTAGGGTTTTTAATTCACTAAGTCTAAGATCTAGTTATTCCTAAATAGTTAACTTATCTTTCAAACTCAAATCAAATATGGCCAAAATTGAATACAATATCTTTATAATTTTTGAAAATTTTCAATTTTTATGGGTTTTCAAATAAGTATGCAAATGCAATAAATATGTACAAATGAATGCGAAGGAAGAAGACGTACCGAGCGTACCCCCAAACTTGAACTTGACAGTGTCCTCACTGTCATGCTAAACCAAGAGGGTCAAAATATCGGCACTTCCCTGTTTATTTATTTATAATTTTTTTATATTGTTAAGAAAAAAAAAATATATATACAAAAAGGCCCTCCCCCAAACTTCATTTAAACTATGTTAGACATTACTGCCAAACTTTGCATAGACCAAAAGTCAATACCAACCAGTTGAAAAATTTATCAGTAAAGAGTATTGGTTGGTGGAAGAATAAGTTGTGGCGGTTCAAAAAGAATTGGGGAAGATAGAAGTGGTGGTATGGAAGGTATGGAGGGGAATAGACAGGAGGTGGTGATGAATCAAAACAAGAATGTGAATGATCAGCAATCAGTGGAATATTGGCATTCTCGTAGCTTATTAAAAGAAATGGGGGTGGTTCAACTTCTAAAAGAGGAGGTTGACTAACCACAATATCCCCAAAATGTTCCTGTGGGTCCTCTATTGACTTGGCATTATCCATCAATTTCATATGATATTCAATTATAAGGGAACTGATTTCCTCGATGTCCGCCATAGTCCAACCGAAAACTTGCCGCCTCTCTTGTAAGACTTTTAAAATAGCGTTCTCTTGCTCAAGGGCTAGAGAAGCCGATATGATAATGGGAAAGGTCTCATTCTCACCTATGTAAGCAAATCTAAAGTGAGACAGCAAGGGCGTGAGTTCGAGTTTCGGAGGCGAAAGAATCATTTCGGAATCTACCTCGAACTCAAAGGACTCTAACACAGGTTCGAAATCACTGCAAACAACCGATTCGGATGGCTCGACTAACTCATCCAAAAATTCAAAAGCCTCATATTCGGGCTGTGAGTCGTCATCATCTGAAAAAGTGAAACATTCATAATCAATATTGGTTGTGTCAACGGTGGTAGGCTCAAGGAGGGACGCACTAGTGGCGTCAACACTGTTTTCATCAAATAGAAATCTTTCAAGCTCACAGTCCTCCTGCGTGATTTCGTGAATAGAGCAAACTTCTCGTGTACTACTTTTAGGTACGGGGGGCAGACTTCCCATCTTATAAATATTGAACTCACTAGACATTTTCCCAAAGGATAAAGTCATGGAGCCATTGCGACAGTTTATCACAGCATTGGAAGTGGCCAAAAATGGTCGACCGAGAATCACCGGAATTTGGTTTCTTGGGTTAGCAATAGGTTGTGTATCCATAACAATAAAATCAACGGGGAATATGAACTCCCCAACTTTGATCAACACATCCTCTAGCTGACCCCTTGGATGGGTGATTGATCGATCAGCCATTTGGAGAGTACAACGAGTGGGTTTCAACTCTCCAACCCTTAATTGTTCGTACACGGAGTAGGGAATCAGGTTAACACTAGACCCAAGATCTAAGAGTGCTCGATTAATTTTCTTATCCCTAATTGTGATTGAAATCGTAGGACAGCCGGGGTCCTTTCGTTTTTGGGGTAAGGTTTGATGGTGGTTAATAGCATTGCTCACTGCACTAGCCACTAGCACTTTCTTGGGTACTTGAGATGCCTTTCTCTTCGAGGTGCATAAGCCCTTTAAGATTTTCGCATATGAAGGGACTTGTTGGATAGCATCCAAGAGAGGTATATTTATGCTAACCTGTTTAAATATCTCCACAATCTTCTCTACTTGTGCAGTCGGTTTATTGGGACTCAACCTGTTTGGAAATGGAGCATTTTGAAAATTCGTTGAGTCAAAAGTCTGTGGAGTAGAATATGGAGTAGGAACGGATCCCGGTGTAGATGTGTTCATGTTGTGAGCAATGGGTCCGTTCGAGCAAGAAGAAGTAGAGCCGTGTGAAGGGTAGAGAATAGGCTCTAAAGAAAAAGGTGAAGAAGAAAATGAAGAAGGGGAAGAAGACGATGGAGAAAAAGAAGAAGAAGACGAAGAACCGCCGGCGGGGATGTCATCACTAGTATCCACATTATTTTGCAACTCTCTTCCGGATCTCAACGTGGTCACCGTATTTACATTGTGATTGTGATATGCGTTTTGTGTGTGACCGGGATTTGGCAATGGTTGAGATGGAAGCCTTCCCTTTTCTCTCTCGCTCAATGCAGCAGTTAATTGTGCAATTTGTGCCTCAATAGATTTGATACTTTGATCGTGTGAGGCATTGTTATGCATCAAAGACTGAACATAACTTTCAAATCTTGCTGCGGATTCTGTAGATTGCTTGAGAAAAGCATCTAGACTTTTTTCGAGCGAGATAACCTTATCGTCATTTGGTTGAACCAAATTGTTCGTTTGATTTGTATAAGGTTGTTGTTGGAAAGGTTGCTGGTTTTGAGTTTGTGAGGGTGCTTGTTGTTGTTGTGGAGGAGGAGGTCTTTGAAAATTGTTATTCCCTTGGAATTGTTGATTTGAGTGACTCCTCCACCCCGGATTGTATGTCGAAGAGTACGGATCGTTTCGTTGTCGTTGCTGAAATGCAGCATTGACTTGATCCTGTCCTTGAGTAAATGTATTATAAGGACACTCTTCGGTTAGATGCGATGGATTCGAACAACAAGCACAAACAGTTCGTGTGGGTAGAGTAGGGGCAGGAGAAGACGATGAGATTTTTGTCTCAATGGCTTCTAGGTTTTTCATAAGTGAGGCCATATCGGCCTTCATAGCAATCGACATATCTATTTGATGTATGCCTGCCCTAGATTGACCAACTGAAGAATATGATGTGGTCTTGGTACTCTCCCACTGAATTGTTTGCTCACTAAGGTCCTCAAGAAACTGCCATGCTTCGTCACTAGACTTGGAGAGAAAATGACCTTGACATATTGTTTCTAGCAACTGCTTCGTTGCTGCATTCAATCCCTCGTATAATGTTTGGCAAAGTTGCCAACTTTCGATCCCATGATGAGGGCATTGAACAAGTAGGTCTTTAAATCTCTCGAAGCACTTCCAAAATGGTTCGGAAGGAAGCTGTGAAAATTGTATAATCTCGTTTCGGATTCTATCAGTTTTATGATGAGGGTAGAACTTTTTCAGAAAAGCTCTCACAAACTCGTCCCAATTTCTAATGGAATATGATGCGGTGCTGTATAGCCACTTCTGGGCTAGGTCACATAAGGCAAAAGGAATGACCCTTAGCCTTATTGCGTCATCACTTAATTGGGTTGTCTTCATCATGGCGCAAACGTTTTGGAATTTATTAATGAAAATATATGCATCTTCGGATTCCAAACCATGAAATTTAGGCAGCTTATTGATGAAATGTGGTTTTATTTCAAAATTATCCCCATTTGCAGGTGGGGGTGAAAGACATGTAGGTAAAGACGTGCGGACGGGGTAGAAGAGATCCTGGAGCGCAACTCGTGCGGGCGCTACAACAGGCGGTAGATTCGGGTTATTCGCACCTGGCGGAAGTGGAATCATTCCCGTCGGTATGGTATCGTTGGGGTTGAATCCCGACATACCTTCGAAAGAAGAGTTTGAAGGTGGAGGTAAGGAAATGGATGGAATGTCGACGAAGGGTTCGTCGAAGGGTTCATCGGTCGGTACCAACGAAACATGGACTAATCGGGCGTTAGTATTCCTAGTCCAATGTGACATACACTAAAGGAGTAGTGTAGTCAGAAAAGAATAGAAGAACAGAATGTGGGGGTAAGATAACGCCAGTGAAGGGAAGTGATGGAAGTGAGTTGCAAGTTTTTTTAGCGGCAAGTTGCAAGTTTTTGAAAAGATTTATATATTTTTTTTATTTTTGTGTGAGTTTTGCAAAGAGGTTTTTGAAAAAGGGCTCGTGACACAAATGTATCAACCACACATGCACAATCAGGCCTAGATCTAGGGTCGTCTAGGTCTGCTAGACAGCTCCTAACTAGGGCTAGAGATAGGACTTCAAACCGCCTCTTCACGGACAAATACGGCCAGGTAAGTGGGAAGGAACCACCACTACAGTAGGCCTAATTAATAACCACTAGCCTAGACACAGCAATGTCGGTTAGGATAAACGGCCGATGCCTATACTAGTCCTTTTCCTATTGAGCTCGATGTCCTTAGGTCTGAGTCTAGTCTTTTTTATTTAATTGTGGTCGATGCAAAATGCTTTAGGTGTTTTCTGGTGTCCTGGGAAGGGTGATGAAATCCCCACCCAATCTGAGTTTGGTCAATTAGCCTCTTAAGTCCAATTAAATTATGCAAAACAAAATTTCACTTGCATTCAATTTTAGCGCGGCGCAAAGAAACCTGCAGAAAATCTGTTATTTAGAAGGAGGAGAAAGACTCTTTACGCAAAGAATTCCTGCAGAAAAATTTTTACAGACAGAGATATGGAGGTTGCAGAGGGGAGAATAAGAGAACAAACAGTGCAAATTTTACACAGAGAAGAGCTCAAAGGGCGGCGGTTCCGCGGTCGGGGGTGCTCCTTGGCCACGGTTCTGCGGTCGGCTAGAGGGATCAGGCTCTGCAAAAATTTCTACTGCACCCTTGTTCCGGTCCTCCTCTGTTCTGATGTTCCAATTTTTGATTTTCCCTCTGTAAAATTCCAGATCCGAGCTTCCTCGCTATTCCTGCAAGATTCAAAAGATACACCCTTCAAACAGATCAAAATTGATAATTTTTGTATTTTTTTTTATATTTTCAGATTTTTATAAATTTTTTTTAAAATTTATATCAACCCGAAAATTCACAAAAAGAAATATTACGCCGTCCCCGGCAACGGCGCCATTTGATTATTGTCAAAAATATGAGTTTACCGCAATCAGAAACGGTGTCGCTTCGCAGCTAGCCGGTGAGTACGGGTCGATCCACAGAGACGGGTAAATTTCTTTTATGTGTTTTAACGAGTTGATTCAAAATGTCGTTTTGGTTGGTTTATAAAAATCAATAAAAACTGGATCTAATTAATCTAATTAAGAGTCTTGCTAGGGTTAGGCTTAGGGGAAGTTTTGGAGATTAACGTTTATCCTCACCGCTTTCAATGCCTTCTTTTTTAGATCTATTAGATGTTAATGTAATTATTAATAAAGTGGATCCTAATCTTTTGGGAAGATGTTTCTTCATCTAGATTTGTATCCTTCCTTTGTTGATAATTACCCTAACCCCCACGGAAAACGCGCGCAACCGGCCCTTTATACTACGGTTCATCGTTACCTCGAGGGGTAGGATGCCGCAGGGAGCGGTTGTGCTCGTATGCGTGGAGTTCTAATTCATTAGGTGAAAGTGGCAATGAAAGGGGTGAGAGATCTCATCTCTCAACCCTTTCCCTAAGGCTAACCCTAACAAGCGATGAGATTACTCGCTCATTAGGGTATGAGAAAGCATACTAATTAAAAGAAAGAAAGACATAATTTACCTTCCTAAGTTGACGGCTCCCTCCAAACAAGAAGAACAGATCTGAATTTATCTCTCAGAAAGTCTGAATTTTATTGATTGAAAAGAGGCATAGGGTTTTACAATTTTGAGATTACAATTTATAAGTAAACAGGAGAATTAGGGTTTCAGAGTCTCGCACATGCGCAATTACTGATTTGACCTCTAAAAATCCCAACACCCGAACCGTCGCGGCAACAGAAGAAAAATCCACCGACACGGGCATTATACGGCTGCGGATCCGCGGCATTGGTTGGCTTGGGCCGCGGATCCGCGGCCCTTTGGTGGTCTTGGGCCGCCAAACTTTTGGGCTTTCTTCAGTGGTTCTTGGGCACTGTATTTTTATATGTATTTTCTCTGTTGGGCTTCTGGGTCTTCTCCAGATCTTCAGTGAAAACTTGTTCGTATCTTTTGACCGTTCACTTGACATTTTGGACCTTGTACTGTTCTTCGTCTAGGCTTGACTAGGATTCGTCTAATAGTTGGTCAAAAGTCCCTTTTTCTGTTGTTTTGTGTCTTTTTCACTGTATCTGCTCCAGAAACCTGTATCCTGTAATATGCAACAAAATGCGTCAAGAGTACCTGTTTATTTATAAAAAGGATAAGAATAGGAGAATGATAAATGCAATATTATGGTCTGAACAATGCCGTGGTATATAATCTCACAACCATGTGCATCTGCGTGCACAATATCGAATCAAAATACTAAAAGTGTATGAAAACCATTCTAAAAGTATAAGTCAAATCACATGCATATCATAGGTATAGAATCAAAATCCACATCTCGAATGATATCTAATCAAAGTCAAGTGCTACTGTGGTGCACAAAATCTCAATCATGCAGATAAATCGCTCAAAATATCAGGCATGGAATCAAAATCAACATCTTGAATGTCATCAATCGAAGTCGAGTGCAACTGTGGTGCATAAAATCTCAATCTAGTGCAACTGTAAGCACATGTAAGCTATACCGAGTGCAAAAACCAAATCGAGTGCATACCACCTGCACAAAAATCAAATCAGCTGTATGCAATCCATGAAATCATAAACATGTGTAGCCAAGGCACAAAACCGAATCAAATGCAATAAACCTGCACAAATCATAAATCAACACAACGGTGTATAAAGCATATCTCAAGTGCAATAACTATGCACAAAACGTAAATACTCAGTAAGTGCAGCCATGGTGCACGAAAACAAAACCATAAAGACCAATCATCAAAACTCAAATCTAAGTGATATAAGCGTGATATTCAAATCACAACGCAAATCGCAACGAAAGACATTGAGGTACGCCTCCTACAATGTCGAAAAGTGTCGGTGCGCCCAAAACTGGCAGAGCAAGAACATCCGCTGCCTCCTTCTCACGGTCTGGGGCCTTTGGTCTCTAGGTCTTCATTTCTCTGTGGATTACCAATATTGCAATCCATTAGCTCATCGGCCCGGTTCGGTGTACTAACGGAAATGATCCGCTTTAGCATATCCTCTAAAGATCTCTGGCCAATTCTTATGGTCACTCATAACATGTCTTGTCGACGATGCTGAACTCTGGCCTGCTGGGCATGTGCAATATGACTGATCCTGGGTCCAAGTCTTCTCGTATAGTATCCCAGAAAGGTCCTGTTAAGGTCTTTCCCCAAATATCATTTCTCCGAACTGCCCAGAAGTCATTATCATTACTAAATCTATTTCTTGTTCCGAAACGGCTGCATACTCATCACGACTCCTCCTGGAAGATATATCCATAGTCAACGCCTCTGCTTGCATATCACATCTCTGATGTCAGCGGGGTGGAACGTCATCTTATCAAGATATCGTATGAACCTCTTGCTCCACTTTTCTCTAATGTCGATTGATTCGGAGTCGTCTCCTCGTGGCTGCATGAACTGCACTCCAACGGCTATACTCGTATCTAGAGTCTCCCAAGCAATGTATCCCATCCCATGATATCCGAATGATGTCGAACTTTTCGATCGATTCATCAAGGTTCCATAATCCCCCAAGAGCTCAACATCTTGGGTAGAGTTTAATAGTATCGAATATATGCCACAGCACCTATGGACCAGCCATAGAAGGGCAAACCCAAGCCTCACAAATGACACCGCTGAACTGCCGCAAACCCTAAGGTTCAAAGGCGTTCCATGGTTATTACGTCGAGTTAGGGTTTCATTCTTCTAGAGGGTCCATAGAATTACTTGCATTGTTTTCCAAATACTTTAAACTTGGAAAATGGGTTCCTGACATTCGATCGTCTATATCGACTCTCAACGTATCAGCGTGAAGTCGTCTCTAGCTGGAATCAATCAATCTGATGACCTCGCGTCTGGGTAGGCAATGAATCACATGTCCTAGTCTTTCATCATTGGTGACTAGCGATTCTTCTACCATATCTCGAAATATAACTCATGCGGCATTAGCTTCAAATATCTGGGGCGATATCTTTTCATTCACCGAAATCACTGGCTCATTCGTCCGCACGCTGAACAGTGCCTCAATCGTCAAAATAATATGTGCCTTGACGGTCATCACAATCTTGCTGGCCTCTATCAGTGGCTCAATCCTCTAGTGCTGATCTGCACGTCCGAGTAATCTTGTAACAGCGATCCATCAAACTCTCATGGCGTGAAAATACAATAAAACGACGCCTCTATATGCAATCTTATGTCCCTGGCATCATACCCTGGTCAGTCCTCGTCCGTGACGAGCTCGTGCTGACCGTAACTCTAGCCGTAGCTCTCTCTGCCCGTGTAACTGTGGTAACAAAACAATAACTGGTACTGATGAGGATAGATCATAGGAATGAATATAATACTGTGCAAAGAAATGTATATCCTAAGTCTTCTTAAGCGGAGTATCGTATCGTAAGTATGCCGCGTAACATACACACGGTATGTCACTCTACAAAAGTCACCTACTCCATCAACCAAGGGTTATCCTACACTCCGAAGGTAAAACCTAACGCTTTGATACCAACTTTGTCATGACCCGGAAAGTACGGAACATGACCGGCACTTAAATTATGAAACGTCTCGAGGCGTACATAATATAAGTAAGCCGAAACCCAGAAATCAAAACCAAAGAAACAGTAGAGTGAAGGGAAAACCAATTTAAATCAAGTAGTTCAGCAACATAAGCCGAAATATGCATTTTAAAATCTCAAGTCTTTTCTAAAAATTTCGGCAAAGTCTCCTTTGTAAAAACTGACCCTAAACAGGTACAAACCTGATAAAGCATATATATAATGAATAAAGGCATCCCCAAGCGGGAGCTAGCACTTCGTCTATCGACGGTCACAACCACACAAGCAATATAATATACAACGCCGAAGGGCGAGGATCAAAACTCAAAAGGAAACTCAAAACATCAGGAAAACCCATAATAATACAAGCGCGACTCTACGGTCGAAAGAATAAACATTGGTCTTCTATCTCTATCAAATATACAAGTTTGGTTGATGGAGTTTTACTAAATACAACTGAAATAAATAACTGTACAAAGGTGGCCACGATGCGAGTGAACCTATCGACCAAAGCAATCACTCGGAAGGAACAGTGTGCCAGCAACTGTAATGAAACCTATACGTCAAACCTACAAGAAACTGTGGCACAACGGGGGTGAGTTGCCAACTCGTGAGTAGTAAACATCACAGAGCAGAAATCGCATGTACGACGCTATCCTAGGTCATATCTGTTAGTGTATATGCCCTAGAGGCCATTACTGTATCATACTAGTTTGTATATTACTTAATGGAAGCTTGGGATATTCACAGTTGTATAGACAATTTTGCTCAAAATGGTAGTATGCTACTTGGTTTGTTTCTATTTTAATATGTGCATGTGTTTCTTTTAGCATATCGCCTATACACATTAGTGGAGCCCTTAGGATCTTTGCTTGATTACCAGCGTTGTGATGGCAGTCACACTAGTGGGGGCTGGGTAATCTACAAGCATATCCTTATACAGGTCCCTAGTCGTAGGATTATCGAGACAGGGCATCGATACTCCAGAGTAGACTAGTGTATACGCTTCTCATCCCAGGAGGGGAGATGGTCTGTCCCACAGCCATCAGTACGTCGTAATGGAGATAGTATGCAGGTGCTCGTTAGGTTACGAGTACACTGGACAGGACTCGCTGGGAACTGTTGGTTTGGTATTATACCTATCGTCAGTTATCAGTTCCCAGGTGACATGAGTACAGCATAGTCCGTTGACTTGACACTGTCACTTCACCTCGAGTGTGTTTCCACTGTTCTTAGATTACTACCCTACCACGGCTCAAATGAGTCGTGCAAACAGGTAGTAGTTGGGTGCAGTCCCGAAGCACTTGGGGGCAGTGAAGGTTAGACAGGATTCGTCTCTCCCGGTATTGGGGTTTGATATCACGTTGTGTCTAGGAGAGCCATTACACATAGTCGTCCCTGGCTAGGGAAAGCGAGAATTACTGGTATTGTTTCCAGTAGTTTCTCAGAGTGTTCTGGGCTACACTCTGGCACGACTTGTACCGCTATTAGGGGTCTGACATTTGCCGCCCCCTATGCCCGACATGCGATACTCATAGACGAACAGACCGGATAGTACGGAGATTGTTACATTCAGGCTCAATAGGAGTTCGGATGGGTTCACCTCATCAGTCTTCTTATCGGCATCTACCTGGGGACCGTTACATACAGCTAGTACCGCTTGCGACCTGTGGTTAAACCCACTGCCAGCGTAGTGTCGAGTCTTTAGAGTCCCACACAGAAGGCTATTCGCCTTTGGGCAAAACAGAGTAGAGGTCGCATGGTTTTGCGACAGGGTTCGTTCACATCCGCGCACTTGTGCAAGTTTGGTGTTCGGGCAGTTATTACTAGAGGGCTTTGGTTTAAGCCATATCCTAGTATATGTTTTGGGATTAGTTTTATCTCATTGTATTCGTGTTCCTCGGAACACGGATGCGGCTGTGTATGCGCAGTTGATAGAGGCAAAGGCAGAGGATTCTCATTAGGGTTGTTGACCGTTGACTTTTTTCTGAACCCTAATGAGAATAAGAAATATGATTAATAATATTAATTAAGTTTGATTGTGCCATGGTTTAGTTGAACATTTGACTTTTGTTGACTTGTTGAATTTGTTGACCGGTTGACCATTGTGGACTTGTTGACCATCATCATTTCATTTCAATGATGCTTCTTGTTCTTTGCAAATTGCATTAAATGCATGAAATGATAATGGTCATTGAAACTAACCATCACAATTCTTAATTATTATTATTATCATCATTATTCTTTCTTTTGTGAGCATGGTTGTAAAAAGTCAAGCTGATCTCACTTGCTCACTCTCTCTCATCAAAGCTCATCCTCTTCCTCTCTCTCAAAGCTCTCATGTCTCATGTGTTGAGAACCATGAGCTATTGAGTTAAAACCACCATCACTCTTCTCTACTCACTCTAGAGTTCTAGGTTTAGCAAGCCAAGCACTTTAGTTGCCTCTCAGTTGAGGTAGGAGCTCAAGGTAGAGGCTTTCGGGTGGATCCTTCTTCGACAACACGGAGACCACGAGGTGGAGCCATTCCAACCACTCCAAGGAGCAAGAAGAGAAGGAGTTCAAGACCTAGGTATAACCCTCTAACATAGTAGTTAAACTTGTAGTTAGTTTGCTAGGTTTTTGTTTAGCAAAGATCCTCTTTTCTAGTCCATGTTACCTTGTCATAAAAAATCATTTTTTACCGTTTCCGCCTCCCCGTAAGAACCGGGGTGGGCAACGTGAACTTACAGTGGTATCAGAGCCTAGCTAAACAACAACTAGCATGCTAGCAAAGTATTTAGAATTTTGATCTGAGAAAAAATCGCAAAACACGTCCGAAAACTGAACTTTCTGCCGATTTTTAAACTGCTCTAAAAATAATTCCACACATCTTAAAAATCGGCTCAGGGTTTTCTAAAAACACACAGCAAGAACGAGCCAGTGACTCGGTCAACTCACCGCGGAACCGCGGCCAAACCATGCATTTGGCCGCGGATCCGCGGCCGAGTTGAATCGGCCGCGACTCGGATTTGCTGCATTGTGTTCAGTGTTCTGTTTTAGGATTTTTAAAATATTCTGTTTCTGCCCGGAATTTCCAGAGAACAAAGTCATGTTTGGGGTAGTTACAAATCCGTATATTTGATCGAAATTCTTTAGACTTTTGCTAAATGGTTATATCTATGATGTGATATATGCACTGAACGTCGACTAATCGCTATACGTCGATTAGTGGGGCTTGTGCATATCTGTGATCTGTAATGTTGATGGATTGTGTATATGAATTCGTTGTATTGTCGCGGATGAATAGCCGGGGGTTGTGAGATGAGAGTTTTCTTTATCTTTCATTTGATGTAATATGTAAATTGATGTTATATTATTTCTATGGCCGCACATCCGGGATAAGGTTATAGCCGCCATTGTATATTATTTCTTATACTGTTTTTGCTCCTAGGATAGACCCAAGGTAGGGTGCACAAACTACCGGGTACCTCGAAGTGCCGAGTGGCATACTCACGTTGTTGAGGGAGATTGCTTCACTTCGGGTACTTGGCGGGTAGTTTGCCGCACCCGTAGGGGTCTAGGGTGGGGTTTGGCTATTCATCGCAACCGTGTAATCCGTCTTTCGTTGCAAGCTTGAACGAAAAATGGATTCCTAGTATATCCAATGTGTTCTTCTGTGATCTGGAATGGCTATCATTGCATCTGACGAATGTATATATATCTATATATGATATCTAGTAGGCGTTACTTATGTTTTGCATCCGCGCTAGTCCAGCCCCCGCTCTCTCGTTAGTTAAGTAACCTAACGGGTAATGACGGGGCCCCGTGTCGAATGCGGATAGCATAAGCGTACGTCGTATTTTCTTTGTTTTCTGCAATGGTAGGATTAAATGATGGGACATATTAAATTAATGCAAGAAAATAAACCAAAGTAAAGTCGTTGGAACAATTTCAAAACCACTCGGTTTCTTTTCAAAACAACTTTTAAACGCGGAGCTTAAACCACTCCTTTTAAAAGCTATCACGTTCCATCGATTATATCAGGTTCACTACGTTCACGGTTTTGCCAAAACCATTCGTAGCCCTCCGTCATATCAGTTAAATATTCAGTAGTATTCAAGCTATGTATTTTGACATTCGCCAAGGCATAGTGATTGGTAGTTGCTGGATATTTATATGTAGCATAGATAGATGCGTTGGTTTGGGACAGTCGTACTACTATTTTGGCCTTCGTCAAGGGTATGTACGGGTGGGTTCAAATTAACCTGGATAATGACGGGTAGAATTTGATATGTGACTTATGATATATTGGCCTTCGTCAAGGTCATAAGAGCATGGGGCAAAAATTCCACATCGGGAGTTTCTTAAGAAACAGAAACTTGCTAGCACTGCATACCATTTGGAGTGTGATAATTCTGTTAAGATTCCTTCAGTTTTATCATACGATGATATTTGGATCCCGATCCTACTGTGAGTATATGCTACTCCTCGGGAACTTTCTCACTTAACGATCAATGCTATAAACCAAGTAGGTTTCTAGAAAGGTGTTAGCGGGGCGACGCCCACAGGGAAAAGAGGTTATTTAATTAAGGAACTTCGCGAAAGCGTTGGAAAACCTCCCTCGAAGAACCAACACTGGCCTGGCTGAACGGTTAAGAAAGTATTGTACGGTGAGATTGATCCCGACTAATTCCTCTTTTATGGTTTGAGGAAGGATTCGAGAAACAGTGAGAGCCATCCTGTTTAGATAAATTAAAAACCAATCTAAACTTGAAAGAGCATCATGCTGAGTGTTTTGTTCTCTTTCTCTTAATTGCAGCGACCCAGTGACCAGACATAGGTTACATCTAGATAAAATGACTGAATCTGACTGTTATGACTGGCAAAGGTCTGTCCAGATGTCCATTACCCATGACAAGCTGGGACACCTCCTAACTAATCAAACCCCTGCCGTCTCAGGACCAGTTTCCCCTGTCATGGATATTGATATTCGTAAGACATCGGAAAAAGACTGTGCGAATGCCAAGTGCCTCGTGTTGGCCTCAGTTGATGGTGCATACCAGAGGCAGCATGAGAAGATGGACATAGCTTCTGTCTTCCTCCATAACAAAGATTTATATGGAGAGCAATCTCGTATCGCAAGATATGAGACCTCGAACGAATTGCTTCAAGCGAGGTTGGCTTTCGGGTCATCTGTAGGGGACAACGTCCTTACAGAGACTAGCTATTTTGATCAGCTTACGGACCTGAAGACCACATTGAAGAACGGGTTGAGTACTGACTTGATTCTACAGTCTCTGCCCTCTATTTATACCCTGAAGGAAACCAGGGAAGAAAGGGGAAGGGAAGGGTAAAAGTTTTGGGACTAGATGTAGTAAAGGAGGGACATTCCTATTGTTACGGGAATGAACATTGGCAGAAGGATTGCAGGGCTAGAAAAGCCAGTAGCCAGGATTCAAAGCATGTTGAGGCTTCGGCTTCGGGTGTGTTTGTAATTGAAAACTGTATGTCAATTAACCCTACTTCCTGGGTATTGGATACCGGATCAGGATCTCACATCTGTAATTCATTACAGGCTCTGAGAAACCGTAGAGTAATCAGGATAGGTGATATGACTCTCAGGGTTGCCAACGGAATGAGCGTGGACGCTGAATCCGTAGGGGAATATCTCCTTGGATTGACAAGTGGGCAGATATTGATTATGCGAAACTGTTTGTATGTACCTAGTATGGCTTGTAATATCATATCTGTATGCTTACTTTCTAAGGAAGGATATGATTTTACTTTTGTAAGCGATGTGGTCCACATCCACCTAAATCAAGTTCTGATTGGGTCAGGTACATTAAAAAACGGAATTTACGTACTGAATCAAGCTCAGGTTTTCAATGTCCAGAACACACTTAAAAGAAAGTCTCCAGAATTAAATCAGGCTTTCTTATGGCATTGTAGACTAGGTCACATTAATGAGACACAGTTAACAAAGTTACATAAAGAGGGATACTTGAATCCGTTCGAGTATCAGTCTTATGCTATTTGTGAATCTTGTCTCATGGGAAAGATGACAAAGACTCCATTTACTGGACACAGAGTAAGAGCGAGCGAGCTCTTAGGACTCATACACAGTGACGTGTGTGGTCCAATGTCGACACATGCGCGAAGTGATTATTCATACTTCTTTACTTTTACGGATGATTTCTCTAGGTATGGACATGTCTTCTTGATGAAGCATAAATCCGAGGCCTTTGAGAAATTTCGGGAATACAAGAATGAAGCTGAAAAAAAAATAGGCAAAAGTATCAAGACACTGAGATCTGATCGAGGTGGTGAATACTTAAGTGCCGAGTTTCTGGACTACTTAAAAGAGAATGGAATTCTCTCTCAGCTTACTCCTCCATACACACCACAACACAACGGTGTATCTGAAAGGCGGAATCGAACCCTATTGGATATGGTTCGTTCCATGATGAGTAAGGCTGAGTTACTGCGATCCTTCTGGGCTTATGCACTAGAATCAGCTGCATATCTTTTGAACAAGGTTCCCTCTAAGACTGTGCCTACCACACCATATCAGATGTGGTGTGGGAAGAAACCCCATCTTCAATATCTGAAGATATGGGGATGTCCAGCTTTTGTTAAAAAGCAGCATGCGGACAAATTTGAGGCACGCTCAGTACTGTGTAAGTTTATGGGATACCCAAAGAACTTCAGGGGGTATCTTATCTATTATGTAGAGGAACATAAGGTTTTTGTTTCTCGTCATGCCTACTTTCTGGAACATCAGTTTTTAGAAAAAGGAACAAGTGGGAGCGCAATAGAACTGGAAGAAATTCCAGAAGCACAAGCTATTACTCAAAGCTTGGAAGAGCCAGAAGTTTCAAGAGAACCGGACATACTAGCGCCACTCCGCAGGAGTAGTAGGCAGTCTCATCCGCCTGAGAGATACTACGGTTTTCTCATAGACGGAGATAGAAAGGATTGCACCATTGATTATGATGAGCCTACTAGCTTCCAGCAAGCCATTCAGAGTGGTGACTCAGTAAAATGGCTTGATGCAATGCGGACTGAGATGGAGTCCATGTATACCAACAAAGTTTGGACTTTGGACTTTGCTCCAGAAGGGGTAAAACCCGTAGGCTGCAAATGGATCTTCAGAAAGAAGATTGGTGTAGATGGGCGGGTTGAAACCTATAAAGCTAGACTTGTTGCAAAGGGTTTTCGTCAAAGACCTGGTTTGGACTATAACGAGACTTTTTCTCCAGTGGCTATGCTCAAATCTATTCGGATCCTTCTTGCCATTGCTGCCTTCCACGATTATAAGATCTGGCAGATGGACGTAAAGACGGCTTTCCTAAATGGAAATTTGGAAGAGTGCGTCTATATGGATCAGCCGGAGGGATTCATTCAGAGTGGGAGCAACGGTAAAGTGTGCAAGTTGCTTAAGTCCATCTATGGACTGAAGCAGGCATCGCGGAGTTGGAACATCTGCTTTGATGGTACTGTCAAAGAATTCGACTTTATGAAAATACCAAATGAACCATGCATTTACAGTAAGATTGTAGAGAGAACTGTGGTATTCCTCATCTTGTACGTGGATGACATTCTCCTAATAGGAAATGATATTCCTATGCTACAGTCAGTCAAAGGATTCTTGTCACAGTGGTTCTCCATGAAGGACCTGGGCGATGCTAAGTACATTCTGGGGATCCAGATCTATCGTGATAGATCTAAGAGGATGTTAGGACTTTCTCAGTCCAGGTACAACGACACCATACTGAAACGATTCGGTATGGAAGATTCAAAGCGCGGTAATCTACCGGCTTGTCACGGAATCACCCTCTCCAAAGATATGTCTCCCAAGACTGATTTGGAAAGAGCTCGCATCTCATCTATACCCTACACATCAGCGGTAGGCTCTATAATGTATGCGATGTTGTGTACCAGACCAGATGTAGCATACGCATTGAGCGTTGTAAGCCGGTATCAGTCGGACCCAGGGGAAAAACACTGGTTAGCAGTAAAGAACATTCTCAAGTACCAGAGAAGGACTAAGGAGATGTTCTTGGTGTATGGAGGAAATGACCTCCAGATCGAGGCCTTTGCTGACTCCAGCTTCCAGAGTGACAAGGACGACTCCAAGTCCATGTCAGGTTATGTCTTTACCCTCAATAGAGGGGCGCTTTGCTGGAAGAGTTCCAAGAAGGAGACCGTTGCTGACTCAACTATGGAAGCGGAGTACATAGCTGCTTGTGATGCCGCAAAGGAAGCAGTCTGGATGAAGAAGTTCCTCATGGAGCTTCAGGTGGTTCCTACCATTGTTGATCCAATACTGCTGTATTGTGACAACAACGACGCTATAGCTTTAGCGAAAGAACCCAGGTCCCATCAGAAGTCCAGGCACATTTTGATGCGGTATCACCTGATCAGGGAGATCGTTGACCGCCGGGAGATCGAGGTGAAGAGAGTAAATTCAGAGAATAACACTGCAGATCCATTCACGAAGGCCATACCCCAGACTCAGTTTGAGCGGCTGATCAAGATGATAGGTCTTCGATACGCCAGTACATGGCCTTAGTGCGAGTGGGAGATTGTTAGTGTATATGCCCTAGAGGCCATTACTGTATCATACTAGTTTGTATATTACTTAATGGAAGCTTGGGATATTCACAGTTGTATAGACAATCTTGCTCAAAATGGTAGTATGCTACTTGGTTTGTTTCTATTTTAATGTGTGCATGTGTTTCTTTTAGCATATCGCCTATACACATTAGTGGAGCCCTTAGGATCTTTGCTTGATTACCAGCGTTGTGATGGAAGTTACACTAGTGGGGGCTGGGTAATCTACAAGAACATCCTTATACAGGTCCCTAGTCGTAGGATTATCGAGACAGGGCATCGATACTCCAGAGTAGACTAGTGTATACAATTCTCATCCTAGGAGGGGAGATGGTCTGTCCCACAGCCATCAGTACGTCGTACTGGAGATAGTATGCAGGCGCTCATTAGGTTACGAGTACACTGGACAGGGCTCGCTGGGAACTGTTGGTTTGGTATTATACCTATCGTCAGTTATCAGTTCCCAGGTGACATGAGTACAGCATAGTCTGTTGACCTGACACGGTCACTTCATCTCGAGTGTGTTCCCACTGTTCTTAGATTACTATCCTACCGCGGCTCAAATGAGTCATGCAAACAGGTAGTAGTTGGGTGCAGTCCCGAAGCACTTGGAGGCAGTGACGGTTACACAGGATTCATCTCTCCCGGTATTGGGGGTTGATATCGCGCTGTGTCTAGGAGAGCCATTACACATAGTCATCCCTGGCCAGGGCAAGCGAGAATTACTGGTAGTGTTTCCAGTAGTATCTCAGGGTGTTCTGGGCTACACTCCGGCATGACTTGTACCGCTATTAGGGGTCTGACGTTTACCGCCCCCCTAGGCCCGACATGCGATACTCATAGAAGAACAGACCGGACTGTACGGAGATTGTCACATTCATGCTCAGAAGGAGTTCGGATGGGTTCACCTCATCAGTCTTCTTATCAGCATCTACCTGGGGACCGTTACGTACAGCTAGTACCGCTTGCGGCCTGTGGTTAAACCCACTGCCAGCGTAGTGTCGAGTCTTTAGAGTCCCACACAGAAGGCTATTCGCCTTTGGGCAAAACAGAGTAGAGGTCGCATGGTTTTGCGACAGGGTTCGTTTACATCCGCGCACTTGTGCACGTTTGGTGTCCGGGCAGTTATTACTAGCGGGCTTTGGTTTAAGCCAGATCTTAGTATATGTTTTGGGATTTGTTTTATCTCATTATATTCGTGTTCCTCGGAACACGGATGCAGGTATGTATGCACAGTTGACAGAGGCAGAGGTAGAGGATTCTCATTAGGGTTGTTGACCGTTGACTTTTTTCTGAACCCTAATGAGAATAAGAAATATGATTAATAATATTAATTAAGTATGATTGTGCCATGGTTGAGTTGAACATTTGATTTTTGTTGATTTGTTGACTTTGTTGACCGGTTGACCATTATGGACTTGTTGACCATCATCATTTCATTTCAATGATGCTTCTTGTTCTTTGCAAATTGTATTAAATGCATGAAATGATAATGGTCATTGAAACTAACCATCACAATTCTTAATTATTATTATTATCATCATTATTCTTTCTTTTTTGAGCATGGTTGTAAAAAGTCAAGCTGATTCTCACTTGCTCACTCTCTGTCATCAAAACTCATCCTCTTCCTCTCTCTCTCAAAGCTCTCATGTCTCATGTGTTGAGAACCATGAGCTATTGAGTTAAAACCACCATAACTCTTCTCTACTCACTCTAGAGTTCTAGTTTTAGCAAGCCAAGCACTTTACTTGCCTCTCGGTTGAGGTAGGAGCTCAAGGTAGAGGCTTTCGGGTGGATCCTTCTTCGACAACAAGGAGACTACGAGGTGGAGCCATTCCAAGCACTCCAAGGAGCAAGAAAAGAAGGAGTACAAGACCTAGGTATAACCCTCTAACATAGTAGTTAAACTTGTAGTTAGTTTGCTAGGTTTTTGTTTAGCAAAGATCCTCTTTTCTAGTCCATGTTGCCTTGTCATAAAAAATCGTTTTTTACCGTTTCCGCCTCCATGTAAGAACCGGGGTGGGCAACGTGGACTTACAATATCAAGTAATATACTTAATAAATTTCCTGATATATCTACATATAAGTGCGATACCACGTGCTCGTGTCCGTACCTCAGATAGCAATATATCAGATATATGATGTATGAATGCATTAAGAATGGAAACAGAATATATCATGAGGGAGACAACTGTTTTCTTTAATCAATGATATTTCTATATGTATATCAATCAAGTATCATCAATGAAATCAACAGAGAAATCAGTCTCAAGCTTCGACACAAAACATAAATCTCAGTATCTCAATATCAAATCTCAATATCTCTGTATCTCAAATCTCAATATCTCGATCTCAATATCTCAAATCTCAATATCTCAATACCTCGGGCTCCGTCAGTCCGGATCGGCCCATATCATCAATCACACGACCACGTACGGTATCCTCCGAATATCGGCCGCGCCAAGTAAAATCACCGGTAGGCGGTCTGCCCCTGCCAGGCTCATCATCCACCATGAAATCATGCACCCTCGCCCCGGGGTACCATACCGGGTCCACCATGTATCCCAGACGGTTCATTCTACTCCTCGAAATGGGTCTCGAAATCCAATAGCTATCATGAAAACTCATGGTGGACGACTCATACATCTTGAGAAAACCGAAACTTGCATTTTCAAAAGAGAGAGAGAAGTTTATATATATTTTTGCGGTTTTTCCTCAAATCCTGAAATCTCATGAAAATCCGAAATCCAAAATATTGAGTAAGTAAACAGTGAATATCGGCATAAATCTCTATAATACTACATGACCAGTGAATATATGAATGCATCTGATATCATGCAATTAATGCAATAGTTATACTAGCATATGGAAGCTATAACATATCGCAACTATCAACTAGCAAGCTATGTCAATGAATAGTAATTTCTAAAGTGTACGTGACATGGCAATTACCGATGATGATGTGTGTGAGCCAGCAAGAAGGTGTACGTGGAACATACGCATCATCGGTAATGGTGCTGGTGTCCTGACAGCAGGGTTTCATGATAATTACAGATAACATATGTACAGGCATGCGATGCGATGAAACATCATGAATATACAGAAAGTCATGTAGTAACAGCAACACTGAAAAATATACCTACCCAAAATACGAGTCTGTAACACCTTAGGATGTGTTTAGTGACTATTATATTAAAATAAAGGGTTTTTAATAAAAAGTTTACCAAATCGTGTTTCAAGTATTTTTCCTAATTTAATAAATATTTTCCAAAAAATTTCCTAGGCTTGCACACACATGTGCATGTAAAATAGGGTTTTTAAATGAGGTAATACCATGATTAGTAACCATGGTGGGTTAATCATGGGATTATGCCTTTTGGGTTTTAATTAAGTTTAAATTAGTTGTTTAATGGTTACTTTAATTTGAATTTCCTTTGGGTGTTGACTTGAGAGAGAGAGAGAGAGAATGCATCATGGCAAAAGCCATGCTTGCATTTAAAGAGGAGAGAGAGTAGAGGGGTTGACAATTAGAGTTATGATTCCTCTCATTCTTTTGTTGTTTTCTCTCAACCTCACTCACACACACACACACTTACCTCCACAGCAGCAGCAGCAGCAACCATCTCAGCAGCAGCAAGAAGCAGCAACAACAGCAACAGAGAGCAGCAACAGCAGCAACAGTGAGCAGCAACAACAGCAGTGAGCAGCAGCAACAATAACTCCAGCTACAGCTCCTTCCCTCCACTCCTTCTTCTTCATCCAGCTTCCTAGGGTCGAGAGTGGGGTATACTTCTTGAACTTACTCCTTAGTTTACTTGTTTAGTATAGTTTTGCTTCGGTTGGTGTTTATTTGGTGCGTTTTAGTGCGATATGTGGTGATTAGTGGGAACCATGACCGAGTGAAGTATGTTTTGGTGTCAATAAGTTGCGGGAGTGTTGTTAGGGCCTTATTAACCTTGCTTAACCCCCCATTGCACTAAAATACCACCCGATCCCTATTTGATTCAAATTCAACGTTTTTAAGCAAAATTGAGTTTCCGTAAACTGCTATCGACCCGTTGAGTTCAGATTAATTTTGAGAAGACTAAAATATGTTGGTTAAGTGCTGATCCCCCTGGTAGAACCCGACCCCCTAATTCTGTACAGTGGCCGCCGAAAAATTCGATCTGGCCGCAATTTGCTGCCAGATAGGTAGGGTTTAGGTTGGGGTTTGGTCCTATAGGTGTCTGCTGCAACCCTTAGACTCATGGCATGTGTAATTTTAATTGATTCTTGCTGCAGAAAAATCTGGGGCTAAATACCTGTTTTTTCGTATTTCTAAACCTTCGCGACACGCGTGATACGCGTGTGGGTTTGGGGTTTCTGCGTATCGCGACGCGTTAGGGTAGTTTCAGGCGCGTGATCACACGTTTTAGCGTATCGCGCACACGCGCGATTGGTTTGCGACACGGGTTTCTAGTTTGACCGTAATATCACGTTTTTATGGATTTGAGCTTATGTGTGATATATATTGTATGATTCTAGGTTCGCAGGCGAGTGAGACGGACGTTGCGAAGAAGGGGAAGCAAGTCATCGGCTACACTTAGCGCGAGACTTCGATGAGTAAATTTAACATCTACGGGGATATCGCCCGCATGGCGTTCTACGTCAGGGCTGATAGGACCTTATAACTACATTTACATACATTGACTGTTCATGGCTACTATTTAGTGCATAATGCATTCCCTGCTATATGTATATAAACACTAGAATTGATAGAACACCGCACCCTTACCGACAGTTCATGTTGCACGAGCACTACCCTGCATGTTAAACACACCGTTACAATTGCCATGATATTCATACTTGATGCATGTATCACACCGGATCATTATGCTGTAGCTTATCTTTTACGTGACTTGACATGATATTCATACTTGATGCACATATCACATCACCTTTACATGCATGTTGGTTGGGATTACATGTGATTTCTGGATTTGGGAACCATGGCCTTTTCAAATATGTAATCATTTAAAAACCCGGTTCCCTTGATATGATATTGCGGTGCGCCCACCCTGTGATTTCTCGGTGCTAGAGTGGCATATTGAGAGAGGGCTGACCCGGAGTGACGGATGCCCGATATATTGAGAGAGGCTGACCCGGACTGACGGATGCCCGATATACTGAGAGAGGGCTGACCCGGACTGACGGATGCCCGATATACTGAGAGAGGGCTGACCCGGACTGACGGATGCCCGATATATTGAGAGAGGGCAGACCCGGACTGACGGATGCCCGATAGAGGAGGATTTGCGTGTCGATGCTAGACACGAGTATTTATGATATTTGGGTGCCGATGTTGGGCACTCGTGATTCTCAGGGGTGTACAGGATTTGAGGGCCGATGGGAGTGCCGGCGTCTGGGTTGTTAGGATTTGCGGTATATATATATATATATTTATTCCACCTTGAAATTCCGTGTAGACGTTATATTCCCCTGCTCAGCATTCATGATTGCATCTCATCTTGTAGTTATATCACCTGATAGAGGACTTGCATGATTATTGTGTATACTGCTTACCTCGCATTGATATCATCTGCTGGCATATGTTAGAGTAGCGCAGTACGTGCATGCTCGCGATTACCTTTATATGTTATTTCTATTCACGAGTTGGCAACTCACCCCCGTTGTGCCACAGTATTTCCAGGTTGCCCTTCAGAGTAGTCGCGGCAGGCTGCCTTTTGCATCTTTTGGCTACAGATACCACTATAGTTGGTGTGAGAGCTGTTTTGCATTCTAGGTGGGTTGTGGTATCTGATTACTTTTATTGTACTCCTTTTGTATCTAGAATTCTCCATCTACCATTTATGTACTGGACTTAGATACTGTGTGAGGACGATGATGTATATTTTGTATTCTGGTGTCGAGCTCGTGGGAGTCGACTGTTTTTACATGCAGTTTATATTCTGTGATGTTTACTTATTGCTCATTCTTCGCTACGGCGTCGTATATTACTCTTGTGATGATGGTTTCCTCCGTTGGGCGTGATTGCTTCCGTTTGGGAATGTTTTGTTTCATTATATCTCATTTTCACTCATATCCTCTTTTATACCCGGTCTCGGGGCTACTTTTACAAAGGAAATGCTTCCAAAATTATTTAAATGATTAAGTAACTCTAAAAGAACTTATTGAATTATTTAAGGTTTTCTAAATGCTTTAACTAAATGCTTTCAACACTCACTATTTTAAATGGTTTTGATTTCTGGGTTCGGCTTACTTAGTCGCGTTACGCCTGTAGACGTAGCGTGGCTAAGTGCCGGTCACGAGTCGAAATATTTGGGTCGTGACAAAGTTGGTATCAGAGCATAGGTTTTACCTTCGGAGTGTAGGATGACCCTGGTATGATGGAGTTGGTAGCTGCAGCAGGGTAGCGTAGCGTGTGCATGTTCCACGGCATACTCACGACACGGTACTCCGCCTACGCGACCTTAGGACTTGTTGATTTAAATTTCTTCTTGAGTATATACATTCTTGTGATTCGATTTCCGTATCCTTATCGAATCCTATTGTTCCTTTCAGCCATTATGCCGCAAAAGACTACGAGGGCACAGAGAGCGGCCGTGAGGGCCGAGATTCGAGTTGACTCGTCCGAGACGAGGACTGATCTGGGCAGTACACCGGTTGTGCCCGAGAAGGCTGTTCCTGCCGTGACAGATCAGACTGCTATGTTAGGGGCTGGTGTGCAGGAGATATGCCAGACGATGGGATCCAGTATGCAGGAGATGCGCCAGATGATAGGATCGCTAGTTGAGACACTTCGAGCACAGCGACCAGAGGTAGCTCCACCCGCCGCAGGTACCGCGATGGTACCGACCGCACAGCCAGTTGCCCCTGCAGCCACTGAGGTGATTACTGTATCGTTATCAGAGTTTATGAGGCTGAAGCCTCCGGTTTTCACAGGCACCGATGTGGCTGAGGACCCATAGTCTTTCATTGATAGGATGGTGCGGATATGTCGTTCCCTCAGATGCGCAGATGCGAGATGGGTTGAGTTCGCGAGCTTTCACCTGGAAGGTCTTGCGCAGAAATGATGCGAATCAGTCGAGAAGGGTAGAACAGCAGGTCTTCCTCCTGTGACCTGGACCGAGTTTGTGGCGCTATTCCTTGCCCGTTTTCTTACCCAGAGTGTGAGGGATGCCCGAGCACGCAGATTTGAGTCCTTGCGCCAGACGCCAGAGATGTCAGTGGCAGAGTACGATGTGCTGTTTACTGAGCTATCAGTTTATGCTCCGTACCTAGTGGCTACTGAGGAGTTGCGAGTCAAGAGATTTGTCCGAGGCTTGCTTACACCCCTGTTTCTGGCGATCAGCGCACAGCATTACGAGACATATGCAGCAGCCGTAGACGCAGCCCTATTGGTCGAGGAGCGCCTTGCTGAGACTTCAGCGGTTCCAGAGCCGAAGAGAGTTCGTGCGGATACATCAGCGCAGAGACAGCCTTTTCGGCGCCGTGATAGACGTATTGCAGGCAGCAGAGATTCAGGGCGGGACCAGTTATTCAGTTCCTATCCCCAGGAGGGTAAGCGGTCATCGTCGGGATGTTTTCGCTGCGGGAGTTCTTATCATCGTCTACGAGATTGTCCTGAGTTACCCCGGAGGGAGGTAGCAGCATCGCATGTTACATTACCACCTTCACCACCCCAGACGGCATTGTCGATAGTACCTACTGTTACTCCGCGTCAGACGCATGCACAGAGAGGTTGTGGTCGCGGAGGATTTGTTCATAGAGGACGAGGTGACCGAGGCAGAGGGCAGCCAGCGGCCGGCAGGGGACAGTTAGTTGCTGGTGGAAGGCAGGCACGAGTTTTTGCCTTGACGCATCAGGACGGGTAGGCATCCAATGCGGTGGTTTCAGGTATCCTTCCAGTATGTTCTGTTGATGCACACGTGTTGTTCGATCCCGGATCCACACACTCGTACGTATCCACACACTTTGTGCTGAGTTTGGGTAGAGAGTCCAGTTTGCTTGATCAGCCGCTTGTTGTGACCACTCCTGTGGGAGAGTCGTTTGTTGCTAGGCATGTGTTCCGATCCTGTACCGTCTGTATTGGCGAGAGAGAGAGAGAGAGTTGCCTGTCGACTTGATCCTTCTGGAGATGTTAGACTTCGACGTTCCTTTGGGCATGGATTGGTTAGCCACGTGCTACGCTTCTATGGACTGCCGCGAGAAGAGAGTTAGATTCTGTTTCCCCGGCGAGTCGGTTTTTGTTGTGTTGGGGACCGTGGTGCCGCCCCTCACAGTGTGATTTCTTCTTTTCGCGCTGGACAGCTTTTGAGGAAGGGATGTCAGGGACTTCTCGCTTATGTTTGCGATGCTAGTGCTACACAGGTTCCATTGGATCAGGTTCTGGTTGTTAGCGAGTTTCCTGATGTGTTCCCTGACGAGCTTCCTGGGCTACCGCCCGAGCGCGACATTTCTTTCTGTATTGATTTGGTTCCTGGCTCGGGGCCTATTTCCATACCGCCTTATCGGATGGCCTCGGCGGAACTTCGAGAGTTGAAGGGTCAGTTGCAAGATTTGCTGGATAAGGGACTTATTCAACCCAGTGTTTCTCCTTGGGGTGCTCCAGTCCTGTTTGTCAAGAAGAAGGACGGCAGCTTGCGTCTGTGTATCGACTACCGCCAGCTGAACAGGGTGACAGTGCGGAACAGGTATCCTTTGCCGCGCATCGATGATTTGTTCGACCAGCTTCATGGGGCAGGGTACTTTTCGAGGATCGATTTACAATCGGGCTATCATCAGCTGCGGGTTCGACAGGAGGACATTCCCAGGACAGCTTTCCGTACGCGCTACGGCCATTATGAGTTTTTGGTGATGTCGTTCGGACTCACCAATGCGCCAGCAGCATTCATGGACTTGATGAACCGTATTTTCCGGCCATATTTAGATCTTTTCATCATAGTCTTCATTGACGATATCTTGGTGTATCCCCGAAGTAGTGAGGAGCACGAGCAGCACCTGCGGATCACACTGCAGATTTTGAGGGAGCACCAGCTATATGCGAAATTCTCCAAGTGTGCTTTCTGGATAGACAGCGTAGACTTCTTGGGGCATGTGATTTCACGAGACGGTATATGTGTAGACCCGAGGAAGATCGAGGCCGTTCAGCGTTGGCCCAGGCCCACATCGGTTACGGAGATTCGCAGCTTTTTGGGGTTGGCCGGTTATTACAGGCGCTTTGTGCAGGACTTCTCCCGTATTGCTACACCGTTGACCGGGTTGACCCGGAAGGGAGTTCCTTTCGATTGGACGGATGAGTGCGAACACAGTTTTTAGCAACTACGGACTCGGCTGACGACGGCACCGGTGTTATCTTTACCTTCCGGATCAGGCGGATTTGTGGTCTATTGTGATGCTTCTCGAGTGGGGCTAGGGTGCGTGTTGATGCAGCATGACAGGGTGATCGCGTATGCCTCACGACAATTGAAGAAACATGAAAAGAACTACCCCACTCACGATTTGGAGATGGCTGCAGTGGTCTTTGCACTTAAGATCTGGCGACATTACCTATACGGCGAGTCGTGCCAGATATTCACGGATCACAAGAGTCTAAAATATATATTTCAGCAGCGGGACCTAAACCTTCGACAGCGCCGATGGATGGAGTTAGTGAAGGATTACGACTGCAAGATCTTGTATCACCCGGGCAAGGAAAATGTAGTGGCGGATGCGTTGAGCAGGAGGCCCGGGAGTAGTCTATCTTATTTGAGCACAGTACAGGGGCAGTCGTCAGCAGATTGGCAGATATTATGCGACAGCAGGGTACAGTTCGAGTTCACGCCGATTGGAGGACAGATCGCGCATGTCCGTGCACGCCCACAGTTGATCAACCGTATACATGAGGCACAGCACAGTGATGACCGATGTTCGGAGATCATGGCACAGATTGGACAGGGCAGATTTTCCGAGTTTGTGATCGATGATCAGGGGATATGACGATTTGGGACTAGACTGTGCGTACCAGATGCTGAGGGACTGAGGCGTGAGATTCTCGAGGAGGCACATCGATCGGTATATAGTGTTCATCCCGGTTCCACCAAGATGTATCATGATATGAGAGATGTTTACTGGTGGGACGGAATGAAGAGAGACATCGCAGATTTTGTGTCGAGATGCCTGACTTGTCAGCAAGTCAAGGCTGAGCACCAGAGGCCCGCGGGAGAGCTACTGCCGTTACCCATTCCGGAGTGGAAATGGGAACAGATATCTATGGACTTCATTGTGGGTCTACCCAGGACTAGTCGAGGGTATGACTCCATCTGGGTGATCGTGGATCGTTTGACGAAAGCGGCTCACTTCCTACCGGTGAAGACGACTTTCGGATTTGCTCAGTATGCCCAGATTTACATTGATGAGATTGTACGACTGCACGGAGTTCCGACATGTATCGTGTCCGATAGAGGCACCCAGTTTACCAGCCGGTTATGGCAGAGGCTTTAGGAGGCTTTGGGCACTCGCTTGAGTTTCAGCACAGCATTCCATCCGCAGACCGACGGACAGTCAGAGCGGACTATTCAGACTCTCGAGGACATGCTCAGAGCTTGTGTATTATATTTCAGAGGTAGCGGGGATCATCACTTGCCCTTAGTAGAGTTCTCCTACAATAACAGCTACCAGGAGACCATTCAGATGGCACCATTTGAGGCTCTTTATGGGAGGAGATGCAGATCGCCCGCCTGTTGGACAGAGCACAGTGAGAGCAGTATCTTAGGGCCACAGATTGTTGAGCAGATGACCGTGAAGATCCAGATGATTCGCGATAGGATGAAAGCAGCCCAGAGTAGGCAGAGATCTTATGCGGAGCGTCGGCGACGCAGACTTGAGTTTTCTGTTGGTGATCATGTTTTCTTGAGGGTCTCCCCAATGAAAGGTGTGATGAGATTTGGGAAGAAGGGGAAGCTCAGTCCCAGATATGTGGGTCCCTTCGAGATTCTCGAGCGTGTTGGTGCAGTTGCATACCGATTAGGCCTTCCGCCGAGTTTTCCAGATGTGCACCCTGTATTTCACATTTCGATGCTCCGTAGATATCTTCATGATCCCTCGCATGCGATTCAGCACCCGACGATCCAGCTTGAGCGCGACCATTCCTATGCAGAGCAGCCGGTGATGATCTTGGATCGACAAGTGAATAAATTGAGATCGAAAGACATTCCTTCAGTCAAGGTACTGTGGCGTGGTCCGAGCAGCGAGGAGGTCACTTGGGAGACCGAAAGCGAGATGAGGAAGAAGTACCCCCGTCTTTTCGAAGGTACGTGTAGTTAGATTTTGAAATTCGGGGACGAATTTCCTTAAGGGGGAGAGATTGTAACACCTTAGGATGTGTTTAGTGACTATTATATTTAAATAAAGAGTTTTTAATAAAAAGTTTAGCAAATTGTGTTTCAAGTATTTTTCCTAATTTAATAAATATTTTCCAAAAATTTTCCTAGGCTTGCACACACATGTGCATGTAAAATAGGGTTTTTAAATGAGGTAATACCATGATTAGTAACCATGGTGGGTTAATCATGGGATTAAGTCTTTTGGGTTTTAATTAAGTTTAAATTAGTTGTTTAATGGTTACTTTAATTTGAATTTCCTTTGGGTGTTGACTTGAGAAAGAGAGAGAGAGAGAATGCATCATGGAAAAAGCCATGCTTGCATTTAATGAAGAGAGAGAGTAGAGGGGTTGACAATTGGGGTTATGATTCCTCTCATTCTTTTGTTGTTTTCTCTCAACCTCACTCTCACACACACACACACACTTACCTCCACAGCAACAGCAGCAGCAACCATCTCAGCAGCAGCAAGAAGCAGCAGCAGCAGCAGAGAGCAGCAACAGCAGCAACAGTGAGCAGCAACAGCAGCAGTGAGCAGCAGCAGCAACAACTCTAGCTGCAGCTCCTTCCCTCCACTCCTTCTTCTTCCTCCAGCTTCCTAGGGTCGAGTGTGGGGTATACTTTTTGAACTTACTCCCTAGTTTACTTGTTTAGTGTAGTTTTGCTTCGGTTAGTGCTTATTTGGTGCGTTTTAGTGCGATATGTGGTGATTAGTGGGAACCATGACCAAGTGAAGTATGTTTTGGTGTTAGTAAGTTGCTGGAGTGTTGTTAGGGACTTATTAACCTTGCTTAACCCCCCCCATTGCACTAAAATACCACCAGATCCCTATTTGATTCAAATTCATCGTTTTTAAGCAAAATTGAGTTTCTGTAAACTGCTATCGACCCGTTGAGTTCAGATTAATTTTGAGAAGACTGCAGTATGTTGGTTAGGTGCTGATCCCCCGGGTAGAACCCGACCCCCTAATTCCGTACAGTGGCCGCCGAAAAATTCGATCTGGCCGCAATTTGCGGCCAGATGGGTAGGGTTTGGGTTGGGGTTTGGTCCTATAGGTGTCTGCTGCAACCCTTAGACTCATGGCATATGTAATTTTAATTGATTCTTGCTGCAGAAAAATCTGGGGCTAAATACCTGTTTTTTCGTATTTCTAAACCTTCGCGACACGCGTGATACGCGTGTGGGTTTGGGGTTTCTGCGTATCGCGACGCGTTAGGGTAATTTAAGGCGCGTGATCACACATTTTAGCGTATCGCGCACACGCGCGATTGGTTTGCGACACGGGTTTCTAGTTTGACCGTAATATCACGTTTTTATGGATTTGAGCTTATGTGTGATATATATTATATGATTCTAGGTTCGCAGGCGAGTGAGACGGACGCTGCGAAGAAGGGGAACCAAGTCGTCGGCTACACTTAGCGCGAGACTTCGATGAGTAGATTTAACATCTACGGGGATATCGCCCGCATGGCGTTCTACGTCAGGGCTGATAGGACCTTATAACTACATTTACATACATTGACTGTTCATGGCTACTATTTAGTGCATACTGCATTCCCTGCTATATGTATATAAACACTAGAATTGATAGAACACCGCACCCTTACTAACAGTTCATGTTGCATGAGCACTACCCTGCATGTTACACACACCGTTACAATTACCATGATATTCATACTTGATGCATGTATCACACCGGATCATTATGCTGTAGCTCATCTTTTACGTGACTTGACATGATATTCATACTTGATGCACATATCACATCACCTTCACATGCATATTGGTTGGGATTACATGTGATTTCTGGATTGGGAACCGTGGCCTTTTCAAATATGTAATCATTTAAAAACCCGGTTCCCTTGATATGATATTTCGGTGCGCTCACCCTGTGTTTTCTCGGTGCTAGAGTGGCATATTGAGAGAGGGCTGACCCGGACTGACGGATGCCCGATATATTGAGAGAGGGCTGACCCGGACTGACGGATGCCCGATATACTGAGTGAGGGCTGAACCGGACTGACAGATGCCCGATATATTGAGAGAGGGATGACCTGGACTGACGGATGCCCGATATATTGAGAGAGGGCTGACCCGGACTGATGGATGCCCGATAGAGGAGGATTTGCGTGTCGATGCTAGACACAAGTATTTATGATATTTGGGTGCCGATGTTGGCCACTCGTGATTCTCAGGGGTGTACAGGATTTGAGGGCCGATGGGAGTGCCGGCATCTGGGTTGTTGGGATTTGCGGTATATATATATATATATATATATATATATATATATATATATATTCCACCTTGACATTCCGTGTAGACGTTATATTCCCATGCTCAGCATTCATGATTGCATCTCATCGTGTAGTTATATCACCTGATAGAGGACTTGCATAATAATTGTACATATTGCTTACCTCGCATTGATATCATCTGCTGGCATATGTTAGAGTAGCGTAGTACGTGCATGCTCGCGATTACCTTTATATGTTATTTCTATTCACGAGTTGGCAACTCACCCCCGTTGTGCCACAGTATTTCCAGGTTGCCCTTCAGAGTAGTCGCGGCAGGCTGCCTTTTGCATCTTTTGGCTACAGATACCACTACAGTTGGTGTGAGAGCCGTTTTGCATTCTAGGTGGGTTGTGGTATCTGATTACTTTTATTGTACTCCTTTTGTATCTAGTATTCTCCATCTACCATTTATGTACTGGACTTAGATACTGTGTAAGGACGATGATGTATATTTTGTATTCTGGTGTCGAGCTCGTGGGTGCCGACTGTTTTTACATGCAGTTTATATTCTGTGATGTTTACTTATTGCTCATTCTTCGCTACAGCGTCGTATATTACTCTTGTGATGATGTTTTCCGCCGTTGGGCGTGATTGCTCCCGTTTGGGAATGTTTTGTTTCATTATATCTCATTTTCACTCATGTCCTCTTTTATACCCGGTCTCGGGGCTACTTTTACAAAGGGAATGCTGCCAAAATTATTTAAATGATTAAGTAACTTTAAAAGAACTTATTGAATTATTTAAGGTTTTCTAAATACTTTAACTAAATGCTTTCAACACTCACTATTTTAAATGGTTTTGATTTCTGGGTTCGGCTTACTTAGTCGCGTTACACCTGTAGACGTAGCGTGGCTAAGTGCCGGTCATGAGTCGAAATATTTGGGTCGTGACAGAGTCATACAGTTTGGTATTTAAAATACACACAAGTCTCCACTTTTAGAAACAAGTATGACTTAAGCCCAGTCAAAAGGGTAAGGAAATCCACCTAAATCTGAGTCGATCTATATATCTAGTAGTCGGTGATCTCGCCTTAATAGTATCATGTACTATACAATTTATATATAATATGACATCCTCGAGTCAAGAGTGCGGATCTAACATCATAACTATATCTCGTACAGTAAATCTATCGTACGACATCCCAAATCTGGGTACGGGTCAATTATCATATTTATCTCATTACTCATCTGGTATCCTTATCATCATATGTCATGAACTGGGGTACAGATATAAGTCTAGTACAAACTGATACCATCAACAAATATATGTGCGTGTGTCTGAAACACATCGCCTAAAGATCCGCTAATATCATGTCGTATCTCCAAATACGAACCAAATCACATCACCGATTTCATGGCATCAAGCCCAATATCATCGACTCATCTTCAACTATCATCCACTATCCTCATTATCAGTAAATACCTATATGTACATACCTATATACCATCTCATCCACACAACTAAGTATTCCATATAACCATATATAACGATAACAGACCACGTGTGTGCACGTATGTGTGTGTCAATCCTTTACTCTAAGGTCTTGCGACTAATAACTGAACTAAAATCCCTTTCCTCCAAATTTCACTATATCCAACCCATGATCACTTAATACCTTTCTTTCCACGTATTCACATTTCACCTATATACATATAATATCACATATGTCTTACGAAATTTGCGGGGGTGCTATACGCCATCCACCCGACTTCCCACGTAGATATAATCTACTCACCATGATATTCACTTGCTAATGCCGATGTCGCCACGCACTTGCTTGTCGTCTCGAATTCCTCGTGAGGGTACCTATATATTATAACACATCGTATCGCATTAAAGTCCGACTCCTGACCAAACGATACACGAATCTCACATAGGTCAAAACCTATGATTCGCTCATGCAAAATAACCCAATAACCTTCGACATCGGCGTACAAACACCGATTGATCGAGAAAAACCCAAACGAACCATTCATGGTCTCACCACACACTAAATATATATGAAATAGGGTTTAAATTATCAAAACTTCAAATTCGCTTTAAAAGCTATTTTTCTGAAACTCTAGTAAGCAACAATTGCCAATTTAGTTCAAATCTAGTTGTTTTAACAATTCTAGCGGCTACAATATTCACTAAATATCTTGATTAAGACACCCAAACAATTTCCATAATTTAATCTCATCAATTTTCATTAAACCCAAAATTCTAGTTTGCAGATTTATCCAATTTTAACAATTTCATAGTAAAAATGCACAAACAACAATTTAGCTTGGTTTTGCATGATCTAAAGTATTAAACTATAACTTATAATGTTAAAAATGTCATGAATACCCTAATTAGATTTTTATCTCAATTATTTAATCAATTTCCAAAAACCTAGTTTGCAAAATTAGCAAAATTTTAAACTAACAATTAGCAACTAGTAACTAGTTTTGCCTTTACATGTCTTAAGATCTTAAATACAACACACAACCATGATCCAAATACCCAAAACACTAATTAGCATTTAAACCCCATTCTTGAATTTCCAAGATTTGAAATTAAAACCTAATTAAGCATCTAATTAGATAAATTCAAGTGATTAAACAACAAATTAAGCATAAGGTTATGATTATACCTCACAAGCTTGAGATCAAACTTGCAAAAATCTTAGCCTCCAACAATGGTTTCATGCTCCGAGATCCATTCTTGATTGATCAAATAATAATGGATAGGGTTTAATGATGAATTAATGTGACTTTGTGATGATTTTTGAGGCATAAATGAAGAATTTTGGAGTGAAAAGGAGGTGGGGAAAATTTGGGGCAGCAAGAGGGGGAGGGGCTCGACAAGCAGTTTAAAGGAGGGAAAGAGAGAGGTGTGGGTGAGTTTAGGAGGTCAAATAAAGAAAATAAGACCCATACCTCACATGTATACATCCATGCTTCTTTTCTTTATTCTATTCTTTGTCCTTTGCTTTCTTTTTCTTAAATTTGAGTGGTAAATTGGGTGAGGGGCTGCTGCCCATGTGCAGGCTAGAAAAAGAGAGGGGGGAGAGAGAGAGTGTGAGGTGTGTGTGTGAGGAAACATGATAAATATTATACCCCAATTTCGATTTACATTAATTTCACTATTTAAGCCTTTTTCTTATGCATTTTCTAAAACCATCTTGGCAACTTCTTTTCATTTGAAAAACCACATGTTATACTTTTGTTTAATGTTTTATGATGCACAAAACTTGTATTAACCCATTCCAATTTGTAATTATCCCTAATTAAATGTATTAGTGACGGCTTAAAATAATATTAAAATAATTAATTTCGGAAAAAATTTCAGTAAACTAGAAATTTACAAGTGACCCATTAAATACCAAATACTAGCAATTTCATAGCTAGAATATGTATAATTAATTTTATATTAAAAGATATTTATATCTTGATTTTACGGAAAACATCCGTTATTTTATCGGTTATCCGAAATTTCACCTTAACGATTACATGGAGTCAGCAAAGACCTCGATCTGGAGGTCTTTTCAGCCATACACCAAGAACATCTCCTTAGTCCTTCGTAGGTACTTGAGAATGTTCTTTACAGCTATCCAGTGCTTCTCCTATGGGTCTGTCTGATACCGGCTTACCACGCTCAGTACGTAAGCTACATCTGGTATGGTACACAACATCGCATACATTATAGAGCCTACCGCAGAAACGTAGGGTATAGATGTTATGTGAGCCCTTTCCAAATCATTCTTGGGAGACATCTTTTTGGAGAGGGTGATTTCGTGACAAGCCGGTAGATTACCGCGTTTTGAATCTTCCATACTAAATCTTTTTAGTATGGTGTCGATGTACCTGGACTGCGAAATTTCCAACATCCTCTTAGATCTATCACGATAGATCTGCATCCCCATAATGTAGGAGGAATCACCCAGGTCTTTCATGGAGAACCTCTGTGACAAGAATCCTTTGACTGATTGTAGCATAGGAATGTCATTTCCTAATAAGAGAATGACGTCTACGTACACGACAGGGAATACCACAGCTCCCGCTACAATCTTACTATATATGCATGGTTCATCTGGATTTTTGATAAATTCGAATTTTTTGACCGTCTCATTAAAACAAATGTTCCAACTCCATGATGCCTGATTTAGTCCATAAATGGACTTAAGCAACTTGCACACTTTCCCGCTGCTTCCACTCTGAATGAAACCCTCTGGCTGATCCATATAGACGCACTCTTCCAAATTTCCATTTAGAAAAGCCGTCTCTAAGTCCATCTGCCAGATCTCATAATCGTGGAAGGCAGCAAAAGCAAGAAGGATCCGAATGGATTTGAGCATAACCACTGGAGAAAAGGTTTCGTCATAGTCCAAACCAGGTCTTTGACGAAAACCTTTTGCAACAAGTCTAGCCTTATAGGTTTCAACCTGTCTATCTACACCAATCTTCTTTCTGAAGATCCATTTGCATCATACGGGTTTTACCCCTTCTGGAGCAATGTCTAAAGTCCATACTTTGTTGGTGTACATGGACTCCATCTCGATCCGCATTGCATCCAGCCATTTTACCGAGTTTCTGCTCTGAATAGCTTGCTGGAAGCTAGTTGGCTCATCATCGTCGACGATGCAATCCTCTCGATCCCCGTCTTTGAGAAAACCATAGTATCTCTCGGGCGGATGAGACAGCCTACTAGTTCTGCGGAGTGGCGCGTAGACGTCCGGTTCTTTTGAAATCTCTGGTTCTACCATGCTTTCAGTAATAGCTTGTAGTTCTGGAACTTCTTCCAGTTCTATTGCGCTCCCACTTATCTGATTTTCTAAAAATTCAGTTTCCAAGAAGCGGGCATGACGAGAAACAAAGACCTTTTGCTCCTCTGCATAATAGAAAAGATGCCCCTTGGAATTCTTTAGGTATCCTACAAACTTAAATTGCACTGAGCGTGCCTCGAGCTTGTCCGCATGCTGCTTTTTGACAAAAGCTGGACATCCCCATGTCTTAAAGTGTTTAAGACAGGGTTTCTTCCCACTCCACATCTAATATAGTGTGGTAGGCACTGACTTAGTAGGAACCTGGTTCAAAAGAAATGTAGCTGATTCTAGTGCATAACCCAAGAAGAATCGCGGTAACTCAGCCTTACTTATCATTGAACGAACCATATCCAATAGGGTTTTGTTCCGCCTTTCCGATACACCATTTATGTTGTGGTGTGTATGGAGGAGTAAGCTGAGAGAGAATTCAATTGTCTTTTAGGTAATCAAGGAAACTCAGCACTTAAGTATTCACCATCTCGATCAGATCTCAGTGTCTTGATACTTTTGCCTGTTTGTTTTTCCACTACATTCTTATATTCCCGGAATTTCTTAAAGGCCTCGGATTTATGCTTCATCAAGAAGACATGTCCATACCTAGAGAAATCATCCGTAAAAGTAATGAAATAGGAATAACCACTTCGCGCATGTGTAGACATTGGACCACACACATCGCTGTGTATGAGTCCCAAGAGCTCGCTCGCTCTTACTCTGTATCCACTGAATGGAGTCTTTGTCATCTTTCCCATGTGACAAGACTGACAAGTTGCATAAGACTGATATTCGAACGGATCCAAATATCCCTCTCTACATAATTTCGTCAACCGTGTTTCATTGATGTGACCCAGTCTACAATGCCATAAGAAAGCCTGATTTAATTCCGGAGACTTTCTTTTAAGTGTGTTCTGGACACTGAAAACCTGAGCTTGATTTAATACGTATATACCGTTATCTAATGTACCTGACCCGATCAAAGCTTGAGTTAGGTGGATGTGGACCACATCGCTTACAAATGTAAAATCATATTCTTCCTCAGAAAGTAAGGATACAGATATGATGTTACAAGCTAGCTAGGTACATACAAATAGTTACATAGAATCAATATCTGCCCACTTGTCAATCCAAGGTGATATTCCCTTACGGATTCAACGTCCACGCTCATTCCGTTAGCAACCCTAAGAGTCATATCACCTACCCTGATAACTCTACGGTTTCTCAAAGCCTGTAAAGAATTACAGATATGAGATCCTGATCCGGTAACTAGTACCCAGGGAGTAGAGTTTATTGACATGCAGTTTTCGATTACTGACACGCCCGAACTCGAAGCCACAACATGCTTCGGATCCTAAATTCTGGCTTTCAAAGCCTTGCAATCCCTTTGTTAATGCCCTTTCCCGTGACAATAGGAACATCCCTCGTTCGCTACTGTTAGCCCCGAAACTTTTGCCCTTCCCTTTCCTTTTACCTTACTGACACCGCCTATCGGCTTTGTAGAGGTCTTCTTCTTCTTACCCTTGGCTTCCGCCTTGGATCTAGAAGAGGAAGATTCCCCATTAAGCAGAGCGGGTGTCTTCCTGGTTTCCTTCAGTATGTAAGTAGAAGGTAGGGACTGTAGAATCAAGTCAACATCCGACTTGTTCTCCAACGTGGTCTCCAGGTCCATGAGCTCATCAATATAGCTAGTCATTGTAAGGACGTTGTCCCCTGCAGATGACCCGATAGCCAACATCGCTTGAAGCAATTCCTTCGAGGTCTCCTATCTTGCGATACGAGATTGCTCTCCATATAAAACATTGTTATGAAGGAAGATGGAAGCTAAATCCATCTTCTCGTGCTGCCTCTTGTTTCCACCATCTACTGAGGCCAACACGAGACACTTGGCATTCGCACTATCCTTTAATGCAAATTAGGGTGTTAAAAATATAGTAATGGTTTATATAATTTTGTTATGCTATTTAATGAGTTTTATGACCATTAGTTTTATTTAAACGTCAAGTTTTGTAGTAAAACGGTAAATTGATATTTTCAAGGTTTTTCGGAATTTGATGATTTGATCGATTTAAGTTTTCGATGATTTAAACCAAGTTTTATATTATAAGTAATGGGTTTTGAAACTACGAGTTGTTTATTGGTTTTTATCTCGATCAATCGGCGTTTGTACGTCGATATCGAGCGATATTTAGTTCTTTTGCGTGAGCGGGACATAGGTTTTAACCTATGCGCGTTCCGTGCGTCGTTTTGATTTTGTCCGTGATTCAGTTTACGATATTATATATTTTTGTGTATAGGTACCCCTCACGTGGACTGCGGACGATGAAGAAGAGGATGGCGACACCGACTTCGGCAGATAAAGACCAGGTGAGTAGATGTATATCTACGGGGGAAGACGGGTGGATGGCTTTAGCACCCCCGCAAACGTAGAATAGGAATAGTACTTATTGTCATTAGGAAGCCAGATGTGACCTTAGAATCTTGATGAGTAGGACCCTAGTAATGACCCTAGGTTGGACTAGACTGATTTAGAAAGACCATACCAGAGGACGAATACCTTGGAAGAGATTCGTAGGTTTCAGGTAGACACACACACGCGCACACAGAGACTTGACTTGGTGTATATGTGTATGTGTATATATGTATAGGACTAGGCTTAGGTATATATATATATACACAACACGTATATGTGATACAAGGATGCGATCTGATACACGGGGATGTAACAATATAACTGGGCTTGATGCTGTGATTCTTGGCTATACGGTCGTGTTATGATGTAGCGGATCATTAGAAAATGAGATAATGAGTAGGTATACATAAATAAAAATGGGTGGTGATGATATTGAGGTACATGGGACTCTAAAATAGAATCCGAACCGTAACCTGTGCCTGAAATTACGATATGATATATGTGTGACTTGATTACGATATCATATAGGTATGACTTGATTACGATATTGTATAGGTGTGACATGATTACGATATGATATAAGTATGACTTAATCACAATATGATACATGCGATATGATATTTCTGAGGATAAATTAACGATGTATATTTATGCTGGCAATGATATATGATTGATGTATGCAATTACAGTACAGTACTTTGATCATGACATGATTTGATGATGATATTATACGAATGATGAGAAGCGTAGGTGATACTTGACCCGTACCCCGATATTGGGATGCCGTATGTTGGATTTTACCGTACGAGGCATAAATGTGATGATTGATCCGCACTCTTGATTTGAGGACGCCGTACTACATACGTGACGCTATTGAGGCTGGATCACCGACTATTAGAGATATGGACTCAGACCTTAGGTGGACTCTTATTTCTTATCGACTAGTTTCTTAGGTTTAGTTCCTTAGGAGGTTAGATAGATACTAGTTTAGACTCGAGTTATAGAGTTGTAATTAGACATGTATAATACAAATGAGTGGTTATACACATCTGTCTTTACATTCAGACCGTAATCATCATGTTGCATGTTCATACATATGTTTCTCTAATCAGTATAAAACTCTGCCTGTTAGGACACCAGCACCTTTACCGATGATGCGCATATTCCACGCACACTTATTGCCGGCTCACACACATCATCATCGGTAATTGTTATGTCACGTACACTTTAGAATATATTATCTATTATTGATAGAATCAGCTAGAGACTTGATCAATATAATATTGTGATTACTCTCAGATGTTAGTCTAGACATTGCATTTATTAATTAGACATGTCATGCATTCACATTTTCATGTTATCATGCAGTATTGTGGTGATTATGCTGATACTTATCTTTTGCTTACTCATGATATTGGGATTTTGGATTTCTATGAGATTTCTGGATTTTTGGGGAAAACCGCAAGAATATATATAAAAACTTCTCTTTCTCCTCTTTTCTTTTTAAAATATAAGTTGCGGTTTTCTCGTGATGTATGTGTCGTCCAGCATGAGATTTCATGTTTTCTGTTGGATTTCGAGACCCGATTCGAGGAGTGGATGAACCGTCTCGGGTACATGGTGGGCCCGGTATGGTACCCCGGGGCAAGAAGATCGAGTTGTAGACGATGAGCCTGGCAGGGGAAGGCTACCTACCGGTGATGTCTGGCGCGGCAGATATCTGGAGGATACCGACCGTTGTCGTGAGATTTGATGATATGGATTGATCCGGACTGACGGAGCTCGAGATATTGAGACTATGAGGTATTGAGACTTGAGATTTACATGTTTTGTGTCGATGCTTTGTTAGTTATATGTATGCCCTAGAGGCCATTACTGTACATTGGATGTTTATTATAGTGGATGCTTCGACATATATAGGGAGGACTTTCTTGCTCGACATGATAGTATGCTATCTGGTTACTCTTTACCTTAACGTGTACACTGATTGTCTCTCTGTTACATGTTGGTAAAGCCATTAGGATGTGTACTTGACTACCTGGACTATGATGCGGATCATACTAGTGGGGACATGGTAGTCCATAAGTACATCCTTCAAAGTCCCTAGTCGTGGGTGTTGTTAGTTATATGTATGCCCTAGAGGCCATTACTATACATAGGATGTATATTGTAGTGGATGCTTGGACATATATAGGGAGGACTTTCTTGCTCGACATGATAGTATGCTATCTGGTTACTCTTTACCTTAACGTGTATACTGATTGTCCCTCTGTTACATGTTGGTAAAGCCCTTAGGATGTGTACTTGACTACATGGACTATGATGCGGATCATACTAGTGGGGACATGGTAGTCCATAAGTACATCCTTCAAAGTCCCTAGTCGTGGGTATATCAAGACGGGGCAGCGATATATACCAGAGTAGACTAGCGTATACCTTCTCGACCCATACAGATGGGCGATGGATGATCCCATATCCATTGGTGTTTGACATCAGAGATGATATACGGGTGCTCAGTAGAGACTGGGTACACTGGACGGACTCGCCGAGAACTCCCAGATGGTATTATACCTCACGTCAGATGGCAGTTCTCTGGTGACACTGGTACAGAGTAGTCTGTTGACCCGAGATCATCATAGAGTCTTGTGTGGTTCCCACTGTGCTTTGATTTCCATCTTACCACGTCCAAGAGGGCGTGCAAAACGGTGGTTTTTGGGTACAGTCCCGAGTCACATGGAGGCAATGAGCGATAGGAGGGGATTCGTCTCTCCTGGTATAGGGGGTTGATGTTGCGCTGTGTTCGATTGGCTATAACAGGAAATCCCTGGCCAGGGTTGCTGAGATTTACTGGTAAGTGTTACTAGTAGTTTCTCGAATTGTTATAGACCTCATATCAACACGACTTATCGAGCTATTGGGGTCTGACGTTTACCACCCCTAGGCGAGATATGCGACATATCAGACGATCAGACCGGACTGTACGGTAGTGTTACTGGTTGGATTCACTGGAGTGTGAGCGGGCTTACTCGTCGATCTTCAGATCGCTCAATACCCGGGTGGCCGTTACGTTTAGCAGACCGCTTGCGGCTTGTGGGTGTTTGATATGATCATCGCCTGCTGCCGGCGTATTGACGAGTCTTTAGAGTCCTACACAGAGGTTTCCTGGCTCAAGCGAAACGAAATAGGAGCGCATATGAGATATGTGCGGGACCGAGAATAATACGTGTATGTGATACCGTATTCCATTCTCACGATGAATGTGTCGAATGGTTGTATGCGATATAACCTAGTTATCGAATCAAGGATTGATTCGATAAGTCGATACATTGTATACTAGTCGGTTGTGTGCGACATGACCGGATCATTGAATCAAGTGTTGATTTAATTATTTAATGCATAATTATATATTTGATATATTACTTTGCATTAACTAGTATCGGTTCACTTTAAATGGATTTTCTCACTCGGATGTGCGCATTGCATATGCGATATGATTTTGTGCACTTGCTTGTATCATGTTTGATGATACATGCCTTTTGGTTAAGTGTAAAGAATTAAACCTTGGTTAATGAAATGGTTAGGTTTTACTATTTCCTTATTCATTTATTCATTTATTTATTCTTTTGGAAAAAGAAAAGCAAATGAGAAAATGGTGGCTTGTTTTGTTTTGTTCATGAAGTATCATGAACACTTTGACTTTGTAACCATTTTGTCTCATGCATAACCCTAACCATTCCACTTAACCCTAATCAATTCTCTACACTATACCATGGTTACATTATGATAAGTATTCCTTTTACTTTTCATTTTATTATTCTTATGATAAGATTATTCTTCTTCTTCTTCATTTCTTCAAGTGAAGAAAGCTTGCCTCCATCAATGGCAAGTGATGAAAAAGAGTGAGAAATCCAAATCTAAAGTGAACCCACCTCCTATTTCTTCATCCTCTACCTCTTGCCAAGTAGTAGAGTGTGTTTTCTTCACAAGTTTCTTGACTTGGTGAAGTGAGAGCTTGATCTAGTGATGCCTCGACGTAGATCATCTTCGGCATCGTCGTCGATGAGCTAGCCCGTCCATTCTCCGATGAAGCCGACTCTAGAGCCCGGGATCCATTTTGGACAGCGAGGAGACATCATCACGGAGACGTGGAGGTGGAGGACCGGATCTAAAAAGGTTGTATTTCCGTTCCTTTAGTAAAATAGTTTACTAGTTTCATTTTTCGCCTAGACATCTAGCCAACGATCCGTATTAGGGTTTCTCGGCACCGTTAATTTTTGAAATTGGCATGGTTGATGCCTTGTGAGACCTCCTCAGGGTGCCTAGGAACCCTACAGTGGTATCAGAGCCTAGCTAGAGCCTTAGGCGAAGTCTAGACGGAATTTGAAACCCGAACGAACCCGAAACCCAACTCAAAACTTGCTCTCTGTACTTTTTCTGAAATCGTGGATTTTTCGAAATTAAAAATATGCAGAAAATCAAGCAGGGTTTTCTAGGAATTGCTGTAAATTTCGTGGACCTAATTCATCTAAACCGCCGCGGTTCCGCGGCATGAGCATGGCTCATGCGGCGGATCCGCGGCGGTACGGTCGATTCACACAGTAAAAGTTTCACAGTAATTCCTCCTTAGTTGTGCTGTATTTTCTGGGATATTTTAATATTTATTATAGAGTTGAATTTTCTGGGATTGATTTGGGGATTCGGTGTTTCGATCGGAGTATCAAATTTTGTCTGTGTGGCTTTCCGGATAAATTTTAGAATATGTTAAAAAGTTCGACCGGATATAAATACCCAATTTTTCCCCTGTCGGGAAATTTCCAAGTGTTGGATTTTTCCGTAGTTTAACGACGTTCTAAGTAGTGCAAGTAACGCGATGGTCCCTCTAGAAGACAACAAACCTTAACTCGATTATGTGACCGTCTTGAACTGCCCTTTGAACCTTCGGGTTTGGGGCAGTACGGCGTGCCACATGTGAGGCGTTGGCTTGACCCTTCTACGGCTGGACCGTTGGTACTGAGGCACGAACTGAATGTTGTTAGACTTGTTTCATGTGTTGATCTGTATCGGGAAAACTTGGGTGTTTGACTGTTCGATCGAAAAGTTTAACATTTTCTATTTATCTGGAATGTGATACAATAATTGGAATTCACAAGAAGTTATGAGATAACTGAATGAATATTATAAACATAGCACTTTAGTCTCACTTGATCGGTTGCCACGGAATTTTGATGCGATCAAAAGTCCGTCGCAATCACGTAGCGTACGCGGATACTCGCCGGATAAACTTAATAGACAGCCTCACTCCATAGCCCCGACCAAGTGACTGTAGGAGAACCCCATCGCCGAAAGCATCCGTTCGGGTGCTCGCGGAAGTGGTGTTCCGCCTTAGTGCACTTCGTCGACAGCATCGGGGGTGCGGCCGCCTACTAAAGTTTGCGACGAGCATTCGATCAGGATGTCGGGAATCTTGTTGAATTGCCCGACTTGATATTGAAAAGTGTTTTCGATAATGAGACTAAAATGCGGGGTTTATAATTGTTAGGCATGCGATGTCTAAGGAATTCATTTGGTCAGGCATGCGATGTCTGAGGGGGTTGCGGATTCCAACTGTTGTAGTTTTACACTTTCTTTTCTGTGACCGTAAGTGTAATATGTGATATCGCCGGTTTCGTTGCTATATGTCAACGACAATTGGGATGGACATATTTACTTACGTTGATGACATGTGATGTTATGTGTTGCTGGATATGTTATATTGGATCGTCGTGTTTGAATAGCCGGGGGTTTTTATGTGAGATGAGTGTTTTTCATTTTCATTCATGTAAAAACTTGTATGTAATATTCTTTTATTGGGGCACTTCCAGGTTGCGGATGATGTCACCATTTGTATATTATTTACTTTTCTGCACTAGGATAGACCCAAGGAGGAGGGCACAAGTAACCGGGTTCTGGAGTGCAGTGGGAGACCAACTCGAGGAGTCGAGTCCGGGTCTCCTAACTCTAGAATTGGTAGGGTTGCTTGCCGCTCTCGTAGGGGTCTAGGGGTGTGGGTTTGGCTATTCATCGCGACCGTGGAATCCGTGTTTTATACTGGCTCGTATTGAAAACACGGACGTCCTAGTATATCCAATATTTCATATGATTCTTCTGCTGCGATATCTGTGATGTGATCATGTGATGTTCTGTGATAGATACAGTATACAGTATATATGATATATTATATAGATGTTACTTATGTTTTACACCCGCGCTGGCCCTGCCCCGCTCTGCCGTTAGTTACCTAACCTAACGGTGCATGACGGGACATCGAGGCGAATGCGGATGGCATAAGTGTACGTCGTATTTATCTGTGATGTTTAGGTACTTGAATGATGGGACTTCATTAATGTGATTAATGAAATAAAAGAAACCTAAGATGTAGTAGAATCGAATTTCAAAATAAAACAGGTAGCTACAGTTCTTGCTTTGCACAGCGGTATATGTGATATATCCTGCACCTTATTCGATAAGGAAAGGACCGAGATCCCTTCACCGGGAGTGACTCCTTTAGTAATAACTGGCAGATGCTACACACTCGGTTTGTCTTTTGATTGCTTTTAAGTGTTTTTGCTTTGCACAGTGATATATATGATATATCCCGCACATCATTCGACGAGGAAAGGACCGACGATCCCTTCACCGGGAGTGACTCCTTTAGCAAAACTAGAAAAGCCTAAAAAACACTCCATTTTAAAATCATTTGATTCTACAACGATATCAAGTTCATTACGCAATGGGTTTTCAGAAAAACCTGTCGTAGCCCTCCGTCATTTTAGATAAGTAGTAGTTAGTATTCGTGCTGCGTTTGTTGGCCTTTGTCAAGGCGCAGTGTGCGGTAGCTAACTGGTGCTTATCTGCTTATGCATATAATGCAGATTGGATTAGGGTAGTCGTGCGACCTTGTTGGCCTTTGTCAAGGGCCGTGCGGGTGGGTTTATTTAGATCAAGAAATGACGGGTTGAACTTGACTAGCATCCTATGGTTTGTTGGCCTTTGTCAAGGTCATAGGAGGTTAGGGGCAAAATATTATCGGGAATTTCAAGTGTTGAAATTTGCAATGAGATTGCATACCTTCTATGAGATAGTTGGATCCCGATACCCGCTGCGAGTAAGTGTTACTCCTGGGAGAGTTTTATACATTACAATTAGCCGATCAAGTAGGTGTCTAGAAAGGTGTCAACGAGGTTACGCCTCTGGGAAAATGAGGTTTACATTAATTAGGTTCGTGCGAAAGCACGGGGGACCTCCCTCAAAGTACCGACACTGGCCTGGCTGAAAGATTGGCGAACTTGTAGTGTGTAATTAATCCCGGCCAGTCTTTCCTTTTAGGGTTTGAAGGAAGATTTGATAAAAAGCAGTGGGAGCCATCCTGATTAGATAAAATAATAACCAATCTATTCTTGCAAGAGCGCACGCTGAGTGTTTTCTTCTCTCTCTCTCCTGGTAGCGACCATATCACGCCTTAATCAAGATAATAATACGGAATATTGACCGAACCCGCTTGTTATACTGAGCTGGGGAACGTTGGTCCCGCTCCAACTTATAATTGTTATAAGACAGAGCAGGAAATTGGGGAATACCAGATTTCCCGTGCCGCCCAAATGAAGAGAGTGCATGCTGATGCATCATCTTCGGGTGTGTTCATTACAAAGAACTGTTTCTCTGTATCCTCTACGTCCTGGGTATATGATACTGGATCTGGATCCCAGATATGTAATCTGTTACATAGGGCTACAGAAAGGTAGAGAACTGAGAACGGGTGATAAGTTTCATGAGGCAGAAAACGGGGCAAGAGTTGCAGCCAAGTCTGTTGGTCACTGTCACTCTGTATTACCAATACATTAATTCTGAACGAATGTTGTAAGATACCGAACCTGATATACAAAATCATATCAATCTCTTTATTAGTAAAGAAATGATAAAATTTTGTATTGTTGGATAATGTTTTGGACATTTCCTATATCAAAAGTTGATCGGTTCAGGCACGTTATCTAAAAGCATTTATGTTCTAAATCAAACTACAGTTCTTTAGTATACAGAACACACACAAGAGGAAGAGTTCAGAAATGAACGAATCCTTCTTGAGGCATTGTAGACTGGGTCATATCAATGCGACCCGACTAGCTAAAGTTACATGAAGATGCATATTTAAATCAGTTTGAATCTACATCTTGTGAAACTTGCCAGTCAAGTCACAAAGATATAATGACACCAGCTCTGTTTATTGGAAACAGAGAAAGAGTTAGTAAACTCTTGGGACTGATACATGATGATGTATGTAGGTCCCCAGTCTACAAATGCCAGGACTGATTCTTTATACTTCATTACATTCTCTGATGATCTCTTTAGATTCAGACATATGTTCCTGTTGAAACATGAGTCCGAGCCTTTTGAGATATTCACAGAATATAAGCGAGAAGTAGAGAACCAAAATACGGGTATAAGTATTATGTCCTATGATGAGATCAGGGAGGAGAATACTTGTGCATGGAATTCCTGGACTATTCTAAAGGAGAATGAGATTCTCTCTCAGCATTACTCCTCTGTATACACCATAGCACGATGGTATATCGGGGTGGAGCAATTACACCCTATGTGATAAGGTGTGCTCTATGATGAGTAATACTGAGTTACCTTTTTCCTTTTGGGAGTTATGCACTTATGAAGTTGCATACCTATTGAATAGGGTTCCAATCAAATCAGTTGCCTACCATTTCATATGTGATATGGAAAGGGAAGAGCCCATGTCTTAAGCTAGTTAAGATTTGGGGTTGTCCGGCCTATGTTTAAAAGCAAAATCCGGACAAGCTCGAGCCAAGGTCTGTTATGTACAACTGGAAAGGTTCCAGCTATGCAAACTACAGAAGATGATTTGATAGAACCAAAGGATTCAAAAGTTACCAACGAACCTCAGCCTCTCCGCCGATCTAGTGAGGTTCCTCACCCGCCTGAGAGATACTTCGGTTACTCTATGACAGTGGGAGCGAGGATTGCATCATGAGATGATGACCCAACTAGCTTCGAGCAGGCCATCGAGAGTAAGACTCTGTAAGAATGGTTGGATGTTTATCGATCTGAGATGGAATCCTTATACACCAACAAAGTATGGACTTTGGTTGCTATATCTGAAGGGTTAAATCCCCATCAGGAGCAAGTATATCATGAGAAGATTACTTGGTGTACATGGAAAAGTTGAGACTTTCAAAGCTAGACTTGTTAAGGGTTTTCGTCATCGACCAGGCGTGGATAATGATGAAACCTTTTCCAGTGGCTATGCTTAAGTCCATTCAGATCCTACTTACCACGGCTACATACCATGACTACGATATCTGGTGGTTGGGTGTCATGACTGCTTTTCTAAATGATATTTTGGAAGAGAGCGTCTATAAGTACACAGCCAGAGGGCTTCGTAGACAGTGGGAGCAGCGGAAACGTGTGCAAGATGCTTTATAGGATAAAGCAGGCATCGCGGAGTTGGAACATCTGTTTTGATGAATTAGTCAAAGAGTTTGACATCATCAAAATGGTAGATGAACCTTGTATAAACAAAAAGGTAGTAGGGAGTATGGTGACGATCCTCGTAGAGTACGTGGATGACATACTCTTGATAGGGAAGTAGTTTCCTATGCTACGCTCGATCAATTTCCGCTTATCACAAAGATTCTCCATATAGGATCAAAGTGATACCTCCTAAATCATGGATTTTGGATCTATGAGATAGATCTAAATAGATGTTAGGATACTCACTAGCTATAGTGAGATGGTATCAATCGACCCTGGGGAGAATCACTGGAATGGTTCCAGGGTGATAAAGATGACTGAATGTCAGTCACAGGCATTGTCTTTACCCTCAGTAAAGGGACGGTATGTTGTAAGAGTTCCAAACAAGATACCGTGACACACTAGACGATAAAGGCTGGATACATCGCTACTCAAGATGCTAACAAGGAGGATGTTTGGGTGTATATTGGTTCATGAGATGAACTACGTTCCAACCATTGTGAGACAATGGAGTTGTGGCTTATGCCAAGGAACGTCCGTCCCTTCAGTGATCCAGACATATTCTAAGGCAGTGTCACCTGATCATGGAGATGGTTGATCTCCAGGGTGATCGAGGTTTGGAGAGTAGACTCAGAGGACAACACAGCGGATCCACTCACAAAGGCCTGTTCCCAGAGAGAGATTTTTATGGGATGGTTGAGTATGAGATACTACAACCACTGCTATCAGATGGCCCTAGTGCAAGTGGGAGATTGTTAGTTATATATATGCCCTAGAGGCCATTACTATACATAAGATGTATATTGTAGTGGATGCTTGGACATATATAGGGAGGACTTTCTTGCTCGACATGATATTATGCTATCTGGTTACTCTTTACCTTAACGTGTATACTGATTGTCTCTCTGTTACATGTTGGTAAAGCCCTTAGGATGTGTACTTGACTACCTGGACTATGATGCGGATCATACTAGTGGGGACATGGTAGTCCATAAGTACATCCTTCAAAGTCCCTAGTCGTGGGTATATCGAGACGGGGCATCGATATACCAGAATAGACTAGCGTATACCTTCTCGACCCATACAGATGGGCGATGGATGATCCCATATCCATTGGTGTTTGACATCAGAGATGATATACGGGTGCTCAGTAGAGACTGGGTACACTGGACGGACTCGCCGAGAACTCCCAAATGGTATTATACCTCACGTCAGATGGCAGTTCTCTAGTGACACTGGTACAGAGTAGTCTGTTGACCCAAGATCGTCATAGAGTCTTGTGTGGTTCCCACTGTGCTTTGATTTCCATCTTACCACGTCCAAGAGGGCGTGCAAAACGGTGGTTTTTGGGTACAGTCCCGAGTCACATGGAGGCAATGAGCGATAGGAGGGGATTCGTCTCTCCCGGTATAGGGGGTTGATGTTGCGCTGTGTTCGATTGGCTATAACAGGAAATCCCTGGCCAGGGTTGCTGAGATTTACTGGTAAGTGTTACTAGTAGTTTCTTGAATTGTTATAGACCTCATATCAACACGACTTATCGAGCTATTAGGGTCTGACGTTTACCACCCCTAGGCGAGATATGCGACATATCAGACGATCAGACCGGACTGTACGGTAGTGTTACTGGTTGGATTCACTGGAGTGTGAGCGGGCTTGCTTGTCGATCTTCAGATCGCTCAATACCCGGGCGGCCGTTACGTTTAGCAGACCGCTTGCGGCTTGTGGGTGTTTGATATGATCATCGCCTGCTGCCGGCGTATTGACGAGTCTTTAGAGTCCTACACAGAGGTTTCCTGGCTCAAGCGAAACGAAATAGGAGCGCATATGAGATATGTGCAGGACCGAGAATAATACGTGTATGTGATACCGTATTCCATTCTCGCGATGAATGTGTCGAATGGTTGTATGTGATATAACCTAGTTATCGAATCAAGGATTGATTCGATAAGCCGATACATTGTATACTAGTCGGTTGTGTGCGACATGACCGGATCATTGAATCAAGTGTTGATTTAATTATTTAATGCATAATTATATATTTGATATATTACTTTGCATTAACTAGTATCGGTTCAATTTAAATGGATTTTCTCACTCGAATGTGCGCATTGCATATGCGATATGATTTGTGCACTTGCTTGTATCATGTTTGATGATACATGCCTTTTGGTTAAGTGTAAAGAATTAAACCTTGGTTAATGAAATGGTTAGGGTTTACTATTTCCTTATTCATTTTATTCATTTATTTATTCTTTTGGAAAAAGAAAAGCAAATGAGAAAATGGTGGCTTGTTTTGTTTTGTTCATGAAGTTTCATGAACACTTTGACTTTGTAACCATTTTGTCTCATGCTTAACCCTAACCATTCCACTTAACCCTAATCAATTCTCTACACTATACCATGGTTACATTATGATAAGTATTCTTTTTACTTTTCATTTTATTATTCTTATCATAAGATTATTCTTCTTCTTCTTCATTTCTTCAAGTGAAGAAAGCTTGCCTCCATCAATGGCAAGTGATGAAAAAGAGTGAGAAATCCAAATCTAAAGTGAACCCACCTCCTATTTCTTCATCCTCTACCTCTTGCCAAGTAGTAGAGTGTGTTTTCTTCACAAGTTTCTTGACTTGGTGAAGTGAGAGCTTGATCTAGTGATGCCTCGACGTAGATCATCTTCGGCATCGTCGTCGATGACCTAGCCCGTCCATTCTCCGATGAAGCCGACTCTAGAGCCCGGGATCCGTTTTGGACAGCGAGAAGACATCATCACGAAGCCGTGGAGGTGGAGGACCGGATCTACAAAGGTTGTATTTCCGTTCCTTTAGTAAAATAGTTTACTAGTTGCATTTTTCGCCTAGACATCTAGCCAACGATCCGTATTAGGGTTTCTCAGCACCGTTAATTTTTGAAATTGGCATGGTTGATGCCATGTGAGACCTCCTCAGGGTGCCTAGGAACCCTACAGGTGTATCGAGACAGGGCATCGATATACCAGAGTAGACTAGCGTATACCTTCTAGACCCATACAGATGGGCGATGGATGATCCCATATCCGTTGGTGTTTGACATCAGAGATGATATACGGGTGCTCAGTGGAGACTGGGTACACTGGACGGGCTCGCCGAGAACTCCCAGATGGTATTATACCTTACATCAGATGGCAGTTCTCAGGTGACACTGGTACAGGTTAGTCTGTAGACCCGAGATCGTTATAGGGTCTTGTGTGATTCCCACTGTGCTTTGATTTCCATCATACCACGTCCAAGAGGGCGTGCAAAAAGGTGGCTTTTGGGTACAGTCCCGAATCACATGGAGGCAATGAGCGATAGGAGGGGTTTCGTCTCTCCCGGTATAGGGAGTTGATGTTGCGCAGTGTTCGATTGGCTATAACAGGAAGTCCTTGGCCAAGGCTGCTTTAGGGATTTACTGGTAAATGTTACCAGTAGTTTCTCGACCCGTTATGAGCCTCATATCGACATGACTTATCGAGTTATTGGGGTCTGACGTTTACCATCCCTAGGCGAGATATGCGACATATAAGACGAACAGACCGGACTATACGGTAAGTGTTACTGGTTGGATTCACAGGAGTGTGAGCGGGCTTGCTTGTTGATCTTCTGATCGCTCAATACCCGGGTGGCCGTTACGTTTAGCAGACCGCTTGCGGCTTGTGGGTGTTTGATATGATTGTAAGTCCACGTTGCCCACCCCGGTACTTGCGGGGAGGCGGAAAACGGAATAAAAATCAAATTTTTATCAACTTAGGCAACATGGACTAGACAAAGAAGGATCTTTGCTAAACAAAAACAAGCTAAAGCTAACTAGAAACTAACTAAGTGTTAGAAAGGTTATACCTTGGGCTTCATGTCCTTCTCTCCTTGCTCCTTGGAGTAGTGGAAAGATGTCACCTTTCTCGTCTTCTCACGTCGAAGAAAGATCCACCCGAAAGCCTCAGCCTTTGGCTTCAACTCTAAGCTAGAAGTAACTAGGGTGCAAGAAGTGCTAATTCTAGAACCCTAGATGAGAGTAGAGATTATCAAGAAGAGGTTTTTCTCAAGCTCAAGTATTTCTCAACACATGAGAGGGGAGAGCTTGAGGGAGAGGAAGAACAAGAGAGAGAAAGTCAATAATAGAATGAAAGAAAATATAAAGCATTCTCTCATATATGTGTGAATTATTCTAATTAGATAATTAGCTAGATAATTGTCATGGTTAATCAAGACATGACCATTATCATTTCATTTTTGATGCAATTTGCAAGGATCAAAGAGCATCTTCCAAATGAAATGATGATAGTCAAAGTGTCAACCTAGGTCAACAAGTCAAGGAGGTCAAATGGTCAACAACCATAACCATGCACAATTATTAAACTAATATCAATTAACCATAATACACACATAAGCATTAGGGTTAATAAAAATGACAATGGTCATTAACCCTAATCAAAGTCCTCTCCCTCTGTCTCAAGCAACTGTGCATACGCACCCGTATTCGTGATCCGAGGAACACGAATACAAAGAGATAAAACCAATCCCAAATCATATACTAGGATCCGGCTTAAACCAAAGCCCGCTAGTATAAGCTGTCCGGACAGCAAACGTGCACAAGTGCGCGGATGTGAACGAACCCTGTCGCAAAACCATGCGACCTATACTCATTTTGCCTAAAGGAGAATAGCTTTATGTGTAGGACTCTAAAGACTTGACACTACGCTGGCAGTGGGTTTAACCACAGACCGCAAGCGGCACTAGCTGTACGTAACGGTCCCCAGGTAGATGTCGATAAGAAGACTGACGAGGTGAACCCCATCTGAACTCCTACTGAGCCTGTATGTGACAGTCTCCGTACAGTCCGGTCTGTTCGTCTGATACATCGCATGGTAGGCCTAGGGGGGCGGTGAACGTCAGTCCCCTAATAGCGGTATAAGTCGTGTCGGAGTGTAGCCCAGAACACCCTGAGATAACACTGGAAACCAACCAGTATATCTCTCTTGCCCTGGCCAGGGACTGCTCGTGTAATGGCTCTCCTGGACACAGCGCGATGTCAACCCCCAATACCGGGAGAGACGAATCCTGTCTAACCATCACTGCCTCCAAGTGCTTCGGGACTGCACCCAAAAACTACCTGTTTGCACGACTCCTTTCAGCCGTGGTAGGGTAGTAATCAAAGTGCAGTTGGAACACACTCAAGGCGAAGTGACAGTGTCAAGACAACGGACTAAGCTGTACTCATGTCACCTGGGAACTGATAACTGACGATAGGTATAATACCAACCAACAGTTCCCGACGAGTCCTGTCCAGTGTACTTGTAACCTAACGAGCACCCGCATACTATCTCAAGTACGACGTTCTGACGGCTGTGGGACAGACCGTCTCCCACGCTGGGATGAGAAGCGCATACGCTATTCTACTCCGGAGTATCGATGCCCTGTCTCGATAGTCCAACGACTAGGGACCTGTATAAGGATATGCTTATAGACCACCCAGCTCCCACGAGTGTGAGCGCCATCACAACGCTGGTAATCAAGCAAACATCCTAAGGGCTCTACTTATATGTATATCAGCGATATGCTAAAAGAAACACATGCACATATTAAAGCAGAGACAAACCAAGTAGCATACTACCATTTCGAGCAAGATTGTATATACAACTGTGAATATCCCAAGCTTCCATCAAGTAATACACAAACTAGTATGATACAGTAATGGCCTCTAGGGCATATACACTAACATTCTCCCACTTGCACTAAGGCCATGTACTGGCTTATCGAAGACCTATCATCTCGATCAGCCGCTCGAACTGAGTCTGGGGCAAGGCCTTGGTGAATGGATCTGCTGTGTTATCTTCTGAAGCAACCCTCCGAACCTCGATCTCCTGGCAATCCACGATCGCCCTGATCAGGTGATACCGCCTCAAGATGTGTCTGGATTTCTGATAGGACCTGGGTTCCTTCGCTAAAGCTATAGCCCCGTTGTTGTCGCAATACAGAGGTATTGGGTCAACAATGGACGGAACCACCTGAAGTTCTTTCAAGAACTTCCTCGTCCAGACAGCTTCTTTTGCGGCATCAGATGCAGCGATGTATTCCGCTTCCATAGTCGAGTCAGCAACGGTTTCCTGTTTGGAGCTCTTCCAACACACCGCACCTCCATTGAGGGTAAAGACAAAACTCGACATGGACTTGGAATCATCCTTGTCACTCTTGAAGATGGAGTCAGCAAAGGCCTCAATTTGGAGGTCTTTTCCGCCATACACCAAGAACATCTCCTTAGTCTTTCTCAGGTACTTGAAAATGTTCAATACTGCTATCCAATGTTTCTCCCCAGGGTTTGACTGATACCTGCTTACCACACTCTGTGCATAAGCCACATCCGGTCTGGTACACAACATCGCATACATTATAGAGCCTACCGCAGAAGCGTAGGGTATAATAGACATGCGATCCCTCTCCAAATCAGTCTTGGGAGACATCTCTTTGGAGAGGGTGATCCCGTGACAAGCCGGTAAATTACCGCTCTTGGAATCTTCCATACTGAATCTCTTCAGTATGGTGTCGATGTACCTGGACTGTGAAAGTCCTAATATCCTCTTGGATCTGTCACGGTAGATCCGGATACCCAGAATGTATGAAGCATCAACCAGGTCTTTCATGGAGAACCTGTGTGACAAGAACCCCTTGACAGATTGTAGCATAGGAATGTCATTTCCTATTAAGAGAATGTCATCCACGTATAAAACGAGGAATACTACAGTTCTCGCTACAAATCTACAATAGATGCATGGTTCATCTGGATTTTTGATAAATCCAAATTCCTTGACCGTCTCATCAAAATAGATGTTCCAACTCCGCGATGCCTGCTTTAGTCCATAAATGGACTTAAGCAACTTGCACACCTTTCCGCTGCTCCCACTCTGAATGAAACCCTCTGGCTGGTCCATATAGACACACTCCTCTAAATGTCCATTTAGAAAAGCTGTCTTTACGTCCATCTGCCAAATCTCATAATCGTGGAAGGCAGCAATGGCAAGAAGGATCTGAATGGATTTCAGCATAGCTACTGGAGAAAAGGTTTCGTCATAGTCCAAACCAGGTCTTTGACGAAAACCCTTTGCAACCAGTCTAGCTTTATAGGTCTCAACCTGTCCATCTACACCAATCTTCCTTTTGAAGATCGACTTGCATCCTACGGGTTTTACCCCATCTGGAGCAATGTCCAACGTCCATACATTGTTGGTGTACATGGACTCCATTTCGGTCCGCATTGCATCCAGCCATTTTACCGAGTCGACGCTCTGAATGGCTTGCTGGAAGCTAATAGGCTCATCACAATCTATGATGCAATCCTCTCTATCCCCGTCAATGAGAAAACCGTAGTATCTCTCGGGCGGATGAGACTTCCTACTACTCCTGCGGAGTGGCGTAGGAATGTCTTGATCTTTCGAACCCTCCGGTTCTACTAAGCTTTCAGTAATAGCTTGCGGTTCTGGAATTTCTTCCAGTTCTATCGTGCTCCCACTTATTTCTTTTTCTATGAACTGATGTTCCAGAAAATGGGCATTACGAGAAACAAGGACTTTTTGTTCCTCTGCGTAATAGAAAAGATACCCCCTGGAGTTCTTTGGGTATCCCACAAACTTGCACAGTACTGAGCGTGCCTCGAGTTTGTCCGCATGCTGGTTTTTGACATAAGCTGGACATCCCCAAATCTTTAAGTATTGAAGATAGGGTTTCTTCCCACTCCATAACTCATATGGTGTGGTAGGCACAGTCTTAGTGGGAACTCGGTTCAAAAGGTATGCAGCTGTTTCTAGCGCATATCCCCTGAACGATCGCGGCAACTCAACGTTACTCATCATGGACCGTACCATATCCAATAAGGTTCGGTTCCGTCTCTCCGATACACCGTTATGTTGCGGAGTGTATGGAGGAGTAAGCTGAGAGAGAATTCCATTCTCTTTTAAGTAACCCAGGAACTCGGCACTCAAGTATTCACCATCTCGATCAGATCTCAGTGCCTTGATACTTTTGCCTGTTTGTTTTTCTACTTCATTCTTATATTCCTGGAACTTTTCAAAAGCTTCGGATTTATGCTTCATCAAGAAGACATGTCCGAACCTTGAGAAATCATCCGCAAATGTAATGAAGTAAGAATAACAGCTTCGCGCATGTGTAGACATTGGACCGCACACGTCGCTGTGTACGAGTCCCAAGAGCTCGCTCGCTCTTACTCCGTGTCCAGTGAACGGAGTCTTTGTCATCTTTCCTTTCAGACAGGATTGACAAGTTGCATACGATTGATATTCGAACGGATCCAAATAACCTTCTGCATGTAACTTGGTCAACCTTCTCTCATTGATGTGACCCAGTCTACAATGCCATAAGAAAGTTTTATTGATTTCCGGAGACTTTCTTTTGTGTGTATTCTGGACATTGAAAATCTGTGGTTGGTTTAATACGTATATACCGTTGTTCAATGTACCTGACCCAATCAAAACTTGATTAAGGTGAATGTTCACTACATTACTTACAAATGCAAATTCATAACCTTCTTTAGATAATAAAGATACATAAATGATATTACAGGTTGCATTTGGTACATAATAACAACTACGCAAAAACCAAAAAGTGTCCATCCGACAATCCTTGGTGATAGTCCCCCACGGCCACAGCATCCATGCTAGCACCGTTTGCAACTCTGAGGGTCATGTCACCTGCCTTCAAAACTCTACGCTTTCTCAACGCCTGCAAACAATTACAGATATGAGATCCTGATCCGGTATCCAATACCCAGGATGTAGAGTTTATTGATAGACAGTTTTCAATAACATACACACCTGAAACTGAAGCTGCAACTCGCTTCAAATCCTGTGTTCTGGCCTTCCAAGCCTTGCAATCCTGTTTCCAGTGACCACTTTTGTGACAATAGAAGCATTCTTCCTTCCCCACCAGCTTTCCCGCTATCTTTGTTGCTTTTCCTTTTCCATTCGTATCCACTTTACTGACACCGCCTCTTGGTTTGGCGGGGGGTTTCTTCTTCTTACCCTTGGCTTTCGTCCTGGATCTAGAAGAGGAAGATCCTCCTAGAAACAAAGTGGATGTCTCCCTACCTTTCTGTAGGGTGCCCTCAGCACTCCTCAACATGTTCAGAAGTTCGGAAACTTCAACCTCCTTTCCTTGCATGTTGAAGTTAAGAATAAACTGGGCGTAAGTGGAAGGAAGGGACTGGAGAATCAAATCAGTATAAAGTTCATTCTCCAACGTGGTCCCAAGGTCCGCGAGCTCCTCTATGTAGCCAATCATCTTAAGCACGTGTTCCGCTACCGATGATCCGATGGCCAACCTTGCCGAAAACAACTTCTTCGACACTTCGTATCTTGCGATACGAGACTGCTCTCCATACTGTTCTTTTGTATGAAGAAATATGGACTCTAGGTCCATATTCTCGTGCCTCCTCTGATGTTCGTTGTCCATCGAGGCTAGTACGAGGCATCTGGCCTTCGCGCAATCTATTTCCCAGGTTTTGTAGATTTCCCTATCTACGACACTGGTTTTGGGACCTGGGACAGGGGGAGCTTTGGTGGTAAGGACATACCCCAACTTGTCGTAAGTGATTGCCATCTTGACATTCCTGAGCCAATCTTTGTAGTTTGGCCCTGTCAATATGTTTTTATCTAGTAATAACTTAAGTCTGTTCATGTTGAATGGTCGCTGCAATTAGGAGAGAGAAAAGAAACACTTCAGCATGATGCTCTTGCAAGTTTAGAGTGGTTTTTAGTTTGTCTAAACAGAATGGCTCCCACTGTCTCTCGAATCCCTTCTCAAATCGTAAAGAAAGGATTAGTCAGGATCAATCTCACCGTACAATACTTGCTTAACCGTTCAGCCAGGCCAGTGTCGGTACTTCGAGGGAGGTTTTCCAACGCTTTCGCGAAGTTCCTTAATTAAGTAACCTCTTTTCCCTGTGGGCGTAGCCCCGCTAACACCTTTCTAGACACCTACTAGGTTTATAGCATTGATCGTTAAGTGAGAGTTTTCCCGAGGAGTAGCATATACTCACAGTAGGATCGGGATCCAAATATCATTGCGTGATAAAACCAAAAGAATCCTACCAGAATCATCACACTCCAAATGGTATGCAGCGCTAGCAAGTTTCAGTACTTATGAAACTCCCGATGTGGATTTTTGCCCCATGCTCTTATGACCTTGGCGTGAGGTCAAAATGTCATAAGTCACATGTCAAGTTCGTCCCATCATTATCCTGGTTAATTTGAACCCACCCGTACCTACCCTTGACGTAGGCCAAAATGGCAGTACGACTGTCTCAAACCAACGCATTCTATCTATGCAACAGATAAATATCCGACAGCTACCAATCACTATGCCATGGCGTGAGGTCAAAATACATAGCTTGAATACTACCGAATATTTAACTGAAATGATGGAGGGCTACGGATGGTTTTGGCGAAACCGTGAACGTAGTGAACTTGATATAATCGATTGAACGAGATAACTTTTAAAAGGAGTGGTTCATGCTCCGCGTTTGAAAGTTTAGTTTTGAAAAGAACCGAGTGGTTTTCAAAGTGTTCCAATCGACTTTTACTTGGTTTATTTTCTTGCTTTAGTTCTTTTAATGCGTCCCATCATTTAATCCTACGGTTGCAGAAAACAACCAAAATATGACGTACGCTTATGCCATTCGCATTCGCCACGGGGCCCCGTCATCACCCGTTAGGTTACTTAACTAACGACAAAGCGGGGGCTGGGCTAGCGCGGCTGTAAAACATAAGCAACGCCAAAATAGTTATCATATATAAATATATAGCAATGATAGACATTACAGATCAAAGATGAATACATTGGATATACTAGGAATCCGCAATCCGTTCGAGCCTGCAACGAAAAGCGGATTACACGGTCGCGGTGAATAGCCAATACCCCACCCAAGACCCCTACGGGTGCGGCAAACTACCCGCCAAGTACCCAAAGCGAAGCAACCTCCCTCACCACCGTGAGTAGGCCACTTGCACTTCGAGATACCCGGTAGTTTGTGCACCCCTCCATGGGTCTATCCTAGGAGTAAAAATAGTAAAAAGAATTATACAATGACGGCTAGAACCCTGACCCGGTTGCGCGGCCATACAAATAATAATACATCAATTTACATATTACAATGAATGAAAGAAAAAGAAACACTCATCTCACATCCACCCAGGCTATTCACCCGCAACAATCCAACACATTCATATACACATACCATCATCAAACACAGATCACAGATATGTATAACCCCGACTAATCGACATATAGCGATTAGCCGACGTTCAATACATATAAACATCACAGATATAACCCTTTAGTCAAAGTCTATTGAAGTTCGATAAAAATACGGATTTATAGGCCCCCAAAAGCAAATTTCTATTCTGGAAAATCTGGGCACATATTAACCATCTTACAAATCCCAAAACCATGCCAGAAGAACACTGCACCAAACTCGACCCAGAGACGAGCCAACTCGGCCGCGGTTGCGCGGCAATAGCAGGCTATTGCCGCGGAACTACGGCGCTTTGGTCGATTCACTGGACCGGGTTTGGTGGCTTTCTTCACAAAACCCTGAGACGATTTTTGGAGTATGATAAATTTTATTTTGAGCAGGAAAAAATTTAACAGAAAGTTAGGGTTTTGACATTTTGGTTTTTCGATTTTTCCGATCAAACTTCCATACACTTTCACTACCTAGCTAGTTTATGTTTAGTTAGGCCCTGATACCACTGTAAGTCCACGTTGCCCATCCCGGTACTTGCGGGGAGGCAGAAAACGGAATAAAAATCAAATTTTTATCAACTTAGGCAACATGGACTAAACAAAGAAGGATCTTTGCTAAACAAAAACAAGCTAAAACTAACTAAAAACTAGCTAAGTGTTAGAAAAGTTATACCTTCGGCTTTATGTCCTTCTCTCCTTGCTCCTTGGAGTAGTGGAAAGAGGTCACATTTCTCGTCTTCTCACGTCGAAGAAAGATCCACCCGAAAGCCTCAACCTTTGGCTTCAACTCCAAGCTAGAAGTAACTAGGGTGCAAGAAGTGCTAATTCTAGAACCCTAGATGAGAGTAGAGATTATCAAGAAGAGGTTTTTCTCAAGCTCAAGTGTTTCTCAACACATGAGAGTGGAGAGCTTGAGGGAGAGGAAGAACAAGAGAGAGAAAGTCAGTAATAGAATGAGAGAAAATATGAAGCATTCTATCATATATGTGTGAATTATTGTAATTAGATAATTAGCTAGATAATTGTCATGGTTAATCAAGACATGACCATTATCATTTCATTTTTAATGCAATTTGCAAGGATCAAAGAGCATCTTCCAAATGAAATGATGATGGTCAAAGTGTCAACCTAGGTCAACAAGTCAAGGAGGTCAAATGGTCAACAACCATAATCATGCACAATTATTAAACTAATATTAATTAACCATAATACACACATAAGCATTAGGGTTAATAAAAATGACAATGGTCATTAACCCTAATCAAAGTCCTCTCCTTCTGCCTCAAGCAACTGTGCATACGCACCCGTATTCGTGATCCGAGGAACACGAATACAAAGAGATAAAACCAATCCCAAATCATATACTAGGATCCGGCTTAAACCAAAGCCCGCTAGTATAAGCTGTCCGGACAGCAAACGTGCACAAGTGCGCGGATGTGAACGAACCCTGTCGCAAAAGCATGCGACCTCTACTCATTTTGCCTAAAGACGAATAGCATTCTGTGTGGGACTCTAAAGACTCGACACAACGCTGGCAGTGGGTTTAACCACATACCGCAAGCGGCACTAGCTGTACGTAACGGTCCCCAGGTAGATGTCGATAAGAAGACTGACGAGGCGAACCCCATTTGAACTCCTACTGAGCCTGTATGTGACAGTCTCCGTACAGTCCGGTCTGTTCGTCTGATACATCGCATGGCGGGCCTAGGGGGCGGTGAACGTCAGTCCCCTAATAGCGGTACAAGTCGTGTCGGAGTGTAGCCCAGAACACCCTGAGATAACACTGGAAACCTACCAGTATATCTCGCTTGCCCTGGCCAGGGACTACTTATGTAATGGCTATCCTGGACACAGCGCGATGTCAACCCCCAATACCGGGAGAGACGAATCCTGTCTAACCGTCACTGCCTCCAAGTGCTTCGGGACTGCACCCAAAAACTACCTGTTTGCATGACTCCTTTGAGCCGTGGTAGGGTAGTAATCAAAGTGCAGTGGGAACACACTCGAGGAGAAGTGACAGTGTGAAGTCAACGGACTAAGCTGTACTCATGTCACCTGGGAACTGATAACTGACGATAGGTATAATACCAACCAGCAGTTCCCGACGAGTCCTGTCCATTATACTCGTAACCTAACGAGCACCCGCATACTATCTCAAGTACGACGTACTGACGGCTGTGGGACAGACCGTCTCCCACAATGGGATGAGAAGCGCATACGCTAGTCTACTCCGGAGTATCGATGCCCTGTCTCGATAGTCCAACGACTAGGGACCTGTACAAGGATGTGCTTATAGATTACCCAGCTCCCACGAGTGTGAGCGTCATCACAACGCTGGTAATCAAGCAAAGATCCTAAGGGCTCTACTAATATATATATCAGCGATATGCTAAAAGAAACACATGCACATATTAAAGCAGAGACAAACCATGTAGCATACTACCATTTCGAGCAAGATTGTATATAAAACTGTGAATATCCCAAGCTTCCATCAAGTAATATACAAACTAGTATGATACAGTAATGGCCTCTAGGGCATATACACTAACAATGATCATCACCTGCTGCCGGCGTATTGACGAGTCTTTAGAGTCCTACACAGGGGTTTCCTGGCTCAAGCGAAACGAAATAGGAGCGCATATGAGATATGTGCGGGACCGAGAATAATACCAGTATGTGATACTGTATTCTATTCTCACAATTTGTATCATCGATCGGTTATATGAGATATAGCCGGGTTACCGAATCAAGTGTTGATTCGATACATTGATACACTTGATATTAGTCGGTTATATGCGATATGACCGGATCGTTAAATCAAGTGTTGATTTAATGATTTAATGTATAATTATATATTTGATATATTACTTTACATTAACTAGTATTGGTTCACTTAAGATTGATTTTCTCACTTGAATGTGCACATTGTTTATATGTGAAATATGCAAGTGTACATGTTTGTATCATGCTTGATGATACAAACAAGTTATGTGTATGAGACTTGAACCATATCAAGGTTAGATTAGGGTTTACTATTTTCCTAAACAAATAACAAAAGAGTGTGACTTTGGTCAAAGTTATCAAGCTTCATGAAGCTTGACAAACATTGACAAAGTCAACTCTCTTTGTCATTTGTTCAAGATATTAGCTAACCCAACCCTTAACCTTATGCTATGGTTAATTCTCTACATGAGTTAAGCATGAGGGCTTAACTCAACCATGGTGCCATGATTAAAAGGATAAGTGTTCATATTATTCTTTCAATGGATATGATTCTTTCTTCTTCTTCATCTTCATCAAGCTCACAAAAGCTTGAGAGCTCCAATGGTGCCATCGTAAAAAGAGTGAGAAATCCAATTCTAAAGTGAACCCACTTCCTATTTCTTCATCCTCTACTACTTGCCATGTAGTATAGGGTGTTCTCTTCACAAAGTTTTTGACCAAGTGAAGGAAAAGCTTGAGTTTGAGTCTCCCCGACGTAGATCATCTTCGGCCTCGGAGTCAATGACCTAGCCCGATCATTTCTCCGACGAAACCATTTCTAGAGTCCAGGAGCCGATGATCGCAGCGGAGGGACGTCAACACGGAGCTAAAGAAGTGGTGGACCGGATCTACAAAGGTTGTAATCCCTTTCACATATTAGCAAAGTCGTTTGCTTGCTTGTAGTTTCGCCTTTACTTCTAGTTAACGATACAGTTTAGGGTTTCTCGGCACCGGAAAATTTTTGTTTGGCATGGTTGATGCCTTGTGGAACCTCTTGAGTGTTCCTAGTAACCCTACATGCTTGACACGGATTTCCATGGATTTCATTGATGATATTCAGATTTCTATACAAATTACCATGATAAAAGTTAAAGATTTCTTATACAGATATATCCAGATTTCAGGATTGATTGTTTTACATTCATGGTGCATGCATACTCATTCACATGACATATTATTATTTGAGGCACTGACACGAGCACGGAGCATTTGCACTTACACGTAGTTTATTACCCTATCTTTACTTGATGACTAGTAGTATATTAGTATATTATATGACCTAGGACAGCGTCGTGCATTCGATTTCTTTTCGTAGATGTCTTCTACTCACGAGTTGGCAACTTACCCCCGTTGTGCCAAATTTTATTACAGGTTCGATGTTCAGGTTTCCTTGGCATCTTGCTGGCACATCATTTCATTCAGGGTGATTTGCACGGTTGGTTGGTTCACTTGTATCTGGACCGCCGTTGTACTTTTAATTATTTCATTTGTATCTAGTAAGCTCCATCAACTAAACTTGTATTACTTGATAGTTTACTGGACAAGTTATTTATTTCGACCTTGGAGTCGCGCATGTTTTATTGTGGTTTGGTGGATTTGTTTTCTTTTGAGTTTTGAGCCTCGCCCTTTGGCATTGTATATTATTGTGCTTGTTGTAGTTGTTTCCGCCTGTTGGCGTAGAGCTAGCTCCCGCTTGGGGATGCTATTTTAATGTTTGTATATATATTATTCTTGTTTGTACCCGTTTGGGGGCCAGTTTTTACAAAGGAGACTCTGCCGAAATTTTTAAGAAAATTGGATGTTGCTTTTAAACTTGTTTTCTACACGTTTTCCTTTACTTCTTCTTCTTTTTATGGTTTAGATTTCTGGGCTTCGGCTTACTGAGGTTACGTTGCTCCTCTAGACGCTTCGTAATTTAAGTGCCGGTCACGTTCCGTACTTTCGGGTCGTGACAAAGTTGGTATCAGAGTGCTAGGTTTAACCTTGTCTAAGTCTAGGGTGACCCTTGGTTGATGGAGTAGGTGACTTAGGTAGAGTGACGTACCGTGGGTATGATCCGCGACATACTTACGATACGCTACTCTGCTTAAGGAGCCTTAGGATGTACATTTCTTTGCACCGCATTTCATTCGTTCCTTTGATCTATCTTCGTCGATATCGGATGGTGGTTTCTGTTACTATGGGCGCACGGGCGGAGGGAGCTGCGGCTCGAATGCAATAACCATTAGGGTATCGGTTAACCTTGAGGATTGAAGTATTGTTTAGCTTGCGGACGAAGGGTATTCACATGCCATCCGGACGAAGTTAAAGGATTCGAACGATTGTCAGAAACTCATTTCCCCAAGTTTAAAGTATTCGGAAGAACATGCAGGTATTTCTATGGACCCTCTAGAAGAATGAAACCCTAACTCGACATAATGACCACGAGAGCGCCCTTGAACCTTAGGGTTTACGGCAGTTTCGCAGTGCCATTAGTGAGGCTTGGGTTTGCCCTTCTACGGCTGGTCCGCAGATGCTGGGGTATGTACTGGATATTTTTAAACCGTACTTGAGTGTTGAGCTCTCGGGGAATTATGGGATTTTGATGAATCGATCGAAAAGTTTAATGTAGTCCGGATATCAGGTGAAGGGATAGATTACGTGGGAGACTCTAGATATGAGTATTGTCGTTGGTAGCGCAGTCAGCACACCTATGAAGAGACGAGTTCGAAGCAGTCGACACCAGAGGAAAGAGGAAAGAGGCGCACATTGACGATAGTGTTTACGATTGTGATTTGGTGATTAGAATTTCATATTTTCGTTGATTTGATTTTGGTATTTTGAGGACTTTGTTCTACGATTGGTATTTCTTATGTGTACATTCATTACATTCTATTTGTGTTTCATATATCAGTTGTATTGATGTTGTTTTGTACATAACTAGTGCACTCGATTTGGTTTTAATACATTTTGAGATTTTGATTTGATTTCTTGCATATGGGTTACATATGATTTTGACATATGCTTCGACCTAGTTTTCATGCACGTTCGTACTGTGATTTCAATTTTGATATTCGGTGTATGTTTTCGTGCACCATGTGCACCTGATTGAGAATCTTGCTCACACTTGGCGCACTTGATACGATTTTGTGCACACCAGATGCACTAAATCGGGGTTTTGTGCAGATTAGATGCACCTGATATTGTGTCGTGCACGCCCGTTGCACTTGACAGATGTTTTTGGTGCACACCTGTTGCACTCAGTTTTGTTTCAATGTGTATTCATGGTATCTGTATTTGGTTTCGTTTTCAGTGTGCACCGGACGCACATAATATTTTTATGATGTGATTGGGATTGATTTCAGTTTAAGCAGTATGCTTTTATAATCATTACAATTGATTTGGTAACCAGGCGGGACGTGTATGTTAAATAAAAGATATATATATATATATAGCTATTTTTTTAAATAAACGTCCGCTACTTATGCCGTGACACGTGCATCGCACGGCGATTTTCAAGAGGGGTTTTTGCATGCTTCTTTATTAAGATGTTTAGACGATTTTACTACGATGCGCACTATATATAAGTTATAGATTTGATGTATATTATGTTGTTTTTCGTATTGGGCTTGGATATTCTATTATCACCATAACTCCGATGATTGCGTTATGTTTGACGGAGTTTTGATTTTGAGTTATGTACTTGTTTTTTATACGCTTGTATCATGCTAAAAAAGTGTTTTATGTATTGATGATTTCGGAGCCCCGACGATTTGAGTGTTTTGCTAAATGTTTTAGTAATTGGAGGGGGAGTTTTAATTTAAATTCGGGGACCAAATTTCTTTAAGGGGAGAAGATTGTATCGTTTTGAAAATCGTTTTGTTGAAAATTCGGAAAATCGGTAAAATAAGGGGGTTTTCTGTAAAAAGTCAAAATACAAATATTTTTATTTTAAAATTAAATATACATATTCTAGCTATGTAATTGCTTGTATTTGGTGTTTATTGAGCCACTGGTGAAATTTCAAAATTTCTGAAAATTTTTCCGAAATTAATTATTTTAATATTATTTTAAGCCGTCACTAATACATTTAATTAGGGAAAATTACAAACTGGAATGAGTTGAAACAAATTTTGTGCATCATAACACATTAAACAAAATTCTAACATGTGGTTTTTGAATTGAAATGGAGTTGTTAACCGGTGTTAGAAAATATCGAAGAAAAAACTTTTTCGGTGAAATTAGTGCAAATGGAAGTGGGGTACAACTTTTATCTTTTCCCAAACAAAACCCACACTCTCTTTTACTCCCTCACACCATTTTGGCCATCCTTGGTAGCCCCCCCTCTCACTTGATTCTTCAAGTGGCTTCTAGAATTTAGGATTAATCGAAAAATGAAAAGAAAATGAATTAAACTTGAAAAGACATAGAGAAAGAAATAATGAGTGAACCTTCCACACACCTCCACACCCTCACTCCCTCACTTTTCCGCCTCTCATTTTCCTGGCCGAGCACAGGTTTCCCCCTCCCCGCATTTTTCCCATTTCATTTTTCTACAAAAACCCTCCAAAATCCATCAAAAATCAACATATACTAGCACAAATTCATCACTAAACCCTATCCAATTTCCTTTGCTCCTATTTAACTTGGATTTGGAAGCAAGAGAGCCATATTTTAAGGTCAAGTTGCATGTTGGGATCTCAATGTGTTGAGGTAAAATTTTAATCCTTTTGTCAAGTGTTGTTTATTTTAATCCAAAATTGATTATTGTGTTGTTTGATATAGTTTTAAGTTTAAGATTTAAATTTCTAGAATATGGTTATTAAATTATTATTAGGGTTTTGATTCTAGGGTGTTGATCTAAAATTGTAGTTTAACCTATTAGGAAATGTTAAACCTAATCTAGTAGCCAATTTGCTAGTGTTGCATTAAAATTGTTTTAATTAGGATCTTTTTGTAAACTAGAATTCTACAAAACATATAAAGATGTTAGATAAAATTTTAATTAGGGTTTTTATTATTAGATTGTGATGTTAGTGTGTAGATTAAGTTGTTAAATGAGCGTGAAACATAAACTAGTTGCAAATTCTAGCTTTCACTTGAAAATTGTCACAATAGTGCTATTTTATTAAACTAGGTTTTCAAAATTAGTTTAAAATGAGGAATTAAAAATAAAGTAAGGGTTTTAGAACATCCTTAAGGTTTCAAGGAGTGGTTTAACGATTTAAGATGTGCAAAATCAAGTTTAGAAGTGAAATTGTGACATTTTGCTTAAAGTATCGAAATCGGGCAAGTTTGCAAACTAGAATTTCCGTTTAAAGCAAATTAGGGTGTTAAAAATATAGTAATGGTTTATATAATTTAGTTATGCTATTTAATGAGTTTTATGACCATTAGTTTCATTTAAATGTCAAGTTTTACAGCAAAACGGTAAATTGATATTTTCAAGGTTTTTCGGAATTTGATGATTTGATCGATTTTAAGTTTTCGATGATTTAAACCAAGTTTTATATTATAAGTAATGGGTTTTGAAACTATGAGTTGTTTATTGGTTTTTATCTCGATCAATCGGCGTTTGTACGCCGATATCAAGCGATATTTGGTTCTTTTGCGTGAGCGGGACATAGGTTTTAATCTATGCGCGTTCCGTGCGTCGTTTTGATTTTGTCCGTGATTCAGTTTACGATATTATATATGTTTGCGTATAGATACCCCTTACGTAGACTGCGGACGATGAAGAAGAGGATGGCGACACCATCTTCGGCAGACAAGGACCAGGTGAGTAGATGTATATCTACGGGGGAAGTCGGGTGGATGGCGTTTAGCACCATCGCAAACGTAGAATAGGAATAGTACTTATTGTCATTAGAAAGCCAGACGTGACCTTAGATTTTTTATGAGTAGGACCCTAGTAATGACCCTAGGTTGGACTAGACTGATTTAGAAAGACCATACCAGAGGACGAATAACTTGGAAGAGATTCGTAGGTTTTAGGTAGACATACACACGCGCACACAGAGACTTAACTTGGTGTATATGTGTATGTGTATATATGTATAGGACTAGGTGTAGGTATATATATATATATATATACACAACACGTATATGTGATACAAGGATACGATCTGATACACGGGGATGTAACAATATAACTGGGCTTGATGCCGTGATTCTTGGCTATACGGTCGTGTTATGATGTAGCGGATCATTAGAAAATGAGATAATGAATAGGTATACATAAATAAAAATGGGTGGTGATGATATTGAGGTACATGGGACTCTAAAATACAATCCGGACCATAACCTGTGCCTGAAATTACAATATGATATATGTGTGACTTGATTACGATATCATATAGGTGTGACTTGATTACGATATTATATAGGTGTGACTTGATTACGATATGATATAAGTGTGACTTAATCACAATATGATACATGTGATATGATATTTTTGAGGATAAATTAACGATGTATATTTATGCTGGCAATGATATATGATCGATGTAAGCAATTACAGTACAATACCTTGATCATGACATGATTTGATGATGATATTATCCGAATGATGAGACACGTAGGTGATACTTGACCCGTACCCCGATATTGGGATGCCGTACGATGGATTTTACCGTACGAGGCATAGATGTTATGATTGATCCGCACTCTTGATTTGAGAAAGCCGTACTACGTACGTGACGCTATTGAGGCTGGATCGCCGACTATTAGAGATATGGACTCAGACCTTAGGTGGACTCTTATTTCTTATCGACTAGTTTCTTAGGTTTAGTTCCTTAGGAGGTTAGATACATACTAGTTTAGGCTCGAGTTATAGAGTTGTAGTTAGACATGTATATTACAAATGAGTGGTTATATACATCTGTCTTTACATTCAGACCGTAATCATCATGTTGCATGTTCATACATATGTTTCTCTAATCAGTATGAAACTCTGCATGTTAGGACACCAGCACCTTTACCGATGATGCACATATTCCACGCACACTTATTGCCTGCTCACACACATCATCATCGGTAATTGCTATGTCACGTACACTTTAGAATATATTATCTTTTATTGATAGAATCAGCTAGAGACTTGATCAATATAATATTGTGATTACTCTCAGATGTTAGTCTAGACATTGCATTTATTACTTAGACATGTCATGCATTCACATTTTCATGTTATCATGCAGTATTGTGGGGATTATGCCGATACTTATCACTTGCTTACTCATGATATTGGGATTTTGGATTTCTATGAGATTTCTAGATTTTTAGGGAAAACCGCAAGAATATATATAGAAACTTCTCTTTCTCTTCTTCTCTTTTTAAAATATAAGTTGCGATTTTCTCGTGATGTATGTGTCATCCACCATGAGATTTCATGTTTTCTGTTGGATTTCGAGACCCGATTTGAGGAGTGGATAAACCGTCTCGGGTACATGGTGGGCCCGGTATGGTACCCCGGGGCAAGAAGATCGAGTTGTAGACGATGAGCCTGACAGGGGAAGGCTACCTACCGGTGATGTCTGGCGCGGTGGATTTCCGGAGGATACCGACCGTTGTCGTGAGATTTGATGATATGGGCCGATCCGGACTGACGAAGCCCGAGATATTGAGACTATGAGGTATTGAGACTTGAGATTTACATGTTTTGTGTCGATGCTTGACACGGATTTCCATGGATTTCACCGATGATATTCAGATTTCTATACAAATTACCATGATAAAAGTTAAAGATTTCTCATACAGATATATCCAAATTTCAGGACTGATTATTTTACATTCATGGTGCCTGCATACTCTTTCACATGACATATTATTATTTGAGGCACTGACACGAGCACGGAGCATTTGCACTTACACGTAGTTTATTACCCTGTCTTTACTTGATGACTAGTAGTATATTTGTATGTTATATGACCTAGGACAGCGTCGTGCATTCGATTTCTTTACGTAGATGTCTTCTACTCACGAGTTGGCAACTCACTCCCGTTGTGCCAAATTTTATTACAGGTTCGATGTACAGGTTTTCTTGGCAGCTTGCTGGCACATCATTTCATTCAGGGTGATTTGCACGGTAGGTTGGTTCACTTGTATCTGGACCGCCGTTGTACTTTTAATTATTTCATTTGTATCTAGTAAGCTCCATCAACCAAACTTGTATCACTTGATAGTTTACTGGACCAGTTATTTATTTCGACCTTAGAGTCGTGCATGTTTTATTGTGGTTTGGTGGATTTATTTTCTTTTGAGTTTTGAGCTCGCCCTTTGGCGTTGTATATTATTGTGCTTATTGTGGTTGTTTCCACCTATTGGCATAGAGCTAGCTTCCGCTTGGGGATGCCATTTTATTGTTTGTATATATATTATTCTTGTTTGTACCCGTTTGGGGGCCAGTATTTGCAAAGGAGACTCTGCCGAAATTTTTGAGAAAATTGGATATTGCTTTTAAACTTGTTTTCTACATATTTTCCTTTACTTCTTCTTCTTTTTATGGTTTAGATTTCTGGGCTTCGGCTTACTTAGGTTACGTTGCGCCTCTAGACGCTTCGTAATCTATGTGCCGGTCACGTTCCGTACTTTCGGGTCGTGACAAGGATTGATATATACAGATCGATGCTATTAGTAATAAAACACGTAATTCCCCTTTAGAATGCCGATTATAACTATAACACAGGTTATTTAGTATTTTTTGTATGAATTCGTAATCTGTGTTATAATTACAATAAACACCTATATATTGTAACGTTTTAAAAATAATTAAATAAATAATTAAATGAATAAAAGTGTTTAAGTGAATTTTAGGATTTTCGGTAAAGTAAAACGTATTTTTCGTAAAACCAAACCGTGATTGTTTTTCATTATAAATTCAAAAATACCTATTTAATTATGTAATTACTAGTAAATAGTGTTTATTTAGCCACTTATAAATTTTTAGTTTAATTAAAAAAATTTCCTAAATTAATTATTTTAAATATTAACATAAGCTTTATTTTTACACTAAATTAGTGTAAATTACAAATTTAAATGGTTTTAATTTTTTAAAATGAACCATGGCATATTAGAATTTAGTGTGTATCATGCAAAAATTATTTGCAAATTTTTCCTAATTTCTAGAGCTTTCTTGAGTTGCTATAGTAAATAAATAAATAAATAATTAATTAAACCATGAAAAGACTTTAAATGATGATTCTTTCTTGAAACTTCCACACTTTTCTTCACTCTTTTCTCTTTCTCCCTCCCCATGGCCGGCCACAACTCATCCATGGCAGCCCCCCCCTCCCCATTTTCCACCTCATTTTTATTCAAAAATCATCAAAAAATACATCAAAAATTCAATTAAAATTCCACAAAATCATATATATTTTCATACCCTTTATTCTCTACTCTTCTTTACATGGAATTTGGAGTGGGAAAGCATGTATTTTTGAGGCTCATTTTCAAGTTTGGACATGAGGTTGTGGAGGTATAAATCCTTCTCTTTTATTTTATTTCTATTAGATATTTCTTTTAAAGTTTAATTAGATTTAATCTATTAATTCTATTTACTACTTTTAAAATTCAAGTTAGGGTTTGAAAAATCAAGTTGTGATTTTTATTAATTAATGAGGGTTATAATCACTAGTTTAACATATTTAGAAGTGGAAATTCTTATAGGGATGATATGTTGTAAATTGTTAACCTAAAATTGATTTAATTATACTTTTTAGCTAACTAGTTTTTTTATAAAATATGTTTATGGGTAATATAAAATTCCAATTAAGATTTCTATCATTAGATTGTAGTTTTAGTGAGCATATTAACATGTTAATGGAAAGAAAAACTTAGTTTGATCACTAGATTCAATTGATAATTTGAAATTAGTAATAAAATGCTATTATTTTGTTAACTAGATTTTGGAAAAATTCTAAATAAAAGGGATTTAAAATATAATATTGGTTTCATTATATCATTATCATCATAAATTGTGGTTTAAGTCATTAATTTATGCAAAATCATGTTTTGAGGTGGAATTGTGGTATTTTGCTTGGAAAATGTTGAAAATTGTTAAATGTTGTAAACTAGAAATTTCAAATTTATATAAATTTGTGTAATAAAAATATAGTAATGGTTTGTATAGTCTAGTAATGCTATTTAATGAGTTTTATGACCATTAGTTTCATTTAAATGTCAAGTTTTGATGAAAAACGGTATATTGGCATTTTCGGGTTCTTGCGAAATTGGACAGTTTGATAGATTTTAGGGTTTCGATGGATTTAATCGTGTTTTATGGTATAAGTAACGTGTTTTTAAACTACAAGTTGTTTGATGATGTTATCTCGATCCATCGGAGTTTGTACGCCGATATCGAGCGGTATTTGGTTCTTTTGCGTGGACGGGACATAGGTTTTAACCTATGCTTGTTCTTTGTATCGTTTGACTTTTGTATGTGATTCAGTTTACGATGCTATTTAAATGTTTGCGTCTAGGTACCCCTCACGTGGACTGCGGGCGATGAAGAGGAGGATGGCGACACTGTCTTCGGCAGACATGGACCAGGTGAGTAGATGTATATCTACGGGGGGAAGTCGGGTGGATGGCGTTTAGCACCCCCGCAACGTAGAATAGGAATAGTACTTAGTGACATTAGGAAACCCGATGTGACCCTAGATTCTTACCGAGCAGGACCCTAGTAATGACCCTAGGCGGGACTAGACTGATTTAGGAAAACCATACCTGAGGATGAATACTTTGGGAAAGGTTCGTAGGTTTCTGATAGAAACATACACGCACACACTAAAACTTGACTTGGCGTATACGTATATGTGTGTATATATATAAAACTAGGTATAGGTGTATATATATACACCACACGTATATGGGATTCATTGATGTGATATGATATCCGAGGTATGATGAAACAGTATAACTGGGCTTGATGCCGTGATTCTTGACTATACAGTCGTAATAAAGTGTTAGCGGATCATTAGAGAATGAGATAATGAACATGCATATATAAATTATAAAGAGTGGTGGTGATATTGATGTACATGGGATGCTAGAATAGTACCCGGACTGTAACTGGTGACTGATCACGATATGATATATGTATAACTTGATTACGACATGATATTTCTGAGGATAAACTAATGATGCTTATCATGATGGCAATGATATATGATTGATGTATGCGATCACAGTTTAATACCTTGATCATGAGATGTGCTGATGATGACATTATACGAATGAGGAGACACCTAGGAGATACTTGACCGTACCCCGATATTGGGATGCCGTACGATGGATTTTACCGTACGAGGCTTAGATTTGATGATTGATCCGCACTCTTGATTCGAGGAAGCCGTACTACGTACGTGACGCTATTGAGGCGGGATCGCCGACTATTTGAGATATTGATTAAGACCTTAGGTAGACTCTAGTTTCTTACTGACTAGTCTATTAGGTTTAATTCCTTAGGATGTTAGATAGACACTGGTTTAGGTTCGACTCACATAGTGGTAGTTGTACTCGTATCTCGCAGAGGAGTGGATAATGCACATCTGTATTTACATTCATACTGTAATCATCATGGTGCATGTTCTTTTATATGTTGCTATAATCAGTATAAACTTTACCTGTTAGGACACCAGCACTATTACCGATGATGCGCATGTTCCACGCACACTTATTTGCCGGCTCACACACATCATCATCGGTAATTGCTATGTCACGTACACTTTAGATCATATTGTCTTTTATGGATAGAATCAGTTAGCAACTAGACAGATATAATATTGTGATTATTTTCTGACATTAGTATAAGACATGATATTTATTACTTAGACATTGATGCATTCATATTTCATGTTATCGCACAGTAGTACGGGCATATGCTGACACATATCATATACTTACTCATGATTTTGAGATTTGGATTTCTATGAGATTTCTGGATTTTTGGGGAAAACCGCAAAAATATATAAAAACTTCTCTCTCTCTCCTCTTCTCTTTTTAAATAAGATGCGGTTTTCTCGTGATGTATGAGTCGTCCACCATGAGTATTTCATGTTTTCTGTTGGATTTCGAGACCCGATTCGAGGAGTGGATGAACCGTCTCGGGTACATGGTGGGCCCGGTATGGTACCCCGGGGCAAGAAGATCGAGTTGTAGACGATGAGCCTGTCAGGGGAAGGCTACCTACCGGTGATGTCTGGCGCGGCGGATATCCGGAGGATACCGACCGTTGTCGTGAGATTTGATGATATGGGCCGATCCGGACTGACGGAGCCCGAGATATTGAGACTTGAGATTACATGTGTTGTGTCGATGTTTGACACGGATTTCCATGGGTTTCATTATTCAGATTTCAGATTCTTATACACATTCTACTATGATAATAGCTAAAGATTTCTTATACATATATATCTGGATTTCAGGATTTGTTACTTTACCTTCATGGTGCATGCATTTCATTCATATGACATAGTATTATATGAGGCACTGACACGACACGGAGTATTTGCACTTACACGTAGTATTACCCTGCTATTACTAGATGATTGGGATATTATAGTGTATTATTATTATGACCTAGGATAGCGTCGTGCATTCGATTTCTTTTCGTAGATGTCTTCTACTCACGAGTTGGCAACTCACCCCCGTTGTGCCAAATTCTTTACAGGTTCGATGTACAGGTTTCCGTGGCAGCTTGTTGGCACATCTTTTCTTCAGGGTGATTTGCATGGTAGGTTGGTTCACTTGTATCCGAACCACTATTGTACTTTTATTCATGCATTTGTATCTAGTAAGCTCCATCAACCAATTTGTATTACTTGATAAGTTTATTGGACCAGTTGTTTATTTCGACCTTAGAGTCGCGCATGTGTTATTCAGATCTGGTGGTTTTGTTTTCTTTTGAGTTTTGAGCCTCGCCTATTGGCGTTGTATATTATTGTGCTTGCTGTGGTTGTTTCCGCCTGTTGGCGTTGATGCTAGCTCCCGTTTGGGGATGCTTTTTATTGTTTATATATATTATACTTGTTGTACCCGTTTGGGGGCCAGTTTTTACAGAGAAGACTCTGCCGAAATTTTTGGGAAAATTGCTGATGCTTTTAAACTTATTTTCTTTTTCTTCTTCTTCTTCTTCTTCTTCTTCTTCTTCTATGGTTTAGATTTCTGGGCTTCGGCTTACTTAGGTTACGTGGCGCCTCTAGACGCTTCGTAATCTATGTGCCGGTCACGTTCCGTACTTTCGGGTCGTGACAAAGTTGGTATCAGAGCGCTAGGTTTAACCCTGTATAAGTCTAGGTGACCCTTGGTTGATGGAGTAGGCGATTTAGGTAGAGTAACGTACCGTGGGTATGGTCCGCGGCATACTTACGATACGCTACTCTGCTTAAGGAGCCTTAGGATGTACATTGTTTGCACCGTATTTCATTCGTTCCTTTGATCTATCTTCATCGATGTCGGATGGTGGTTTCTGTTACCACGGGCAGAGGGAGCTGCGGCTCGAATGCGATAACCATTAGAGTATTGGTTATTCTTGAGGATTGAAGCATTGCTTAGCGTGCGGATGAAGGGTATTCACATGCTGTCCGGATGAAGTTAAAGGGTTCGAACGATTATCAGAAAACCATTTTCCTAAGTTTAAAGTATTCGGAAGAACATGCAGGTATTTTGATGGACCCTCTAGAAGAATGAAACCCTAACTCGACATAATGACCACGAGAACGCTCTTGAACCTTAGGGTTTACGGCAGTTCCGCTGTGCCATTAGTGAGGCTTGGGTTTACCCTTCTACAGCTGGATCATCGATGCTGGGGTATGTACCAGATATTTTTAAACTGTACTTGAGTGTTGAGCTCTCGGGGAATTATGGGATTTTGATGGATCGATCGAAAAGTTTAATGTAGTCCGGATATCAGGTGAAGGGATCGATTACATGGGAGACTCTAGATATGAGTGTTGCCGTTGGTAGCGCAGTCTGCATAGCTACGAAGAGGCGAGTTTAAAGCAGCCGACATCAAAGGAAAGAGGCGCACATTGACGATAGTGTTTACGATTGTGATTTAGTGATTTGAATTTCATATTTTCATTGATTGGATTTTGGTATTTTGAGGACTTTGTTCTACGATTGGTATTTCATGTGTGTACCTTCATTCTATTTGTGTTTCATATATCAGTTGTATTGATGTTGTTTAGTACACAACCAGTACACTTGATTTGGTTTTATATATTTGGGATTTTTGATTTGATTTCGTGCATAGGGGTTACACGTGATTTTGACATATGTTTCGACCTAGTTTTCATGCATTTTTGTGCTGTGATTTCGATTTTGATATTCGATGTATGTTTTCGTGCACCATGTGCACCTGATTAGGATTCTTGCGCATACTTGGCGCACTTGATGCGATTTTGTGCACACCAGATCCACTAAATCGGGGTTTTGTGCAGATTAGATGCACCTGATATTGTGTCGTGCACGCCCGTTGCACTTGACAGATATTTTTGGTGCACACCTGTTGCACTTAGTTTTTTTTTGTAGGTATTCATGGTATCTGTAATTGGTTTCGATTTCAGTGCGCACCGGACGCACATGACATTTTATTGATGTGATTGGGATTGATTTTAGTTTGAGCAGTATGTTTTCCTAATTATTATTATTGATTTAGTAACCAGGCGGGACGTGTATGTTAAATAAATGATAAATATATATATATATATATAGTTATTTTTTTAAAATAAACGTCCGCTACTTATGCCGTGACACGTGCATCACACGGCAATTTTCAAAAGGGTTTTTTGTATATTTCCTTATCCAGATATTTGTACAGTTTCACTATGATGCACACTATATATAAGTTGTAGATTGATGTAAATTATGTTGGTTTTCATATTGGGTTTTGATATTTTATTCTCGCCATAACTCCGATGATTTCGTTATGCTTGACGGAGTTGATTTTTGTTATGTATAGATGATTTCGGAGCCCCGATTATTTGATTGTTTTGCTAAATGTTTTAGTATTTGGAAGGGGAGTTTTAATTTAAATTCGGGGACCGAATTTCTTAAAGGGGGGAAGATTGTAACGTTTTAAAAATAATTAAATAAATAATTAAATGAATAAAAGTGTTTAAGTGAATTTTAGGATTTTCGGTAAAGTAAAACGTATTTTTCGTAAAACCAAACCGTGATTGTTTTTCATTATAAATTCAAAAATACCTATTTAATTATGTAATTACTAGTAAATAGTGTTTATTTAGCCACTTATAAATTTTTAGTTTAATTAAAAAAATTTCCTAAATTAATTATTTTAAATATTAACATAAGCTTTATTTTTACACTAAATTAGTGTAAATTACAAATTTAAATGGTTTTAATTTTTTAAAATGAACCATGGCATATTAGAATTTAGTGTGTATCATGCAAAAATTATTTGCAAATTTTTCCTAATTTCTAGAGCTTTCTTGAGTTGCTATAGTAAATAAATAAATAAATAATTAATTAAACCATGAAAAGACTTTAAATGATGATTCTTTCTTGAAACTTCCACACTTTTCTTCACTCTTTTCTCTTTCTCCCTCCCCATGGCCGGCCACAACTCATCCATGGCAGCCCCCCCCCCCCCCATTTTCCACCTCATTTTTATTCAAAAATCATCAAAAAATACATCAAAAATTCAATTAAAATTCCACAAAATCATATATATTTTCATACCCTTTATTCTCTACTCTTCTTTACATGGAATTTGGAGTGGGAAAGCATGTATTTTTGAGGCTCATTTTCAAGTTTGGACATGAGGTTGTGGAGGTATAAATCCTTCTCTTTTATTTTATTTCTATTAGATATTTCTTTTAAAGTTTAATTAGATTTAATCTATTAATTCTATTTACTACTTTTAAAATTCAAGTTAGGGTTTGAAAAATCAAGTTGTGATTTTTATTAATTAATGAGGGTTATAATCACTAGTTTAACATATTTAGAAGTGGAAATTCTTATAGGGATGATATGTTGTAAATTGTTAACCTAAAATTGATTTAATTATACTTTTTAGCTAACTAGTTTTTTTATAAAATATGTTTATGGGTAATATAAAATTCCAATTAAGATTTCTATCATTAGATTGTAGTTTTAGTGAGCATATTAACATGTTAATGGAAAGAAAAACTTAGTTTGATCACTAGATTCAATTGATAATTTGAAAATAGTAATAAAATGCTATTATTTTGTTAACTAGATTTTGGAAAATTCTAAATAAAAGGGATTTAAAATATAATATTGGTTTCATTATATCATTATCATCATAAATTGTGGTTTAAGTCATTAATTTATGCAAAATCATGTTTTGAGGTGGAATTGTGGTATTTTGCTTGGAAAATGTTGAAAATTGTTAAATGTTGTAAACTAGAAATTTCAAATTTATATAAATTTGTGTAATAAAAATATAGTAATGGTTTGTATAGTCTAGTAATGCTATTTAATGAGTTTTATGACCATTAGTTTCATTTAAATGTCAAGTTTTGATGAAAAACGGTATATTGGCATTTTCGGGTTCTTGCGAAATTGGACAGTTTGATAGATTTTAGGGTTTCGATGGATTTAATCGTGTTTTATGGTATAAGTAACGTGTTTTTAAACTACAAGTTGTTTGATGATGTTATCTCGATCCATCGGAGTTTGTACGCCGATATCGAGCGGTATTTGGTTCTTTTGCGTGGACGGGACATAGGTTTTAACCTATGCTTGTTCTTTGTATCGTTTGACTTTTGTATGTGATTCAGTTTACGATGCTATTTAAATGTTTGCGTCTAGGTACCCCTCACGTGGACTGCGGGCGATGAAGAGGAGGATGGCGACACTGTCTTCGGCAGACATGGACCAGGTGAGTAGATGTATATCTACGGGGGGAAGTCGGGTGGATGGCGTTTAGCACCCCCGCAACGTAGAATAGGAATAGTACTTAGTGACATTAGGAAACCCGATGTGACCCTAGATTCTTACCGAGCAGGACCCTAGTAATGACCCTAGGCGGGACTAGACTGATTTAGGAAAACCATACCTGAGGATGAATACTTTGGGAAAGGTTCGTAGGTTTCTGATAGAAACATACACGCACACACTAAAACTTGACTTGGCGTATACGTATATGTGTGTATATATATAAAACTAGGTATAGGTGTATATATATACACCACACGTATATGGGATTCATTGATGTGATATGATATCCGAGGTATGATGAAACAGTATAACTGGGCTTGATGCCGTGATTCTTGACTATACAGTCGTAATAAAGTGTTAGCGGATCATTAGAGAATGAGATAATGAACATGCATATATAAATTATAAAGAGTGGTGGTGATATTGATGTACATGGGATGCTAGAATAGTACCCGGACTGTAACTGGTGACTGATCACGATATGATATATGTATAACTTGATTACGACATGATATTTCTGAGGATAAACTAATGATGCTTATCATGATGGCAATGATATATGATTGATGTATGCGATCACAGTTTAACACCTTGATCATGAGATGTGCTGATGATGACATTATACGAATGAGGAGACACCTAGGAGATACTTGACCGTACCCCGATATTGGGATGCCGTACGATGGATTTTACCGTACGAGGCTTAGATTTGATGATTGATCCGCACTCTTGATTCGAGGAAGCCGTACTACGTACGTGACGCTATTGAGGCGGGATCGCCGACTATTTGAGATATTGATTAAGACCTTAGGTAGACTCTAGTTTCTTACTGACTAGTCTATTAGGTTTAATTCCTTAGGATGTTAGATAGACACTGGTTTAGGTTCGACTCACATAGTGGTAGTTGTACTCGTATCTCGCAGAGGAGTGGATAATGCACATCTGTATTTACATTCATACTGTAATCATCATGGTGCATGTTCTTTTATATGTTGCTATAATCAGTATAAACTTTACCTGTTAGGACACCAGCACTATTACCGATGATGCGCATGTTCCACGCACACTTATTTGCCGGCTCACACACATCATCATCGGTAATTGCTATGTCACGTACACTTTAGATCATATTGTCTTTTATGGATAGAATCAGTTAGCAACTAGACAGATATAATATTGTGATTATTTTCTGACATTAGTATAAGACATGATATTTATTACTTAGACATTGATGCATTCATATTTCATGTTATCGCACAGTAGTACGGGCATATGCTGACACATATCATATACTTACTCATGATTTTGAGATTTGGATTTCTATGAGATTTCTGGATTTTTGGGGAAAACCGCAAAAATATATAAAAACTTCTCTCTCTCTCCTCTTCTCTTTTTAAATAAGATGCGGTTTTCTCGTGATGTATGAGTCGTCCACCATGAGTATTTCATGTTTTCTGTTGGATTTCGAGACCCGATTCGAGGAGTGGATGAACCGTCTCGGGTACATGGTGGGCCCGGTATGGTACCCCGGGGCAAGAAGATCGAGTTGTAGACGATGAGCCTGTCAGGGGAAGGCTACCTACCGGTGATGTCTGGCGCGGCGGATATCCGGAGGATACCGACCGTTGTCGTGAGATTTGATGATATGGGCCGATCCGGACTGACGGAGCCCGAGATATTGAGACTTGAGATTACATGTGTTGTGTCGATGTTTGACACGGATTTCCATGGGTTTCATTATTCAGATTTCAGATTCTTATACACATTCTACTATGATAATAGCTAAAGATTTCTTATACATATATATATGGATTTCAGGATTTGTTACTTTACCTTCATGGTGCATGCATTTCATTCATATGACATAGTATTATATGAGGCACTGACACGACACGGAGTATTTGCACTTACACGTAGTATTACCCTGCTATTACTAGATGATTGGGATATTATAGTGTATTATTATTATGACCTAGGATAGCGTCGTGCATTCGATTTCTTTTCGTAGATGTCTTCTACTCACGAGTTGGCAACTCACCCCCGTTGTGCCAAATTCTTTACAGGTTCGATGTACAGGTTTCCGTGGCAGCTTGTTGGCACATCTTTTCTTCAGGGTGATTTGCATGGTAGGTTGGTTCACTTGTATCCGAACCACCATTGTACTTTTATTCATGCATTTGTATCTAGTAAGCTCCATCAACCAATTTGTATTACTTGATAAGTTTATTGGACCAGTTGTTTATTTCGACCTTAGAGTCGCGCATGTGTTATTCAGATCTGGTGGTTTTGTTTTCTTTTGAGTTTTGAGCCTCGCCTATTGGCGTTGTATATTATTGTGCTTGCTGTGGTTGTTTCCGCCTGTTGGCGTTGATGCTAGCTCCCGTTTGGGGATGCTTTTTATTGTTTATATATATTATACTTGTTGTACCCGTTTGGGGGCCAGTTTTTACAGAGGAGACTCTGCCGAAATTTTTGGGAAAATTGCTGATGCTTTTAAACTTATTTTCTTTTTCTTCTTCTTCTTCTTCTTCTTCTTCTTCTATGGTTTAGATTTCTGGGCTTCGGCTTACTTAGGTTACGTGGCGCCTCTAGACGCTTCGTAATCTATGTGCCGGTCACGTTCCGTACTTTCGGGTCGTGACATATATGAATGATAAGAGTAGGGAAATTAACGTGTTGAGAATGCACTATTTTCAACTGATTAAATTCCACCAAACTTAATTTTGGTCGTCTCGAGCAAACTTGTTTTATTAGAAAGAAGGAGAAAATATAATAAAAAGGAAAACTAACCAACACACTTTCGTAGGCAACACGATTGCACTGAGCACGTGCAACAAGCCTTTAAACCTCTAGGTGTCCCTAATAGGAGGAGTGTTGTCTCCTGAGGGTTTTCAGCGGATTACACCCACAAAATCCCATAATAAAAGGAAGACCGTGAAAGTTACATGTAAAGATAAGAACCGTAAAAGAAATACTTTGAAACTTAGAGTTTCCAACTAATACTAGTTTTTCGGTTTTCATGAGCCCTATCTTAATAGTCATGAAAAGATGTTAGAAATCACGTCATCTCTCAATAAAACATCGTCTTTATTCTTCATTCCTTCTTTTCTTCCAAACATCGATCATATACCCCTACGTGTGTGTAAAGAACGTCCCTACACTCGGAGAATTCAATTCAAGCAATCATACTCTTGTCCATCTGCCTCAGTACTTTTTAATTGATGAATATTTAGATGGGGTTGCTCACACATTTTTCATGCGACCGTTAATATTTCTTGAGGTACTAACCGACCTATTACTCATGTTCTTGCTTATACAGTGTATTTAGTATTTTCCTCGTCTTGCACCACCTAAGGCTTAGCCGTGACTCACAAACCAGTTGGTCTAAGGCACTAGGTGATGAAGCACCCTTGCTATATTTTTTTTATTGCTGCCTTGGTGATAACAAAATCCAGCGTTCATTTTTCTTACCATTTTATATTTTATTTTCATTTATAATTTTCGTACTTTGGCTTTTAGACAAGAGCATTTCAAGGTATTCTCTACTATCCTGAGTTTCAAGACGTGTGTAAGTGCGTATAGTAGGGTATCAACGTTCAAATGTTTGGCTTCCAGAATAGGAACTATTTTTCAGACTTATTTTTATCCTCAGATTAGTGACTTCTTTCATCTTACTAACCCTTGGGGCAACAGCTCATAACTACTTATTACTAGTTTCGTTTAAGAAAACTTCTAACTTTCTAGGTTTTCTTAAACTATTCTAATCTTTTGGATGTAATATTTCACTATCTAATCTTTTATTATCTTATTTATGTACACATATTTTTTATATGTTATTTTGTGCTTATGCAAAGCGTGATGCAAATGATGCGAAAATAAGCACAAACCTCCCCCAAACTTGTTTTCAACAGTGTCCTCACTGTTGTCTTCTGCTAGATCACAAAAAACCTGAAAGCTTGGGAGGAAATTTATTAATGGGGGCAATGAATATGAAAGTGAAAATCTTCCCCTAAACTTATTGTTGGCTCACCATTTTGAGTAAAATTATAGTTTTAAGAGCCAGATTATACCACCCCCCCAAACTTGAGTTAAACAAGGTTAATCTTTGAAAATCACAAGAGGGAGTCAAAATTACTGGTCAATGCCAAGTTTGCATAGACCGAAAGTCGACACCAACCATTCAAAAAATTTATCCGTGAAAATCACCGGTTGGTGGAAGATTGTGATGAATAGAGTCGGGAAGAATTAGGGAAAGGATACGTGGTGTGAAAGAATAGGTTTGCGTCTCAATTTAGAGAGACGGCACAGTGTTAGTGATGATGGATTACTCGCATTCACATGATTGTCCAGAAGAAGGGGTGGAGGTTCAATTTCCTTTTCTTGTGTTTGATTCATCTCAACACCCGCGTTTGCTAAAAATGCGAGTTCATCAGCGAAAGTTTCCTCAAAACTCTCATCGATAACCCGAAGAATAATGTCATCAAAAGGAGCGGGGTGATCTTCAGACTCCAAAAACGGTTCATAATCAGTGTTACTTGTTGACCCGGACAACTCGGTGGAAGAGTCCGTATGTGTATGATGCATAGTTGGGTCAAACAACAACATATGAAATGAGTCAAGATCAGTATCATGAGGCTGATCAAATTCGCTGCTGTCGACATCCATTAATTCGACAGAACAGACCTGAGCAGTAGGTTCGGAGGGTATACTTCCCAACTTGTATATGTTAAGCTTAATTGACATCTTCCCGAAGGATAGGGTCATAGAGCCATTACGACAATTGATTATAGCATTGGAAGTGGCCAAAAAGGGGCGACCAAGGATCACCGGAATTTGATTCCGCAACAGACTGTGTATCAAGTATAATAAAGTCCACAGGGAATAAAAATTCCCCAATTTGTATTAACACATCCTCTAGTTCACCCCTAGGTTTGGTGATTGATCGGTCGGCCGTGTGGAGAGTGCAGTGAGCTGGTTTCAACTCTCTGATCCCTAACTGCTCATAAACCGAGAAAGGAAGCAGGTTAACACCTCCGCCAAGGTCAAGTAGAGCACGGTTAATGTGTTTATCCCCAATAGAAATAGAAATAGTAGGATAACCAGGATCTTTGTGTTTCTTAGGTAATTGTTGGTGAAAAGCTGTGTCTACAGTTTTTGACATGAATACTTTCTTTGGCACTTGAGTCTTCCACTTCCTACTGCACAAGTCTTTGAGAATTTTCGCATAAGCGGGGACTTGTTGAATAGCATCTAGAAGAGGGATATTGATGTTAACCTGTTTAAAGATTTCTGTGATCTTCTCCATTTGCGGACATGGTCTGTTTCCCCTTAACTGATTCAGATAAGGAGCTTTAGCAATAATAGCGGGGTCGAACATTGGAGAAGATCGTGTGGGTAGGAACGATCTAAGAATAGAAGTGGGTATCGTTTTGGTGGACTAGAAGAGGTGTGCTGAGGTGTCGAGCCATGAGGAAAACGGAGAATAGGCTCGGAAGAAAATGGTGGGGTAGATGAACTGGGGTCAGAATTAGAAGTGGAAGTGGAAGGAAAAGTCTCAGCCGGGGTATGATCGATTGATTCTTCATTATTATCAATCTCTTCACCAACATGGTTGTCAAGGACTCTTCCAGATCTCAACATGGTGATAGCGTTCACATGATGTGAATAGCCAGGAGCTGGAAGTCTCCCTTTTTCTCCAGGACTCAATTCGGCATTTATACGTGCAATTTGTGCTTCCATCGATTTAATACTCTCACTTTGGGAGTCAGAGTTTTTCTGGAATTTATCGATGGGAGACTTTATTTCGGCCGAAACTTGCATGAAATGTGTCAGAAGCAAATTCATGAGTGAAGAGGATTCATCAGTACCGGTCATCTGCAAAGGATTATTTGGTGCAGGTGTGTTGACTGGATTTTGAATGTTTTGTGATTGGTAGGGGTGCTGACTCAGTTGAAGTGGTTGTTGTTGTGGTGGAGGAGCCCTTTGAAAATTGTTTTGGTTTGGAACCGTGTTTTGAGTTTGTGATTAGTTCCAAGCAATGTTAGGGTGTTACCTCCCACCCTGATTATAAGTGGAAGAATACGGATCGTTTCTAGGTCTTTGTTGGAAAGCAGCATTGGTATGCTCATGACCTTGAAACGGAGAATTTAAAGGACATTCTTCCGTAAAATGAGATGGATCAGAACAGCATCCACAGACAGTTATGGAGAGTGACATTTGATTTAGGGCGGCGGCTAAAAATTTATTTTCCATAGTTTCGAGTTTCTTTTGCATTGCTGACATTTCAGCTCAAACTCCAATGGAAACATCAAATTGGTTATTGCCACCACTAGACGATGGTTGGTTTACACCCCCCCCACTGCAAAGATTTTTCAGCGAAATCTTCTAAAAATCACCAGGATTCACCAACATCTTTAGTCATAAAGGTGCTTTGACACATGGATTCAAGGATCTGTTTTGTGGTAGGATTAATGCCCTCATAAATGATTCTGCATCGATCCCATCTAGGGATTCCGTGATGTGGACATTGGACTAACAGATCCTTGGAGCGTTCAAAACACTTCGAGAATGGTTCATTTGGAAGCTGGGTAAATTGATTTATTTCGCTACGGACTCGAGCTATTTTATGATTTGGGTAGAACTTCTTTAGGAATGCTTTTACGAATTCTTCCCAGTTTGAAATAGAATGTGCAGCTGTGTTATAAAGCCACTTCTCGGCTATATCTCACAAAGTGAACGGGAGAAGACGTAGACATATAGCATCCACAAAAAGCTGTGAAGTACCCATCATTGCGCATACATTTTCAAATTTGGTAATAAAGACATATGCTTCTTCAGACTCGAGACCGTGGTATTTTGGTAGAAGATTGATGTATTGGGGTTTTATTTCAAAATTGTCCCCGTTGGCTGGTGGAATGGTGAGACAGGTCGAAAGAGGACCTCGCATAGGATAGCATCTCTCTTGGAGAGAGATGCGGGGCGGATTCTGTGCACTTGCGGACGGTGGCAGAGTAGTGTTAAAGAAGTTCGATGGAGAATCGTCCATCAAAGTGGGTGTGGTAGGGGGTGTAGAAAAAGTATACGTAGAAATACCGACTTCGGAGTCGATAGGAGGAACGCGGACAAGTCGGGCACTAGAATCCCATGTCCAGCCGAGCATGCACTAAATGGTATAGCACAAGTGGCAGCGTTGTGATAATAAAGGAAAAGATGCGTTTGGTGTTTGGTTTTGAAAAATACGGATTTTTGAAAAATTTCACACAAACAATGCACAAGCACCCCTAAATCTTGTGGTCACCTAGGTCAAATCTCTAGACCGCTCCTAGACTTCCAGAAGATAAGTCGCAAGATAGATCCTCTACTGCCTCTTTGCCCCTTCTGTGGCCAGGTAAGTGCCAGATAAGTGGCAGGTTCTCCACTACGTAAGTAGTAGACCTAATTAAGTAACCGCTTGCCTTAGATACACTTGCCTAGACACTACAAAAGAAACGCGGATATGCAATAGATTACCCACGACCTCCTTCTGTCCTAAGTGAGCGCGACGGTCCTTAGAGTCTTGTCTAGATTTCTTTTAGTTAATATGGGTGATGCGGATGCAAGTTTGTGATTTTTGGGGCCTAGGACGGGTAATGAAATCCCGACCTAATCTGAATTTGGTCGTACCCCTTAATTTCCGTGTTAAAAATGCAAACAACCAAGATCAAACACACAACAATTTTTCTTTGTGCGGCACTGCAAATTTTTGCAAAGAAGCCTGCAGAAATTGGTTAATGGAGCAGATGAGGGAAGAAATAAGAAATACAGAAGTTCACCAAAAAATTTATGTGCACTGAAACCCTAATACAGCCACGGAACCGCCACGAGATACCCTCTCTGGCCGCGGAAGCGCGGTCGTCTAGTGAGATCCCTGCACAAAACTTTCAAGAACTGTTCCTGTTCACTCACTGAACTCCCTGAAGTGATCTGAAATTTTTTCCTCTCGCTCCACAGATTCCAGATCTGCTTGCAACAAATCACAACAAATCGTTAAGCGCTTGTTACGAATTTTGATCTAAAAACTGATGGAATAATAAATTTCCAACTCAAATTTCAAAAATGAACAAATTAGCACACTATCCCCGGCAATGGCGCCATTTGATTGATCTAATTTCTCGATGTGTATGGAAAAGTGTAAAGATCAGAACCAAAGAAATATTTATACCGCAATCAATTAACGGTGTCGATGTAGCGTGTTAATGAATACGGATCTGTTGGAGATAGTGCCCTCAGAGTCAATTATTGGATCACAGGCACGTGATTGCAATGATTGAGGGAGGACCTGTCCCGGGACGACAGTCTTACTCGAGATGATAGTATGCTATCTGGTTTACCTTTATCATCGTGTACTGCTTCAGATGACCTGACAGGTCGCTATTACACGTTGATAGAGCCCCTAGGATTCTTGCTTGACTGCCGGCAGTATGAGGGCGATCATATAAGTGAGAGCTGGAGTCTATTAGCACATCCTTAAAAGGTCCCTAGTCGTGGGAGTTTCGAGACAGGGCATCGATTCTCCAGAGTAGACTAGTGTATACAGTCGAGACCCCGACGAGGGGAGGTGGCCGGTCTCACAAGCCACTGGTGTCAGTTGGTTCACCTAAGATGTATACAGGTGCTCATTGGGTTATGAGTACACCGGACAGGACTCGCTGGGAACCTGCTGGTTGGGATTATACTTGACGTCAGATAGCAGTTCCCTGGTGACATGTGTACAGGTTAGTTCATCGACCTGGGGATCGTCATTTGTCTCGTGTGAGTTCCCACTGTACTTTGATTACTACCCTACCACGGCTCAAAGGAGTCATGCAAACAGGTTTTAGTTGGGTACAGTCCCGAGCCACATGGAGGCAGTGAGCGGATCTTCGGGGGTTCGTCTCTCCCGGTATTGGGGGTGAGGTCGCGCTGTGTCTAGGAGAGCCATTACACGAAGTCCTTGGCCAAGGCAGGAGATTTACTGGTAGGTATTCCAGTAGTATCTCAGGGTGTTCTGGGCTACACTCCGACACGACTTGTACCGCTTTTGGGGGTCTGACTTTTACCAACCCCCTAGGCCCGACATGCGATGCTCATAGACGAACGGACCGGACTGTATGGATATTGTCACTGACAGGCTCAGTAGGGTGTCAGGATGAGTTCGCTCATCGGCGTCCCTTTTAGTCAATAGCTGGTGGCTCGTTACGTATTGGCTTATACCTCTGACGTGCTAGTGGTTAAATCCACAGCCATAGTATTGACGAGTCTTTAGAGCCCACCACACTTTCAGTTACTCAAGCTTTCGGGCGAAACGCTGTAGAGGCCGTATGGAGATATGGCAGGGTCCGATCAGATACGTGCGGTATTGCACGGATCAGGATCGGACAGTTTTGTACTAGTGGCCATATAGATATATGGAAGGGTTCGATCAGATGCGTGCGGTATTGCACGGATCAGGATCAGAGGAACATTACTAGCCGGCTTTGTTTTAAGCCGGATCCTAGTTTAGTACAGTGTAGATTTTGTCTCTTTGCATTTGTATCCGGACGGAATACAGATGCGGGTGTGTATGCACAGTATCGAGGTTTTCCTGTAATTTATTACGGGACCAGTTTTCTGGACTTGCCAGTTTGCATTCCGTTCCGGCCGGTTTTCCTTTGTTCTTTCCCGGCCGGACTTTTCCGATGGAGGGGGTTATTTGCATTTATGCAAATAACATTAGTGGAGGGGTTTCTTGCATATGGATTAATTATGATACCATTCTTTTCTTTCTTCCATCACTTGCATTTAATGAGATTAGAAAGGGTATGGTTTGTGTGTAACATTGTTATGATGATGTTTTTATATGGACACCTCCTTACTTTATCCTACCATCACCTCCCTCTTGTTCTTTGGTTCACCTCCACCATCCTCACCATAAGATGAGGCCGGCCACATTTTAGGAGGAGAGATGAAAAATGAGAGGTTTCATTTGGTGAGCTTGTGGCATTCTTGATCTCATTTTCATGCTAGAAAAATGCAAGCACCATTTTTCTTATCTTGATTCCTCCATCTATCAAATGGCAACATCCACTACCCCAATATGAGACATGAGTCCTACACATTCTACAGCACCTCTTGGGCATGTCGACTTGCCGGCTTCATGCCCGAGTTGCCTCGGTATAGAGGCGGGAGCCCGTAAAAGAAACAGGCAATGTGGTGCCCTTCCGGTGAGGAGGCGACGACCGGAGTTTCCGCGGGAGATCGGGACGATGACAAGAAGACCGGAGGACTCGGATCACTCGGTATATCTCTTCCCATCTTGTAGTTAGCTAGAACTAGTTTAATGGCCCGATCCGGGGTTTAGTGCGCGGTGGTGCCGGTTTGCTAAAGTTCGCAAAATTAATGTTTATCACCGTTTCCGCATTTGGCCGTCGGATTGACGACCGGGGCGCCGCCGTGCACTTACAGTGGTATCAGAGCGAGGTTATCTCCCACTTGCACTCAAGGCTAATTATTGCGATGTCGCATACTCATAGCCCGTGTGAAACTGAACACCCAACTCCTCTACTAGTCAGTCTCACAAAGCCTGTTTGCGAAACTCTTGCGATCGAGGAATAGCCTCAGTGAGTGGATCCGCCTTGAAGTTTCTTTCTATGTCTCTCTATATCTCAAGTTTGCGGAGAAAACCATCTCCCGAAATGAGCAATACCTGTCTTAGAGTGTCTGGATGTCTGATGGGACCGAGCTCATAAATGAACTCCAAATCCAAACTTCTTAGACTGTATCGTCAACTGAACTTAATCAGTATCCTGCGCCATGCCACCCTCAGTATTGCCTTGGATCACCTGTCCAAAACACTGCCCCTCGTCAGAAGGAAAAACTATAACTCTGACAACCTCCTTGTCGTCCATGTCACCTTGGAAGCCTGGAATGATAACTGTCTCCCAAACAAGGCTGTCGTTATCATATCCCTAGAACATCCACTTATGTTCTAAAACTGCTTCCGACTGTTTCTCCAGGATTGGATCAATATCAACTTATTGCATCTAGTGCAAGAACAACATCTGGTGCGGTACTTGACATCTCATGATTGACTCAATTGCCTGAGCAAGTGATCTGCCAATCATGCACATCCCTTTCTACATTAGTCTATAAGACACCTTTAGAGAGGGTGACTCCATCACCTGCAGGTACACTACCGTGCCAGGAGTCGTCCATTCTAAATACTCTTAGAATGCTGTCAAGGTACCCTGATTGGGAAACCACCCAAATCTAGATCTAAAACTATAGATCCAGTAACCAGTATGTCTGATATAATATCCAAGTCCTAAGTGGAGAAAACACTGTGTGACGACCAAAGTATAACCGATCTTAGTATAGGAATATCACTTCCTACTACCTACTCAACAGATCCATCCCCTATTCTGATGAAGTCAAACCTATGACGGTCACATCAGAAACAGATGATCTATCTCCGCTACATCTGCTTTAGTCTATAAATAGACAGAAGCCTGATGTCCACCAATGCTTCCGCTGCTCCCACTGACTACGACAACCCTCTGGCAGAGTCATATAGACGTGCACTTCTAAAGCTAGTTTAGAACGACGCTATAGTCATCCTCCCACCGGGTCTCGCAGCCTGGAACAACAGCAATGGCAAGTGTGGGTAAACAAGAACTTCCCTGTCACCGTCCTTGAGGCTACCGGAGTACCTCTCGGGTGCTTGAAGTTACCCACCTTATCTGCGGAGTGGCCAATGGAATGTCAAATCAGATTGAAACTTTAGGTTCCTTATCAAATCTCCAGTAATCGTTTGCGGTTCTGGAATCACTTCCAGTTCTACCATACTCCCACTACTGTTTTTGAAAAATCCATTTTTATTAAAACTGTGGCGAGTCTAGAACAATATTACTATTGATCTCCCAGATGGTAGAAAGTCAACCCTCGTCATAGCCTGGGTCAACCCACAAACAGCCATTACAGAAACGTGCCTTGAGTTGTCCAGTGTCTGGTTTTAATCATAAGCCGGACAACTCCCCGTACCTTAACATCGTTAAGATATGAACTGTTCTATATCCAATATAGAACCAGAGGCACTGATTTAATTGAACCAGATTCAAATCATGCAGCTATCTCCAGTGCATGTCAACTAAATGAAGAGAGGCCGATCAGCGTTACTCAACTTAGGAATGCTTCCAATTATGAGTAACCTGAAAGAGAAGCAATTTCTCTTTATCATTACTATCAACTGAATACCATACACAAGTATCTACATCTTCGATCACTTTGAAGAATCCCGATACTTGCTACACCTGGTTCTTTACTCTATTCAAATACCTATAACTCCTCAAAACTTAGACCCTGTGTTTTTACGAAACACATGTCTAAGAACTAGAGAAGTTAAAAGTAAACAGAATATATGAGGACCAACCCCTCTGTCCTAATGGACACTGGACAACATACAATACTCTGTATAAGTCCACTGAGTCTGACAACTCTTTCACTGTGTGTCGTAGGTTGAAAACTGTACTTATGGTTAAGAAGAATTACACCGCTGTTTAATGCTCCTTACCTTACTATCCATTGATATAGCTAAATGTCGTAGACATAATTTCAGAAAGGTATATCTCACTCTATGAAAAATAGACGTACAGATATATCAATTTGAAATTGGTGCATAAAAGCGGATATTCAAAACCAAATATTTGCCGACCGGCAAACAACCCAGGTGATTTCCTCAAATATCACCGATTACAACGAATCCTGATATAATGAGGATGATCATCCAATTCCCAATAGCTTACTCCCACTCATCATCTGTAAAACCATACAGATGTGAGAACCATGCCTGGTAAATACATACCCTGGAGTAAGTGTCTAAATGGGAAATCAGTTTTCTTTTAACAGTACACAGTGAAACTGAAATATTGAAATGTTTCGATGGGGTATCCCGGTATTCCTAGTAATGCCTCTTCCATTATCCAGATTCACAACTGTAACCGTGTGTTTCTTTGCCACCTCTCCAAATCCCTTTATTTGTCTTTAGTCGTAACCTTCTGTACACCCCTTTAGCCCAAATGGTTTTCTTCCTTCCCTACCTTTCGGCACCAGCCTATGGTTTGGAAGAAGACTATCCAATAAGCATAATGGGTGTACTGTCCCAATCCCAGGAACACTCGCAATGCGAGAGAAGGTGAGGATAAAAGACAACCGAATAAACCTTATTCCTATTTCTCCTGGACCAGAATCCATCCCCGAACTGGAACAAGTTCCTTTCGAGTTCGTATATAACCATACGATGGAGTATCCAATAAACCGTGGATCTTCGTAGTGATACGGAGTGTCCTGGAGAAATACAAAGGTGATTTAGGATTGGCGAAGAAATACTTGGTTTGGTTGTGAATAACAGTCGCAATTTACTTTGCCCTCTTACTAATCCCTTGCTTTGTCTTAATCTTAATACCTTCTGCACACCATCGTTATGCTAATTGGTTTTCTTCATTCCCTACCAGTCGGCACCTGCCTGTGGTTTGAAAGAAGACTATCCAATTTGCATAATAGGTGTACTACCCCTAAACCAAGGAGTACTCGCAAGCTGAGAGAAGGTAGAAGGAAAAGACAACTGAATAGTCATATCCGTTTTCTCCAGAACCAGAAACCATCCTCGAATAATTCCTTCGAGTTCGTATATAACCATACGATGGCTTTGTCCAATGGAAGTGGACGTTCGCAGTAATACGGGGTGTCCTGGAGAAAAGGGTAAAAGTAGGAGTGGCAATGAGGTCTGTAACTCTGACAATCCAAAAGCCGGTGTAAAGAAGGTTCGGTCAACTTGGTCACTGAGTCATAGTCTTAGGGTCGGGTCAATGGTCGCTGCCAAGAGAGAGAGAAAAGAAAAACTCAGCGTGCACTCTAACCAAGATCAGAATGGTTACCAATTTATCTAATCTGGAAACCTCCCACTGTACCTCAAATTCTCCTCCAAACCTGAAAGAAGAATTAGTCGGGGTCACCCGAGGAGTAAACTAACTCATCAGTGGGAATCGGGATCCAACTATCATCGCATGATAACGTGACGGAATCCGCTCACGGTATCACACTCCAGAAGGTATGCGCATATCTGGCAAGTTTCAGTTCTTTTGAAACTCCCGATGTGGATTTTTACCCCATGCTCTTATGACCTTGACGAAGGCCAACAAATCATAAGTCACATGTCAAGTTCTACCCGTCATTCTCCAGGTTGATTTGAACCCACCCGCACAAGCCCTTGACGAAGGCCAACAAGGCTATACGACTGTCCCAAACCAACGCATCTATCTATGCTGCAGAAAGGCAACAAGCAGCTACCATACACTATGCCTTGACGAAGGCCAACAAACATAGCATGAATACTACGTGCTACCCGTTTGAAACGACGGAGGGCTACGAATGGTTTCTGGCGAAAACCTTTAACGTAAAGAACTTGATATCGTTGAAGGAACGGATAGCTTTTTAGAAAATATAGTGACGAAAACCTTTACTAAAGAGGTCACTCCCGGTGAAGGGATCTCGGCTCTTTCCCCGTAGAATGAGGTGCAGGATATTCCAACTGAATACCACGATGCAAAGCAAAAGTAATCGGCTATAGTGAAGTTAATGCCCTGACGCAAACTTCTGTCCAAGGGGTCACTCCCGGTGAAGGGATCTCGGCCCTTGCTTCGTCGACTGAGGAGCAGGATATTCCAAATGAATACCACGATGCAAAACAAAAGTGAACGTCCTTGCAATAACAGCTTTTTGAAAAGTGTTCCAACAACATCAGAATAGGTTTGTTTATCTTGCATTGATCCGAATCAATGCAGTCCCATCAATTGATCACACCACAAAGAACGAAAATATACTGACGTACGTATATGCCATCTGCATTCGCCACTGGGTCCCGTCATCACCCGTTAGGTTAGCTAACTAACGGCAGAGCGGGGACTGGACTAGCGCGGATGAAAAACATATACAACATCTACTAATATATATACCAATATATAGTATTTTGCTCAAGGCGTGAATAAAAATGCAACATCACAGAAATGTACAGCATCACAGAACAATACAGATATCTGGGATCCCCGGGTTTCACAGAGCCACTACTGAAACCCGACGTTCCCCTGGTCGTGTGGATAGCCTGTGCAATGAAAACCTAGACCCCTACGGGCACGGCAAGTCACCCGCCAAAACCTGAAGCGAGGCAGCCCCCTTCAGCACCGTGAATGGACCACCCAACACTTCACGGAATCCGGTAACTTGGGCACCCCTCCTGGGTCAACCTGTACCCCCTACGAGTGCGGCGAATAGCCCGCCAATTCCAGACTGAAGCCCCCTCCGTCTCAATGCCCTGAGATGCGGGCCCGTTGCCCTCTAGAACCCGGCTATCCGTGCACCCCTCCGCGGGGTAACCCTAGTACAGAAAGTAAAATATACATACAACGGGTACATCGACCGCAACCTGGTCGTACCCCAAAAGAATAATACAAACAGGCAGTGACGACAGTCCACATGTCGGACGCTCGCCCCGCAATATCAAATGTACATAATACAACAGAAACTGTACTAGCATTGCATCCAGGCTATCCCCCACGACCGATCCGCAACATCACAGCAAAACACAGAACATCAACGTGAAAGTCACGTTCGCAAATCCGTCTAACCGGGCTATAGCAGTTAGACCGGATTTACCGATCGAGTGACATTCACGGTCGCAGATATAATGTAAATACTGTGAAATAATGTGTTTAAAATATCCGATCGATCAAAAATTAACAAGTGGGCCCCCAAGCAATACTGTAGCACTCACAGAAATTCTGGGCCCAATATTAATATTCCAAAACCCATAATTACAGCCCAGAAGCCCACTGGAGAATTTCGAAGCATTGATCCCACCAACCTGCGGCGGAACCACGGCAACAAGGGGGGTTTTGCCGCGGTTCCGCGCTCGAGCTGAGGGATCATTGTCTCGAATTTTCCCACAGTTCTTAGAACTCCCTGCACATCATTCTGAGACAACCTGAAAAATTTTTAGACTTCAAAAAATTTCGACAGAAACTGATGTGAAGGAAAAATACAGTTTTTGGAAATTTTGGTCGATCGGAAATGCAAACACATCAAACGAAGCTAGACGAAGTTAATGGCGAGGCTCTGATACCACTGTAAGTGCACGGCGGCGCCCCGGTCGTCAATTCGACGGCCAAATGCGGAAACGGTGATAAACTTTAATTTTGCGAACTTTAGCAAACCGGCACCACCGCGCACTAAACCCCGGATCGGGCCATTAAACTAGTTCTAGCTAACTACAAGATGGGAAGAGATATATCGAGTGATCCGAGTCCTCCGGTCTTCTCGTCATCGTCCCGATCTCCCGCGGAAACTCCGGTCGTCGCCTCCTCGCCGGAAGGGCACCACATTGCCTGTTTCTTTTACGGGCTCCCGCCTCTATACCGAGGCAACTCGGGCATGAAGCCGGCAAGTCGACATGCCCTAGTGGTGCTGTAGAATCTGTAGGACTCATGTCTCATATTGGGGTAGTGGATGTTGCCATTTGATAGATGGAGGAATCAAGATAAGAAAAATGGTGCTTGCATTTTTCTAGCATGAAAATGAGATCAAGAATGCCACAAGCTCACCAAATGAAACCTCTCATTTTTCATCTCTCCTCCTAAAATGTGGCCGGCCTCATCTTATGGTGAGGATGGTGGAGGTGAACCAAAGAACAAGAGGGAGGTGATGGTAGGATAAAGTAAGGAGGTGTCCATATAAAAACATCATCATAACAATGTTACACACAAACCATACCCTTTCTAATCTCATTAAATGCAAGTGATGGAAGAAAGAAAAGAATGGTATCATAATTAATCCATATGCAAGAAACCCCTCCACTAATGTTATTTGCACAAATGCAAATAACCCCCTCCATCGGAAAAGTCCGGCCGGGAAAGAACAAAGGAAAACCGGCCGGAACGGAATGCAAACTGGCAACTCCAGAAAACTGGTCCCGTAATAAATTACAGGAAAACCCCGATACTGTGCATACACACCGGCATCTGTATTCCGTCCGGATACAAATGCAAAGAGACAAAATCTACACTGTACTAAACTAGGATCCGGCTTAAAACAAAGCCGGCTAGTAATGTTCGTCTGATCCTGATCCGTGCAATACCGCACGCATCTGATCGAACCCTGCCATATATCTATATGGCCACTAGTACAAAACTGTCCGATCCTGATCCGTGCAATACCGCACGTATCTGATCGGACCCTGCCATATCTCCATACGGCCTCTACAGCGTTTCGCCCGAAAGCTTGAGTAACTGAAAGTGTGGTGGGCTCTAAAGACTCGTCAATACTATGGATGTGGATTTAACCACTAGCACGTCAGAGGTATAAGCCAATACGTAACGAGCCCCCAGCTATTGACTAAAAGGGACGCCGATGAGCGAACTCATCCTGACACCCTACTGAGCCTGTCAGTGACAATATCCGTACAGTCCGGTCCGTTCGTCTATGAGCATCGCATGTCGGGCCTAGGGGTTGGTAAAAGTCAGACCCCCAAAAGCGGTACAAGTCGTGTCGGAGTGTAGCCCAGAACACCCTGAGATACTACTGGAATACCTACCAGTAAATCTCCTGCCTTGGCCAAGGACTTCGTGTAATGGCTCTCCTAGACACAGCGCGACCTCACCCCCAATACCGGGAGAGACGAACCCCCGAAGATCCGCTCACTGCCTCCATGTGGCTCGGGACTGTACCCAACTAAAACCTGTTTGCACGACTACTTTGAGCCGTGGTAGGGTAGTAATCAAAGTACAGTGGGAACTCACACGAGACAAATGACGATCCCCAGGTCGATGAACTAATCTGTACACATGTCACCAGGGAACTGCTATCTGACGTCAAGTATAATCCCAACCAGCAGGTTCCCAGCGAGTCCTGTCCGGTGTACTCATAACCCAATGAGCACCTGTATACATCTTAGGTGAACCAACTGACACCAGTGGCTTGTGAGACCGGCCACCGCCCCTCGTCGGGGTCTCGACTTTATACACTAGTCTACTCTGGAGAATCGATGCCCTGTCTCGAAACTCCCACGACTAGGGACCTTTTAAGGATGTGCTAATAGACTCCAGCTCTCACTTATATGATCGCCCTCATACTGCCGGCAGTCAAGCAAGAATCCTAGGGGCTCTATCAACGTGTAATAGCGACCTGTCAGGTCACCTGAAGCAGTACACGATGATAAAGGTAAACCAGATAGCATACTATCATCTCGAGTAAGACTGTCGTCCCGGGACAGGTCCTCCCTCAATCATTGCAATCACGTGCCTGTGATCCAATAATTGACTCTGAGGGCACTATCTCCAACAGGATCATCCACTGAGAAAGTGTGATTTGCTCGTTATCGTTTTAGTTGAGTCAAAAATTAAAAGATAAAAGAAATTGCAATAAAATTGATTCAAGATTTGTAAATCTTTATTTCAAGAACTTTCAAGAAAATAAAGATCAAGAATCAAGAATTGTCAAGATGATATCCAAATCGAATGAATTATCAAGATTTGTAAAGAGGCTCGTGGGAATCGATCCAATTGATAGTGATGATGAAGAATTACGATTACGAATTCTTATCTATTGAAGATTTGATGCTAGATCGGTGTCAATCAACGAGGTTTAGGGATCCTTTAATGAAACTAGGGTTTCTTCATCCTCATCCCTTGTCTTTTCGTTAATTAGCACTCAAATTCTAGCCTCTAGGAAATTCAATAATCGATTGTTGATCTCTAATTGAGAGCGAAAATATTCAAGAAGACATCTCGCTCAAAACTAGGTCATCTTTGATTCAATTTTCTAGGGTTTACAAAACTCATAAGACTTAAGAATCGTTCACCAATTTAATCATCGTCATCTATCCATTTTCTCGATTCCTCCACGAGCGGAGCTTTCACTCAAATATTATGACTAAGAAAACAATCAAGAATTGAGAACTCATCACAATGCTCAAATGTAAAGAAAAGCAAGATCAAGAATTTTCACCTTTCATTATTCAACATCTCGTTACAATTCGCTCAAAAGACTACAAGAATTGAGTAAAGAACTCGATCGTCGAATTAGCTTCGCATCGTCTCCGTGAGTCGCGGATCGTCTTGGATCACTTGCTCGGATGAAGATCGGCGTCGCTTCAAAAAGTCTTGATGGCTTCTTACTTAATTTTGTACTCGGTGATCTTGAATTGGCTTTTGGAATTGGATTAAGGTTTGGATGCACAAGTTGTGTCACTCAACTTGCGGAATTTTGGCTCAATTTTCAACAACCCTAATCGTGTATCTTTTAGAATGAAGCCTTGGGTCCCCTTTTATAGCCTTCTTCTTTAGCTTCCCCTAGAAGCTTGATTAGGTTAAGCTTCCTTTAGAAGCTAGGCTAGGTTTAGCTTCTCTTGTAAGCTTGGTAGTTATGATGGAAGCTTCTAGATTTAGGTAGTTAGCTAGCTTCCTTGATAAGCTTGGTTGTTGAGAAGAACATTCTAGATTTAGCTAGCTTGCTTGAGAAGCTTGGAGGTGTTTGGCTTGTACAAGATCTTTGTTGTTAGGATAGAAGCTTCTGGAGATCTCTGGAGACTGAAGTGTATTTACGCTAATGAAAGGAGAAGCCTGAGAAGTCAAACTGCCGCTGACGTGTCATCATAGCCACGGATCCGCCGCCAACAGGCCCATTCGGCCGCGGATCCGCGGCCCTTTGGAAGGCTTGGTGCATGAAACATCATGGTAATTCCTCTGTTGGCTTTATGGCACTTTTAGAATGTCTGGAATATTTTTATAATTTCTTGTTCACTGCCAGATCACAAGTCTTGGACTTGGCGTATTTTTATCAGCACTTTAAGCAGTTTCGGCTCTTTTTCTGGAGAATTTCCTGCACACAATCTCGAGACAAGGATTGATATATACAGATCGATGCTATTAGTAATAAAACACGTAATTCCCCTTTAGAATGCCGATTATAATTATAACATGGGTTATTTGGTATTTTCCGTATGAATTCGTATTCTGTGTTATAATTACAATAAACACCTATATATGAATGATAAGAGTAGGGAAATTAACCTGTTGAGAATGCACTATTTTCGACTGATCACCAAGTCACCGCTCTAAATGTCTAGCTGGAAGCTAGTTGGCTCATCATATACAATGATGCAACCCTCTCGATCCCCGTCTCTGAGAAAACCGTAGTATCTCTCGGGCGAATGAGACTGGCTACTAGTCCTGCGGAGAGGCGCGGGGATGTCCTGTTCTTTTGAAACCTCTGGTTCTACCATGCTTTCAGTAATAGTTTGTGGTTCTGGAATTTCTTCCAGTTCTATTGCGCTCCCACTATCCATTTTCCTAAAAAAATTATTTTCTAAAAAATGGGCATGACGAGAAACAAAACCTTTTGTTCCTCTGCGTAATAGAAAATATACCCCTTGGAATTCTTTTCGTATCCCACAAACCTACACAGTACTGAGCGTGCCTCGAACTTGTCTGCTGCTGCTTTATCACGAAAGCTGGACATCCCTATATCTTCAAGTACTAAAGATAGGATTCCTTCCCACTCCACATCTGATATGGTGTGGTAGGCACAGTCTTGGTAGGAACCATTTTCAAAAGATATGCAGCTGATTCTAGTGCATAACCTTAGAAGGATTGCGGTAACTCAGCGTTACTCATCATGGAACAAACCATAACCCATAGGGTACTATTCCACCTTTCCGATACACCGTTGTATTGTGGTGTGTATGGAGGAGTAAGCTGAGAGAGATTTCCACTCTCTTTTATGTAATCCAGAAACTCGTCATTTAAGTATTCACCACGTCGATCAGATCTCAGTGTGTTGATACTTATGCCTGTTTGTTTTTCCCTTTATTGCATCGACTATGCCCGCCGGTGCGATGCCCTTATATTCTTGGAATTTCTCAAGGGCCTTGGATCTATTTCTGACCAAGAAAACATGTCCATACCTAGAGAAAACATCCATAAAAGTAATGAAATAGGAATAACCACTTTGTTTATATGTAGACATTGGACCACACACCTCGCTGTGTATGAGTGCCAAGAGCTCGCTGGCTCTTACTCCGCGCCTAGTGAACGGAGTCTTTGTCATCTTTCTTATGAGACATGATTGATTAGTTGCATAAGATTGATATTCAAACGGATTCAAAATATCCCTCTCTATGTATCTACATCAACCTTGTTTCATTGATGTGACCATGTCTATAATGCCATAAAAAAGCCATATATAATACTGGAGACATTCTTTTACATGTGTTCTGGACGTTGAAAACCTGAGCTTGATCTAATACGTATATACTGTCCTCTACTGTACCTGACCCAATCAAACTTTGATTTAGGTGGATGTAGACCACATCACTTACAAACTAAACTGGGTACATACAAACAGATACGTAAAATCAATAACTACCCACTTGTCAATCCCAGGTGATATACCCTACGTATACAGCGTCCACGCTCATTCCGTTAGTAACCCTGAGAGTCATATCACCTGCCCTAATAACTCTACGGTTTCTTAAAGACTGTAAAGAATTACTGATCTGAGATCCTGATCCGGTATCTTGTACCGGGGAAGTAGAGTCAATTGATAGACAGTTTTCAACCACAAACACACCCGAAGTCGAAACCTCAACATGCTTCAGATCATGGATTCTGGGTTTGCAAGCCCTGCATTCCTTCTGGCAATGCCCTTTTCCCGTGACAATAGGAACATCCTTCCATCCCTACTGTTAGCCCGAAACTTTTGCCCTTCCCTTTCACTCTACCTCACTGACACCGCCTATCGGCTTTGTAGAGGTCTTCTTCTTCTCATCCTTGGCTTTCTCCTTGGATCCAGAAGAGAAAGATTCCCCCATAAGCAGAGCGGGTGTCTCCCTGGTTTCCTTCAGGGTGCCCTCAACTGGAAGTATAACTTTCTTCCCCTGTGCGTAAGTAGAAGGTAGGGACACTAGAATTAAGTAATCATATGACTCGTCCTCCAACGTGGTCTCCAGGACCGTGAGTCATTTAATACGGCTGGTCATTGTAGGGATGTGTTCCCCTACAAATGACCCGACAACCAATCTCGCTTGAAGCAATTCCTTCGAGGTCTCATATCTTGCGATACGAGATTGCTCTCCATATAAATCTTGTTATGGAGGAAGATGGAAAACAAAGTCCATCTTCTCGTGATGCCTCTGGTATACACCATCTACTGAGGCCAACACGAGGCACTTGGCATTCGCACAGTCATTTTCTCTTGTCTTACGGATATCATTCGTGACGATGGAATCTGAACCTGGGACGGCAGGGGCTTTAGTTGTAAGAAGGTGGTCCAGTTTGTCATAGGTAATGGACATCTGGAAAAACCTTTGCCAGTCAGTATGGTAAAAACTTAGTCATGTTATTATCTAACTGTAACCTAATCTGGTCACCTGGTCGCTGCAATTAAGAGAGAGAGAAGAAAACACTCAGCATGATGCTCCTACAAGTTTAGATTGGTTTTTAGTTTATCTAAAAAGGATGGCTCCCACTGTTTCTCGAATCCTTCCTCAAACCGTAAAAGAAGAATTAGTTTGGATTAATATCACCCTACAATACTTGCTTAACCTTTCAGCCAGGCTGGTGTTGGTACTTCGAGGGAGGTTTTCGAACGCTTTTGCGAAGTTCCTTAATTATATAACCACTTTTCCTTGGTGGCGTAGCCACACTAACACTGTTCTAGACACCTACTTGGTTTATAGCATTGATTGTGTTAGTGAAATAACTCCCGAGGACTAGCGGATACTCACAGTAGGATCGGGATCCAAATATCATTGTGTGATAATCCTGAAGGAATCCTACCAACATTATGACACTCCAAATGGTATGCAGCACTAGCAAGTTTCAGTTTCCTTAGAAACTCCCGATGTGTATTTTTGCCCCATTCTCTTATGACCTTAACGAAGGCCAACATATCATAAGTCACACGTCAAGTTCTGCCCGTCATTGTCCAGGTTAATTTGAACCCACCAGTACATACTCTTGACGAAGGCCAACATAGTAGTACGACTGTCCAAAACCAACATGTCTATCTTTGCAACAGATGAATATCCAGCAGCTACCAATCACTATGCCTTGGCGAAGGTCAAAATACATAGCTTGAAAACTACTGAATATTCATATGAAATGACGGAGGGCTACGGCTGGTTTTGGAGAAACCGTGAACGTAGTGAACTTGATTTAATTGAAGGAACTTGATAGCATTTTAAAAGGAGTGGTTTAAGCTCCGCACTTAAAAGTCTCTGTTTTGAAAAAACCGAGTAGTTTTAAAATTTGTTCCAACGATCCAATTTTGGTTTGTTTTCTTTGCATTAATAATGTAGTCCCATCATTTACACCTATCATTACAGAGAGAAACGAAAATATGATGTACGCTTATGCCATCCGCATTCGCCACAGGGCCCCCTCTAACACCGTTAGGTTACTTAACTAATGCCAAAGCAGGGGCAGGACTAGCGCGGATGCAAAACATAAGCAACATCTAATATATAGCATATATATAATAATCATTTGTCTCACGCAATAATAGGCATTCCAGATCACAGATGAACATATTGGATATACTAGGAATATCGCATTTCGTTTAAGCCTGTAACGAAAGACGGATTCCACGGTCGCGATGAATAGACAAACCCCACCCCAGACCCGTACGGGTACGGCAAACTACCTATCAAATTCCCGAAGTGAAGCAACCTCCCTCACCAAAGTTAGTAGGCCACTTCTGTAAGTGCACGGCGGCGCCCCGGCCGTCAAACCGACGGCCAAATGCGGAAACGGTGATAAACTTTAATTTTGCGAACTTAGCAAACCGGCACCACCGCGCACTAAACCCCGGATCGGGCCATTAAACTAGTTCTAGCAAAGTAAAAAGATGAGAAGAGATATACCGAGTGATCCGAGTCCTCCGGTCTTCTCGTCATCGTCCCGATCTCCCGCGGAAACTCCGGTCGTCGCCTCCTTGCCGGAAGGGCACCACATCGTCTGTTTCTTTTACGGGCTCCCACCTCAATGCCGAGGCAACTCGGGCATGAAGCTGGCAAGTCGACGTGCCCAAGATGTGCTGTAGAATGTGTAGAGTCTATGTCTCATTGGGGTTTTAATTGCCATGGAGGATGAAGGAGGAGGTTAGGAAAATTGGTGCTTTCAATTTTCATGCAAGGAAATTGAGATGAAGATAAAATGCCACAAGCTCACAAAAATGAAACTCTCTCTCTCTCTCCCTCAAAATTGTGGCCGGCCATCTCTAGTGGGAAATGGTGGTGGAGTGAAAACATAATCCAAGAGGGAGGTGATGGTAGGAGATGAGAAGAGGTGACCATAAACAAACATCAACCATAACTTAATTCACATCAAAACCATACCCTTTCAAATCACAATTAATGCACCATCATGGATGAAAGATGCTAAACATATCATAATGAATATATTTGCAAGAAACCCCCTCCACAAATGTTATTTGCACAATTGCAAATAACCCCCTCCAACGGAAAAGTCCGGCCGGGAAGGAACAAAGGAAAACCGGCCGGAACGGAATGCAAACTGGCAACTCCAGAAAACTGGTCCCGTAATAAATTACAGGAAAACCCCGATACTGTGCATAAACACCCGCATCTGTATTCCGTCCGGATACAAATGCAAAGAGACAAAATCTACACTGTACTAAACTAGGATCCGGCTTAAACCAAAGCCGGCTAGTAATGTTCGTCCGATCCTAATCCGTGCAATACCGCACGAATCTGATCGAACCTTGCCATATAACTATACGGCCTCTAGTACAAACCGTCCGATCCTGATCCGTGCAATACCGCACGTATCTAATCGGACCCTGCCATATCTCCATACGGCCTCTACAGCGTTTCGCCCGAAAGCTGAGTAACTGAATGTGTGGTGGACTCTAAAGACTCGTCAATACTATGGCTGTGGATTTAACCACTAGCACGTCAGAGGTATAAGACAATACGTAACGGGCCACCAGCTATTGACCAAAAGGGACGTCGATGAGCGAACTCATCCTGACACCCTACTGAGCCTGTCAGTGACAATATCCGTACAGTCCGGTCCGTTCGTCTACGAGCATCGAATGGCGGGCCTAAGGGGTTGGTAAAAGTCAGACCCACAAAAGCGGTACAAGTCGTGTCGGAGTGTAGCCCAGAACACCCTGAGATACTACTGGAATACCTACCAGTAAATCTCCTGCCTTGGCCAAGGACTTCGTGTAATGGCTCTCCTAGACACAGCGCGACCTCACCCCCAATACCGGGAGAGACGAACCCCCGAAGATCCGCTCAATGCCTCCATGTGGCTCGGGACTGTACCCAACTAAAACCTGTTTGCACGACTCCTTTGAGCCGTGGTAGGGTAGTAATCAAAGTACAGTGGGAACTCACACGAGACAAATGACGATCCCCAGGTCGATGAACTAACCTGTACACATGTCACCAGGGAACTGCTATCTGACGTCAGGTATAAGACCAACTAGCATGTTCCCGGTGAGTCCTGTCCGGTGTACTCATAACCCAATGAGCACCTGTATACATCTTAGGTGAACCAACTGACACTAGTGGCCTGTGAGACCGGCCACCGCCCCTCATCGGGGTCTCGACTGTATACACTAGTCTACTCTGGAGAATCGATGCCCTGTCTCGAAACTCCCACGACTAGGGACCTTTTAAGGATATGCTTATAGACTCCAGCTCTCACTTATATGATCGCCCTCATACTGCTGGCAGTCAAGCAAGAATCCTAGGGGCTCTATCAACGTGTAATAGTGACCTGTAAGGTCACCTGAAGCAGTACACGATGATAAAGGTAAACCAGATAGCATACTATCATCTCGAGTAAGACTGTCGTCCCGGGATAGGTCCTCCCTCAATCATTGCAATCACGTGCCTGTGATCCAATAATTGACTCTGAGGGCACTATCTCCAACAATCTCCCACTTGCACTCAGGGCTAATTATTGCGATGTCGCATACTCACAGCCCATGTGATACCGAACACCCAACTCCTCTACTAGTCAGTCTCACAAAGCTCGTTTGCGAGACTATTGCGTTCGAGGAATAGCCTCAGCGAGTGGATCCGCTCTGAAGTTTCTTTCTATTTTTCTCTCTATATCTCAAGTTCGCGGAGAAAGCCATCTCCCGAAATGAGCAATACCTGTCTTAGAATGTCTGGATGTCTGATGGGACCTAGCTCATAAATGAACTCCAAATCCAAACTTCTCAGACTGTATCGTCAACTGAACTTAATCAGTATCCTGCGCCATGCCTCCATCAGTATTGCCTTGGATCACCTGTCCAGAATACTGCCCCTCGTCAGAAGGAAAACTATAACTCTGACAACCTTCTTGTCGTCCATGTCACCTTGGAAGCCTGGAATGATAACTGTCTCCCAAATGAGGCTGTCGTTATCATATCCCTAGAACATCCACTTATGTTCTAAAACTGCTTCCGACTGTTTCTCCAGGATTGGATCAATGTCAACTTATTGCATCTAGTGCAAGAACAACATCTGGTGTGGTACTTGACATCTCATGATTGACTCAATTGCCCAAGCAAGTGATCTGCCAATCATGCACATCCCTCTCTACTTTAGTCTATTAGACACCTTTAGAGAGGGTGACTCCATCACCTGTAGGTACACTACCGTGCCAGGAGTCGTCCATTCTAAATACTCTTAGAATGATGTCTAAGTACCCAGATTGGGAAACCACCCAAATCTAGATCTAAAACCATAGATCTAGTAACCAGTATGTCTGATATAATGTCCAAGTCCCTTGTGGAGAAACCACTGTGTGACGACCAAAGTATAACCGATCGTAGTATAGGAATATCACTTCCTACTACCTTCTCAACAGATCCATCCCCTATTCTGATGACGTCAAACCTATGACTGTCACATCAGAAACAGATGATCTAACTCCGCTATATCTGCTTTAGTCTATAAATAGACATAAGCCTGATGTCCACCAATGGTTCCGCTGCTCCCACTGACTACGACAACCCTCTGGCAGAGTCATATAGATGTGCACTTCTAAAGCTAGTTTAGAACGACGCTATACTCATCCTCCTGCCGGGTCTCGCAGCCTGGAACAACAACAATGGAATGTGTGGGTAAACAAGAACTTCCCTGTCACCGTCCTTGAGGCTACCGGAGTACCTCTCGGGTGCCTGAAGTTACCCACCTTATTTGCGGAGTGGCCAATGGAATGTCAAATCAGATTGAATGTTTAGGTTCCTTATCAAATCTTCAGTAATCGTTTGCGGTTCTGAAATCACTTCCAGTTCTACCATACTCCCACTACTGTTTTTGAAAAAATCCATTTTTATTAAAACTGTGGCGAGTCAAGAACAATATCACTATTGATCTTTCTTATGGTAGAAAGTCAACCCTCGTCATAGCCTGGGTCAACCCACAAACAGCCATTACAGAAACGTGCCTTGAGTTATCCAGAGTCTGGTTTTAATCGTAAGCCGGACAACTCCCCGTACCTTAACAATGTTAAGATATGAACTGTACTATATCCAATATAGAACCAGAGGCACAGATTTAATTGAACCAGATTCAAATCATGCAGCTATCTCCAGTGCATGTCAACTAAATGGAAGGAGGCCGATCAGCGTTACTCAACTTAGGAATGCTTCCAATTATGAGTAACCTGAAAGAGAAGCAATTTCTCTTTATCATTACTATCAACTGAATACCATACACAAGTATCTACATCTTCGATCACTTTGAAGAATCCCGATACTTGCTACACTTGGTTCTCTACTCTATTCAAATACTTATAACTCCTCAAAAACTTAGACCCTGTGTTTCTACGAAACACATGTCTAAGAACTAGAGAAGTTAAAAGTAAACAGAATATAGTATGAGGACCAACCCCTCTGTCCTAATGGACACTGGACAACATACAATACTCTGTATAAGTTCGCTGAGTCTAACAACTCTTTCACTGTGTGTCGTAGGTTAAAAAACTGTACTTATGGTTAAGAAGAATTACACCGCTGTTTTAATGCTCCTTACCTAACCATCCAATGATATAGGTAAATGTCATCGACATAATATCAAAAGGCATATCTCACTCTATGAAAATAGACGTACAGATATATCAATTTGAAATTGGTGCATAACAGCGGATATTCAAAACCAAATATTTGCCGACCGGCAAACAGCCCAGGTGATCTCCTCAAATATCACCGATTACAACGAATCCTGATATAATGAGGATGATCACCCAATTCCCAATAACTTACTCCTACTCATCATCTGTAAAACCATACAGATGTGAGAATCAAACCTGGTAAATACATACCCTGGAGCAAGTGTCTAATCGGGAAATCAGTTTTCTTTTAACAGTACACAGTTGAACTGAAACATTGAAATGTTTCGATGGGGTATTCTGGTATTCCTAGTAATGCCTCTTCCATTATCCAGATTCACAACTATAACCGTATAATTCTTTGCCACCTCTCCAAATCCCTTTATATGTCTTTAGTCATTACCTTCTGCACACCCCTTTAGGCCAATTGGTTTTCTTCCTTCCCAACCGTTCGGCACCAGCCTATGGTTTGGAAGAAGACTATCCAATAAGCATAATGGGTGTACTGTCCTAACCCTAGGAGCACTCGCAATGCGAGAGAAGGTGAAGATAAAAGACAACCGAATAAACCTTATTCCTATTTCTCCTGGACCAGAATCCATCCCCGAACTGGAACAAGTTCCTTTCGAGTTCGTATATAACCATACGATGGAGTATCCAATAAACTGTGGATCTTCATAGTGATACGGAGTGTCCTGGAGAAATACAAAGGTGATTTAGGATTGGCGAAGAAATACTTGGTTTGGTCGTGAATATCAGTCGCAATTTACTTTGCCCTCTTACTAATCCCTTGCTTTATCTTAATCTTAATACCTTCTGCACACCGTTTAGGCTAATTGGTTTTCTTCATTCCCTACCGGTCTGCACCAGCCTAAGGTTTGTAAGAAGAATATCCAATTTGCGTAATAGGTGTACTATCTCCTAAACCAAGGAGTACTCGCAATGAGAGAAGGTGAAAAGAAAAGACAACTGAATAATCCTATTCGTTTTCTCCAGAACCAGAAACCATCCTCGAAGTCCTTCGAGTTCGTATATAACCATGCGATGGTTTTGTCCAATGGAAGTGGACGTTCGTAGTAATACGGGGTGTCCTGGAGAAAAGGGTAAAAGTAGGAGTGGCAATGAGGTTTGCAACTCTGACAATCCAAAAGCCAGTGTTAAGAAGGTTCGGTCAACTTGGTCATTGAGTCATAGTCTTAGGGTTGGCTCAATGGTCGCTGCCAAAGAGAGAGAGAAAAGAAACACTCAGCGTGCACTCTAACCAAGATCAGAATGGTTACTAATTTATCTAATCTGGAAACCTCCCACTGTACCTCAAACTCTCCTCCAAACCTGAAAGAAGAATTAGTCGGGGTCACCCGAGGAGTAAACCAACTCATCAGTGGGAATCGGGATCCAACTCTCATCGCATGATAAAGTGACGGAATCCGCTCACGTTATCACACTCCAGAAGGTATGCGCATATCTGACAAGTTTCAGTTCTTTTGAAACTCCCGATGTGATTTTTACCCCATGCTCTTATGACCTTGACTTTGGCCAACATATCATAAGTCACATGTCAAGTTCAACCCGTCATTCTCCAGGTTAATTTGAATCCACCCGTACCTACCCTTGACTTTGGCCAAAATGGCAATACGACTGTCCCAAACCAACGCATCTATCTATGCTGCATATGAATACCCAACAGCTACCAAACACTGTGCCTTGACTTTGGCCAACTTACACAGCTTGAATACTATTGACTATCGACATGAAACGACGGAGGGCTACGAATGGTTTCTGGCGAAAACCTTTAACGTAATGAACTTGATATCGTTGAAGGAACGGATAGCTTTTTAGAAAATATAGTGACGAAAACCTTTACTAAAGAGGTCACTCCCGGTGAAGGGATCTCGGCTCTTTCCCCGTAGAATGGGGTGCTGGATATTCATAACCGAATATCACTGTGCAAAGCAAAAGTAATCGGCTATAGTGAAGTTAATGCCCTGACGCAAACTTCTGTCCAAGGGGTCACTCCCGGTGAAGGGATCTCGGCCCTTGCCTCGTCGACTGAGGAGCAGGATATTCCAAATGAATACCACGATGCAAAACAAAAGTGAACGTCCTTGCAATAACAGCTTTTTAAAAGTGTTCCAACAACATCAGAATAGGTTTGTTTTAACTTGCATTGATCCGAATCAACGCAGTCCCATCAATTGATCACACCACAAAGAATGAAAATATACTGACGTACGTATATGCCATCCGCATTCGCCACTGGGTCCCGTCATCACCCGTTAGGTTAGCTAACTAACGGCAGAGCGGGGACTGGACTAGCGCGGATGAAAAACATATACAACATCTACTAATATATATACCAATATATTATATTTCGCTCAAGGCGTGAATAAAATGCAACATCACAGAAATGTACAGCATCACAGAACAATACAGATATCTGGGATCCCCGGGTTTCACAGAGCCACTACTGAAACCCGACGTTCCCCTGGTCGTGTGGATAGCCTGTGCAATGAAAACCTAGACCCCTACGGGCGCGGCAAGTTACCCGCCAAAACCTGAAGCGAGGCAGCCCCCTTCAGCAACGTGAATGGACCACCCAGCACTTCATGGAATCCGGTAACTCGGGCACCCCTCCTGGGTCAACCTGTACCCCCTACGAGTGCGGCGAATAGCCCGCCAATCCTAGAGTGAAGCCCCCTCCGTCTCAATGCCATGAGATGCGGGCTTGTTGCCCTCCAGAACCCGGCTATCCGTGCACCCCACCGCGGGGCAATACTAGTACAGAAAGTAAAATATACATACAATGGGTACATCGACCGCCACCAGGTCGTGCCCCAAAATAATAATACAAACAGGCAGTGACGGCAGTCCACATGTCGGACGCTCGCCCCGCAATATCAAATGTACATAATACAACAAAACTATACTAGCATTGCATCCAGGCTATCCCCACGACCGATCCGCAACAACACAGCAAAATCACAGAACATCAAAGTGAAAGTCACGTTCGCAAATCCGTCTAACCGGGCTATAGCAGTTAGACCGGATTTACCGATCGAGTGACATTCACGGTCGCAGATATAATGTAAATACTGTGAAAAAATGTGTTTAAAATATCCGATTGATCAAAAATTAACAAGTGGGCCCCCAAGCAATACTGTAGCACTCATAGAAATTCTGGGCCCAATTTTAATATTCCAAAACCCCTATTTTTAGCCCAGAAGCCCACTGGAAAAAATTGATGCAGTGACGACACCAATATGAGGCGGAACCGCGGCCCCAGGGGGGGTTTGGCCGCGGTTCCGCGCTTCAATGGTCGACTGACTGTGTCGAATTTTTCCAGTAGTCTCAGAATTTCCAGTACATTAGCTTTCTACAACCTGAAAAATTTTTGGACTTCAAAAAATTTCGACAGAAAACTGATGTAAGGAAAAACGTGGTTTTTTGGAATTTTGGTCGATCGAAAATGCAAACACATCAAACGAAGCTAGACGAAGTTAATGGCGAGGCTCTGATACCACTGTAAGTGCAAGGCGGTGCCCCGGCCGTCAAACCGACGGCCAAATGCGGAAACGGTGATAAACTTTAATTTTGCGAACTTAGCAAACCGGCACCACCGCGCACTAAACCCCGGATCGGGCCATTAAACTAGTTCTAGCAAAGTAACAAGATGGGAAGAGATATACCGAGTGATCCGAGTCCTCCGGTCTTCTCGTCATCGTCCCGATCTCCCACGGAAACTCCGGTCGTCGCCTCCTTGCCGGAAGGGCACCACATCGTCTGTTTCTTTTACGGGCTCCCACCTCAATGCCGAGGCAACTCGGGCACGAAGCTGGCAAGTCGACGTGCCCAAGATGTGCTGTAGAATGTGTAGAGTCTATGTCTCATTGGGGTTTTAATTGCCATGGAGGATGAAGGAGGAGGTTAGGAAAATTAGTGCTTTCAATTTTCATGCAAGGAAATTGAGATGAAGATAAAATGCCACAAGCTCACAAAAATGAAACTCTCTCTCACTCCCTCAAAATTGTGGCCGGCCATCTCTAGTGGGAAATGGTAGTGGAGTGAAAACATAATCCAAGAGGGAGGTGATGGTAGGAGATGAGAAGAGGTGACCATAAACAAACATCAACCATAACTTAATTCACATCAAAACCATACCCTTTCAAATCACAATTAATGCACCATCATGGATGAAAGATGCTAAACATATCATAATGAATATATTTGCAAGAAACCCCCTCCACAAATGTTATTTGCACAATTGCAAATAACCCCCTCCAACGGAAAAGTCCGGCCGGGAAGGAACAAAGGAAAACCGGCCGGAACGGAATGCAAACTGGCAACTCCAGAAAACTTGTCCCGTAATAAATTACAGGAAAACCCCGATACTGTGCATACACACCCGCATCTGTATTCCGTCCGGATACAAATGCAAAGAGACAAAATCTACACTGTACTAAACTAGGATCCGGCTTAAACCAAAGTCGGCTAGTAATGTTCGTCCGATCCTGATCCGTGCAATACCGCACGAATCTGATCGAACCCTGCCATATAACTATACGGCCTCTAGTACAAACCGTCCGATCCTGATCCGTGCAATACCGCACGTATCTGATCGGACCCTGCCATATCTCCATACGGCCTCTACAGCGTTTCGCCCGAAAGCTGAGTAACTGAATGTGTGGTGGACTCTAAAGACTCGTCAATACTATGGCTGTGGATTTAACCACTAGCACGTCAGAGGTATAAGCCAATACGTAACGGGACACCAGCTATTGACAAAAAGGGACGTCGATGAGCGAACTCATCCTGACACCCTACTGAGCCTGTCAGTGACAATATCCGTACAGTCCGGTCCGTTCGTCTACGAGCATCGCATGGCGGGCCTAGGGGGTTGGTAAAGTCAGACCCCCAAAAGCGGTACAAGTCGTGTCGGAGTGTAGCCCAGAACACCCTGAGATACTACTGGAATACCTACCAGTAAATCTCCTGCCTTGGCCAAGGACTTCGTGTAATGGCTCTCCTAGACACAGCGCGACCTCACCCCCAATACCGGGAGAGACGAATCCCCGAAGATCCGCTCACTGCCTCCATGTGGCTCGGGACTGTACCCAACTAAAACCTGTTTGCAGGACTCCTTTGAGCCGTGGTAGGGTAGTAATCAAAGTACAGTGGGAACTCACACGAGACAAATGACGATCCCCAGGTCGATGAACTAACCTGTACACATGTCACCAGGGAACTGCTATCTGACGTCAGGTATAAGACCAACTAGCATGTTCCCGGCGAGTCCTGTCTGGTGTACTCATAACCCAATGAGCACCTGTATACATCTTAGGTGAACCAACTGACACCAGTGGCCTGTGAGACCGGCCACCGCCCCTCGTCGGGGTCTCGACTGTATACACTAGTCTACTCTGGAGAATCGATGCCCTGTCTCGAAACTCCCACGACTAGGGACCTTTTAAGGATGTGCTTATAGACTCCAGCTCTCACTTATATGATCGCCCTCATACTGCTGGAAGTCAAGCAAGAATCCTAGGGGCTCTATCAACGTGTAATAGCGACCTGTAAGGTCACCTGAAGCAGTACACGATGATAAAGGTAAACCAGATAGCATACTATCATCTCGAGTAAGACTGTCGTCCCGGGATAGGTCCTCCCTCAATCATTGCAATCACGTGCCTGTGATCCAATAATTGACTCTGAGGGCACTATCTCCAACAATTGGCACTTCAAAGAACCCGGTAGTTTGTGTACCCCACCTTGGGTCTATCCTAGGGGCAGAAAACAGTAAAAAGAAATAAAACAACGGTGGCTTCAACCCCAACCCGGATCTGCCCCGCAAAATAATATTACATCAAATTCCAGTTTTACATCGAATGAAATAATGAAAACCCTCATCTCACATCCTCGGCTATTCATCCACGACGATCCAACAAGTTCATATACACAAACCAACATAACATTATCACAGATATATGCAACCCCGACTAATCGACGTATAGCAATTAGTCGACGTTTCCAAACACATATAAACATCACAAAGCTTGTAAAGTAACTGCGACATTAGAATTCCGCACGCAATTAGCAAACTAAACCAATTTTTCCAAAACCTGAAAAATCCAGTGAGCTAAAATTCCAAAAACGATCGTTTTAAGCCAATCCGGGAGTCGAAACGAACTCGAAGCCCGCCCGAATCTACACGGAGGCAAAGATACCAAAATTAACTGTCGAATGGGGGGCCTCGGGGGGTACCCACCCTAGGGGGCCACCATAAGGTGGCCCCCAAGGGGAGGCATACCCGAGAGCACCAATCTGTGGTGCTCTCGGGTCACCAGCCCCCAAGGCCACCTTGTGGTGGGCTTGGGGGGTGGTCCCAGCCTTTGGTCCTAATAGGGGTGTCCCCGGGATGCTCATGCTCGACCCCAAGGCTTCTCGGTTCAAACCGTGAGCCCACGGGGTGTGCAAACAACTCAAAACATCATTTTTGGAAACTGTTTTTGTCTGCAGTTTTTGCGCGACAAAAATGGCGGATTTCTAACGTCGCAATAAGCAATCTAAGGTTTATGAGAGGCTTTAATACCATTGTAAGTCGATGTCGCACACCCCACGGGTTCGCTGGGAGGTGGAATTTGCAAAAAATGATTTTTTCGGGCTTCGCAACACCGACTTGAACTAAGGATCGATCATAAACCCTAACTAGCCAAACATATGTAAGGTAAACTTCAAGTACAAAAGTTTATACCTCATGTTCATGTCCTTCAGGTCATCATTCCTTTCTATCCTCCACCTCGTCATAGACTCCATGGATCGTTTGGATCAACACTTTGTCGTCGGCCTCCTCAAATCGAAGACGATCCACCCGAGAGTATGTGTATCGTGCTCCTACCTCAACTGAAGTAACTAGGACACAAAGTTCGGTACAGAAGATGGCGTAGACGATGTAGAGTATGAAGATGGATTGGGATGTCTTCTTTTACCCTAGGTTACTTAACACACGAGTGTTCTAGGGTTTGAGGGTGATGAAGATGATATTAGGAAAAGCCAGTGAAAGAATGCATGAGAATGGAGATGGCTTTTCTTTTTGTGTTTTTTCTAAACTGAACTCTCTTCATTATTCGCATGATAAATCAAAATGAATAATCACAAAAGATTTCAATTTACAACATAATAAGTCATGGGTGGAATAAGCACTAAGTGTCGTAAGAAGCCATGCCCAAATTCATGCAATTTCCACATCATTTCCTAATAACATAATGTATTATTTATTTAAACCAAAATGAATAATACAATTATGATATGTCATCTTCAAATAACATTTTTGACCAAATTACAAAAACTCCTCTCGACCGTATATACATATTGTAGGGTTGTATAGCACGGCAGCAAGGTTTCGGGAGGTATCGTCCATGCCAATTTAAATTTTTTGCCGTTCTAGACAACCCTAACCAAGAATCGATACTAGAGAATCATGCGGAAACTTAAAGCACACAACTTTACAACTAAGTGATTAGGGATTACAACCTTTATAGTCCGCTCCTTCACTTCACAAGCTCTAAGTAGTGGTCCCTTCGCTGCGATCAACGAGCTCCCGAACTCTTGAGAGGCTCTACAAGATGTATGACGCATCCTTGCTTGAAGTCTTCAAAGTCTGTGATGATCTACGTTGAGGAAACACGGACTCAAGCTCTCTCTTTCACTAATACGGAATTAGTGAAGCTAACACACTAATCTATATGGCTAGTATAGAACAGGATGATGAAGTGGGAATTTTGCTCACTTTAGAATTTAATTTCTCACTATTTTTCTTCTTTATCTCAAAGTCAAGAGAGCAAAAATGAGATGAGGAAGAAGAAGATGAAAATTAATGAGATAAGGTTCGAAATGCAACCATGGGTTAGTATATATGAAACCCTAATCCATGTAAAGAGTTAACCATGGCTATTTGTAATGGTTGGGTTAGAAAATATCTTAGGAAAAACAAAAAGGGTGGACTTTGTCAATGGTTATCAACAAGCTTCATGAAGCTTCCACCATGACTCATTTCCACAATTTGGAATTACTTAAGAATTTAAACCCAAACATTATATTTAGCATGGTATAATTCTCATATATCCTTGTTACATGTATAACCTAGCATGTCACAATATTATATATCACATATATAATATTTATGTAACAGTAGAAAATAATATAATAAATATATATCACATATATATTAAATGTATCATAAGTGAGAATAATAAATACTTAAGTGAGCGTATAATATATATATTTATATATATATATTATTTCATCGAATCAACACTTGATCCGATAACCCGGCTATATCATATATAACCGGCCGATATCACATATCGCGAGAATAAAACACGGTATCACATACGCGTATCAATCTCGATCTTGTACATATCATATATGTGCTCCTACTCCATTTCGCCTATGCCAGGAAACCTCTGTGTAGGACTCTAAAGACTCGTCAATACGCCGGCAGTAGGTGATGATCATATCAAACACCCACAAGCTGCAAGCGGTCAGCTAAACGTAACAGCCACCCGGGTATTGAGCGATCAGAAGATCAACAAGCAAGCCTGCACACACTCCTGTGAATCCAATCAGTAACACTGCCGTACAGTCCGGTCTCTTCGTCTGATATGTCGCATATCCAGTCTAGGGGTGGTAAACGTCAGACCCCAGTAACCGATAAGTCGTGTCGATGTGAGGCTCATAACGGGTCGAGAAACTACTGATAACACTTATCTGTAGATTTCCATATCATCCCTGGCCAGGGACTTCCAGTTATAGCCAATCGAACACAGCGCAACATCAACCCCCAATACCAGGAGAGACGAAACCCCTCCTATCGCTCATTGCCTCCATATGATTCGGGATTGTACCCAAAAGCCACCGTTTTGCACGTTCTCATGAACGTGGTAAGGTGGAAATAAAAGCACAGTGGGAATAACACAAGACTCTATGACGATCTCGGGTCTACAGACAAACCTATACCAGTGTCACCAGAGAACTGCTATCTGACGATAGGTATAATATCAACTAGGAGTTCTCGGCGAGTCCGCTCAGTGTATCCAGTCTCCACTGAACACCCATATACCATCTTTGATGTCAAACACCAATGGATGTGGGATCATCCATCGCCCATCAAATGGGTCAAGAGGCGTATATGCTAGTCTACTCTGGAGTATCGATGCCCTGTCTCGATACACCCTCGACTAGGAACAATTATAGGATGTACTTTTGGACCACCCTGGTCCCACTAGTATGATCTGCATCATAGTCCTAGTAGTCAAGTACATATCCTAAGGGCTTCATCAACATGTGAGAGCAAGACAGTAACACAATACAAGTCAACATGTTAAGACAAAGAGCAACCAGATAGCATACTATCATATCGATCAAGAAAGTCCTCTCTAAATATATCGAAGCATCCACTATAATATACATCATATGTACAACAATAGCCTCTACGGCATATATATAACTAACACATACCCGTATCTGTATTCCGAAAAACACGGACACAAAAGAGATGAACACTATCCATCAGTACAATAATAGGATCCGGCTTAAACCAAAGCCCACTAATATTGTCTGTCCGAATCTTCATCCGTGCACAAGTACACGTACGTGATCGAACCCTGTCGTAAAACCATACGACCTTTACATCTTTTTCCCGATGCAGGGAAACCCTTTGTGTGTGACTCTAAAGACTCGACACTATGCTGGCAGTGGGTTTAACCACAGGCCGCAAGCGGCACTAGCAGTACGTAACGGCCCGCAAGTATATATCGATGAGAAGGCCGATGAGAACAACTCATCCGAACTCCAACTTAGCCTATCTGTGATAATCTCCGTATAGTCTGGTCTGTTCGTCTAAGAGTATCGCATATCGGGCCTATGGGGCGGTAATCGTCAGATCCATAATAGCGCAATAAGTCATGTCGGGGAGTAGCCCAAATCACCCTGAGAAACTACTGGAGTACCTACCTGTAAATCTCAGTTGCCTTAGCCAAGGACTTTGTGTAATGGCCTTCCGAACAGAGCGCGACATCAACCCCCAATACCGGAAGAGACGAATCCTATCTAACCGCCACTGCCTCCAAGTGCTTCGGGACTGCACCCAACTACTACCTATTTGCATGATTCCTTTGAGCCGTGGTAGGGTAGTAATCAAAGTACAGTGGGAACACACTCAAGGCGAAGTAGCAGTGTCAAGTCAACAGACTAAGCTGTACTCATGTTACGTGGGAACTGCTAACCGACGATAGGTATAATACCCACCAGCAGTTCCCGACGAGTCCTGTCCAGTGTACTCATAACCTAATGAGTACCTGCATACTATCTCCAGTATGATGTACTAATGGCTGTGGGACAGACCATCTCCCCTGCTGGGATGAGAAGCGTATACACTAGTCTACTCTGGAGTATCGATGCCCTGTCTCGATAATCCTACGACCAGGGACCTGTATAAGGATGTGCTAATAGACTACCCAGCCCCCACTAGTGTGACTGCCATCACAACGCTGGTAATCAAGCAAAGATCCTATGGGCTCTACCAATATGTATAAGCGATATGCTAAAAGAAACACATGCACATATTGAGGTAGAAACAAACCAAGTAGCATACTACCATTTTGAGCAAGACTGTTACTATATCCGTGTATATTCCAAGCCTCCATTAAGTAATATACAAACCAGTATGATACAATAATGGCCTCTATGGCATATATCACTAACACGTGGTGGGGTCAAGTTGGAGTTTTGAGCACTTTGGACCATCTAGAAATTTTCTTGATGTGCTCCCTTGAGGTAAAGCACTCACCTTTGTTCAAGTAGTTAGTCTCCTAACCTCAACCATTAGTTTAGAGTTAAAAAGGTTATGTTTTATGATCTTGGAAAATTCTAGGATGATGATTAGTGGATGAAACATGTAGTAGAGGTTAGACGAGGTGTAGTGAGTGTCTTTTGGGTCTAGTAGTTATGGTAGCTTTGTTTAAAATGAGCTTTGAAGTCTCAAACACGAACTTAAGAATTTTCTGATATCGGTTTTTGATGAAATACGGTGATCAATTAGAATCCGGGATGAATTGGGGACTCTGAAAATTTTATTGCAGATACAGTGAGATGTGCAGGAAGATAGGAAGCCACTCCAGAAGCCCGAACCCCCAGTTCCCTTTCGTGGCCACCAAAAAAATATTTTTGGCCAAAAATTGCGGCCCGATGTAGGAGTTAGGGTTTGGGTTTTGTTCTATAGCACACACATATGATGACTAGACCTACCCTATATGCAAAATGTTCTAATTTCACCTTAGGTAGAATCTGGGAGTGTTTTACTAAGTTTCTGACGACTTTTGAAAACTTGGGTTTTAGTATTTGAGTTTTAACTCGGTCGCTTGACGTTCGTATGTCAACGTCGGGGATTGTTTTGTTGTTCTTGCATGCGTGGACCATAGGTTCTAACCTATGTACGTTTCGCTTGGCGTATCTGTTTTCAGGAGTTGATTTTGATTTCGATACGATATGCGTCGACTTGTAGGTACATTGGGGTGAATTTTTGGGCTACGAAGGAGAACAAAGCGTTCATCGACTTCGGCTGGAGCGAGGATAGTAGGTGAGTAGATGTTTATCTATGGGGGAAGTCGGGTGGATGGTTTATAGCACCCCCGCAACCATAGTACTAGGATATTACAGATACAGTATATATATAGATATTTTAAATGTGTATACCCAGCTAATAGGGTTCTAGGATACTATAAACCGTAGTAGTGTACGTATAGGAAGGTATATCCCTAGTTCTAGTTTTCTCAGTCTATGAGTCATAGGTACATATGCGCGTGTGTGGGTAACCATGAGGAAAATTACGAGATGATATGATGAGATAGGAATATGATGGAATAAAATGACACGAATCGATATGTTTTGATATGAGGATGTTGTAAGTCCATGCTACCTCTCCCGGTACTTTCGGGCATGCGGAATTTGGTGAAAAACAATTTTCTTAGAGGTGGTAACATGGACTCAAAACCGGATCTTTGTTAAACATCTAACTAACAACCTAACTACGAGTTGCTAACTACTCGGTTAGGGGGTTATACCTTTCTTTTTCTCGAACTCCTTCGTCTTCAAGCTTCGATGGTCGTCCGAATCGGCTTCTCCCCGTCGTCTCCTTGCGCCGAAGATAGATCCACCTGAAAGTTTCAACCTTTGGCTCCTTCTTCGAACTTTGAAGAAACTAGTTCACTCGGTTTGCTAAACCTTGTGAACTAGAGTGAGTAGAGAAGAGTTTGTATGGGATTTTATCTATGGTTCTTGGTTCTCAACTCATGAGACAAGTGAACCATAGAATCAAGAGAGGGAGAGCAAGAGGAGGAAGATGAGAGCTCAAGAACAAGAGAGAGAATGGGCATGAAAGAATGAGAGAAAACTTTTCTCATTTGGCTCTCATAATCCAAAACCATCATCACAAAAATAATAATCAAGTATTGTGTAAAATGGTTCAAGTCAAAATGGCTAAATCATTTCATGCACTCATTTCTCACAAAAGAAACAAGCAAGTAAAAAGTCTTTGCCATGAAATGATAGCCATTGTCATCATGATGGTCAACTAGTCCAACCTAGTCAACCGGTCAACAAAGTCAACAAAGTCAACCCCTCAACAACCATGTCACCACAATACTTAATTAATATTATTGTTAATCATATATCATATTCTCATTAGGGTTGACCAAAAATTCAATAGTCAACAGTCAACGGTCAACAACCCTAATGAGAATCCTCTGCCTCTGTCTCTCCGTCAACTGTGCATACACACCCGCATCCGCGTTCCGAGAAACACGAAAACATACTGGATAAAACCAATCCCAAAAGGTACACTAGGATCTGGCTTAAACCAAAGCCCGCTAGTGTGAACTGTCCGGACACTGTACGTGCACAAGTGTACGGATGTGACCGAACCCTGTCGCAAAAACATGCGACCTGTCGCAAAACCATGCGACGTCTACTCTTTTGCCTAAAGGCGAATACCTTTCTGTGTGGGACTCTAAAGACTCGACACTACGCTGGCAGTGGGTTTAACCACAGACCGCAAGCAGCACTAGCTGTGCGTAACGGTCTCCAGATAGATGCCGACAAGAAGACTGACGAGGCGAAACCCATCTGAAGTCCTACTGAGCCTGAATGTGACATTCTCCGTACAGTCCGGTCTGTTCGTCTGATACATCGCATGGCGGGCCTAGGGGGCGGTAAACGTTAGTCCCCCAATAGCGGTACAAGTCGTGTCGGAGTGAAGCCCAAAACACCCTGAGATAACACTGGAAGCCTACCAGTATATCTCGTTTGCCCTGGCCAGGGACTACTCGTGTAATGGCTCTCCTAGACACAGCGCGATGTCAACCCCCAATACCGGGAGAGACGAATCCTGTCTAACCGTCACTGCCTCCAAGTGCTTCGGGACTGCACCCAACTACCACCTGTTTGCACGACTCCTTTGAGCCGTGGTAGGGTAGTAATCAAAGTACAGTGGGAACACACTCGAGGCGAAGTGACAGTGTCAAGTCAGCGGACTAAGCTGTACTCATGTCACCTGGGAACTGATAACTGACGATAGGCATAATACCAACTAGTCAGTTCCCGAAGAGTCCTGTCCAGTGTACTCGTAACCCAACGAGCACCCGCATACTATCTCAAGTACGACGTACCGACGGCTGTGGGACAGACCGTCTCCCATACTGGGATGAGAAGCGCATGCGCTAGTCTACTCCGGAGTATCGATGCCCTGTCTCGATAGTCCTGCGACCAGGGACCTGCATAAGGATGTGCTTATAGATTACCCAGCCCCACTAGTGTGACTGCCATCACAACGCTGGTAATCAAGCAAAGATCCTAAGGGCTCCACTAATGTGTATAGGCGATATACTAAAATAAACACATGTACACATTGAAGTAGAAACAAACCAAGTAGCATACTACTATTTTGAGCAAGATTGTATATACAAGGTGAATATCCCAAGCTTCCATTAAGTAATATACAAACTAGTATGATACAGTAATGGCCTCTAGGGCATATACACTAACAATCTCCCACTTGCTCTAAGGCCATGTACTGGAGTATCGAAGACCTATCATCTCGATCAGCCGCTCGAACTGAGTCTGGTGCAAGGCCTTGGTGAATGGATCTACAGTGTTATCTTCTGAAGCGACTCTCCGAACCTCGATCTCCTGGCGATCCACGATCTCCCTGATCAGGTGATACCGCCTCAAGATGTGTCTGGATCTCTGATGGGACCTGGGTTCCTTCGCTAAAGCTATAGCCCCGTTGTTGTCGCAATACAGAGGTATTGGATCAACAATGGACGGAACCACCTGAAGCTCTTTCAAGAACTTCCTCATCCAGACAGCTTCTTTTGCGGCATCAGATGCAGCGATGTATTCCGCTTCCATCGTCGAGTCTGCAACGGTTTCCTGTTTGGAACTCTTCCAACACACCGCCCCTCCATTGAGGGTAAAGACAAAACCCGACATGGGCATGGAATCATGCTTGTCACTCTGGAAGCTGGAGTCAGCAAAGGCCTCGATCTGGAGGTCTTTTCCGCCATACACCAAGAACATCTCCTTAGTCCTTCTCAGGTACTTGAGAATGTTCTTTACTGCTATCCAGTGCTTCTCCCCAGGGTTTGACTGATACCGGCTTACCACACTCAGTGCATAAGCTACATCCGGTCTGGTACACAACATCGCATACATTATAGAGCCTACCGCAGAAGCGTAGGGTATAATAGACATGCGATCCCTCTCCAAATCAGTCTTGGGAGACATCTCTTTAGAGAGGGTGATCCCGTAACAAGCCGGTAGGTTACCGCGCTTGGAATCTTCCATACTGAATCTTTTCAGTATGGTGCCGATGTACCTGGACTATGAAAGTCCTAATATCCTCTTGGATCTATCATGATGGATCCGGATCCCCAGGATGTATAAGGCATCACCCAGGTCTTTCATGGAGAACCTGTGTGACAAGAACCCCTTGACAGATTGTAGCATAGGAATGTCATTTCCTATTAAGAGAATGTCATCCACGTACAAAACGAGGAATACTACAGTTCTCGTTACAAATCTACAATAGATGCATGGTTCATCTGGATTTTTGATAAAGCCAAATTCCTTGACCGTCTCATCAAAACAGATGTTCCAACTCCGCGATGCCTGCTTTAGTCCATAGATGGACTTAAGCAACTTGCACACCTTTCCGCTGCTCCCACTCTGAATGAAACCCTCTGGTTGGTCCATATAGACACACTCCTCTAAATTTCCATTTAGAAAAGCGGTCTTTACGTCCATTTGCCAGATCTCATAATCGTGGAAGGCAGCAATGGCAAGAAGGATCCGAATGGATTTCAGCATAGCCACTGGAGAAAAGGTTTCGTCATAGTCCAAGCCAGGTCTTTGACGGAAACCCTTTGCAACAAGTCTAGCTTTATAGGTCTCAACCTGTCCATCTACACCAATCTTCCTTTTGAAGATCCACTTGCATCCTACGGGTTTTACCCCGTCTGGAGCAATGTCCAACGTCCATACTTTGTTGGTGTACATGGACTCCATTTCGGTCCGCATTGCATCCAGCCATTTTACTGAGTCAACGCTCTGAACGGCCTGCTGGAAGCTAGTAGGCTCATCATAATCCATGATGCAATCCTCTCTATCCCCGTCTATGAGAAAAACGTAGTATCTCTCGGGCTGATGAGACTGCCTACTACTCCTGCGGAGCGGCGTAGGAATGTCCTGATCTTTTGAACCCTCTGGTTCCACAAAACTTTCAGTAATAGTCCGTGGTTCTGGAATTTCTTACAGTTCTACTGCGCTCCCACTTATTTTCTTTTCTAAGAACTGGTGTTCTAGAAAGTGGGCATGACGAGAAACAATAACTTTTTGTTCCTCTTCGCAGTAGAAGAAATATCCCTTGGAATTCTTTGGATATCCCACAAACTTGCACTGTACTGAGCGTGCCTCGAGCTTGTCCGCATGCTGCTTTTTGACAAAAGCTGGACTTCCCCATGTCTTAATGTGATTAAGATGGGGCCTCTTCCCACACCACATCTCATATGGTGTGGTAGGCACAGTCTTAGTGGGAACTCGGTTCAAAAGGTACGCAGCCGATTCTAGCGCATACCCTCAGAATGATCGCGGTAACTCAGCGTTACTCATCATGGACCGTACCATATCCAATAGGGTGCGGTTCCGTCTCTCTGATACACCGTTATGTTGCGGAGTGTATGGAGGAGTAAGCTGAGAGAGAATTCCAGGAACTCGGCACTCAAGTATTCACCACCTCGATCCGATCTTAGAATCTTGATACTTTTGCCGGTTTGTTTTTCTAGTTCATTTTTATATTCCTGGAATTTTCCAAAGGCTTCGGACTTATGTTTCATTAAGAAGACATAACCGTACCTTGAAAAGTCATCCGTAAAAGTAATGAAGTAAGAATAACCGCTTCGCGCATGTGTAGACATTGGACCGCACACGTCGCTGTGTACGAGTCCCAAGAGCTCGCTCGCTCTTACTCCGTGTCCAGTGAACGTAGTCTTTGTCATCTTTCCTTTGAGACAGGATTGACAAGTGACATACGATTGATATTCGAACGCATTCAAATATCCTTCTGTATATAACTTCGTCAACCTTCTCTCATTGATGTGACCCAGTCTACAATGCCACAAGAAAGTTTGATTTATTTCCGGAGACTTCCTTTTGTGTGTATTCTGGACATTGAAAATCTGTGGTTGGTTTAATACATATATACCATTGCTCAATGTACCTGACCCAATCAGAACTTGATTAAGGTGAATGTTTACAACATTGCTTACAAACGCAAATTCATAACCTTCTTTAGAAACCAAAGATACAGAAATGATATTACAAGTTGCGTTGGGTACAAAAAAGCAATTACGCAAAACCAAAACATGTCCATCTGACATTCCCAGGTGATAGTCCCCCACGGCCTTAGCATCCATGCTAGCTCCGTTCGCAACTCTGAGGGTCATGTCACCTGCCTTCAAAACCCTACGGTTTCTCAACGCCTGCAAAGAATTACAGATATGAGATCCTGATCCGGTATCCAATACCCAGGAAGTAGAGTTTATTGAAAGACAGTTTTCAATAACATACACACCTGAAGCTGAAGCTGCAACCTGCTTCAATTCCTATGTTCTGGCCTTCCAGGCCCTGCAATCATTCTTCCAGTGTCCTTTCTTATGACAATAGAAGCATTCTTCCTTATCCACAAGTTTCCCCACTTTCTTTGTTGCTTTAGCTTTTCCCTTCGTATCCACTTTACTAACACCGCCTCTTGGCTTGGCGGGGGCTTTCTTCTTCTTTCCCTTGGCTTTCGCCTTGGACCTAGAAGAAGAAGATCATCCTACAAACAAAGTGGATGTTTCCCTACCTTTCTGTAGGGTGCCCTCTGCGCTCCTCAGCATGTTGAGGAGCTCTGAAAGTTCAACTTCTTTTTCTTGTAAGTTGAAGTTCAGTATAAACTGGGCGTAAGTGGAAGGAAGGGACTGGAGAACTAAGTCCGTATAGAGCTCACTCTCCAATGTGGTCCCTAGGTCCGCGAGCTCCTCAATGTAGCCGATCATCTTAAGCACGTGTTCTGCTTCTGATGATCCGACGGCCATCCTTTCCGAAAATAACTTTTTCGACGCTTCGTATCTTGCGATACGAGATTGCTCTCCATACAGTTCTTTTGTATGAAGAAATATGGATTCCAAGTCCATATTCTCGTGCCTCCTCTGATGTTCATTGTCCATAGAGGCAAGTACGAGGCACTTGGCCTTCGCGCTATCAATCTCCCAAGTCTTACGGATTTCCTTATCCGCGACGCTAGAAGTGGGACCAGGGATAGGGGGAGCTTTGGTGGTAAGAAGATACCCCAGCTTGTCGTAAGTGATTGCCATCTTGACATTCCTGAGCCAATCTTTGTAGTTTGGCCCTGTCAGTATGTTTTTATCTAGAAGTAACTTAAGTCCAGTCATGTCGAATGGTCGCTGCAATTAGGAGAGAGAGAAGAAATACTCAGCATGATGCTCTTGCAAGTTTAGAGTGGTTTTTAGTTTGTCTAAACAGGATGGCTTCCACTGTTTCTCGAATCCCTCCTCAAACCAAAATGGAAGAATTAGTTGGGATCAATCCCACCGCACAATACTTGCTTAACCGTTCAGCCAGGCCAGTGTCGGTACTTCGAGGGAGGTTTTCCAACGCTTTCGCGAAGTTCCTTAATTAAATAACCTCTTTTCCCTGGGGGCGTAGCCCCGCTAACACCTTTCTAGACACCTACTAGGTTTATAGCATTGATCGTTTAGTAAGAAATTTCCCGAGGAGTAGCATATACTCACAGTAGGATCGGGATCCAAATATCATCGCGTGACGAAACTGAAGAAATCCTACCAGAATCATCACACTCCAAGTGATATGCAAATCTAGCAAGTTTCAGTACTTATGAAACTCCCGATGTGGATTTTTGCCCCATGCTCTTATGACCTTGACTTTGGCCAAAATATCATAAGTCACATGTCAAGTTCTACCCGTCATTCTCCAGGTTAATTTGGATCCATCCGTACCTACCCTTGACTTTGGCCAAAATGGCAGTACGACTCTCCCAAACCAACGCATCTATCTATGCTACACATGAATACCCAATAGCTACCAATCACTATGCCTTGACTTTGGCCAACATACACAGCTTGAATACTATTGACTATTCATGTGAAACGACGGAGGGCTACGAATGGTTTTGGCAAAACCGTGAACGTAGTGAACTTGATATAATCGATGGAACGAGATAGCTTTTAAAAGGAGTGGCTCAAGCTCCGCATTTAAAAGTTGGTTTTGAAAAGAACCGAGTGGTTTTTCGAAAGTGTTCCAACGACTTTTGCTTGGTTTATTATCTTGCATTAGTTCTTTTAATGCGTGATATTCTTGCATTAGTTCTTTTAATGCGTCCCATCATTTAATCCTACCATTGCAGAAAACAACCAAAATATGACGTACGCTTATGCCATTCGCATTCGCCACGGGGCCCCGTCATTACCCGTTAGGTTACTTAACTAACGACAGAGCGGGGGCTGGGCTAGCGCGGCTGTAAAACATAAGCAACGCCTAGATAATATCATATATAGATATATTGCAATGATAGCCATTTCAGATCACAGATGAATACATTGGATATACTAGGAATCCGCAATTCGTACGAGCCTGTAACGAAAAGCAGATTACACGGTCGCGGTGAATAGCCAATACCCCACCCAAGACCCCTACGAGTGCGGCAAACTACCCGCCAAGTACCTGAAGCGAAGCAACCTCCCTCAACTCCGTGAGTAGGCCACTCGGCACTTCGGCATACCCGGTAGTTTGTGCACCCCCTCCATGGGTCTATCCTAGGAGCAAAAACAGTAAAAAGAAATTATACAATGACGGATACAACCCCGACCCGGTTGTGCGGCCATACAAATAATTATTACATCAATTTACAAATTTACATGAATTGAAAGAAAAGAAAACTCTCGTCTCACAACCCCTGGCTATTCACCCGCGACAATCCAACATATTCATATACACATTCCAGCAACATTACAAATCACAGATTTGTATAACCCCCACTAATCGACATATAGCGATTAGCAGACGTTCAATACAAATATCACATTACAGAAAAAACCCGTCAGCTAAAGTCTTTTAGAAGTTCGATCAAAAATACGGATTTTCAAGACCCCAAAAATAAAATTTTCGTTCTGGAAAATCTGGGCAGAAAATATATATTCCAAAAATCCCAAAACAACCCCAGAAAAACACTGCACCAAACTTGGACCTCCGCCGAGTCAACTCGGCCGCGGATCCGCGGCGGGAGCATGCTCCCGCCGCGTTTCCGCGGCGCTTTGACTCGATCATTGGACCAAATTTGGTAGGTGATCACACAAAAGCCTGAGCCGATTTTTAAGATAAAATTTATCAATTTTTGAACCGAAAAAAAATCGGCAGAAACTTATCATATCGGGTTCGTTTTGTGACTTTTTCTTCGATCGATCTTCTAGCTACTTTGCTAACATGTTAGATAGAGTTTAACTAGGCTCTGATACCACTGTAAGTTCATGCTACCTCTCCCGGTACTTTCGGGCATGCGGAATTTGGTGAAAAACAATTTTCTTAGAGGTGGTAACATGGACTCAAAACCGGATCTTTGTTAAACATCTAACTAACAACCTAACTACGAGTTGCTAACTACTCGGTTAGGGGGTTATACCTTTCTTTTTCTCGAACTCCTTCATCTTCAAGCTTCGATGGTCGTCCGAATCGGCTTCTCCCCGTCGTCTCCTTGCGCCGAAGATAGATCCACCTGAAAGTTTCAACCTTTGGTTCCTTCTTCGAACTTTGAAGAAACTAATTCACTCGGTTTGCTAAACCTTGTGAACTAGAGTGAGTAGAGAAGAGTTTGTATGGGATTTTATCTATGGTTCTTGGTTCTCAACTCATGAGACAAGTGAACCATAGAATCAAGAGAGGGAGAGCAAGAGGAGAAAGATGAGAGCTCAAGAATAAGAGAGAGAATGAGCATGAAAGAATGAGATAAGACTTTTCTCATTTGGCTCTCATAATCCAAAACCATCATCACAAAAATAATAATCAAGTATTGGGTAAAATGGTTCAAGTCAAAATGGCTAAATCATTTCATACACTCATTTCTCACAAAAGAAACAAGCAAGTAAAAAGTCTTTGCCATGAAATGATAGCCATTGTCATCATGATGGTCAACTAGTCCAACCTAGTCAACCGGTCAACAAAGTCAACAAGTCAACAAAGTCAACCCCTCAACAACCATGTCACCACAATACTTAATTAATATTATTGTTAATCATATATCATATTCTCATTAGGGTTGACCAAAAAGTCAACAGTCAACGGTCAACAACCCTAATGAGAATCCTCTGCCTCTGTCTCTCCGTCAACTGTGCATACACACCCGCATCCGCGTTTCGAGGAACACGAATACATACTGGATAAAACCAATCCCAAAAGGTACACTAGGATCTGGCTTAAACCAAAGCCCGCTAGTGTGAACTGTCCGGACACTGTACGTGCACAAGTGCACGGATGTAACCGAACCCTGTCGCAAAAACATGCGACCCGTCGCAAAACCATGCGACCTCTACTCTTTTGCCTAAAGGCGAATAGCTTTCTGTGTGGGACTCTAAAGACTCGACACTACGCTGGAAGTGGGTTTAACCACAGACCGTAAGCGGCACTAGCTTTGCGTAACGGTCCTCAGGTAGATGCCGACAAGAAGACTGACGAGGCGAAACCCATCTGAACTCCTACTGAGCCTGAATGCGACATTCTCCGTACAGTCCGGTCTGTTCGTCTGATACATCGCATGGCGGGCCTAGGAGGCGGTAAACGTCAGTCCCCCAATAGCGGTACAAGTCGTGTCGGAGTGAAGCCCAAAACACCCTGAGATAACACCGGAAGCCTACCAGTATATCTCGTTTGCCCTGGCCAGGGACTACTCGTGTAATGGCTCTCCTAGACACGGCGCGATGTCAACCCCCAATACTGGGAGAGACGAATCCTGTCTAACCGTCACTGCCTCCAAGTGCTTCGGGACTGCACCCAACTACCACCTGTTTGCATGACTCCTTTGAGCCGTGGTAGGGTAGTAATCAAAATACAGTGGGAACACACTCGAGGCGAAGTGACAGTGTCAAGTCAGCGGACTAAGCTGTACTCATGTCACCTGGGAACTGGTAACTGATAATAGGCATAATACTAACTAGTCAGTTCCCGACGAGTCCTGTCCAGTGTACTCGTAACCCAACGAGCACCCGCATGCTATCTCAAGTACGACGTACCGATGGCTGTGGGACAGACCGTCTCCCACACTGGGATGAGAAGCGCATGCGCTAGTCTACTCCGGAGTATCGATGCCCTGTCTCGATAGTCCTGGGACCAGGGACCTACATAAAGATGTGCTTATAGATTACCCAGCCCCACTAGTGTGACTTCCATCACAACGCTGGTAATCAAGCAAAGATCCTAAGGGCTCCACTAATGTGTATAGGCGATATACTAAAATAAACACATGTACACATTGAAGTAGAAACAAACCAAGTAGCATACTACTATTTTGAGCAAGATTGTATATACAAGATGAATATCCCAAGCTTCCATTAAGTAATATACAAACTAGTATGATACAGTAATGGCCTCTAGGGCATATACACTAACAGATGTGAGGCGATATATATATGCTAAGATATGACATGAGATGATATATATGATGACATAAGATGAGATGATGTACGTGACTATATATCCCTACTATTGATTGATAATATCGTACGATTGATTATACCGTACGTGATATGATAAGGATGAACCGCCGATATATATATATCGACTCGAGGAATAGTGTTTAAGATCATTAGGTAGATATTATGATATATTTATAGCCATAACTATTTTCAAAACTAACGAATCGTTAGGAAATTTTAAACGATTACTTCAAGGAATGCTACGTATTTTCAAATGGTATCTTTTTCTAAAACATCGTAGCCCATAATTTCAAAAACAATGATTCGTACTATTTTAACCTTGACTGTATGGCTTATACGTGGTTACGTATTTTATACTGTTCACGCTACGTTATCTTGTTTCAGCAGACACTCGTACTATTTTTCCTTTACGACATATATATCCTGCGCTCCGTATACTTACCATATTATGACTTTGTCTGCTAGGACACATGCGCTATTACCAATGATGCGAATGTTGCACGTACACCTACTTGCCGGCTCACACACACACCATCGGTAATTTCCATGCCACGTACAAGTTAGAAATATCTATGTCACTGTATTGTTTTCTAACTTGTAGAATTATAGTTATTGTTTAGTACTTATTACCGCATATGCTAGTTCAGACATTGCACTTTCTACCTAGTTACACGACATGCCTATATGAAAACATTGGCTATACCATGCAATACTGTTCTATTCCCGTATTTACTGTTCCATCGTGGTTACAAGCATATGAGATTCTGTTTTCATAAGATTTCTGGATTTGAGAACCACAGATACATTTTTAAAGAGTTATAATTGTTTTAAAAATGCGGTGTCTCTTGATATGATATTTTGACGTCCACCGTGAGTTTTCTCGGTGCTGAGTTATGATGATTACCCGATTTGAAGAGTGAGGAGTCACCGTCGCGGGTACATGGTGGACCCGGTACGGTACCCTGGGGCAAGAAGAACGTATAGAAAGGCGTTGAGCCCGGCAGGGGAGCACTACCTACCGGTGACAGTATTGGACTCGGTGGATATCCGGAGGATATCAACCGGAGTGTTATGAGACAGATGGATATCAGGACCGATCTGTTGAAACGGTGCCTGAGATATGAGGATTTACGTGTCGGTGTTATACATGGGTTTTATGATGATTTCGAGTGTCGATGCTGGGCACTCAGGTTTTATGATGATTTGATGTGTCGTTGATTGACACACGTTGGATGATACACGTATATACATACGTATGGCACAGATGACTTGGTACTATATATTGATACAGGCACGACATTATTATTATTACACATATGTATAAACGATCACCTTAGATACAACACGGTATGATATTATTATATTACGGTATGACCTAGGAGATCGTTATACATTCGATTTCTACCTGCTGATATCCTCTACTAACGAGTTAGCAACTCACCCCATTGTGCCATAGTTTTCTTGCAGGATCGACCGCTCGGATCAGTAGTGGCTTGCTGGCACACACCTTTCTTCTGGGTGATTTGCATTGGTAGGTGGGTTACTCCTCGGATCATAACCGCTATTGTATCTAGTTAAAGGCTCCATCAACCAGACTATGTATTTTTGGTAGACTTAGAAACCACAGACTTGTATATTCTTTCAGACTTAGAGCGAGATGTGTATATTATTCTTTATTCTGGGTTTGATAATGTTTTGGTTTCTTTACTTTCTTTTCTGCGTTTGATCTTCGCCATGGGCGTCGTATATTTGTATTTGCGTGGTTGTTTCCGCCAATTGGCGTAGAGCTAGCTCCCGCTTGGGGATGCCTATATTATTGTTGTTATGAATTGGTTTTGGATCAAAATTTACAAAGGAGGTGCTGCCCAAATTTCAAATAATGAAATTGTTTTCAAATTATAGTATATAATTCACTTGCATTTCAAACTAACTTTACATATGCTTTAAAAAGAGAACTTGATTTCAATTATACCCCCTTTCCAAAACTCCACCTCTGCTATTTTACTAAAAAGGTTTAGGTTTTTGGGTTTTTAGCTTACTTGGGTTACGATGGGGGCTCCTATAGACTTCACGTGATCCAAGTGCCGGTTACATGCCATTTCCAGGTCATGACATAGTTGGTATCAGAGCGTAGGTTTAACGTCAGTTCGAGTCTAGGTTTGACTATGCGGAGTTTAGGGCGTATATATTTCGGAACCTAGGCCTGACCTTACAGAACTTATACTTGACTGAGGGGGTATTAGACCCTAACTTTCGTTACGTAGGGTGACCTTGGTTGATGGAGTAGATAACTTAAGTAGAGTGATGTACCGTGTGTATGTTCCTTGACATACTTACGATACGTTGCTCCGCTTAAGTAACCTTAGGATGTGCATTATTTTGAGACCTGTATTTATATTCGTTCTTATGATCTATCCTCATCGATATTTGATTGCGGTTCCTGTCACCTTAGCTACGCGAGCTAAGGGAGCAGCGGCTAGAGATTTCGGTCGAAGTGAGCTTATCTGAAACGAGGACTGACCAGGGCGTTATTACGGTGACGTGGGAACGTATTGATTTATCTTTTACTAGGATTTCACGTTTGACACAAGCGTTCGGGATCTGCACTGGATGATCGGGTCATCGCTTAAGACCAACCATAATGAGAGGACTGTTGATGTACAGCCTACTCCAGAAATCAATGTGTTGTCTACCTTGCAGATAGATGAACTAGCTATTGCTAAGATTGACGAGATGTCGCATCCCGAGTTTATAAGCTGAAGCCACATGAGTTTACAGGCAGGAATGTGATAGAAGACCGCTAGTCATTCTTGGGTAAGGTGACTAGGATATTTCGTTCGTTTGGATGCCCCGATGCAAGATCAGTTGAGTTGTCCAGCTTCAGTTTGAAGGGTCTTGGTTAGACCCGGAATGAGTCGATCGGGAGAAGACGAACAATTTGTATTCCTCCGATAATTGGATGAGTTTTCGAGGACGTAACCGGCCAATTGCCTTCCTTAGAGTGGTGAAGATGCCCGAGATCGTAACTTCGAGTCCTTACGACAGACTCTGGATATGACTATAGCCAAATTGGATTGCGGTATACACAGCTACCAAGAGACGATTCTGAATTCGTCGATATTGAAGAAAAGTGGATAAGAGATTCGTGTGAGCTCTTAATGAGTCATTCTTCTCTGTTTAAGATAGAGAATTGATATGTACGCAGAGGCTTTAGATACGGCCATATTTCTAGAGGAAAGTCGTAATGAGATCATAGCTGTCCCGGAACGTAAGCGGATTAAGTAAAGAGTGCCAACTTCCGAACAGTCCGGCAGAGTTGAGATTGGAAAAGACCGTGGCAGGTTCTTTCCGGAATACTACGCGATAAGATTTGGACCCAGGATTGGTTGTATGGCACGTATTTAGAGGGACAAATGTCGACGTCAGTGATGTGCAACTTTACGATTTGCCAGGTTAATTGGCCAGGAAATGTTCAGAGAGTCATCAGAGCGGGATTGCTTCCGTCATTACTCCTAACCAGGCCATCGAGCCGAGAGATCGTGGGATTGGTAATCCACAGAGAAAACAAGTATCCAGAGATAGAGGATGCCAGACCGTGGGCAAGAAGCAAGTAGATATTCTTGCTCTGCCAACCCTGGGTGCACCGGCACCATTCGACATGGTGTACCTCAATGTCATTTATTTGCGATTCATGTTTTGGTGATTCGTATATCACATTTCCATCATTTTGATTCTGGTATTTTGATGATTGAGTTTCGTGATTGGTATTTTCGTGCACCGTAGCTGCACTTGACGGATATTTCCTATGTGCACCCCAGTTACACTTGATTCATATTTTTATACACCAGTTATAACTGATTTTTGTTTTTGTACATACCCATTGCACTCAATTTTGTTTTGTGCACTTGTTGCACATATTTATGATTCTATGTATCCCGATACAGTCGATTTTGACTTCGTGCATGTTGTATGCACTTGATTTTGATTCATGCCCTCGATGTTATTTCTATGCGCTTTCAATGCATTGATGAGTTTTCGTGCACCCTGTTGCACTAGACTTATGTTTTCATGCTCCTTGTGCACTTGATATTCGTTTTTGTGCACCGTCTTGCGCTAGATGTTTTTGTGCGTACCTGACGCACTTGATTTAGATTTTCACGCCCACTTGGTGCCATGGAGATGATTTTATGCACGCCAGATGCACTTGATAGAAATTTCTCGTGCATATTAGTTTCTCATGATTGAGATTTTTCTGCACTCTAGATGCACTTGATATCGTTGTCGTGCACACCCATTGCACTTGATAGATACTTTCGTGCACACTTGTTGCACGCAGTTTTTGCTTTATGCACATTCGTGGCACTTGGATTTGACTTTGATTTCCGTGCGCACCAGATGCACGTGGTATTTCCATATACACCTATTGAGGTTGGTTTCTTCTTTCGAGCATCATGCTTCTATGATATACAGATTATATTATATAGTAGCAGAGCAGGACTGGTCTGAGGACAGTACCTGAGTATTTTTGCATGCATCGACATTTACCGAAGAGGTTTTCACAAAGGAGCTATAGTCTCACCATTTTCCTACGTGTTCATGAGTGATACGAATTTTAACAAGGAAAACCGTCTCACATGTTTTTCAAAAGGCTGGACGTATATCTTAAGCAAAAATTATACAAATATATATATCTATTTCTTTACAAAATGAACGTCCACTACTCGTGCCGTGATAAACGCATCACACGACACTTTGAAAAGGATTTTTGCATACATTTTTATTCGGTTATTTAGACGGTTTTACAAGGATGCGTACTATATATGTATTATAGTCTTGAGTATATGATACTTGAATTCGACCATAGATTTTGAAACTTGCATATGCTTCATAGCTTCTATGATTGGCATGACGTTTGACGGAGTTTTGATTATTAGGTTTTGCACCCATTTTCATGCGCACAAGTTGCGCCGCGTTATTTCTTGCGTAGTCTGTGATTTCGGAGCCCCGCTGATTTGATTGATTTACTTAAATGTTTTAATATTTGGAGGATTTAAATTTAAATTCGGGGACCGAATTTATTTAAGGAGGGAAGATTGTGACATTTTAGAAAATATAAAATAATATTTTTGGAATTTAAATAATAAAATAATAAATTTCACAAAAATTATACGAGTATGGATTTGAGTTTTCGTAAAATTGTATAATTATATACCTATATTTTAGAAAATAATCAAAAATTAAAAATAAATTATTTTAAGAAAGAATTTAATTGATTGGGATTTTTTATAATTAATATATATAATTATTTTCCATACAAGCTCAAGTTTAAATTTAACTAGTATTTTTTCTAATTACTGCACTAAGCCTGTAACATTTCAGAATTATAAAATATTATTTTTGGAATTTAAATAAAATAATAAATTTCACGAAAACTATACGAGTATGGATTTGAGTTTTCGTAAAATGGTATAATTATATACCTATATTTTTGGAAAATTTTGGAAATTAATATGAATTATTAATTTTGAAGGCATTTATTAGATTTGGGTATTTTATAAATTTTTACACAATTATTTACAAACAAGTTATGTTAAACTTGATTAGTGCATTATTAATTATGCATTAAGCCAAATCCATGTTTGTTAACCATGACTGATGTGCCATGACACATTGTATTTTGTTGAATATTGGTTTCATTGGTATTTGTTATTATTTGGTTTTAAAAAGAGAAAAGAAAAAGGGAAAAAAGAAATATGGGAGAAGAGAGAGAGGGGGGACAAGATGTGATTTGCATTTATGTGTAAAGAGAGAGTGAGAATGAGAGAGATATGGTTTGCCTTCACCCTTTTCTTTCTTCATGCCATCCTTCATTTCCTTCATCCTCTCTTCATTTTTCCTCCATATCTTCCACCTCACTACCCCATGAAACTATCCTAAAAATCTCATCAAAACCTATACCACCTTCATAAAAAATGACATCAAGCTCATCCTACACCCCATGGTCAGATCAAGTTGGAACTTTGAGTATTTTGGATCATCTTAGAAATTTCTTCAGTTGCTCTTTGAGGTAAAACCTTCACTTTCCTTCAAGTCATTAGGTTTCTTAACCTCCTACATGTGTTTAGAACTCAAAAATGCATGATTAGTGATCTTGAAAAATTCTAAAGTGATGATTAGGGGGTAAAACTTGTAGTAGTGCTTAGTAGAGGGTTTAGGGAGTGTTTACATGACCTTTAGTGATAAGTGAGGGTGATATAGTGGAGAAATTCTCGGATTCGACGAACTTAGATTTTTCCGATATCGGTTTTTTTTTGCAATTATAGTGATCAAATTGAATCTGCTATGACTCGAGGACTCTGAAAAACTTTTTGCAAACACAAAGAGGTGTGCAGGCTATTAGGAACATACCCTAGAAACCTGAGCCCCCAACTCCCTCACTTGGCCGCATATTTAATCCCCATGGCCGCAATTTTCGGCCTGATCTCTGAGTCGGGGTTTGGTGTTTGGTCCATAGCTCTATCATCTAATATATAGACCTACACTATATGCAAAATATCCTAATTTCACCTGAGTCAAAATCTGGGAGAGTTTTTCTAAGTTGCTGATTTCGTTTTACGACTTCTGAAAACTAGATTTTTGGTATTTAAGTTTTGACTCGGTCGTTTGATGTTTGTACGTCAAAGCTGGGGGGGGTTTGGTTGTTTTGCATGCGTGGACCATAGGTTCTAACCTATGTACATTTCGCTTGCCGTAATGGCTTCGCGTCTGGTTTTGAATTCGTTACGATGTGTATTGATTATAGGTACCCTTGCGTGGACTTCCGAGACGACGAAGGAGAACAAGACGTTCATCGACTTCGGCTAGAGCAAGGATAGCAGATGAGTAGATGTATATATACGGGGGATGTCGGGAGTATGGCGTATAGCACCCCCGCAACCATAGTACTAAGAGATCGGATATATATATATATATATATATATATATATATATATAGATAAATACATGTGCTTACATCCATACGGATATAACCATAAAGATAATTATGAGACGATACATGAGATGGAATAATATGACACAAGTCGATAGATTTGATATGAGGATGCGAGGCGGTATATTTATACATATGCTAAGATGTGATATGAGATGATATAATATGTAAATGAGAATATGAGATGATAGAATGTACGTGACCATAGATCCGTACCCTTGATTTATGATATACATGATGATTGACCCGCACTCTTGACTCGAGAATACCGTATGATGGATTATACTGTACGCGATATTATGTACAGGACGATAGATCCTTATTTTGATTGATGATACCGTACAATGGGTTAAACCGTATGTGATATGATATACCGGATGATTGATCCACACTCTGTACTCGAGGATGATGCACTATGGATTATACCACATCTGATACTATAAGGCTGGATCGCCGACTTATGGATTATCTTGATTTGGAAAATCATTGCTTTCTAATCACTTGGTAGATAATAGATTACATTTGAACCATACCTATTTTCAAACCAACGAATCGTTAGGCTCTTTAAATGACAACCTCAAGGGACGCTACGGATTTTTCAAATGGTATCTCTTTTTCAAAACACAGTAACCCAAGTTTCAAAAACTACGATTCGTATTATTTAAACTATAACCATATGGTTCATGAGTAGTCACGTACTTTATACCGTTCATGTTTACGCTGTATTATTTTCCTCGCGACATACGTACTACGTTCTCGTCACTTATCTTTATATGGCTTCGTCTACTAGGACACATGCACCATTACCGATGATACACATGTTACACGTACACAGATTTGCCAGCTCACACACTCATCATCGGTAATTGCCATGCCACTTACATATTAGAACTGCTATATCACCATATTGTTCAGTACTTATTACCGCACATGCTAGCTTAGATATTGCACTTCTTTACCCGGTTACACGGCATGCTTACATGAAAACACTTGCAATACTTTACAGTACTGTTATGGGCTTGCATTTACTGTACCTTTATAGTTACATACATATGAGATTCTGTTTTTATGAGATCTCAGGATTTGAGAACCACAAATACATTTTTAAAAGTCTTATGATTGTTTTAAAAACGTGATTTCTCTTAATATGATTTGTGGCATCCACTATGAGTTTTCTCGGTTCTGATCAATGAGTATACCCGATTCGAGGAGTGAGGAGGCTCCGTATGCGGTTACATGGTGGACCCGGTACGGTACCATGGGACAAGAAGATCGTATAGAGAGACGTTGAGCACGGTAGGGGAACACTACCGACCGGTGATAGTTTAGGCTCGACGGATATCCGAAGGATACCGACCGAAGTCGTGTGATCAGATGGATATGAGGGCCGAACCGATGAAACGGCGCCCGAGAAATAAGGATTTATGTGTCAATACTAGACACGGGTTTTTTTTGACATTTTCGAGTGTCGATATTGGACACTGAGGTTTTATGATGATTTGATGTGTCATTGATGGACACACGTAGGATGATACACATGTATACATGCATATGTTGGGGTTCCTAGCCCCCTGGACATTGACTGCGGCCATTGCGGGACAAAAAATTTTGGTGTTTAAAAACTTGGCGCTAGAAACAACTACTTAGAATCGAAACTGTAACAACTTAGGATGTGTTTAGTGGCTAATTATATTTAAATATATGGTTTTTAATAAAAATAAAAGTTTACCAAATTGATTTTCAAATATTTTATCAAATTTAATGAATATTTTATTAGAATTTTCGTAGGCTTGGACACACTTGTGCATGTAAACTAGGGTTAAAAATGGGGTTGAAACATGATTAGAAACCATGGTGGATCAACCATTTTCCTTAAGCAAATTTTAAGTTTAATTAAGTAATTGGGTTTTAATTAAGGGTATTTTTTTGTGAAAAGAATTTAAATTTTCTTTTGGTTAACTTGGGAGAGAGAAAGAGATGGTATCATGGCAAGTGCCATGCTTACATTAAATGAGAGAGAGAGGGAGTGCATCATGGCATAAACCATGCTTGCATTAAATGAGGTGAGAGAAGGAGGGTTGACTCTCTTATTCCTTCGTTTCTTTTTCTAACAACACTCTTTTATCACAACACTCTCTCACTCACACACACACAGCCTCAGCACAGCAGCAGCAACCCCAGAACAGCAACAACAAAGCACAAGCAGCAGCAGTTGCAAGCAGCAGCAGCACCCAGCAGCAGCAGCTCCATACAGCAGCAGCAGCACACATAGCAGCAGCACCAGCATCAACACCAGCAGCCCCAGCACAAGCAACAACAGGAAGCAGACATCAGCAGCAGCAGTGAGCAACAGAACAGCAATAGCTTCAGCAGCACAGCAGCAGCTCCAGCAACTGCAGCACCTTCTTCCCTTCCTCTTCATCACCTTCCTCCTGCTTCCTAAGGCCGTTTGGGGTATATTTCTTAAACCCAACTCCTTGTTGCTTAGTTTATGTGTTGTTTTAGCTTCGGTTAGCGAATAGTGTGAGTTTAGTGCTTGATTTGTGTTTTATGGGAAGATTAAGCTAAGTTAAGGTTGTTTAGCGTAATCAACCTTAGTATGTGGTTAGTTTTGCTGTTTTAGCCTAGTAGTGTCGCTAGATCTAGCTAGGTAGCCTTAAGTCGCTAAACTTGAAACATGAAAATTCGGTTTTGAAATAATTTGTAGGATATATTAGATCTGCTGCATTTGTAATCATTTTCTAGCTTAGCAAACACATGCAGTATGGTGTGCAGGCAGTCTAGGTTTGTGTGTCGAAACCCTAATCCTTTCCCTCACCTGAAAACCGGCGACCACCCCACCAAATCCGGCGTCGCCGACCCCCCTGAAGTTCTGGGTGTTTGTGTTTTATGTAGGTGGGTGTCTATGGGGATTTTCCTGAGGTTGGTATTGTTTGGTTTTTGGGTTCTTGCCTTGGTCAGAATCTGGGTTGGTTTAGTTAAAGTTTAGTGTTTTTGGTGTTTTCTGGGCTTTGACGTTAAAATTGGTGGTTTGGTTAGAGAATAAGATATTTCAGGATGGTTTAAGGTTAGACTAGCTCTTTTATATGCTGTTGGTATCGCAGGATTTCTATAAAATCACCTAGTTCCACAGAAATACCCTATTGTTGTAACTTAATGTTTTGTGTCGTTTTAAGCTAAGCCCTTATGATACATGAAATCTGCTGTTACTAGGGTAATATTTTTTGTAAGCAAACATATACACTAGCATATGAATGGTGTTAGGATCCTAGTGTAGGGACCTGGGCACACTCCACCGGTTTTGGGCAGGTATCACCCCTATAACCGCCGGCCCAATAGTGTGGTTTTGTGTTGAATTTTGGGTAGTTAGATGTCTGTTGATATTGTGAAGGGTTTGGCCTTGTTTGATTTTCTTGTTCTTGCTCCAGATTAAATCTTGGACTGTTTACCTAGTTTTAACGTAGCGGGTCTTACGTGACATGTACGATACGTGTTGAGTTGGTTGCTGTGTATCACAGCGTATCGCTGTGTGCCACAGCGTGTCGCGTTGTGTTTTGGCGTATGCACACACGTTACGTATACACGCATGTTTAGTTCGTGACGCGAGTGTCTCGTTTGATTTCGATATCGCGTTTTTGCGAGATATTTCCTTATATATGGATTCTTTGTGTAAATTCCAAGTTCGCAGGAGGGTACGTCAGACGCCGCAAGGAAAGAGAAGCAGGTGGTCGGCTATACTTAACACGTGACCAAGTGAGTAGATTTAACATCTACGGGGAAATCGCCCGTATGGCGTTAAGCGTCAGGGCGTCATAGGATATTTTAGATTGCATGTGTTCATATATATATACATATACTATAGTAGCATACCATTTCCTATTGCATATAGAATTGGTAATATAGAACACTGCTACGAATCGTATACCATCTCGATTCCGCTTCATTAATGACTGTCATGACTTGCTACATATTGGCATATATTGATATCTTCATACCTGCGCACATGCACACTGTATATTCACACCAGTGCACACATATATTGATATCTTCATACCTGCGCACATGCACGCTGTATATTCATACCAGTGCACACATATATTGATATCTTCATACCTGCTCACATGCACACTGTATATTCATACCAGTGCACACATATATTGATATCTTCATACCTGCGCACATGCACCTTATATATTCATACTAGTGCACACATATATTGATATCTTCATACATGCGCACATGCACACTGTATATTCACACCAGTGCACACATATATTGATATCTTCATACCCGCGCATATGTACACTGTATATTTATACTAGTGCTACAATCGTATTCGCGTATATATCCATTTGCACATCCATACCTGCATACATACATATGTTCACATACATGGATGATATTGATTTGATTTTATGGAAATGGGGACCGCATGAGATATTTTCAAAACGGGATTCTTTTTAAGAGTGGTTTTCCCTTTTTACTCTTAGTGTCATACGACACATTACATGGATTTACGTATTGAGTTTGGATTGATGGGATTTCTGGATTTGAGAACCGTGGTAATACTTTAAGAAAATACGCACTGTTTTAAAAACCCGGTTTCTCTTGATATGATATTTCAGTGCGTCCACCATGAGTTTTCTCAGTTCCAGAGAGCTTGTGTGAGTATACCCGATTCAAGGAGTGGTAGGCACCGATTGCGGGTACATGGTGGACCCGGTATGGTACCCCGCGGCAAGAAGACTCGTAAGGTTAGACGGTGAGCCCGGCGGAGGGACTACTACCTACCGGTGATTGGTTAGACCTAGCGATTATCCGGAGGATACCGACCAGAGTCGATAGATGGATACGGGACGACGCGTACTGCCGGGGCCGAGGGCCGATTCCGTAGACGGAGCCCGTGGGCCGATCCGATGGACGGAGCCCGATACTTGAGGATTTGCGTGTCGATGCTAGACACGGCTGATTTTATGATATTTCGAGTGCCGACGTTGGGCACTCACGATTCTATGAGATTTACAGGATTTGAGGGCCGGTGAGGAAGACAGCGCCTGAGTCTTTTCTGGGATTTGGTGTATTGATGGACACCAGTTATTTTCCACGTTGATATTCCATGTAGATATTACTTAATCCCATGCTCAGTATTTAGTATTGCACATCTCATCCTGTATCTGTAGTACCTGTTAGAGTACACTTGCTATGCACGATTATTGCATACCTTGCTCATCACATAGAGATGTTATTAGATCGCACTTGTTGCATGATTTTGAGCATCCAGTTCATCATATAGATGTTATCTGTTGGCATAGGTTAGAGTATCGCAGCACGTGCATACTTGCGATTACCTTTATATGTTATCTACTATTCACGAGTTGGCAACTCACCCCCGTTGTGCCACAGTGTTTGCAGGTCGCCCCTCGGAGTTGTCGCGGCTGGCTGTTTTGTTGCATCTTTTGGTACAGATACCACTACAGTTGGCGTGCTAGCCTTTTGCTGATAGGTGGGTTTTTGTGCGGTATCTGTTTATTTTCCAGTTGTATACATCATTATATCTAGTATTCTACTTCTAGTACTTATGTATTGACTTAGAGAACAGTTGTGAGGACGATGTATATTATTGTACACTGGTGTCGAGCTCGTTGTGAGCCGACTTTATTTATGCAGTTTTATATTTCATGTTGTCTTCACTTATTTCTACTCATTCTTCGCTACGGCGTTGTATATTATCATTGTGGTGATTATTTCCACCGTTGGGCGTGATTGCTCCCGGTTGGGATGCTTATTTCTTACTGTGCATCATTTTACTTATACATTTCCTTGTACCCGATTTCAGGGCTAGTTTTTACAAAGGGAATGCTGCCAAAATTTTTAAATGATAACTTGAACTTTAAAGAATTCTACTAAACAACTTAAAATTTCCTAAATGTTTGAACAAATAATCTAATAAATGTTTTAAACACTCTATACTTTTAATGGTTTTGATTTCTGGGTTCGGCTTACTTAGTCGCGTTATGCCTGTAGACGTTACGTGGTTAAGTGCCGGTCACGGGCCGAACTTTGGGTCGAGACAAAATTGGTATCAGAGCGTAGGTTTTACCTTCGGAGTGTAGCATGACCCTGGTATGATGGAGTAGGTAGCTAAAGCAGAGTGGCGTAGCGTGCGTATGTTCCGCGGCATACTCACGACACGGTACTCCGCCTAAGCGACCTTAGGACTTACTGATTGAAATTCCTTCACGATTGTATACATTCTTATGATTCGATTTCCGTATCCTTATCGAATCCTACTTTCTTTTCAGCCATTATGCCACCAAAGACTACGAGGGCGCAGAGAGCGGCCGCGAGGGCCGAGATTCGAGTTGACTCGTCCGAGACGAGGACTGATCCGGGTAGTACCGCTGTTGTACCAGATCAGACCGTTCCTCCCACGACAGATCAGATCACCATGCTAGGGTTTGGTATGCAGGAGATACGCCAGACGGTGGGATCCAGTATGTAGGAGATGCGCCAGATGATAGGGTCGCTAGTTGAGACGCTTCGAGCGCAGCGACCAGAGGTAGCTCCATCCGTCACAGGGACCGCGATGGTACCTACCGTACAAGCAGTTGCCCCCGCAGCCACGGAGGTGATTATAGTATCGTTATCAGAGTTCATGAGGCTAAAGCCTCCGGTCTTCACGGGCACCGATGCAGCCGAGGACCCACAGTCATTCATTGACAGGATGGCCCAGATATGTCGTTCAATTAGATGCTCAGATGCGCAATGGGTAGAGTTCGCGATCTTTCGCCTGGAAGGTCTTGCGCAGAAATGGTGTGAATCGGTTGAGAAGGGCAGAGCAGCCGGTCTTCCTCCTATGACGTAGACCGAGTTTTTGACGGTATTTCTAGCCCGCTTCCTTCCTAGTGTGTCAGGGATGCCCGATCACGTAGATTCGAGTCCTTACGCCAGGCGCCAGAGATGATAGTGGCAGAGTACGATGTGCTGTTCACCGAGCTATCCGTTTATGCCCCATACCTAGTGGCGACTGAGGAGATGCGAGTCAAGAGATTTGTCCAAGGGTTGCTTACACTACTGTTCCTTGCGATCAGCGCCCAGAATTGCGAGACGTATGCCGCAGCTGTAGACGCAGCCCTATTGGTCGAGGAGCGCCTTGCAGAGACTTCGGTAGTTCCAGGGACGAAGAGGGTTCGTACTGATACAGCAGCACAGAGACATCCATTCGGACGCCGTGATAGGCGTCGTATAGGTGGCAGAGACTCAGGGCGAGGTCAGATGTTTAGATCTTACCCCCACGGGGTCAGCAGTCATCACGTGGATGCTTTGGATGTGGTAGTCCCCATCACCGCGTCAAAGATTGTACCGAGATGCGCCGGAGGGAGGCAGCAGTACCGCATGTCATATTACCACCTTCACCACCCCAGAGGGCGTTGCTTGTTGTACTGACTGTTGCTCCGCGTCAGACTCATGCAAAGAGAGGCCGTGGTCGCGGAGGGTTTGTTCCTAGAGGGCGAGATGGCCGAGGCAGAGGATAGCCAGCTACCGGCAGAGTGCAGCCTGTTGCTAGTAGGGGACCGCCAGTTGCATGTAGAGGACAAGCACGTGATTTCGCGTTGACGCATCAGGACGCGCAGGCGTCCAATGCTGTGGTCTCAGGTACCCTATCAGTATGTTCTGTTGACGCACAGGTGTTGTTTGATCCCGGATCCATGCACTCATACGTTTCCACACACTTTGTGCCGAGTTTGGGTAGAGAGTCTGGGTTGCTTGATCATCCGCTTGTTGTGACCACTCCTGTGGGAGAGTCGTTTGTTGCTAGGCATGTGTTCCGATCCTGTGTTGTCCGTATTGGCGAGAGAGAGCTGCCTGTCGACTTGATCCTTCTTGAGATGTTAGACTTCGACGTTCTTTTGGGCATGGATTGGTTTGCTACGTACTATGCGTCTGTGGACTGCCGCGAGAAGACAGTTAGATTTTGTTTTCCCGGCGAGTCGGCTTTTGTTGTGCAGGGGGACCGTAGTACCACCCCTCACATTTCGATTTCCTCTCTTCGCGCTGGACAGCTGTTGAGGAAGGGATGTCGGGGATTTCTAGCCTATGTTTGCGATACTAGAGCTACAGATGTTCCATTGGACCAGGTTCCGATTGTATGTGAGTTCCCTGATGTGTTCCCTGACGAGCTTCCTGGGCTACCGCTTGAGCGCGATATTGCCTTCTGTATTGATTTGATTCCCGGCACAGGGCCTATTTCTATACCGCCTTATCAGATGGCCCCGGCAGAGCTTAGTGAGTTGAAGGGTCAGTTGCAAGATTTGCTGGATAAGGGACTTATTCGACCCAGTGTTTATCCTTGGGGTGCTCCAGTCCTTTTTGTCAAGAAGAAGGACGGCAGTTTGCGTTTGTGTATCGACTACCACCAGCTGAACTGGGTTACCGTGCGGAACAGATATCCCTTGCCACGCATCGACGACTTGTTCGACCAGCTCAAGGGGCAGGATATTTTTCGAGGATCGATTTGCGATCAGGCTACCATCAGCTGCGGGTTCGACAGGAGGACATTCCGAGGACAGCTTTCCGCACGCGCTACAACCATTATGAGTTTTTGGTGATGTCGTTCGGACTCACCAATGCCCCAGCAGCGTTTATGGATTTGATGAACCGTATATTCAGGCCGTACCTTGACTTGTTCATCATCGTATTCATTGACGATATCTTGGTGTATTCCCGGAGCCGAGAGGAGCACGAGCAACACCTGCGGATCACACTGCAGACTTTGAGGGAGCACCAGCTATTCACAAAATTCTCCAAGTGCGCATTCTGCCTAGACAGCGTAGACTTCTTGTGTAGACCTGAGGAAGATCGAGGCTGTTCAGAGTTGGCCTAGACCTACATCCGTTACTGAGATACGCTGTTTTCTAGGATTGGCCGGTTACTACAGGTGATTTGTACAGGATTTCTCCTGTATTGCTGCACCTTTGACCGGATTGACCCGGAAGGGAGTTCCATTCGATTGGACGAAGGAGTGTGAGCATAACTTTCAGCAGCTACGGACTTGTTTGACTACGGCGCCAGTGTTATCGTTGCCTTCAGGATCAGGTGGATTTGTGGTCTACTGCGACGCTTCACGAGTGGGGCTAGGGTGCGTATTGATGCAGCATGACAGGGTGATAGCGTATGCTTCACGGCAGTTGAAGAGACATGAACAGAACTACCCCATTCACGATTTGGAGATGGCTGCAGTGGTCTTTGCACTTAAGATCTGGCGACATTACCTATACGGCGGGTCATGCCAGATATTCACTGATCACAAGAGCTTAAAGTATATATTTCAGCAGCGAGACCTGAATCTCCGACAGCGCCGTTGGATGGAACTAGTGAAGGACTACGATTGCGAGATCTTGTATCACCCGGGCAAGGCAAACATAGTGGCGGATGCTTTGAGCAGGAGGCCCGGGGGCAGTCTATCTTGTTTGAGCGCAGTGCAGAGGCAGTAGTCGGTAGATTGGTAAATATTATGCGAAAGCCGAGTGCAGTTCGAGTTCACGCCAATAAGAGGACAGCTTGCGCTTGTTCGTGCATGTCCACAGTTGCTTGACCGTATAAACGAGGCACAGCACAGTGATGACCATTGTTCAGAGATCATGGCATAGATTGGACAGGGCAGATTTTCCGAGTTCGTGATCGATGATCAGGGGATACCGCGATTTGGGACTAGACTGTACGTACAAGATGCCAAAGGACTGCGGCATGAGATTCTTGAAGAGGCACATCAGTCGGTGTACAGTGTTCATCCGGGTTCCACCAAGATGTACCATGATATGAGAGATGTCTACTGGTGGGACAGAATGAAGAGGGACATCGTAGATTTCATGTCGAGATGCCTGACTTGTCAGCAAGTCAAGGCCAAGCACCAGAGGCCAGCCGGAGAGCTACAGCCGTTACCCATTCCGGAGTGGAAATGGGAACATATTTCGATGGATTTCATTGTGGGTCTACCCAGGTCTAAGCGAGGGTATGACTCCATTTGGGTGATAGTGGATCGTTTGACGAAAGCGGCTCACTTCCTGCCAGTGAAGACGACTTTCGGATTTGCTCAGTACGCCCAGATAAACATCGACGAGATTGTACAACTGCATGGAGTCCCGACATGTATCGTGTCCGACCGAGGCACCCAGTTTACCAGCCAACTATGGCAGAAGCTTCAGGAGGCGTTGGGCACACGCTTGAATTTTAGCACAGCATTTCATCCGCAGACCGACAGCCAGTCAGAGCGGACTATTCAGACTCTCGAGGATATGCTCAGAGCGTGCGTTTTAGACTTTGGTGGTAGCTGGGATCATCATTTACCCTTGGTGGAGTTCTCCTACAACAATAGTTTCCAGGATACTTTTCAGAAGGCACCTTTCGAGGCTTTGTATGGGAGGAGATATAGATCTCCCGTCTGTTGGACAGAGCTCAGTGAGAGCAGTATTTTGGGGCCACAGATCATACAGGAGACAACCGAGAAGATACAGCTGATTCGAGACAGGATGAGGACAGCTCAGAGCAGGCAAAGATCGTATGCTGACAGGCACAGCCGCAGATTAGAGTTCGCAGTTGGAGATCACGTTTTTCTGAGGGTCTCTCCGATGAAGGGAGTGATGAGGTTTGGACGAAAGGAGAAGCTTAGCCCCAGATTCATAGGTCCCTTCGAGATTCTCGAGCGTGTGGGCGCAGTAGCTTATCGTTTGGCTCTTCCACCCGACTTCCCAGATGTTCACCCCGTGTTCCACGTGTCGATGCTTCGCAGATACCTACATGACCCTTCGCACATGATTCAGCATGAGACCGTTCAACTCGAGTGCGATCTTTCGTTCACCGAGCAGCCAGTCGTGATATTAGACCGGCAGGTGTAGAAACTTCGATCGAAGGTCTTGCCATCAGTGAAGGTGCTTTGGCGCAGCCCGAATGGTGAAGAGATCACTTGGGAGGCCGAGGGAGAGATGTGGAAGAAGTTCTCTCATCTCTTTGAAGGTATGCGTAGCCTTATATTTTAAATTCGGGGACGAATTTCCTTAAGGGGGGAAGATTGTAACACCTTAGGATGTGTTTAGTGGCTAATTATATTTAAATATATGGTTTTTAATAAAAAAGTTTACCAAATTGATTTTCAAATATTTTATCAAATTTAATGAATATTTTATTAGAATTTTCCTAGGCTTGCACACACTTGTGCGTGTAAACTAGGGTTAAAAATGGGGTTGAACCATGATTAGCAACCATGGTGGATCAACCATTTTCCTTAAGCAAATTTTATGTTTAATTAAGTAATTGGGTTTTAATTAAGGGTATTTTTTTTGTAAAAATAATTTAAATTTTCTTGTGGTTGACTTGGGAGAGAGAAAGAGATGGTATCATGGCAAGTGCCATGCTTACATAAAATGAGAGAGAGAGAGGGAGTGCATCATGGCATAAGCCATGCTTGCATTAAATGAGGTGAGAGAGAGAGGGGTTGACTCTCTTATTCCCTCATTTCTTTTTCTAACAAAACTCTTTTCTCAAAACACTCTCTCACTCACACACACACAACCTCAGCACAGCAGTAGCAACCTCAAAACAGCAACAACAAAGCACAAGCAGCAGCAGTTGCACGCAGCAGCAGCACCCAGCAGCAGCAGCTCCATGCAGCAGCAGCAGCGCACATAGAAGCAGCACAAGCAGCACCAGCATCAACACTAGCAGCACCAGCACCAGCAGCAGCAGCAAGCAGACATCAGCAGCAGCAGTGAGCAACAGAACAACAACAGCTTCAGCAGCACAGCAGCAGCTCCAGCAACTGCAGCACCTTCTTCCCTTCCTCTTCATCTCCTTCCTCCTGCTTCCTAAGGACGTTTAGGGTATATTTCTTAAACCCAACTTCTTGTTGCTAAGTTTATGTGTTGTTTTAGCTTCGGTTAGCGAATAGTGTGAGTTTAGTGCTAGATTTGTTTTTTATGGGAAGATTAAGCTAAGTTAAGGTTGTTTAGCGTAATCAACCCTAGAATGTGGTTAGTTTTGCTGTTTTAGCCTAGTAGTGTCGCTAGATCTAGCTAGGTATCCTTAAGTCGCTAAACTTGAAACTTGAAAATTCGGTTTTGAAATAATTTGTAGGATATATTAGATCTACAGCATTTGTGATCATTTTCTAGCTTAGCAAACACATGCAGTATGGTGTTCAGGCAGTCTAGGTTTGTGTGTCGAAACCCGAGTCATTTCCCTCACCTGAAAACCGGCGACTACCCGACCAAATCCGGCATCGCCGGCCCCCCTGATGTTCTGGGTGTTTGTGTTTTATATAGGTGGGTGTCTGTGGGGATTTTCCTGAGGTTGGTATTGTTTGGTTTTTGGGTTCTTGCCTTGGTTAGAATCTGGGTTGGTTTAGTTAAAGTTTAGTGTTTTTGGTGTTTTCTGGGCTTTGACGTTAAAATTGGTGGTTTGGCTAGAGAATAGGATATTTCAGGATGGTCTAAGGTTAAACTAGCTCTTTTATAAGCTGTTGGTATCGCAGGATTTCTATAAAATCACCTAGTTCCACAGAAATACCCTATTGTTGTAATTTAATGTTTTGTGCCGTTTTAAGCTATGTCCTTATGATACATAAAATCTGCTTTTACAAGGGTAATATTTTTTGTAAGCAAACATATACACTAGGATATGAATGGTGTTAGAATCCTAGTGTAGGGACCTGGGCACACTCCACCGGTTTTGGGCTGGTATCACCCCTATAGCCGCCGGCCCAATAGTGTGGTTTTGTGTTGAATTTTGGGTAGTTAGATGTCTATTGATATTGTGAAGGGTTTAGCCTTGTTTGATTTTCTTGTTCTTGCTCCAGATTAAATCTGGGACTGTTTACCTAGTTTTAGCTTAGCGGGACTTACGTGACACGTGCGATACGTGTTGAGTTGGTTGCTGTGTATCACAGCGTGTCGCGTTGGGTTTTCGCGTATGCACACACGTTACGTATACACGCGCGTTTAGTTCGCGACGCGAGTGTCTCGCTTGATTTCGATATCGCGTTTTTGCGAGATATTTGCTTATATATGGATTTTTTGTGTAAATTCCAGGTACACAAGCGGGTACGTCAGACGCCGCAAGAAAAGGGAAGCAGGTGGTCGGCTATACTTAGCACGCGACCAAGTGAGTAGATTTAACATCTATAGGGAAATCGCCCGTATGGCGTTAAGAGTCAGGGCGTCATAGTATATTTTAGATTGCATGTGTTCATATATATGTAGGGTTTTCTTAACACCTCTATTAGGGTTTTGAAGCATCACACATGCCATAATATTAAAATTATGAGGTGCTAAGTAAACTGTACTATGAATCGAACTAGAATTTATGAAGTAACTATTAATAGTATCATATTTAAAACTTAATTTATACTAATTGATGAGACTACAACCTTTGTAGACCTCTTTAGAAGACTCCTTTGCTTTGTAAAGGTTCGCTTGATCACCTCCTCGTCCACGGCGATCCACCCGAAGCTCTTTGCCCTAAGCTTTTAGCTTCCCTCGATCTTTGAGAATCTTGAAGCACAACACCCTACACAAGATAGCAAAGGTTGTGTAGGATGATGAAGTGGTTGCTATTCTTATTTAATACCTTTTATTTTATTTATCTAACTCAATTTTAACAATTAAAAGAGGGCTAAAGTGAGGAAGAAGAAGATGGCTCTTTTCTTTTTTCTTTTGGAGTGAATAATGAAAAAGAAAAATGAGAGAGAGAGATATATTATCATAACCATAACCATAGTTAAATATTATCTAGATATTTTTATTTGGGTTAAAGGCAAAGGGAAAAAGAACCATGGTTGAGTCAAATTCAACCATGGAAATGTGTTGAAAGAATGAGTCATGAACAAAGAAATGAGTCATTAATCTTTTTCCTTTATCTTTAACTTTAATGAAAAATATCTATATATGTATTTATCTACAATATGATTCTTATATTTCCATCATTCTTGTATCATAGACCATGATACATTTTCATGTATGTATGTGTGTATGCACATCATCATGTACATATACATGCATATATCCTATAAAATGAAAAGGATTTAAATAAATAATATAAAAGTCAATATTAAATCAACACTTGATTCAATAAATCGGTCATATCTCATACGACCCGACTAATATCAAATGCCCGATTAAAATACAGTATCACATACTCGTATTTAATCGAGCCTCCGCATATATCTCATATGCGCACCACTTCGTTTCGCCTGAGCCGAGAAACTTCTATGTGGGACTCTAAGACTCGTCAATACGCCAGCAGTAGATGATGATAATATCAAACACCTATAAGCCGCAAGCGGTCAGCTAAACGTAACGGCCGCCCGGGTATTGAGCGATCAGAATAAGAACAAGCGAACCTGTCAAAGCTCCTGTCAATCCATCTGGCAACACTTACCGTACAGTCCGTTCTCTTTATCAGATATACTGCATATCGAGTCTAGGGATGGAATCGTCGATCCTAATAACTCAATAAGTCATGCCGGTATATGGTGTATAACAGATAGAGAAACTTTCTGATAACACTTATCAGTAATATCTCAGCAGCCCTGGCCAGGGACTTCCTGTTATAGCCAATCGTGCACAACACAACATCAACCCCCAATACCGGGAGAGACGAAACCCCTCCTATCGCTCACTGCCTCCATTTGCCTCGAGACTATACCCAAAATCCACCTGTTTGTATGTCTCAGTAGAGCCGTAGTAGGGTGGAAATCAAAGTACAGTAGGAGGAACACAAGACTCTATGACGATCTCTGGTCTACAGACTAACCTGTACCAGTATCACCTGAGAACAGCTATCCGACGTATAATATAATACCATATAGGAGTTCTCGGTGAGTTCGTTCAATGTACCCAGTCTCACTGAGCACCCGTATACTATCTTTGGTGTCAACACACCAGATGTTTATGGGATCATCCATTGCCCATCATATGGAACAAAAATGGTATACGCTAGTCTAAACTGGAATACCGATGCCCTGTCTCGATATACCTACGACTAGGAACATTTCAAGGATATGCTTATAAACTACAGATGTCCCACTAGTATGATCCGCATCATAATCCCGGTAGTCAAGCCAATATCCTTAGGGCTTTATCAACATGCACCAAATGAATATAAACAAGATCAAGTGAACATATGATAAAGTAAAACCAGATAGCATACTATCATGTCGAGCAAGACTGTCCTCTGAATATATGTGTGTGTATATATATATATATATAGACACATCAGTACATACACTATCTCATAATATCCTCTAGGGCATTCATATATCCAACAATCTCCCACTTGCACTAAGGCCAGTTATTGGCGTATCTCATACCCAACATCTCAAAAAGTTGCTCATGCTGCGGCTGAGGGAGGGCCTTGGTGAATGGATCCACAGCGTTGTTCTTTGTGTCTACTCTCTTAATCTCAATCTCGCAGCGATCAACTATCTCCTGGATCACATGATATCGCCTCAGGATGTGTCTGGACTTCTGATGGGACCTGGGCTCTTTGGCCAACGCCATAGCCCCATTATTGTCACAATACAAAGGTATAGGATCAATAATGGTTGGAACTACTCCTAGCTCCGCGATGAATTTCCTCATCGAGACGGCTTCCTTGGCAGCATCATTTGCAGCAATATATTGAGCTTCCATCGTTGAGTCTACAACGGTATCCTGTATGGAACTTTTCCAACTCACCGTCCCTCCATTGAGGGTAAATGCAAACCCTGAGAAAGACTTGCCATCATCCTTTTCACTCTGGAAGCTCGAATCGGTAAAGGCCTCCATTTGGAGATCCCCGTTACCATACACCAAGAACAATTCTTTAGTCCTTCGCAAGTACTTAAGAATGTTCTTCACAGCAATCCAGTGATTCTCCCCTGGGTTTGATTGATACCAGCTTACTACACTGAGTGCATAAGAAGGGCGTGTACATAACATCGCATACATTATTGATCCTACTGCCGAAGCATTGGGAATAATGCTTATGCGAGCTCTCTCTATATCAGACTTTGGGCAGTTATCTTTTGACAGAGTGACTCCGTGGCAAGCGGGTAAGGCACCGCGCTTGGAGTCTTCCATACTAAACCTTTTTAGGATGGTGTTAATGTACTTAGTTTCGGACAATCCTAATAACCGTTTGGATCTATCCCTATAGATCCGTATACCCAATATGTATGTGGCATCACCCAGGTCCTTCATGGAAAACCTTTATGATAAGAATGATTTGACCGACTGTAGCATAGGAATGTCATTTCCTATCAGAAGTATGTCATCCACGTACAATACGAGGATTGCGACATTTCGTCCTACAGTCTTCTTATAAACACATGGTTCATCTGGATTTTTGATGAAATCAGACTCTTTGATAATATCATCAAAACAGATGTTCCAACTCCGTGACGCCTGCTTTAATCCATAAATGGATTTAAGCAACTTACATGCTTTACCGCTGCTCCCACTGTCAATGAAGCCTTCCGGCGGATCCATATAAACGCATTCATCTAAATCACCATTTAGGAATGCAGTTTTAACGTCCATCTGCAAGATTTCATAGTCGTAGTGAGCAGCAGTAGCAAGTAGGATCCGAATGGATTTAAGCATGGCTACCGGAGAGAAAGTCTCGTCATAGTCTAAACTTGGTCTTTGACGAAAACCTTTCGCTACCAACCTTGCCTTATAGGTCTCTACTTGTCCATCTACACCGATCTTTCTTTTAAAGATCCATTTGCAACCCACAGGTTTTATCCCGGAAGGTACATATTCCAAAGTCCATACTTTATTGGTGTACATGGACTCCATTTTGGATCTCATGGCATCCAGCCATTTCACAGAGTCACCACTCGTGATAGCTTGATGAAAACTGGCAGGATCATCATCATCCATGATGCAATCTTCTCTATCACCATCAATGAGAAAACCGTAGTATCTCTCCGGTGGGCGAGAAGTCCTACCAGATCTACGGAGTGGCTGAGGTTTATTAGATTCTGTTATAACTTCAGGTTCAGCCAAGCCGTCATTTGTAACTTGTGTCTCTGGAACCTCTTCTAGATCTACCACATTGCCATCAGTATCATTTGAAAAAATCTCATTTTCTAAAAAGGTGGCATACTGGGAAACAAACACCTTTTGTTCCTTCTTGTGGTAGAAAAGATACCCAAATGAATGTTTAAGATATCCTACAAATATACATTTGACTGATCGTGTCTCGAGTTTGTCTGGATTTTGCTTTTTAACAAAAGCCGGACGACCCCAAATCTTAACTCTTTTAAGAGATGGTTTCTTCCCATGCCATATCTCATATGGAGTGGTAGACACAGTCTTGGCTAGAACTTTGTTTAACAGAAAAGCTGATGTTTCCAATGCATGCCCCCAAAACGAGAGAGGTAACTCAGAATCACTAATCATGGATCGTACCGTATCCAATAGGGTACGATTCCTTCGTTCTGACACACCATTGTCCTGTGGTGTGTAAGGTGGAGTGAGCTGAGAGAGAATCCCATTCTCTTTTAGGAAGTCTAAGAACTCAGTAAATAAGTATTCTCCATCTCGATCTGATCGAAGTATCTTGATACTCTTTCCTGTTTGGTTTTCTACTTCGTGTTTATACTCCTTGAATTTCTCGAAAGCTTTAGACTTATGCTTTATCAAATACACATGACCAAATCTTGAGAAATCATCAGTAAAAGTTATGAAATAAGAAAAACCGCCTCTTGCATGTGTGGACATTGGTCCGCATACATCACTATGTATGAGGCCTAAGAGCACAGTAGCTTTTTCTCCGTGTCCTGTAAACGGAGTTTTGGTCATTTTACCTTTGATACAAGACTGGAAAGTTGCATAAGATTTATACTCAAAAGAATTTAAATATCCATCTTTATGAAGCTTATTTAGTCTTGTTTCATTAATATGACCAAGTCTACAGTGCCAAAGTAAAGCTTCATTTATATCTGAAAATTTTCTTTTATTTGTGTGTTGTACGTTGAAAACTGTGTGTTGATTAAGGACGTATATCCCGTTATTTAATGTACCACAACCAATCAACTCTTGATTAAGTCTGATGTTCATAACATTGTGTTGCACAGCAAAATGATACCCTTCATAGTCTAACAAGGAAACGGATATAATATTACAAAGCATACGTGGTACAAAATAACACGGGTTCAAAACCAATATACAACCCGAAGGCAACCCTAGGTGATACTCTCCTACTGAAACTGCATTTACATTGGAACCATTTCCAACTTGGAGAGTATGATCACCTGTCTTCAGAACTCTGCTATTTCTCAACGCCTGCACAGAATTGCAAATATGAGAACCCGAACCGGTATCCAATACCAAGGAAGTAGAGTTAATAGAAAAACATTTTTCAATTATGAACACACCTGAGGCTGAAGCATCACCATGCTTCTTCTTGAGTTCCAGGTACTCAAAACAGTTCTTTTTCCAGTGTCCAGTCTTCTTGCAGTGGAAACATTCACCTTTCCCTGATTCCCCAACCTTGGACTTGCCTCTTCCCTTCACCTTTTTGACTCCACCCTTAGGTTTGGTGGGTTTCTTCTTCATCTTTCCCTTGGCCTTAGCCTTCGGGCAAGAGAAGGAGGATTGCCCAACACTCATAATAGGAGTCTTCACTGACTTCAGCGTGCTCTCTGCACTCTTTAACATATTAAGGAGTTCAGGCAGTCCTTCTCCATGTTGTGCATGTTGAAGATAACAATGAACTGAGCAAAAGTGGAGGGGAGAGACTACAGAATAATATCCGTATACTGTTCATTGTCCATTGTCCACCGAAGGTCCTCAAGCGCTTCTATGAGAGCTATCATTTTCAGAACATGGTCTCCTACTGCTGTGCCAGCAGTCATTCGCATCTGAAACAGTTTCTTAGACGCTTCGTATTGTAATACGTGAGATTGCTCTCCATACAACTCTTTTGTATGGAGGATTATGGCTTGTACGCCCATATTCTCGTGCTGCTTCTGATGTGTTTTATCCATCGATGCAAGCGCGAGGCATTTTGCCGTGGCACAGTCAGCGTCCCATGTCCTGCGGATTTCCCTATCCGCAACTGAAGGTTTAGGACCTAAGGGGGGCAGGGCTGGAGCCGTAAGGACATATGATACTTTATCATAAGTCAAGGCAATGTTTAAATTCCTCAGCCAGCCTTTATAGTTGGTCCCATTCAGCTTGTTTTTATCAAATAGAAGCTTAAGTCCTGTCATAGGTATCTGCTATTAAGAGAGAGAAAAAAATACACTTAGCGAAAGCTCTTGCATAGATCAGATTGGTTATTATCTTGTCTAATCGATGTCTCCCACTGTTTTTATCAAATTTTCTTTAAAACCTTTAAAAAGAAAACATGCCGGGATTAATTTCATTCTACAACTTCGCCAACCTCTCAGCCAGGCCAGTGCCTGTACTTGAGGGAGGTTCCTTGTACTTTCGCACGGACCTAATTAACGTAAACCTCGTTTTCCCAGAGGCGTAGCCCCGTTTGGCACATTTCTAGACACCTACCGAGTTAGCTAATTGTAAAGTGCAAAATTCTCCCGGGAGCAACATTTGCTCGCAGTGGGATCGGGATCCTACTATCATATAGAAGGTATACAATCTCATTGTAATTTTCAACTCTTGAAATTCCCGATAGTACTTATGACCTTAACTAAAGTCAACATATCATAAGTACTAGTCAAGTTCTTCCCGTCATTTCGTGATTAACTAGACCCACCCATATCACCCTTAACTAAAGTCAACATAATCATATGAATGTCCTGACTAATCTGCATCATATGCAGTGTAGGAAGACATCACTTAGCTACCGTTCATTGCGCCTTAACTAAAGTCAAATTGCGCAGCACGAATACTAAGTACTCTACTCCCTAAAATGACGGAGGGTTGCGGATAGTTTTTAATAAAACTTTTAACGCTTTGAACCTGATATCGTTGTAGAATCTAATGGGTTTAAAAGGAGTGGCCTAAGCTCCGCATTTTGAAACTTGTTTTTTTCATAAAAGGCCGAGTGTGTTTCAAATCTGATTCTACAACATCTTTTTAGGTTCATTTATCTTTTACATTAATCTCATTAATGTAGTCCCATCATATAAATCCTAAGCCATTACAGAAAGAAACGAAAATATAACGTACACTTATGCCATTCGCATTCGTCACAGTGTCCTGATATGCACCGTTAGGTTACTTGACTAACGGCATATCGGGACGGGGTTAGTGCGGGTGCAAAACATAAGTAAAGTCTATTATATATCATATATATAATCTTTCATTCGTCTCAGATATATATTAAATGATCACATCAGATAATAAAAGCAGCAGAAGCACATATAGGATATCTAGGAGGTCCGTATTTTGTATTTAGCCAACAATAAAAATACGGATTCCACGGTCGCGATGAATAGCCAAGCCCACACCTTTAGACCCCTACGAGAGCGGCAAGCGACCCTACCAATTCCGGTGTTTAGGTGACCCGGTCTCGACTCCTCGAGATGGCTTCCCACTGAACCCTAGAACCCGGTCACTTGTGCCCTCCTCCTTGGGTCTATCCTAATGCGGAAAAGTAAATAATATACAACACTGGTGACAACAACCTCAACCCGGATGTGCCCCAAATAAAATAATATTACATACAATTTAATTTTACATGAATGAAAAGAAAACTCTCATCTCACATAAAACCCCCCGGCTATTCATTGCGACAATCCTGCATTTCAAATCTCATCGACACATAATATCAAATATCATCAACGTAAGTAAGTATGCATACACCGATCGTCGTTGATGTATAGCAACGAAAATCGGTAATACAACTACATACTACACTTACGGTCACAGAGAAATAAAAAGAAAAAAATACAACAATTGGAATCTTAACTTCCTTTAGACAACACAAACCCGGAATATCACATATACAAGATTTCATGCCTAATCATGTAAAGCTCGCACTTGGGTCTCATTCAAGAAAACACTTTTTCAAACCAAACCGGATAATTCAACAAGATTTCCGTTTATCCCGAGACCGAACTGCTAGATTTACACGCAACAAACAAATTTGTAGATTCCAATTATTGTATCACATACTATTAAACTAGGCGCAGTTAAAACATTCGATAGAACGATTTAAACAACCACAGACTGCTCTGAAAGCTCAACACTTGAGCAGTTTTTAAAAAATACCAGTAACAGCAGCAAACTTACGGGCCAGCACAAGAAACTACGGCCCATGAATCACCTACGGCGCCGCGGAACCGCCGCAACAAGGCTACTCTTGCCGCGGTTCGGCGGTCGTACGGTCGATTTAGGGCAGCATATTTCTGGTGGGCCCATATATTTCCCTGCTTAATTTTTTACATATTTTTAATTTGGAAAAATCCAGGTTTTTGAAAAAAATCCAGAGAGCGCCCCCCAGGTGTCGTTTTTCGTCCGTTCGATGTTTTCAATGTCGTCTAGGTTACTACAAAGCTCTTACTTGGCTCTGATACCACTGTAGGGTTTTTTTAACACCTCTATTAGGGTTTTGAAGCATCAAACATGCCATAATATTAAAATTATGAGGTGCTAAATAAACTATACTATGAATCGAACTAGAATTTATGAAGTAACTATTAATAGTATCATATTTAAAACTTAATTTATACAAAGTGATTAGACTACAACCTTTGTAGACCTCTTTGGAAGACTCCTTTGCTTTGGAAAGGTTCGCTTGATCACCTCCTCGTCCACGACGATCCACGTGAAGCTCTTTGCCTTAAGCTTTTAGCTTCCCTCGATCTTTGAGAATCTTGAAGCACAACACCCTACACAAGATAGCAAAGGTTGTGTAGGATGATGAAGTGGTTGCTATTCTTATTTAATACCTTTTATTTTATTTATCTAACTCAATTTTAACAATTAAAAGAGAGCTAGAGTGAGGAAGAAGAAGATGACTCTTTTCTTTTTTCTTTTGGAGTGAATAATGAAAAAGAAAAATGAGAGAGAGAGATATATTACCATAACCATAACCATAGTTAAATAATATCTAGATATTTTTATTTTGGTTAAAGGCAAAAGGAAAAAGAACCATGGTTGAGTCAAATTCAACCATGGAAATGTGTAGAAAGAATGAGTCATGAACAAAGAAACGAGTCATTAATCTTTTTCCTTTATCTTTAACTTTAATGAAAAATATCCATATATGTATTTATCTACAATATGATTCTTATATTTCCATCATTCTTGTATCATCAACCATCATACATTTTCATGTATGTATGTGTGTATGCACATCATCATGTACATATACATGCATGTATCCTATAAAAAGAAAAGGATTTAAATAAATAATATAAAAGTCAATATTAAATCTACACTTGATTTAATAAATCGGTCATATCTCATACGACCCGACTAATATCAAATGCCCGATTAAAATACAGTATCACATACTCGTATTTAATCGAGCCTCCACACATATCTCATATGCGCACCACTTCGTTTCGCCTGAGCCGAGAAACTTCTATATGGGACTCTAAAACTTGTCAATACGCCAGTAGTAGATGATGATCATATCAAACACCCACAAGCCGCAAGCGATCAGCTAAACGTAACGGCCACCCGGGTATTGAGCGATCAGAATAAGAACAAGCGAACCTGTCAAAGCTCCTGTCAATCCATCTGGCGACACTTACCGTACAGTCCGGTCTCTTCGTCAGATATGCTGCATATCGAGTCTAGGGATGGAATCGTCGACCCTAATAACTCAATAAGTCATGCCGGTATATGGTCTATAACAAATCAAGAAACTTACTGATAACACTTATCAGTAATATCTCAGCAGCCCTGGCCAGGGACTTCCTGTTATAGCCAATCGTACACAGCACAACATCAACCCCCAATACCGGGAGAGACAAAAACCCTCCTATCGCTAACTGCCTCCATATGCCTCGAGACTATACCCAAAATCCACCTGTTTGTATGACTAGGTAGAGCCGTAGTAGGGTGGAGATCAAAGTACAGTGGGAGGACACACAAGACTCTATGACGATCTTTGGTCTACAGACTAACCTGTACCAGTTTCACCTGAGAACTTCTATCCGACGTATGATATAATACCATATAGGAGTTATCGGTGAGTCCGTTCAGTGTACCCAGTCTCACTGAGCACCCGTATGCTATCTTCAGTGTCAACACACCAGATGGATATGGGATCATCCATCGCCCATCATATGGAACAAGAATGGTATACGCTAGTCTAAACTGGAATATCGATGCCCAGTCGCGATATATCTACGACTAGGAACATTTCAAGGATATGCTTATAAACTACAGATGTCCCACTAGTATGATCCGCATCATAATCCCAGTAGTCAAGACAATATCCTTAGGGCTTTATCAACATGCACCAAATGAATATAAACATGATCAAGTGAACATATGATAAAGTAAAACCAGATAGCATACTATCATGTCGAGCAAGACTGTCCTCTAAATATATAAATATATATATACACATCAGTACATACACTATCTCATAATGGCCTCTAGGGCATACATATATCCAACAATATATATACATATACTATAGTAGCATACCATTTCCTATTGCATATAGAATTGGTAATATAGAACACTGCTGCGAATCGTATACCATCTCGATTCCGCTTCATTAATGACTGTCATGACTTGCTACATTTTGGCATATATTGATATCTTCATACATGTGCACATGCACACTGTATATTCATACCAGTGCACACATATATTGATATCTTCATACATGCGCACATGCACACTGTATATTCACACCTGTGCACACATATATTGATATCTTCATACCTGCGCACATGCACACTGTATATTCATACCAGTGCACACATATATTGATATCTTCATACCTGCGCACGTGCACACTGTATATTCATACCAGTGCACACATATATTGATATCTTCATACCTGCGCACATGCACACTGTATATTCATAACAGTGCACACATATATTGATATCTTCATACCTGCGCACATGCACACTGTATATTCACACCAGTGCACACATATATTGATATCTTCATACATGCGCACATGTAAACTGTATATTTATACTAGTGCTACACTCGTATTCGCGTATATATCCATTTGCACATCCATACCTGCATACATACATGTGTCACATACATGGATGATATTGATTTGATTTTATGGAAATGGGGACCACATGAGATATTTTCAAAACGGGATTCTTTTTAAGAGCGGTTTTCCCTTTTTACTCTTAGTGTCATACGACACATTGCATGGATTTACGCATTGAGTTTGGATTGATGGGATTTCTAGATTTGAGAACCGTGGTAATACTTTAAGAAAATACGCACTATTTTAAAAACCCGGTTTCTCTTAATATGATATTTCAGTGCGTCCACCATGAGTTTTCTCGGTTCCAGAGAGCTTGTGTGAGTATACTCGATTCGAAGAGCGGTAGGCACCGATTACGGGTACATGGTGGACCCGGTATGGTACCCCGGGGTAAGAATACTCGTATGGTTAGACGGTGAGCCCGGCGGAGGGACTACTACCTACCGGTGATTGGTTAGACCTGGCGATTATCCGGAGGATACCGACCAGAGTCGATAGATGGATACGGGACGACGCGTACTGCCGGGGCTGAGGGCCGATTCCGCAGACGGAGCACGTGGGCCGATCCGATGGACGAAGCCCGATACTTGAGGATTTGCGTGTCGATGCTAGACACGGCTGATTTTATGATATTTCGAGTGCCGACGTTGGGCACTCACGATTCTATGAGATTTCAGGATTTGAAGGCCGGTGAGGATGACGGCGCCTGAGTCTTTTCTGGGATTTGGTGTATTGATGGACACCAGTTATTTTCCACGTTGATATTCCGTGTAGATATTACTTATTCCCATGCTCAGTATTTAGTATTGCACATCTCATCCTGTATCGATAGTACCTGTTAGAGTACACATGCTATGCACGATTATTGCATACATTGCTCATTACATAGAGTTGTTATTAGATCGCACTTGTTGCATGATTTTGAGCATCCAGTTCATCATATAGATGTTATCTGTTGGCATAGGTTAGAGTATCGCAGCACGTGCATACTCGCGATTACCTTTATATGTTATCTACTATTCACGAGTTGGCAACTCACCCCCGTTGTGCCACAGTGTTTGCAGGTCGCCCCTCGGAGTAGTCGCGGCTGGCTGTTTTGTTGCATCTTTTGGTACAGATACCACTACAGTTCGCATGCTAGCCATTTGCTGATAGGTTGGTTTTTGTGCGGTATCTGTTTATTTTCCAGTTGTATACATCATTGTATCTAGTATTCTCCATCTACTACTTATGTATTGACTTAGAGACCAGTTGTGAGGACGATGTATATTATTGTACTCTGGTGTCGAGCTCGTTGTGAGCCGACTTTATTAATGCAGTTTTATATTTCATGTTGTCTTCACTTATTTCTACTCATTCTTCGATATGGCGTTGTATATTATCATTGTGGTGATTATTTCTGCCGTTGGGCGTGATTGCTCCCTCTTGGGATGCTTATTTCTTACTGTGCATCATTTTACATATACATTTCCTTGTACCCGATTTCGGGGCTAGTTTTTACAAAGGGAATGCTGCCAAAATTTTTAAATGATAACTTGAACTTTAAAGAATTCTACTAAACAACTTAAAATTTCATAAATGTTTGAACAAATAATCTAATAAATGTTTTAAACACTCTATACTTTTAATGGTTTTGATTTCTGGGTTCGGCTTACTTAGTCGCGTTACGCCTGTAGACGTTACGTGGTTAAGTGCCGGTCACGGGCCGAACTTTGGATCGTGACAGAAACCAAACATGAAACTAGCAAGCTACAAAGAGGTTAATTACTGAGATAGAAGTGTTATACAAAAAGATCCGTGTCCTGTGGTCTTCTACCCTCTTCCTTATCTCCTTAAGGTCTCCTTGATCGTGCTTGGCTGCCGGTCTTCCTCCGTCGAAGATGATCCACCCGAGAGATGTACTTTATGGCTCTAGCTCCACACTAAAATTCTAGTGGAGCAACTAAGGACTCTAGGTTGCTAATATAGAGTGTCTAGGGATGTAGTAGTTGTTCTAAGTGTATATCTATCTCTCTTCCACCCTTGATTCTCAACTCATGAGTTGGTAGGGTGGAAGATCAAGGAGGAGGAAGAGCTCAAGAAAGACGAGTGAGGAGAGATGAGGCAAATGGTGTGAAAGTTTTTCATGAAAAACAACCAAGTCTTCATCCAACCTCCAAATGAGAGTATGATATGAATCTTGGTTTTGTAAAAACCATTTTCCAAATAAAATAAAGCAACCATACTTGAATAGTTTGAACAAATGAATTTTCAATTCAGTTGTCAACACTATTCTAGCATGGTTCTCACCATTCTCTCTTCACTACCTTTACACCTCATTTCCATTTAAATTAATAAATGGATAAACCAAAATGAGCTGTCCACCTTCTAATATTTTTTCCGTATAAATACGGAATACACTCAACTGTATATACATACCCGTATTCGTATCAAAATACGAATACCCAAAGAGATAGAATAACACAAAGAACATAATACTAGAATATACATATTGAAATATATATACGTAAATTATTAAATCAATACCAGATTTAATAATCCCGCTCAATCCTAATCCGGCTAGTATTATCAACTGTCCGATCGAAAGTCCGGCTAACTAGTACAATCATTGGATCGGAACCCTGCACGTATCAAAATACGGCTACTACATCATTTCTCCTAAACCAGGGAAACCCTCTGTGTGGGACTTCAAAGACTCGACAATACGCTGGCAGTGAGTTTGTAGCACCTTAGAATGCGATTAGTGTTAATTAAGCGATAATGCGGGTTTTTAGTAAAAAGTTAACTAAAATAGTTTTCACTTATTTTATAAAAATTAATTAACATTTTATTATTATTTGTTTTGGCTTGCACATACATGTGCATGTTAACCTAGGGTTAATTAGTGTTAACCATGCTTAAGTAGCCATGGCACATTAACCCTCATTCTATTAAGTTGTATGCATTTAATTAATTATTTAGTTTTTAAAATAAAGGGTTTGAATTGGGTTGACTTGAGAGAGAGAGAGGGAGAGAGAGGGTTGACATGGAAATGATGAGGCATGGCAAGCATGGGGTGCATTTAAGAGGAGAGAAAATGGGGCATGGCTCATTCTAACCTCACACCCCTATTTTCTCTTCACAACTCTCACACCCTCAATCTCCTCATTACCCACACTCTCTCATTCACACATTATTTCTTCATCTCATTTTCCACTCCCCTCAACTGAAACTCTAACCATTTCATCTCTAAACCCAAGTGAATCCTCACTAAAACCCTTCACAAGCCTAGTTAAGCCCATAAAGATGACTTGGAGCATGGAAAGCTAGGGTTTTGGAGCAAGTGTGAAAAGATAGTGGTCTCTAACTGTTAATTAGGTCATTATAATTTTATGTTGCCTAGTAGTTGCGGTTTAGAACACTAAAGTTGTAGTTTTGAGCACATATCGTATTTTTAGTGTTATTTTGGGGTCACTGTAATCTGCTATCACCGCGATTTGTTACTGTAAAATCTAGAAATGTAGTAGTGTTGTGTTAGAGGCCCTGAGTGTTCACCTGAAACCCGAACCCAATACAACCTGTTTTGGCCGGCGACATTTGATGATTTTCCGAACTTGCCGGATTTTTGGTGGCCTGGGAAGTTGGGATTTTTAGGGTAGCTGTCTGTATGTTATACTAGGTGTTTGGTATTGCTAGATTTTTATATATTGGCTGTATGCAAAATCTGGGACCACATTGCTAGTTTCTAGTGTTTCGAGTACGCGCGTTACGATATCCGACACGGTTCGCGTTCTTGGTGTAGCTTGCTGCACTTATGTTTGATTTAGATTGTCGCTACACACGTTAGCCACTAAGCGAACACTTGAGAGTTTGTTGGAGTTGGTGCATCGGTCTAAATGTAGTTTGTATGTACTATTGGTTGATTTCTAAGTGGCACTTGTTATGTTTTTTGTGATATTAGGGGCGAGTGCGGGGACTTCAGACGCTACAAAGAAGGGAAAGAAGGTGGTTGGATTTACCTAGCTCGAGATCATCGGTGAGTAGATTTAACATCTACGGGAAAATCGCCCGTATGGCGTTATGCGTCGAGGGCTTGATATGATTTATAGCCACATGTTATATGCATACGAGTTGATTGTGCATGAGCATCATTGCATACCCTTACTTGTTGTACCTTAACTTAGTACCTATTGGACACTGCACCATTACTAACGGTTCATGTTGCATCAGCACTAAATTGTATACTACACACACTTCATTGGTAATTGCCATGACATGCACATGTGGTATGGCATTTGTTATTGACATTGAGACATTTATTCTTGTTTTATTACGCATATGAAATACATCATGCATGCATACCTACATGCATATACACATACCTTGCTATAGCTACATATACACCTTTATGTGATGTTGCATTTGATTTTTGACAATGAGGGAACCGCACGATATTATTAAAAACTTGATTCATTTCAAAGAGCAGTTTTCTCTTGATATGCTCATATTACTGTTCTATGTGGCATACATCATATTTCATGGTTTTACGCATTGAGATAGGGATTTCATGTGATTTATGGATTTGAGAACCGTGGTGATATTTCAAGAAAGTATGCATTGTTTTGAAAACTCGGTTTCTCTTGATATGATATTTCGATGCGTCCACCATGAATTTTCTCGGCTCTGAGCTATGAGTGTACCCGATTAGAGGAGCGGTAGGCACCGTCTACGGGTACATGGTGGACCCGGTGAGGTACCCTGGGACAAGAAGACTCGTATAAAAAGGCGGTGAGCCCGACGGAGGGAGTATTACCTACCGGTGATAGTATAGAACCCGATGGATATTCGGAGGATACAGTTTGGGAGTTATGATATGAGATATTTGGAGGGCCGATCTGGGTATGCGGCGCCTGAGTTATTGGGATTTGGGGTGTCGTTGATGAACGCCGATTTTCCATGATGATGATGTACGGTTCCTAGGCACACTCATGAGGTTCTACAACTGATCAACCATGCCAAAATCAAATTTTTCATGTGCCGAGAAACCCTAATGCAAGATCGTTAACTAGAGGTAAAGGCGAAACTAGAAACTAGTAAACTACTTTACTACTAAGTGAATAGAAATACAACCTTTGTAGATTCGGTCCTCCACTTCTCTAGCTCCGTGTTGATGCCCCTCCGCTGCGATCATCGGAATCCCGGACTCTAGCGATGGTTTCGTCGGAGAAATGATCGGGCTAGGTCGTTGACTTCGATGCCGAAAATGATCTACGTCGAGGCGACTCAAACTCAAGCTCCGTCTTCACTTGGTCATGAACCTTGTGAAGAAAACACCCAATACAACATGGCAAGTGGTAGAGGATGAAGAAATAGGTAGTGGGTTCACTTTGGATTTGGATTTCTCACTTGGATTCATCACTTGGAATTTTCTAGTAAGCTTTCTTCACCTCATGAAGAAGATGAAGAAGAAGAAAAAGAAAAATGAATTATCTAATTAGAAAATTCAAGTGAAGTCTATCATATAACAACCATGGGTAAGTAAACTCATGTAGAGAGCAAACCATAGTTTAGGTAATGGTTAGGTTTTAGGATAAAACAAAATGGCATAAACTTTTGTCAAAAGTGCTTGAAGTAACATAAAGCTTCTAGCAATGTGATAGAAAAAGACCATTTTGTTTTAACAAAATAAAGTAAAGTAAATAAAACCCTAACCATTAACCTAAACATGGTTTATAGTATACACACACCCAAGTTTGCATATATCATCAATCATAATACAAACTAGTGCACAAACATATATCATATATACAATGTGCACATCAAGTGAGAAAATCAATCTTAAGTGAACAAATACTAGTTAATGTAAAGTAACATATCAAATATATAATTATACATTACAACAACAACAACAACAATAACTGAGCCTTTTATCCCAAAAATATATAATTATACATTAAATCATTAAATCAACACTTGATTTAATGATCCGATCATACTGCATATAACCGACTAATATCAAGTGTATCAATATATCGAACCAACATTTGATTCGGTAACCCGGCTATATCCTATATAACCGTCTGATGATACAAATCGCGAGAATAGAATTTAGTATCACATACTGGTATTATTCTCGGTCCCGCACATATCTCATATGCGCTCCTATTTCATTTCGCTTGAGCCAGGAAACCTCTGTGTAGGACTCTAAAGACTCGTCAATACGCCGGCAGCAGGTGATGATCATATCAAACACCCACAAGCCGCAAGCGGTCTGCTAAACGTAACGGCCACCCGGGTATTGAGCGATCAGAAGATCAACGAGCAAGCCCGCTCACATTCCTGTGAATCCAACCAGTAACACTTACCGTACAGTCCGGTCTGTTCGTCTGATATATTGAATATCTCGCCTAGGGTTGGTAAACGTCAGACCCCAGTAGCTTGATAAGTCATGCCGATGTAAAGACCATAACAAGCGTGAGACTACTGATAACTCTTACCTATAAATCACTGCAACCCTGGCCAGGGATTTCCAGTTATGGCCAGTCGAGCATAGCGCAACATCAACCCCTAATACCGGGAGAGACGAATCCCCTCCTATCGCTCATTGCCTCCATTTGAATCGGGACTGTACCCAAAAACCACCTGTTTGCATGACTCAGTAGAGCCGTGGTAGGGTGGAAATCAAAGCACAGTGGGAGACAAACAAGACTCTATGACGATCTCTGGTCAACAGACTAAGGTGTACCAGTGTCACCAGAGAACTGCCATCTGACGTGAAGTATAATACCATCTGGGAGTTCTCGGCGAGTCCGTTCAGTGTACCCAGTCTCCACTGAGCACCCGCATATCATCTCTGATGTCAAACACCAATGGATATGGGATCATCCATCGCCCATCACATGGGTCGAGAAGATATGCGTTAGTCTACTCTGGAATATCGATGCCCCATCTCGATATTCCCACGACAAGGAACATTGAAGGATGTACTCATGGACTACCCAGGCCCCACTAGTATGATCTACATCATAGTCCTGCAAGTCGAGTACACATCCTAAGGGCTTTATCAACATGTAACAGAGAGACAGAAAGTATACATGTTAAGATAAAGAGCAACCAGATAGCGTACTATCATGTCGAGCAAGAAGGTCCTACCTATATATGTCCCAGCATCCACTACAATATACATCCAATGTACAGTAGTGGCCTCTAGGGCATACATATAACTAACAATCTCCCACTTGCACTAGGGCCATCTGTAGCAGTGGTTGCAGTATCTAATACTCAACCATCCCATATAAGTCTCTCTCTGGGAAAAACCTTTGTGAGTGGATCCGCCGTGTTGTCCTCTGAGTCTACTCTCCTAACCTCGATCACCCTGGAGATCAACTATCTCCATGATCAGGTGATGCTGCCTCAGAATATGTCTGGGTCACTGATAGGACCAAGGTTCTTGGGCCAAAGCCACTCTTCCATTGTCACACAATGGTAGGAACCTAGTTCATCTCATGAACCACTATACACCCAAACTGCCTCTTTGGTAGTATCTTTAATAGCGATGTTACCAGCCTTTATCGTCTAGTTTGCCACGGTATCTAGCTTGGAACTCTTCCAACATACCGTCCCTCTACTGAGGGTAAAGACAATGCCCGCGATTGACACTCAGTCATGCTTATCAGTCTGGAACTTTTCCAGTGATTCTCCCAGGATCGATTGATACCATCTCACTAAACCTAGTGAGAACCCTAACATCCCTTTAGATCTATCTCATAGATCCAAATCCCAGGATTTAGGAGGTATTACCTTTATCCTATTTGGAGAATCCTTGTGATAAGAGGAGATTGACCGAGCGTAGTATAGGAAACTCCTTCCCTATCAAGAGTATGTCATCTACGTACTCTTCGAGGATCACCACCATACTCCCTACTGTTGGAGATAGTGCCCTCAGAGTCAATTATTGGATCACAGGTACGTGATTGCAATGATTGAAGGAGGACCTATCCCGGTAGAACAGTCTTACTCGAGATGATAGTATGCTATCTGGTTTACCTTTATCATCGTGTACTGCTTCAGGTGACCTTACAGGTCGCTATTATACGTTGATAGAGCCCCTAGGATTCTTGCTTGACTGCCGGCAGTATGAGGGCGATCATATAAGTGAGAGCTGGAGTCTATAAGCACATCCTTAAAAGGTCCCTAGTCGTGGGAGTTTCGAGACAGGGCATCGATTCTCCAGAGTAGACTAGTGTATACAGTCGAGACCCCGACGAGGGGCGGTGGCCGGTCTCACAAGCCACTGGTGTCAGTTGGATCACCTAAGATGTATACAGGTGCTCATTGGGTTATGAGTACACCGGACAGGACTCGCCGGGAACATGCTAGTTGGTCTTATACCTGACGTCAGATAGCAGTACCCTGGTGACATGTGTACAGGTTAGTTCATCGACCTGGGGATCGTCATTTTTCTCGTGTGAGTTCCCATTGTACTTTGATTACTACCCTACCACGGCTCAAAGGAGTCGTGCAAACAGGTTTTAGTTGGGTACAGTCCCGAGCCACATGGAGGCAGTGAGCGGATCTTCGGGGGTTCGTCTCTCCCGGTATTGGGGGTGAGGTCGCGCTGTGTCTAGGAGAGCCATTACACGAAGTCCTTGGCCAAGGCAGGAGATTTACTGGTAGGTATTCCAGTAGTATCTCAGGGTGTTCTGGGCTACACTCCGACACGACTTGTACCGCTTTTGGGGTCTGACTTTTACCCACCCCCTAGGCCCGACATGCGATGCTCATAGACGAACGGACCGGACTGTACGGATTTGTCACTGACAGGCTCAGTAGGGTGTCAGGATGAGTTCGCTCATCGACGTCCCCTTTTGGTCAATAGCTGGTGGCCCGTTACGTATTGGCTTATACCTCTGACGTGCTAGTGGTTAAATCCACAGCCGTAGTATTGACGAGTCTTTAGAGTCCACCACACTTTCAGTTACTCAGCTTTCGGGCGAAACGCTGTAGAGGCCGTATGGAGATATGGCAGGGTCCGATCAGATACGTGCGGTATTACACGGATGGTGATCGGACGGTTTTTACTAGCCGGCTTTGGCTTAAGCCGGATCCTAGTATTTTGACAGTGTAGTTTTGTCTCTTTGCATTTGTATCCGGTCGGAATACAGATGCGGGTGTGTATGCACAGTATCGGGGTTTTCCTGTAATTTATTATTGGACCAGTTTTCTGGGGTTGCCAGTTTGCATTCCGTTCCGGCCGGTTTTTCATTGTTACTTCACGGCCGGACTTTTCGTTGGAGAGGGTTATTTGCAAGTTTGCAAATAACACATTGTGGAGGGGTTTATTGCAAAAGGATTGATTATGAAATCTTCTTTGCTATTCATGCATTAATTGAGTTATGAGAGGGTATGGGTTTTGATGTGAATTTGTGATGGATAAGTTTGGGGGGCCGGCCACTGTTGGAGTGAGGTTTAATTTGGTGAGATTTTTCCTTCTTGTAAATTTCGTGGGCCCCCCCCCCCATGTGTGCTAATGGAGTGTGCTGTTTTTTTTTTTTTTTGGGGGAATGTTTTAATTGAAGCAAGCACATAAATGGGGTTGGCCGAGCCCTTTTGCTGATGATGCTCATTTCTTTTGAGAGCATGCTCCATTATTCATCAAGCTTTCATCCATGATTATTCTTGCAAAAATTCCTCCATACATGGCAACCTCTAACACCCCAAAGAGACAAGTTTCCACACTAGTCTACAGCATCCCTTGGACGCGTCGGCTAGCCAACTTCGCGCCTGAGTTGCCTCGGTCAAAAGGTGGGAGCCCGTAAAAGATGAAGGCGATGTGGTGCCCTTCCGGCAAGGAGGCGACGACCGGAGTTTCCGCGAGAGATCGGGACGACGACGAGAAGACCGGAGGACTCGGATCACTCGGTATATCTCTAACCCGTCTTGTTGTTAGCTAGATCTAGTTTAATGGCCCGATCCGGGGTTTAGTGCGCGGTGGTGCCGGTTTGCTAAGTTCGCAAAATTAAAGTTTATCACCGTTTCCGCATTTGGCCGTCGGATTGACGACCGGGGCGCCGCCGTGCACTTACAGTGGTATCAGAGCCTCGCCATTAACTTCGTCTAGCTTCGTTTGATGTGTTTTGCATTTCCGATCGACCAAAATTCCAAAACTTGCATTTTTGTTCACATCAGTTTTCTGTTGAAATTTTTTGGTCTCTAAAAATTTTTCAGGTTGTAGAAAATTGATGTACTAGAAGTTCTAAGAGTTCTGGGAAAATTCGAGACTTAGATCATTCAGGTGGAGCGCGGAACCGCGGCAAAACCCCCCTTGTTGCCGTGGTTCCGCCGCAGGTTAGAATGATCAATGTGTCAAACTTCTCCAGTGGGCTTCTGGGCTGATTTTCGGGGTTTTGGAATATTAAAATTGGGCCCAGATTTTCTGTGAATGCTACAGTATTTCTTGGGGGCCCACTTGTTAATTTTTGATCGATCGGATATTTTAAACACATTTTTCACAGTATTTACATTATATCTGCGACCGTGAATGTCACTTGATCGGTAAATCCAGTCTAACTGCTATAGCCCGGTTAGACGGATTTGCGAACGTGACTTTCACGTTGATATTCTGTGTTTTTGCTGTGATGTTGCGGATCGGTCGTGGGGGATAGCCTGGATGCAATGCTAGTACAGTTTTGTTGTATTATGTACATTTGATATTGCGGGGCGAGCGTCCGACATGTGGACTACCGTCACTGCCTGTTTGTATTATTCTTTTGGGGCACGACCTGGTTGCGGTCGATGTACCCATTGTTTGTATATTTTACTTTCTGTACTAGGGTTACCCCGCGGAGGGGTGCACGGATAGCCGGGTTCTAGAAAGCAATGGGCCCGCATCTCAGGGCATTGAGACGGAGGGGGCTTCAGTCTGGAATTGGCGGGCTATTCGCCGCACTTGTAGGGGGTACAGGTTGACCCAGGAGGGGTGCCCAAGTTACCGGATTCCGTGAAGTGCTGGGTGGTCCATTCACGGTGCTGAAGGGGGCTGCCTCGCTTCAGGTTTTGGCGGGTGACTTGCCGCGCCCGTAGGGGTCTAGGATTTCATTGCACAGGCTATCCACACGACCAGGGGAACGTCGGGTTTCAGTAGTGGCTCTGTGAAACCCGGGGATCCCAGATATCTGTATTGTTTTGTGATGCTGTACATTTCTGTGATGTTGCATTTTATTCACGCCTTGAGCGAAATATAATATATTGGTATATATATTAGTAGATGTTGTATATGCTTTTCATCCGCGCTAGTCCAGTGCCCGCTCTGCCGTTAGTTAGCTAACCTAACGGGTGATGACGGGACCCAGTGGCGAATGCGGATGGCATATACGTACGTCAGTATATTTTCGTTCTTTGTGGTGTGATCAATTGATGGGACTGCGTTGATTCGGATCAATGCAAGTTAAACAAACCTATTCTGATGTTGTTGGAACACTTTTCAAAAAGCTGTTATTGCAAGGACGTTCTCTTTTGTTTTGCATCGTGGTATTCATTTAGAATATCCTGCTCCTCAGTCGACGAGGCAAGGGCCGAGATCCCTTCACCGGGAGTGACCCCTTGGACAGAAGTTTGCGTCAGGGCATTAACTTCACTATAGCCGATTACTTTTGCTTTGCATCGTGGTATTCATTTGGAATATCCTGCACCCCATTCTACGGGGAAAGAGCCGAGATCCCTTCACCGGGAGTGACCTCTTTAGTAAAGGTTTTCGTCACTATATTTTCTAAAAAGCTATCCGTTCCTTCAACGATATCAAGTTCATTACGTTAAAGGTTTTCGCCAGAAACCATTCGTAGCCCTCCGTCGTTTCATATGGGTAGTCAATAGTATTCAAGCTGTGTTTGTTGGCCAAAGTCAAGGCACAGTGTTTGGTAGCTGTTGGTTATTCATATGCAGCATAGATAGATGCGTTGGATTGGAACAGTCGTACTGCCTTGTTGGCCAAAGTCAAGGGTAGGCACGGGTGGATTCAAAACAACCTGGAGAATGACGGGTAGAACTTGACATGTGACTTATGATTTGTTGGCCAAAGTCAAGGTCATAAGAGCATGGGGTAAAAATCTCGTCGGGGGTTTCAAAAGAACTGAAAGTTGCCAGATATGCGCATACCTTCTGGAGTGTAATACCGTGAGCGGATTCCGTCACGTTATCATGCGATGATAGTTGGATCCCGATTCCCACTGATGAGTTGGTTTACTCCTCTGGTGACCCCGACTAATTCTTCTTTCAGGTTTGGAGGAGAATTTGAGGTACAGTGGGAGGTTTCCAGATTAGATAAATTGGTAACCATTCTGATCTTGGTTAGAGTGCACGCTGAGTGTTTCTTTTCTCTCTCTCTTGGCAGCGACCATTGACCCGACCCTAAGACTATGACTCAGTGACCAAGTTGACCGAACCTTCTTAACACAGGCTTTTGGATTGTCAGAGTTGCAGACCTCATTGCCACTCCTACTTTTACCCTTTTCTCCAGGACACCCCGTATTACTACGAACGTCCACTTCCATTGGACAAAACCATCGTATGGTTAGATACGAACTCGAAGGAATTCGAGGATGGTTTCCGGTTCTGGAGAAAACGGATAGTATTATTCAGTTGTCTTTTCCCTTTTACCTTCTCTCAAGTTGTGAGTACTCCTTGGTTTAGGAGATAGTACACCTATTATGCAAATTGGATAGTCTTCTTCCAAACCTTAGGCTGGTGCCGACCGGTACGGAATGAAGAAAACCAATTAGCCTAAACGGTGTGCAGAAGGTATTAAGATTAAGACAAAGCAAGGGATTAGTAAAAGGGCAAAGTAAATTGCGACTGCTATTCACGACCAAACCAAGTATTTCTTCGCCAATCCTAAATCACCTTTGTATTTCTCCAGGACACTCCGTATCACTACGAAGATCCACAGTTTATTGGATAATCCATCGTATGGTTATATACGAACTCGAAAGGAACTTGTTCCAGTTCGGGGATGGATTCTGGTCCAGGAGAAATAGGAATAAGGTTTATTCAGTTGTCTTTTATCTTCACCTTCTCTCGCATTGCGAGTGCTCCTAGGATTAGGACAGTACACCCATTATGCTTATTGGATAGTCTTCTTCCAAACCATAGGCTGGTGCCGAACGGTAGGGAAGGAAGAAAACCAATTGGCCTAAAGGGGTGTGCAGAAGGTAATGACTAAAGACATATAAAGGGATTAGGAGAGGTGGCAAAGAAATATACGGTTACAGTTGTGAATCTGGATAATGGAAGAGGCATTACTAGGAATACCAGAATACCCCATCGAAACATTTCAATGTTTCAGGTCAACTGTGTACTGTTAAAAGAAACCTGATTTCCCGATTGGACACTTGCTCCAGGGTATGTATTTATCAGGTTTGATTCTCACATCTGTATGGTTTTACAGATGATGAGTGGGAGTAAGTTATTGGGAATAGGGTGATCATCCTCATTATATCGGGATTCGTTGTAATCGGTGATATTTGAGGAGATCATCTGGGCTGTTTGCCGGTCGGCAAATATTTGGTTTTGAATATCCGCTGTTGTGCACCAATTTCAAATTGATATATCTGTACGTCTATTTTCATAGAGTGAGATATACCTTTTGATATTATGTCGATGACATTTACCTATATCAGTGGATGGTTGGTAAGGAGCATTAAACAGCGGTGTAATTCTTCTTAACCATAAGTACAGTTTTCAACCTACGACACACAGTGAAAGAGTTGTTAGACTCGGCGGACTTATACAGAGTATTGTATGTTGTCCAGTGTCCATTAGGATAGAGGGGTTGGTCCTCATACTATATTCTGTTTACTTTTAACTTCTCTAGGTCTTAGACATGTGTTTCGTAGAAACACAGGGTCTAAGTTTTGAGGAGTTATAGGTATTTGAATAGAGTAGAGAACCAGGTGTTGCAAGTATCGGGATTCTTCAAAGTGATCGAAGATGTAGATACTTGTGTATGGTATTCAGTTGATAGTAATAATAAAGAGAAATTGCTTCTCTTTCAGGTTACTCGTAATTGGAAGCATTCCTAAGTTGAGTAACGCTGATCGGCCTCTCTCCATTTAGTTGACATGCACTGGAGATAGCTGCATGATTTGAATCTGGTTCAATTAAATCAGTGCCTCTGGTTCTATATTGGATATAGTACAGTTCATATCTTAACATTGTTAAGGTACGGGGAGTTGTCCGGCTTATGATTAAAACCAGACTCTGGATAACTCAAGGCACGTTTCTGTAATGGCTGTTTGTTGGTTGACCCAGGCTATGACGAGGGTTGACTTTCTACCATCTGGGAGATCAATAGTAATATTGTTCTAGACTCGCCACAGTTTTATTAAAAATGGATTTTTTCAAAGACAGTAGTGGGAGTATGGTAGAACTGGAAGTGATTCCAGAACCGCAAACGATTACTGAAGATTTGATAAGGAACCTAAAGATTCAATCTGGTTTGACATTCCATTGGCCACTCCGCAGATACGGTGGGTAACTTCAGGCACCCGAGAGGTACTCCGGTAGCCTCAAGGACGGTGACAGGGAAGTTCTTGTTTACCCACACTTGCCATTGCTGTTGTTCCAGGCTGCGAGACCCGGTGGGAGGATGAGTATAGCGTCGTTCTAAACTAGCTTTAGAAGTGTACGTCTATATGACTCTGCCAGAGGGTTGTCGTAGTCAGTGGGAGCAGCGGAAGCATTGGTGGACATCAGGCTTATGTCTATTTATAGACTAAAGCAGATGTAGCGGAGATAGATCATCTATTTCTGATGTGACAGTCATAGGTTTGACTTCATCAGAATAGGGGATGGATCTGTTGAGTAGGTAGTAGGGTGTGATATCCGGGTTTTGGATGACATACATATAGTAGGAAGTGATATTCCTATACTACAATCGGTTATACTTTGGTCGTCACACAGTGGTTTCTTCACAAAGGAATTGGACATTATAACTGACATACTGGTTACTAGATCTATGGTTTTAGATCTAGATTTGGGTGGTTTCCCAATCTGGGCACTTAGACAACATTCTAAGAGTATTTAGAATGGACGACTCCTGGCACGGTAGTGTACCTGCAGATGATGGAGTCACCCTCTCTAAAGGTGTCTTATAGACTAAAGTAGAGAGGGATGTGCATGATTGGCAGATCACTTGCTTAGGCAATTGAGTCAATCATGAGATGTCAAGTACCACACCAGATGTTGTTCTTGCACTAGATGCAATAAGTTAACATTGATCCAATCCTGGAGAAACAGCCGGAAACAGTTTTAGAACATAAGTGGATGTTCTAGGGATACGATAACGACAGCATCATTCGGGGGACAGTTATCATTCCAGGCTTCCAAGGTGACCCGGACGACAAGGAGGTTGTCAGAGTTATAGTTTTCCTTCTGACGAGGGGCAGTATTTTGGACAGGTGGTCCAAGGCAATACTGAGGGAGGCATGGCGCAGAATACTGATTAAGTTCAGTTGATGATACAGTCTAAGAAGTTTGGATTTGGAGTTCATTTATGAGCTCGGTCCCATCAGACATCCAGACATTCTAAGACAGGTATTGCTCATTTCAGGAGATGGCTTTCTCCGCGAACTTGAGATATAGAGAGACATAGAAAGAAACTTCTAGGCGGATCCACTCACTGAGACTTTTCCTCGAACGCAATAGTTTCGCAAACAGGCTTTGTGCGACTGCCTAGTAGAGGAGTTGGGTGTTCGGTATCACACGGGCTGTGAGTATGCGACATCGCAATAATTAGCTTTGAGTGCAAGTGGGAGATTGTTGGAGATAGTGCCCTCAGAGTCAATTATTGGATCACAGGCACGTGATTGCAATGATTGAGGGAGGACCTATCCCGGTAGAACAGTCTTACTCGAGATGATAGTATGCTATCTGGTTTACCTTTATCATCGTGTACTGCTTCAGGTGACCTTACAGGTCGCTATTACACGTTGATAGAGCCCCTAGGATTCTTGCTTGACTGCCGGCAGTATGAGGGCGATCATATAAGTGAGAGCTGGAGTCTATAAGCACATCCTTAAAAGGTCCCTAGTCGTGGGAGTTTCGAGACAGGGCATCGATTCTCCAGAGTAGACTAGTGTATACAGTCGAGACCGCGACGAGGGGCGGTGGCCGATCTCACAAGCCACTGGTGTCAGTTGGATCACCTAAGATGTATACAGGTGCTCATTGGGTTATGAGTACACCGGACAGGACTCGCCGGGAACATGCTAGTTGGTCTTATACCTGACGTCAGATAGCAGTTCCCTGGTGACATGTGTACAGGTTAGTTCATCGACCCGGGGATCGTCATTTGTCTCGTGTGAGTTCCCACTGTACTTTGATTACTACCCTACCACGGCTCAAAGGAGTCGTGCAAACAGGTTTTAGTTGGGTACAGTCCCGAGCCACATGGAGGCAGTGAGCGGATCTTTGGGGGTTCGTCTCTCCCGGTATTGGGGGTGAGGTCGCGCTGTATCTAGGAGAGCCATTACACGAAGTCCTTGGCCAAGGCAGGAGATTTACTGGTAGGTATTCCAGTAGTATCTCAGGGTGTTCTGGGCTACACTCCGACACGACTTGTACCGCTTTTGGGGTCTGACTTTTACCCACCCCCTAGGCCCGACATGCGATGCTCACAGACGAACGGACCGGACTGTACGGATATTGTCACTGACAGGCTCAGTAGGGTGTCAGGATGAGTTCGCTCATCGACGTCCCCTTTTGGTCAATAGCTGGTGGCCCGTTACGTATTGGCTTATACCTCTGACGTGCTAGTGGTTAAATCCACAGCCGTAGTATTGACGAGTCTTTAGAGTCCACCACACTTTCAGTTACTCAGCTTTCGGGCGAAACGCTGTAGAGGCCGTATGGAGATATGGCAGGGTCCGATCAGATACATGCGGTATTGCACGGATGGTGATCGGACGGTTTTTACTAGCCGGCTTTGGCTTAAGCCAGATCCTAGTATTTTACAGTGTAGTTTTGTCTCTTTGCAATTGTATCCGGTCGGAATACAGATGCTGGTGTGTATGCACAGTATCGGGGTTTTCCTGTAATTTATTATGGGACCAGTTTTCTGGGGTTGCCAGTTTGCATTCCGTTCCGGCCGGTTTTTCATTGTTTCTTCACGGCCGGACTTTTCGTTGGAGGGGGTTATTTGCAAGTTTGCAAATAACACATTGTGGAGGGGTTTATTGCAAAAGGATTGATTATGAAATCTTCTTTGCTATTCATGCATTAATTGAGTTATGAGAGGGTATGAGTTTTGATGTGAATTTGTGATGGATAAGTTTGGGGGGCCGGCCACTGTTGGAGTGAGGTTTAATTTGGTGAGATTTTTCCTTCTTGTAAATTTCGTGGGCCCCCCCATGTGTGCTAATGGAGTGTGCTGTTTTTTTTTTTTGGGGAATGTTTTAATTGAAGCAAGCACATAAATGGGGTTGGCCGTGCCCTTTTGCTGATGATGCTCATTTCTTTTGAGAGCATGCTCCATTCTTCATCAAGCTTTCATCCATGATTATTCTTGCAAAATTTCCTCCATACATGGCAACCTCTAAAACCCCAAAGAGACAAGTTTCCACACTAGTCTACAGCATCCCTTGGACACGTCGGCTAGCCAACTTCGCGCCCGAGTTGCCTCGGTCAAGAGGTGGGAGCCCGTAAAAGATGAAGGCGATGTGGTGCCCTTCCGGCAAGGAGGCGACGACCGGAGTTTCCGCGAGAGATCGAGACGACGACGAGAAGACCGGAGGACTCGGATCACTCGGTATATCTCTAACCCGTCTTGTTGTTAGCTAGATCTAGTTTAATGGCCCGATCCGGGGTTTAGTGCGCGGTGGTGCCGGTTTGCTAAGTTCGCAAAATTAAAGTTTATTACCGTTTCCGCATTTGGCCGTCGGATTGACGACCGGGGCGCCTCCGTGCACTTACACCTACTACCTTTTTGTATATACAAGGTTCATCTACCATTTTGATGAAGTCAAACTATTTGACTACTACATCAAAACAGATGTTCCAACTCCGCGATGCCTGCTTTATCCTTCAAAGCAACTTGCACACGTTTCCACTGCTCCCACTATTTACGAAGCCCTCTGGCTGTTTTCTTATAGACGTTCTCTTCTAAATCATTATTTAGAAAAGTAGTCATGGCACCCAACCACCAGATATCGCAGTCATGGTATGTAGCAATAGCAAGTAGGATCTGGATGGACTTAAGCATAGTCCCTAGAAAAGGTTTCATCATTATCCACGCCTGTTCGATGACGAAAACCTTTAACAAGTCTAGCTTTGAAAGTCTCAACCTTTCCATCTACACCAAGTAATCTTCTCAAGATATACTTACTCCTGATGGGGATTTAACCCTTCAGATATAGCAACCAAAGTCCATACTTTGTTGGTGTACATGGATTCCATCTTAGATTGCTAAGCATTCAGCCATTCTTACAGAGTCCCTACTCTCGATGGCCTGCTCGAAACTAGTTGGGTCATCATCTCATGATGCAATCCTCGCTCCCACTGTCATCGAGAAACCGAAGTATCTCTCAGGCGGATGAGGAACCCTGCTAGATCGGCGGAGAGGCCGAGGTTCGTTGGGGACTATAGAATCGTTTGGTTCTATCAAATCATTAGCCGTAGTTTGTATAGCTGGAACATTTCCAGTTCTACAGAACTGAACTAGTCTCGATCTTGTCCAGATTTTGCTTTTGACATAGGCCGGAGAATCCCAAATATTAACATACTTAAGAGATAGGCTCTTCCCATACCATATCTTATATGGAGTGGTAGGCACTGATTTGATTCGAATCCAATTCAATAGGTATGCAACTTCTCAAGTGCACAACCCCCAAAAGGAAATAGGTAACTCAGTAGTACTCATCATAGAGCACACCATATCTAATATGGTGCGGTTGCTCCGCCCCGATACACCGTTGTGCTGTGGTGTTAGTGTATATGCCCTAGAGGCCATTACTGTATCATACTAGTTTGTATATTACTTAATGGAAGCTTGGGATATTCACCTTGTATATACAATCTTGCTCAAAATAGTAGTATGCTACTTGGTTTGTTTCTACTTCAATGTGTACATGTGTTTATTTTAGTATATCGCCTATACACATTAGTGGAGCCCTTAGGATCTTTGCTTGATTACCAGCGTTGTGATGGCAGTCACACTAGTGGGGCTGGGTAATCTATAAGCACATCCTTATGCAGGTCCCTGGTCGCAGGACTATCGAGACAGGGCATCGATACTCCGGAGTAGACTAGCGCATGCGCTTCTCATCCCAGTGTGGGAGACCGTCTGTCCCACAGCCGTCGGTACGTCGTACTTGAGAGAGTATGCGGGTGCTCGTTGGGTTACGAGTACACTGGACAGGACTCGTCGGGAACTGACTAGTTGGTATTATGCCTATCGTCAGTTATCAGTTTCCAGGTGACATGAGTACAGCTTAGTCCGTTGACTTGACACTGTCACTTCGCCTCGAGTGTGTTCCCACTGTACTTTGATTACTACCCTACCACGGCTCAAAGGAGTCGTGCAAACAGGTGGTAGTTGGGTGCAGTCCCGAAACACATGGAGGCAGTGACGGTTAGACAGGATTCGTCTCTCCCGGTATTGGGGGTTGACATCGCGCTGTGTCTAGGAGAGCCATTACACGAGTAGTCCCTGGCCAGGGCAAACGAGATATACTGGTAGGCTTCCGGTGTTATCTCAGGGTGTTTTGGGCTTCACTCCGACACGACTTGTACCGCTATTGGGGGACTGACGTTTACCGCCCCCTAGGCCCGCCATGCGATGTATCAGACGAACAGACCGGACTGTACGGAGAATGTCACATTCAGGCTGAGTAGGAGTTCAGATGGGTTTCGCTTCGTCAGTCTTCTTGTCGGCATCTACCTGGGGACCGTTATGCACAGCTAGTGCCGCTTGCGGTCTGTGGTTAAACCCACCGCCAGCATAGTGTCGAGTCTTTAGAGTCCCACACAGAAAGCTATTCGCCTTTAGGCAAAAGAGTAGAGGTCGCATGGTTTTGCGACAGGTCGCATGGTTTTGCGACAGGGTTCGGTCACATCCGTGCACTTGTGCACGTACAGTGTCCGGACAGTTTACAGTAGCGGGCTTTGGTTTAAGCCACATCCTAGTGTACCTTTTGGGATTGGTTTTATCCAGTATGTATTCGTGTTCCTCGGAACGCGGATGCGGGTGTGTATGCACAGTTGACAGAGAGACAGAGGCAGAGGATTCTCATTAGGGTTGTTGACCGTTGACCGTTGACTATTGACTTTTTGGTCAACCTTAATTAGAATATGATATATGATTAACAATAATATTAATTAAGTATTGTGGTGACATGGTTGTTGAGGGGTTGACTTTGTTGACCGGTTGACTAGGTTGGACTAGTTGACCATCATGATGACAATGGCTATCATTTCAAGACAAAGACTTTTTACTTGCTTGTTTCTTTTGTGAGAAATGAGTGCATGAAATGATTTAGCCATTTTGACTTGAACCATTTTACACAATACTTGATTATTATTTTTGTGATGATGGTTTTGGATTATGAGAGCCAAGAGAGAAAAGTCTTCTCTCATTCTATCATTCTCATTCTCTCTCTTGTTCTTGAGCTTTCATCTCCTCCTCTTGCTCTCCCTCTCTTGACTTTATGGTTCACTTGTCTCATGAGTTGAGAACCAAGAACCATAGATAAAATTCCATACAAACTCTTCTCTACTCACTCTAGTTCACAAGGTTTAGCAAACCGAGTGAACTAGTTTCTTCAAAGATCGAAGAAGGAGCCAAAGGTTGAAGCTTTCAGGTGGATCTATCTTCGGCGCAAGGAGACGACGGGGAGAAGCCGATTCAGATGACCATCGAAGCTTGAAGACGAAGGAGTTCGAGAAAAAGAAAGGTATAACCCCCTAACCGAGTAGTTAGCAACTCGTAGTTAGGTTGTTAGTTAGATGTTTAACAAAGATCCGGGTTTTGAGTCCATGTTACCACCTCTAAGAAAATCGTTTTTTATCAAATTCCGCTTGCCCGAAAGTACCGGGAGAGGTAGCATGGACTTACAGTGGTATTAGAGCCTAGTTAAACTCTATCTAACATGTTAGCAAAGTAGCTAGAAAATCGATCAAAGAAAAAGTCGCAAAACGAACCCGATATGATAAGTTTCTGCCGATTATTTTTCTGTTCAAAAATTGATCAATTTTATCTTAAAAATCGGCTCAGGCTTTTGTGTGATCACCCACCAAATTTGGTCCAACGATCGAGTCAAAGCGCCGCGGAAACGCGGCGGGAGCGTGCTCCCGCCGCGGATCCGCGGCCGAGTTGATTCGGCTGAGGTCCAAGTTTGGTGCAGTATTTTTCTGCGGTTGTTTTGGGATTTTTGGAATATATATTTTCTGCCCAGATTTTCCAGAACGAAAATTTTATTTTTGGTGTCCTGAAAATCTGTATTTTTGATCGAACTTCTAAAAAACTTAAGCTGACGGGTTTTTCTGTGATGTGATATTTGTATTGAACATCTGCTAATCGCTATATGTCGATTAGTGGGGGTTATACAAATCTGTGATCTGTAATGTTATTGGAATGTGTATATGAATTCATTGGATTGTCGCGGGTGAATAGCCGGGGGTTGTGAGACGAGAGTTTTCTTTTCTTTCAATTCATGTAAATTTGTAAATTGATGTAATAATTATTTGTATGGCCGCACAACCGGGTCGGGGTTGTAGCCGTCATTGTATAATTTCTTTTTACTGTTTTTGCTCCTAGGATAGACCCATCGAGGGGTGCACAAACTACCGGGTATGCCGAAGTGCCGAGTGGCCTACTCACGGAGTTGAGGAAGGTTGCATCGCTTCGGGTACTTGGCGGGTAATTTGCCGCACCCGTAGGGGTCTTGGGTGGGGTATTGGCTATTCACCGCGACCGTGTAATCAGCTTTTCGTTACAGGCTCGTACGAATTGCGGATTCCTAGTATATCCAATTTGTTCATCTGTGATCTGAAATGGCTATCATTGCAGTATATCTATATATGATATTATTTAGGCGTTGCTTATGATTTACAGCAGCGCTAGCCCAGCCCCCGCTCTGTCGTTAGTTAGGTAACCTAACGGGTAATGACGGGGCCCCGTGGCGAATGCGAATGGCATAAGCGTACGTCATATTTTGGTTGTTTTCTGCAATGGTAGGATTAAATGATGGGATGCATTAAAAGAACTAATGCAAGAATATCACGCATTAAAAGAACTAATGCAAGAAAATAAACCAAGTAAAAATCGTTGGAACACTTTCGGAAAACCACTCGGTTCTTTTCAAAACTAACTTTTAAATGCGGAGCTTGAGCCACTCCTTTTGAAAGCTATCCCGTTCCATCGATCATATCAAGTTCACTACGTTCACAGTTTTGCCAAAACCATTCGTAGCCCTCCATCATTTCAGTTAAATATTCGGTAGTATTCAAGCTATGTATTTTGACCTCACGCCAAGGCATAGTGATTGGTAGCTGCCGGATATTTATCTGTTGCATAGATAGAATGCGTTGGTTTGGGACAGCCGTACTACCATTTTGACCTACGTCAAGGGTAGGTACGGGTGGATTCAAATTAACCTGGATAATGATGGGAAGAACTTGACATGTGACTTATGACATTTTGACCTCACGCCAAGGTCATAAGAGCATGGGGTAAAAATCAACATCGGGAGTTTCAAAAGAACTGAAACTTGCTAGTGTTGCATACCATTTGGAGTGCAATGATTCTTGTAGGATTCTTTCAGTTTCGTCACGCGATGATATTTGGATCCCGATCCTACTGTGAGTATATGCTACTTCTCGGGAAATTTCTCACTAAACGATCAATGCTATAAACCTAGTAGGTGTCTAGAAAGGTGTTAGCGGGGCTACGCCCCCAGGGAAAAGAGGTTATTTAATTAAGGAACTTCGCGAAAGCGTTGGAAAACCTCCCTCGAAGTACCGACACCAGCCTGGCCGAACGGTTAAGCAAGTATTGTACGGTGAGATTGATCCTGACTAATTCTTCCTTTTTGGTTTGAGGAGGGATTCGAGAAACAGTGGGAGCCATCCTGTTTAGACAAACTAAGAACCATTCAAAACTTGCAAGAGCATCATGCTGAGTGTTTCTTCTCTCTCTCCTAATTGCAGCGACCAATCGACTTGACTGGACTTAAGTTACTCCTAGATAAAAACATACTGACAGGGCCGAACTACAAAGATTGGCTCAGGAATGTCAAGATGGCAATCACTTACGACAAGCTGGGGTATCTTCTTACCACCAAAGCTCTCCCTGTCCCTGGTCCCACTTCCAGCGTCGCGGATAAGGAAATCCGTAAGACTTGGGAGATTGATAGCGCGAAGGCCAAGTGCCTCGTACTTGCCTCTATGGACAATGAACATCAGAGGAGGCACGAGAATATGGACTTGGAATCCATATTTCTTCATACAAAAGAACTGTATGGAGAGCAATCTCGTATCGCAAGATACGAAGCGTCGAAAAAGTTATTTTCGGCAAGGATGGCCGTCGGATCATCAGTAGCAGAACACGTGCTTAAGATGATCGGCTACATTGAGGAGCTCGCGGACCTAGGGACCGCATTGGAGAGTGAGCTCTATACGGACTTAGTTCTCCAGTCCCTTCCTTCCACTTACGCCCAGTTTATACTGAACTTCAACTTACAAGAAAAAGATGTTGAACTTTCAGAGCTCCTCAACATGCTGAGGAGCGCAGAGGTCACCCTACAGAAAGGTAGGAAAATATCCACTTTGTTTATAGGAGGATCATCTTCTTCTAGGTCCAAGGCGAAAGCCAAGGGAAAGAAGAAGAATGCCCCCGCCTAACCAAGAGGCGGTGTTAGTAAAGTGGATACGAAGGGAAAAGCTAAAGCAACAAAGAAAGCGGGGAAGCTTGTGGATAAGGAAGAATGTTTCTATTGTCATAAGAAAGGACACTGGAAGAATGATTGCAGGGCCTGGAAGGCCAGAACACAGGAATTGAAGCAGGTTGCAGCTTCAGCTTCAGGTGTGTATGTTATTGAAAACTGTCTTTCAATAAACTCTACTTCCTGGGTATTGGATACCGGATCAGGATCTCATATCTGTAATTCTTTACAGGCGTTGAGAAACCGTAGTGTTTTGAAAGCAGGTGACATGACCCTCAGAGTTGCGAACGGAGCTAGCATGGATGCTAAGGCCGTGGGGGACTATCACCTGGGAATGTCAGATGGACATGTTTTGGTTTTGCGTAATTGCTTTTTTGTACCCAACGCAACTTGTAATATCATTTCTGTATCTTTGGTTTCTAAAGAAGGTTATGAATTTGCGTTTGTAAGCAATGTTGTAAACATTCACCTTAATCAAGTTCTGATTGGGTCTGGTACATTGAGCAATGGTATATACGTATTAAACCAACCACAGATTTTCAATATCCAGAATACACACAAAAGGAAATCTCCGGAAATAAATCAGACTTTCTTGTGGCATTGTAGACTGGGTCACATCAATGAGAGAAGGTTGACGAAGTTACATACAGAAGGATATTTGAATGCGTTCGAATATCAAGCGTATGCCACTTGTCAATCCTGTCTCAAAGGAAAGATGACAAAGTCTCCGTTCACTGAACACGGAGTAAGAGCGAGCGAGCTCTTGGGACTCGTACACAGCGACGTGTGCGGTCCAATGTCTACACATGCGCGAAGCGGTTTTTCTTACTTCATTACTTTTACGGATGACTTTTCAAGGTACGGTTATGTCTTCTTAATGAAACATAAGTCCGAAGCCTTTGGAAAATTCCTGGAATATAAGAATGAAGTAGAAAAGCAAACCGGCAAAAGTATCAAGATCCTAAGATCGGATCGAGGTGGTGAATACTTGAGTGCCGAGTTCCTGGACTATTTAAAAGAGAACGGAAGTCTTTCTCAGCTTACTCCTCCATACACTCCGCAACATAACGGTGTATCGGAGAGACGAAACCGAACTCTATTGGATATGGTACGGTCCATGATGAGTAACGCTGAGTTACCGCGATCATTCTGGGGGTATGCGCTAGAATCAGCTGCATACCTTTTGAACCGAGTTCCCACTAAGACTGTGCCTACCACACCTTATGAGTTATGGAGTGGGAAGAAACCCTATCTTCAATATCTGAAGATCTGGGGATGTCCAGCTTTTTTCAAAAAGCAGCATGCGGACAAACTCGAGGCACGCTCAGTACTGTGCAAGTTTGTGGGATACCCAAAGAACACCAGGGGGTATCTTTTCTACCACGCAGAGGAACAAAAAGTCCTTGTTTCTCGTGATGCCCACTTTCTAGAACACCAGTTCTTAGAAAAGGAAATTAGTGGGAGCGCAGTAGAACTGGAAGAAATTCCAGAACCACAAGCTATTACTGAAAGCTTAGTGGAACCAGAGGGTTCAAAAGAACAGGACATTCCTACGCCGCTCCGCAGGAGTAGTAGGCAGTCTCATCCGCCCGAGAGATACTACGGTTTTCTCATAGACAGGGATTGAGAGGATTGAATCATAGATTATGATGAGCCTACTAGCTTCCAGCAGGCCGTTCAGAGCGTTGACTCAGTAAAATGGCTGGATGCAATGCGGACCGAAATGGAGTCCTTGTACACCAACAAAGTATGGACGTTGGACATTGCTCCAGACGGGGTAAAACTCGTAGGATGCAAGTGGATCTTCAAAAGGAAGATTGGTGTAGATGGACAGGTTGAGACCTATAAAGCTAGACTTGTTGCAAAGGGTTTCCGTCAAAGACCTGGCTTGGACTATGATGAAACCTTTTCTCCAGTGGCTATGCTGAAATCCATTCGGATCCTTCTTGCCATTGCTGCCTTCCACGATTATGAGATCTAGCAAATGGACATAAAGACCGCTTTTCTAAATGGAAATTTAGAGGAGTGTGTCTATATGGACCAACCAGAGGGTTTCATTCAGAGTGGGAGTAGCGGAAAGGTGTGCAAGTTGCTTAAGTCCATCTATGGACTAAAGCAGGCATCGCGGAGTTGGAACATCTGTTTTGATGAGACGGTCAAGGAATTTGGCTTTATCAAAAATCCAGATGAACCATGCATCTATTGTAGATTTGTAGCGAGAACTGTAGTATTCCTCGTTTTGTACGTGGATGACATTCTCTTAATAGGAAATGACATTCCTATGCTACAATCTGTCAAGGGGTTCTTGTCACACAGGTTCTCCATGAAAGACCTGGGTGATGCCTCATACATCCTGGGGATCCGGATCCATCGTGATAGATCCAAGAGGATATTAGGACTTTCACAGTCCAGGTACATCGACACCATACTGAAAAGATTCAGTATGGAAGATTCCAAGCGCGGTAACCTACCGGCTTGTCACGGGATCACCCTTTCTAAAGAGATGTCTCCCAAGACTGATTTGGAGAGGGATCGCATGTCTATTATACCCTACGCTTCTGCGGTAGGCTCTATAATGTATGCGATGTTGTGTACCAGACCGGATGTAGCTTATGCACTGTGTGTGGTAAGCCGGTATCAGTCAAACCCTCGGGAGAAACACTGGATAGCAGTAAAGAACATTCTCAAGTACCTCAGAAGGACTAAGGAGATGTTCTTGGTGTATGGAGGAAAAGACCTCCAGATCGAGGCCTTTGCTGACTCCAGCTTCCAGAGTGACAAGGATGATTCCAAGTCTATGTCGGGTTTTGTCTTTACCCTCAATGGAGGGGCGGTGTGTTGTAAGAGTTCCAAACAGGAAACCGTTGCAGACTCGACAATGGAAGCGGAATACATCGCTGCATCTGATGCCGCAAAAGAAGCTGTCTGGATGAGGAAGTTCTTGAAAGAGCTTCAGGTGGTTCCGTCCATTGTTGATCCAATACCTCTGTATTGCGACAACAACGGGGCTATAGCTTTAGCGAAGGAACCCAGGTCCCATCAGAGATCCAGACACATCTTGAGGCGGTATCACCTGATCAGGGAGATCGTGGATAGCCAGGAGATCGAGGTTCGGAGAGTCGCTTCAGAAGATAAAACTGCAGATCCATTCACCAAGGCCTTGCCCCAGACTCAGTTTGAGCGGCTGATCGAGATGATAGGTCTTCGATACGCCAGTACATGGCCTTAGTGCAAGTGGGAGATTGTTAGTGTATATGCCCAAGAGGCCATTACTGTATCATACTAGTTTGTATATTACTTAATGGAAGCTTGGGATATTCACCTTGTATATACAATCATGCTCAAAATAGTAGTATGCTACTTGGTTTGTTTCTACTTCAATGTGTACATGTGTTTATTTTAGTATATCGCCTATACACATTAGTGGAGCCCTTAGGATCTTTGCTTGATTACCAGCGTTGTGATGGCAGTCACACTAGTGGGGCTGGGTAATCTATAAGCACATCCTTATGCAGGTCCCTGGTCGCAGGACTATCGAGACAGGGCATCGATACTCCGGAGTAGACTAGCGCATGCGCTTCTCATCCCAGTGTGGGAGACGGTCTGTCCCACAGCCGTCGGTACGTCGTACTTGAGAGAGTATGCGGGTGCTCGTTGGGTTACGAGTACACTGGACAGGACTCGTCGGGAACTGACTAGTTGGTATTATGCCTATCGTCAGTTATCAGTTCCCAGGTGACATGAGTACAGCTTAGTCCGTTGACATGACACTGTCACTTCGCCTCAAGTGTGTTCCCACTGTACTTTGATTACTACCCTACCACGGCTCAAAGGAGTCGTGCAAACAGGTGGTAGTTGGGTGCAGTCCCAAAACACTTGGAGGCAGTGACGGTTAGACAGGATTCGTCTCTCCCGGTATTGGGGGTTGACATCGCGCTGTGTCTAGGAGAGCCATTACACGAGTAGTCCCTGGCCAGGGCAAACGAGATATACTGGTTGGCTTCCAGTGTTATCTCAGGGTGTTTTGGGCTTCACTCCGACACGACTTGTACCGCTATTGGGGGACTGACGTTTACCGCCCCCTAGGCCCGCCATGCGATGTATCAGACGAACAGACCGGACTGTACGGAGAATGTCACATTCAGGCTCAATAGGAGTTCAGATGGGTTTCGCCTCGTCAGTCTTCTTGTCGGCATCTACCTGGGGACCGTTATGCACAGCTAGTGCCGCTTGCGGTCTGTGGTTAAACCCACTGCCAGCGTAGTGTCGAGTCTTTAGAGTCCCACACAGAAAGCTATTCTCCTTTAGGCAAAAGAGTAGAGGTCGCATGGTTTTACGACAGGTCGCATGGTTTTGCGACAGGTCGCATGGTTTTGCGACAGGGTTTGGTCACATCCGTGCACTTGTGCACGTACAGTGTCCGGACAGTTTACACTAGTGGGCTTTGGTTTAAGCCAGATCCTAGTGTACCTTTTGGGATTGGTTTTATCCAGTATGTATTTGTGTTCCTCGGAACGCGGATGCGGGTGTGTATGCACAATTGACGGAGAGACAGAGGCAGAGGATTCTCATTAGGGTTGTTGACCGTTGACTGTTGACTATTGACTTTTTGGTCAACCCTAATGAGAATATGATATATGATTAACAATAATATTAATTAAGTATTGTGGTGACATGGTTGTTGAGGGGTTGACTTTGTTGACCGGTTGACTAGGTTGGACTAGTTGACCATCATGATGACAATGGCTATCATTTCATGGCAAAGACTTTTTACTTGCTTGTTTCTTTTGTGAGAAATAAGTGCATGAAATGATTTAGCCATTTTGACTTGAACCATTTTGCACAATACCTGATTATTATTTTTGTGATGATGGATTTGGATTATGAGAGCCAAGAGAGAAAAGTCTTCTCTCATTCTATCATTCTCATTCTCTCTCTTGTTCTTGAGCTCTCATCTCCTCCTCTTGCTCTCCCTCTCTTGACTCTATGGTTCACCTGTCTCATGAGTTGAGAACCAAGAACCATAGATAAAATCCCATACAAACTCTTCTCTACTCACTCTAGTTCACAAGGTTTAGCAAACCGAGTGAACTAGTTTCTTCAAAGTTCGAAGAAGGAGCCAAAGGTTGAAGCTTTCAGGTGGATCTATCTTCGGCGCAAGGAGACGACGGGGAGAAGCCGATTCGGACGACCATCGAAGCTTGAAGATGAAGGAGTTCGAGAAAAAGAAAGGTATAACCCCCTAACCGAGTAGTTAGCAACTCGTAGTTAGGTTGTCAGTTAGATGTTTAACAAAGATCCGGGTTTTGAGTCCATGTTACCACCTCTAAGAAAATCGTTTTTTATCAAATTCCGCTTGCCCGAAAGTACCGGGAGAGGTAGCATGGACTTACATGTGGTATATTCAAAGGAGTAATACGGAGAGAGAATCTCATTCTCCTTTAGAATAGTCCAGGAATTCCATGCACAAGTATTCTCCTCCCTGATCTTATCATAGGACATAATACTTATACCCGTATTTTGGTTCTCTACTTCTAAATTATATTCTGTGAATATCTCAAAAGCTTCGGACTTATGTTTCAACAGGAACAAATGGTTGAATCTTGAGAGATTATCAGAGAATGTAATGAAGTACAAAGAACCGGTCCTGGCATGTGCAGACATGGAACCTTACATACATCATCATGTATCAGTCCCAAGAGTTTACTAACCCTTTCTCTGTTTCCAATAAACAGAGCTATGGTCATCTAATCTTTGTGACATAACTGGAAAGTTTCACAAGATGTAAATTCAAACTGATTTAAATATGCATCTAAAATGTAACTTAAGCAAGTCGGGTCGCATTGATATGACCTAGTCTACAATGCCTCAAGAAGGATTCGTTCATTTTTAAACTCTTCCTCTTGTGTGTGTTCTGTATACTAGGAACTGTAGTTTGATTTAGAACGACAATGCTTTTAGATAACGTGCCTGAACCGATCAACTTTTGAAATGTTCAAAACAATATTCAACAATACAAAATTATATCCTTCTTTAATAAATAAAGTGATTGATAAGATTTTGTATATCAGGTTCGGTATCTAATAGTATTTGTTCAGAATCAATGTATTGGTAATACAGGGTGACAGTGACCAACAGACTTGGCTGCAACACTTGCACCATTTTCTGTCTCATGAAACTTATCACTCGTTCTCAGTTCTCTACATTTCTATAGCCCATGTAACGGATTACATTTGCGGGATCCTGATCCGGTATCAAATACCCAGGATGTAGAGGATAATGAGAAACAGTTCTTTGTAATGAACACACCCGAAGGAGATGCATCTCATGCACTTCCTTCGTTTGGGCGGCATGGGAATCCTGGTATTCCCCTATTTCCTGCTCGATCTTATAACAATTATAAGTTGGAGCTGGACCAACGTTCCCTAGCTCAAAATAACAAGCGGGTTCGGTTAATACATGCATATTATTATCTTGATTAAGGCGTGATATGGTCACTACCTGGAGAGAGAGAGAGAAGAAAACACTCTGCGTGCGCTCTTGCAAGATTAGATTGGTTATATATTTTATTTAATCAGGATGGCTCCCACTGTTTTTATCAAATCTTCTTTCAAACCCTAAAAGGAAAGACTAGCCGGGATTAATTACACTCTACAAGTTCGCCAATCTTTCAGCCAGGCCAGTGTCGGTACTTTGAGGGAGGTTCCCCGTGCTTTCGCACGGACCTAATTAAAATAAACCTCGTTTTCCCAGAGGCATAACCCCGTTGACACCTTTCTAGACACCTACTTGATCGGCTAATTGCAAAGTGCAAAACTCTCACAGGAGTATCAATTACTCGCAGTGGGTATCGGGATCCAACTATCATATAGAAGGTATGCAATCTCATTGCAAATTTCAACGCTTGAAACTCCCGATAATGGTTTTTACCCCTAGCACTTATGACCTTAACTATGGTCAACAAATCATAAGCACTAGTCAAGTTCTACCCATCATTTCGTGATTAATTAGACCCACCCACATGACCCTTAACTAAGGTCAACAAAGTCACGCGACTGTCCTAACTAATCGCATCATATGCGGTGTAGGAAGACATCACTTAGCTACCGTACACTGTGCCTTGACTATGGTCAACAAACACAACACGAATACTAAGTACTCTACTTCCTAAAATGACGGAGGGCTGCGGATGATTTTTAAGAAAACCTCTAACGCTTTGAACTTGATCTCGTTGCGGAATCAAATGGTTTTTAAATGGATCGTTTTTTAGGCTTTTCTAGTTTTGCTAAAGGGGTCACTCCCGGTGAAGGGATCGTCGGCCCTTTCCTTATCGAATAAGGTGCAGGATATATCATATATACCGCTGTGCAAAGAAAAAACTATAGAAGCAATCAAAAGACAAACCGAGGGTTGTAGCATCTGCCAGTTATTACTAAAAGGGTCACTCGTGGTGAAGGGATCTCGGCCCTTTCCTCATCGAATAAGGTGCAGGATGTTGTACAAGGAACACCACGATGCAAAGCAAGAACTGTAGCTACCTGTTTTATTTTTGAAATTCGATTCCACAACATCTTTTAGGTTTATTTTCTTTCATTAATTTCATTAATGAATGTCCCATCGTTAAAGTTCACCTAAACATCACAGATAAATATAACGTACGCTTATGCCATCCGCATTCGCCTCGATGCCCCGTCTGCACCGTTAGGTTAGGTAACTAACGCCAAAGCGAGGCAGGGCTAGCGCGGGTGTAAAACATAAGCAACGTCTATATAATATATTATATATACTATATATAATATCTATCTGAACAAATCACATAATCACATCAAAGATAACGCAGCAGAAAATATCATATGAAATATTGGATATACTAGGACGTCCGTGTTTTATTTTGATCCTGAATAAAACACGGATTCCACGGTCGTGATGAATAGCCAATCCCATACCCCTAGACACCTACGAGAGAGACAAGCAACCCTACCAATTTTAGGGTTAGGAGACCCGGACTCGACTCCTCGAGATGGTCTCCCACTGGACCCTAGAACCCGGTTACTTGTGCTCCCCTCCTTGGGTCTATCCTAATGCGGAAAAGTAAATAATATACAACAACGGTGACAACTTCCGCAACCTGGAAGTGCCCCAATAAAAGAATATTACATACAAGTTTTTACATGAATGAAAATGAAATACACTCATTTCACATTAAAAAAACCCGGCTATTCAAACACGACGATCCAATATAACATATCCAGCAACACATAACATCACATGTCATCAACGTAAGTAAATATGCCCATCCCAATTGTCGTTGACATATAGCAACGAAACCGGCGATATCATATATTACACTTACGGTCACAGAAAAGAAAGTGTAAAACTACAACAGTTGGAATCCGCAAACTCTTTAGACATCGCATGCCTAACCAAATGAATTCCTTAGACATCGCATGCCTAACAATTATAAACCCCGCATTTTAGTCTCATTATCGAAAACTCTTTTCAATATCAAGTCGGCCAATTCAACAGGATTCCCGACATTCTGATCGAATGCTCGTCGCAAACTTTAGTAGACGTCCGCACCCCCGATGCCGTCGACGAAGTGCACCAAGGCGGAACACCGCTGCCGCGAGCACCAGAACGGATGCTTTCGGCGACGGGGTTCTCCTACAGTCACTTGGTTGGGGCTATGGGGCGAGGATGTCTATTAAGTTTACCCGGCGAGTATCCGCGTATGCTACGTGATTGCGACGGACTTTTGATCACATCAAAATTCCGTGGCAACCGATCAAGTGAGACTAAACTGCTATGTTTATAACATCCAAATCAGTTATCGCATAACTACTTGTGGATTCCAAATATTGTATCGCATTCCGGATAAATAGAAAATGTTAAACTTTCCGATCGAACAATCAAACACCCAAGTTTTCCCAAAACAACTCAACACTTGAAATAAGTTTAAAAGCATCCACTTCATGCCACAGTAGCAACGGTCCAGCCGTAGAAGGGTCAAGCCAACGCCTCACATGTGACACGTCGTACTGCCCCAAACCCTAAGGTTCAAAGGGCAGTTCAAGACGGTCACATAATCGAGTTAAGGTTTGTTGTCTTTTAGAGGGTCCATCGCGTTACTTGCACTACTCAGAACGTTCTCAAATTACGGAAAGATCCAATACTTGGAAATTTCCCGGCAGGGGAAAAAGTGGGTATTTATATCCGATCGAACTTTTTAACATGTTCTAAAATTATCCGGAAAGACACATAGACGAAGTTAGACTTCCCGATCGAAACACCGAGTCCCCAATACAACCCAGAAAACTCAACTGTTGAGTATAAAATAAAAATACCCAGAAAACACAGGAGACAGATAGTGACATTACTGTGCAAACTGCAATGAACAAGGTGACTGTACGGCCGCGGAACCGCCTCAAGAACCATGCTCGTGCCGCGGTTCCGCGGCGCCATGATCGAATTAGGCGCACGTTTTGCACAGTAGTTCTTAGAAAACCCTGCTGATTTTTCTGCATATTTTTAATTCACAAAAATCACAGTTTTGAAAAATTGTAGAGAGAAGGGTTTTCAATTAGGGTTTCGGGTTCGATCGGACTTCTAACATCGTCTACACTTCGCCTAAAGCTCTAGCTAGGATCTGATACCACTGTAGTGTTCCTAGGCACACTCATGAGGTTCTACAACTGATCAACCATGCCAAAATCAAATTTTTCATGTGCCGAGAAACCCTAATGCAAGATCGTTAACTAGAGGTAAAGGCGAAACTAGAAACTAGTAAACTACTTTACTACTAAGTGAATGGAAATACAACCTTTGTAGATCCGGTCCTCCACTTCTCTAGCTCCGTATTGATGTCCCTCCGCTGCGATCATCGGAATCCCGGACTCTAGCGATGGTTTCGTCGGAGAAATGATCGGGCTAGGTCGTTGACATCGATGCCGAAGATGATCTACGTCGAGGCGACTCAAACTCAAGCTCCGTCTTCACTTGGTCATGAACCTTACGAAGAAAACACCCAATACAACATGGAAAGTGGTAGAGGATGACGAAATAGAAAGTGGGTTCACTTTGGATTTGGATTTCTCACTTGGATTCATCACTTGGAATTTTCTAGTAGGCTTTCTTCATCTCATGAAGAAGATGAAGAAGAAGAAAAAGAAAAATGAATTATCTAATTAGAAAATTCAAGTGAAGTCTATCATATAGCAACCATGGGTAAGTAAACTCATGTAGAGAGCAAACCATAGTTTAGGTAATGGTTAGGTTTTAGGATAAAACAAAATGGCATAAACTTTTGTCACAAGTGCTTGAAGTAACATGAAGCTTCTAGCAATGTGAAAGAAAAAGACCATTTTGTTTTAACAAAATAAAGTAAAGTAAATAAAACCCTAACCGTTAACCTAAACATGGTTTATAGTATACACACACCCAAGTTTGCATGTATCATCAATCATGATACAAACTAGTGCACAGACATATATCATATATACAATGTGCACATCAAGTGAGAAAATCAATCTTAAGTGAACAAATACTAGTTAATGTAAAGTAATATATCAAATATATAATTATACATTAAATCATTAAATCAACACTTGATTTAATGATCCGGTCATACTGCATATAACCGACTAATATCAAGTGTATCAATATATCGAATCAACATTTGATTCGGTAACCCGGCTATATCCTATATAACCGTCTGATGATACAAATCGCGAGAATAGAATTCAGTATCACAGACTGGTATTATTCTCGGTCATGCACATATCTCATATGCGCTCCTATTTCGTTTCGCTTGATCCAGGAAACCTCTGTGTAGGACTCTAAAGACTCGTCAATACGCCGGCAGCAAGTGATGATCATATCAAACACCCACAAGCCGCAAGCGGTCTGCTAAACGTAACGGCCACCTGGGTATTGAGCGATCGGAAGATCAACGAGCAAGCCCGCTCACACTCCTATGAATCCAACCAGTAACACTTACCGTACAGTCCGGTCTGTTCGTCTGATATGTCGCATATCTCGTCTAGGGGTGGTAACCGTCAGACCCCACTAGCTTGATAAGTCATACAGATGTAAGGTCCATAACAAGCGTGAGACTACTGATAACTCTAACCAGTAAATCACTGCAACCCTGGCCAAGGATTTCCAGTTATGGCCAGTCGAGCATAGCGCAACATCAACCCCCAATACCGGGAGAGACGAATCCCCTCCTATCGCTCATTGCCTCCATGTGAATCGGGACTGTACCCAAAAACCACCTGTTTGCACGAATCAGTAGAGCCGTGGTAGGGTGGAAATCAAAGCACAGTAGGAGACACACAAGACTCTATGACGATCTCGGGTCAACAGACTAAGCTGTACCAGTGTCACCAGAGAACTGCCATCTGACGTGAGGTATAATACCATCTGGGAGTTCTCGGCGAGTCCGTTCAGTGTACCCAGTCTCCACTGAGCACCCGCATATCATCTCTGATGTCAAACACCAATGGATATGGGATCATCCAGTGCCCATCACATGGGTCGAGAAGATATGTGCTAGTCTACTCTGGAATATCGATGCCCCGTCTCGATATTCCCACGACTAGGAACATTGAAGGATGTACTCATGGACTACCCAGGCCCCACTAGTATGATCTACATCATAGTCCTGCAAGTCCAGTACACATCCTAAGGGCTTTATCAACATGTAACAGAGAGACAGAAAGTATACATGTTAAGATAAAGAGCAACCAGATAGCATACTATCATGTCGAGCAAGAAAGTCCTACCTATATATGTCCCAGCATCCACTACAATATACATCCAATGTACAGTAATGGCCTCTAGGGCATACATATAACTATCAGATGATTCATGCATGAGATTTTATGTGTTATCCCATACTCTGGATTTATTAAACATTGTTGTACACTGGTGATGTACATTGATTATGATCATACTGCATATCCGTACAGTTATATTATGTCATCAGATTTCATATTTCAGACCATCGCTTTTGTGCATACTTGCGATTATCTGTATGATGTTATTTACTATTCACGAATTGGCAACTCACCCCCGTTGTGCCACAGTGTTTTGCAGGTTGACCCTCACCCTAGTCGCGGCAGGGCTTCTCATTGCATCTATTTCTGTGGATACCGCTACTGTTGGTAGTGATTTTAGATACGTGGGTGGTTCGCGGTTATCCGTATGATCTCATTGTATATTTTTATTGTATCTAGTACTCTCCATCTACCACTTTCATGTATTGACTTAGAGACGAGTTTATGAGGACCCATATTGTATATTTTATGACTTTGGGTGTCGTGCTCGTGTGAGCCGGCCTTTATTATATAGTTTTACCTCTTTATGCTGTTTTCATTTATATTTTCTATTTCTTCGCTACGGCGTCGTATATATGCTTGTGGTGGTTGTGTTCGCCTTTGGGCGTGATTTTCTCCCGTTTGAGGATGCTTTATTTATATGTTGTGTTTGTACCCGTTTCGGGGCTAGTTTTTACAAAGGAGGTGCTGCCGAAATTTTTAAGAAAATAACTTAAGCTTTAATATTTTTACTTGAGTTTTCCAAATGTTTTTAACAATGTTTTTATCACTTACTTCTTCTTATGGTTTAGATTTCTGGGTTTTCGGCTTACTTAAATTGCGTTATGCCTGTTGACGTCACGTGGTTTAAGTGCCGGTCACGTGACTAAAATTTGGTCGTGACAAAGTTGGTATCAGAGTGCTAGGTTTTACCTTTCGGAGTGTAGGGTGACCTTGGTATGATGGAGTAGGTAGCTTAAGCAGAGTGACGTAGCATGTGTATGTTCCGCGGCATACTTACGACACGATACTCCGCCTAAGTGACCTTAGGACATATTACTTGTAATTCCTTCCTTGATTTCATGTGTCACTATGATTCAATTTCTATGTTCTTATCGAATCCTATTTTCATTTCCAGCCATTATGCTGCCGAAGACTATGAGGGCACAGAAAGCGGCCGTGAGAGCCGAGGTCAGGGTAGGCTCGTCAGAGATGAGGACTGACCAGGGCGGTACGCCCGTTTCATAGGAGCAGGTCGATCCACCTTCGACAGATTGTATTACTAGGCTAGAGGCCGGTATGCAGGATTTGCGCCAGATGATGGGGCCGTTAGTCGAGGTCTGTCGAGCGCAGAGATAGGAGGTTGTCCCACCGGTCACGGGGACCGCGATGGTGCCTACCATTCAGGCAGTCGTACCTGCAGTTACGGAGGTTATCACCGTATCATTATCTGAGTTCATGAGGCTGAAGCCTCCGGTTTTCGCCGGCACCGATACAACTGAGGATCCCCAGTCGTTTATCGATCGAATGGCCAGGATCTATCGTTCGCTGAGATACTCTGACGCGAGATAGGTAGAGTTCGCGAGTTTATGTCTGGAGGGTCTTGCCCAGACCTGGTGCGAGTCTTTAGAGAGGGGCAGGGCAGCAGGTCTTTCTTCTATGACCTGGGCTGAGTTCGTGACAGTTTTTCTTGCCCGTTTTCTTCCGCAGAGCGTCAGGGATGCTCGACCTCGCAGTTTTGAGTCGTTACGCAAGACTCCGATTATGACGGTGGCAGAGTACGATGTTCAGTTTACCTAGTTATCGGTGTATGCTCCATATTTGGTGGATACTGAGGAGATGCGGATCAAGAGATTCGTACGAGGCCTGATTACGCAGTTGTTCCTCGCTATCTGCTCCCAGCATTTTGACACATATGCAGCCGCGGTGGACGCAGCCCTACTGGTTGAGGAGCACCTTTCCGAGACTTCGGTCATTCCGGGACCGAAGAGGATTCGTATTGATGTGTCAGCTCAGAAGCGGTTTGGCAGAGGCCGCGGCAGATTTGCTATAGGCCGTGCGGGTAGCCAAAGCATGAGAAGAGGCCAGATATATAGCTTATACCCATAGGGCCAGTACCCATCGGGATGTTTTGGGTGTGGCAGTCCCCATCACCGCATCAGAGATTGTACTGAGGTACGCCAGAGAGGCAGCGGTTCCACATGTTACCTTACCACCTTCACCTCAGAGAGCATTGCCTCCTACTCTTGTTGATGCTCCGTGTCAGACTTTTTCTCAGAGAGGTCATGGTCGCGGAGGTTTTGCTTAGAGGGGATGGGGTGGCAGAGGCGGAGGACAGCCAGATGCCGGTAGAGGACATGCTCAAGTATTTGCTTTGACTCATCAAGACTTGCAGGCGTCGAATGCAGTAGTGACAGGTACTCTTTAAGTACGTTTCTTCGATGCACACGTTTCGTTTGATCCGGGATCTACCCACTCGTATGTTTCTTCACACTTCATGCCGAGGTTGGGCCGAGAGTCATGTTTGCTAGATCAGCCGCTAGTCGAGACTACTCCTGTTGGCGAGTCTTTTGTTACGCGACACGTGTTTCGGTCGTATGTTGTTCATATTGGAGATAGAGATTCGTCCGTCGACTTGATCCTTCTTGAGCTGTTGGACTTTGACGTTCTCCTGGGCATGGACCGGTTAGCTACTTGCTATGCGTATGTGGAATGCCATGAGAAGACAGTCAGGTTTTGTTTTTCGGTTGAGTCAGTTCTTGTTGTGCAGGGGTCCGTGGTGCCGCACCTCACAGTTTGATTTTAGCCCTTTGCTCTAGTCGGCTTTTGAGGAGGGGATGTCGGGGATTCTTAGCTTTCAAACGAGATACTGGAGCCACAGTAGATTCGTTGGACCAGGTTCCTATCGTGAGAGAGTTTCCCGATGTTTTTCCCGATGAGTTATCTTGATTGCCGCCAGAGCGAGAGATTGAGTTTTGCATTGATTTGATCGCTGGCACGGGGCCTATTTCTATACCGCCTTACTGGATGGCCCCGGCGGAGCTTAAGGAACAGCTGCAAGAGTTGCTTGATAGGGGACTTGTGCCTCCGAGTGTTTCGCCTTGGGGAGCTCCTGTTCTGTTCGTCAAAAAGAAGAACGACAGTTTGAGATTGTGCATTGATTATCATCAACTGAACCGAGTTATGGTGCGGAATAGGTATCCTTTACCTCACATTGACGATTTGTTTGATCAGCTCCAGGGTGTGGGACATTTTTCTAAGATTGATTTGAGATCGGGTTATCTTCAGTTGTGGGTTTGGAATGATGACATTCCGAAGACTGCTTTTCGTACGCGCTACGGGCATTATGAGTTTTTGGTTATGTCGTTCAGACTCACCAATGCCCCAGCAGCGTTCATGGATTTGATGAACCGGATCTTCAGGCCATTCCTCGACCAGTTTATTATTGTGTTTATTGATGACATTCTGGTTTATACCACGAGTCGATAGGAGTATGAGCAGCACTTGAGGATTGCCTTGCAGACATTGAGAGAGCACCAGCTGTTTGCTAAATTCTTGAAGTGTGCCTTCTGGCTTGATAGTGTTGACATCCTGGGTCATGTGGTTACGGGAGACGGTATTCGTGTGGACCCGAGGAAGATCAAGCCCGTGCAGCTTTGGCCTAGACCTGTATCAGTGACCGAGGTCCGCAGCTTTTTGGGCTTAGCCGGTTACTGCCGTCGTTTCGTGCAGGACTTCTCGAGTATCGCCGCACCGCTGACCGGACTGACTAGGAAGGGGGTCCCTTTTCTATGGACTGAGGCATGCGAGCTGAGTTTTCAGCAGTTGAAGACTCGGTTGACGACTGCACCAGTTTTATCTTTGCCTTCTGGATCGGGCGACTATGTTTTTACTGTGATGCTTCTCGAGTGGGGCTCGATTGTGTATTGATGCAGTATGATAGAGTTATCGCTTATGCTTCTTGGCTGTTGAAGTAGCATGAGCAGAATTACCCCACTCATGATCTTGAGATGGCCGCGGTGGTCTTTGCGCTTAAGATTTGGAGACACTACTTGTACGGGGAGTCGTGTCAGATTTTCACAGACCATCAGAGCTTAAAGTACATCTTCTAGCAGCGGGATTCGAATTTAAGACAGCGCCGTTGTATGGAGCATGTGAAGGATTATGATTGCGAGATCCTTTATCACCCGGGCAAGGCGATATGTCTCTAGGAGCTATTGAAGCGATGGATCGGTCTACAAAGGTTGTATTCTTAGTTCACTTAGTTGTAAAGTTGTTTACACTTTGTTTCATCTAAATCTTTAGTTAAGATTCTAGGGTTAGGGTTAAGTAGCATGGCAAAAATTTGAATTTGGTATGGAAGATGCCTCCCGAAAGCTTGCTATCGTGCTAGGTAACCCTACAATTATCCTTCCCTCTCTCCTAGTAGCGACCAATGGCATGCCTTAATCAAGATAATAATATGGATGTATTGACCGAACCCACTTATTATACTGGGCTAGGTTCCGCTTTTTCTTATGATTGTCATAAGTCTGAGCAAGGAATAGGGCAATATCCGGATTCCCATGCCACCCAAACGAAGAATAAGCATGTTGCATCTTCTTCGGGTCTGTTCGTTACCAAGAACTGTTTCTCATCTAACTCTACGTCCTGGGTATTGGATACCGGATCAGGATCCCATATATGTAATTTGTTACTGTAACGTTTTGAAAATCGTTCAGGTGAAATTTCGGAGAATCGGTAAAATAACGGGTGTTTTCCGTAAAAATCCAGATATAAATATCTTTTAATAAAGCATTAAATATACATATTCTAGCTATGTAACTGCTAGTATTTGGTGTTTATTGAGCCACTTGTAAAATTTCTAGTTTACTGTAATTTTTTCCGAAATTAATTATTTTAATATTATTTTTAGCCGTCACTAATACATTTAATTAGGGATAATTACAAATTGGAATGGGTTGATACAAGATTAGTGCATCATGACACACTAACCAAAAATTTAACATGTGGTTTTGTTATGAAAGGAAGTTGTAACGATGGTTTTAGAAAAGAATAAATGAAATAATAAGGAATATGAAACATGGGCTTGTTGTTTGAGTTTTAGGCTTTGTTTATTGGAGATTTCCACACCCACACCCCACTCACTCACCTCTCCCCCATGTGGCCGAACCCATACAGCAGCCCCCCTCCATTTCCCTTTTCCCCACTTCAAAAAAAGAGAGAAGAAAATGAAGTGAGGAAAGAAAAAAGAAAAGGGTAATGTTTTAATAATGAGGTATGGATAATTTTTGACTTGGACTTGTGTTGACTTGAAACCCACATCTCTCTCTCTCTCCATCACCAAATGTTGGCCGAAACCCTCCCTAAATTTCTGCATCAGCCCCTCCCCTAAAATTCCCCTCATTTGCCATTAAAAATCCATCAATTTTTGCCTCAAAAATCCAAATTAAACCTCACAAACTGCAAATTTAAGCCTTACCCATTATTCCTTGGCTACTATAGTATGGATCTTGGTGAAAAGTTAGCATTTTGGAAACATGATGCATGTGGGATCTCATGATCTTTAAGGTATAATCCTAACCCATGTTTAAATTGTTGCTAAATTATCTTAATCTAGCCTAATTAGGTATTATTATGGTTTTAATTTCAAGAATTGGAAATTCAAGAGAAGGTGTTGAATTTAGGTTAGGGTTTTTATCACATCATTAAGGTTTCCATGAGTGGTTTAATATTTTAAAATATGCACAATCTAGTTTAGTTGTTAATTTGTAAAGTGTTACTTTAAAATTGTTAAAAATTATGAATTTTGCAAACTAGATTTTTAGGAATTAAATAATTTGGTGATATAAAATTTAAGTAATGGTTTGTTGGGCATAAATAAGATATTAAGTTTTCATCTTGGTCACTAGAATTATTAAAATATCAAGTTTTGAAGTAAAACGGGTAATTGATGCTTAATATGTTTCTGGAATAAAATCGATTTGATCCAAATTGAGGGTTTGTTGATATATAACATATTTCACATAATATATGATGTGTTGTGAACGCGCGATTAGCGCGATTGGGTTTTTGGTTTGCGGCGTTGTTGCGGCGCGTTTCGTGCACCAAGTGTTTATGCGTCGAGTTAATGTGCGTGGTTGACTTGTATTGCTTATGTCCGCGACTATTTATATTTATCTTCTTGTTTTCCTTGTGAACATTGCTACGATCGGGTGCAGAGGCGTCGGATGTGGCACGGAAAGGACAGCTAAAATCGGAGCAAATTAGCCGAGGCGTCCAGGTGAGTGGATTTATATCTATGGGGGAAGTCGGGTGGATGGCGTATAGCACCCCCGCAATTTCGTAAGATTTTGATGTGATATGGTATAAATATACATATATGGGTTATTGCGAGATTTGAACCTTAGCAAGAAAAGCATTAGGAGATCATGGGTTAATGTTAGCGAGATTTGAGGAAAGTGGTTTAGATGGTTTCTTAGTCGCGAACCCTAGAGTGAGGTTGTTACACATACTCATGCACGTACGGGATATGGTTTTGGGTGTACATGTTATATGTATGTGGATAGATGTGGATGCGTGGGTTTATATATTTACCTTTATGTATACACGGATGATTGAGGATAGTATATGGTACTTGGAGATGAGTCGATGTGATTGGGCATGATGCCGTGAGATCAGTGATGTGATTTTGTTCGTATTTTGAGATACAATAGGAGATTATAGCGGATCTTTAGGCGATGTGTTTCAGACACACGCACATATATTTATTGATGGTATCAGTTGTACTAGACTTAGATCTGTATCCCAGCTCATGACATATGACGATAAGGATACCAGATGAGTAATGAGATAAATATGATATTTGGCCCGTACCCAGATTTGGGATGTCGTACGATAGATTTATCGTACGAGATATAATTATGATGATAGATCCGCACTCTTGACTCGAGGATGTCATATATATATATATATATATATTGTATCGTACGTGATACTATTGAGTACTAGATATATATATATATATATATATATAGATCGACTCAGACTTAGGTGGATTCCCTTACCCTTTTGACTGGGCTCGAGTCATACTCTTTTTCAAAGTGGAGAATCGTGAGTATTTTAAATACCAAACTATATGACTCGTATTTTGGATAGGTATATTTTTCAGTGTTGATGTTACTACATCACTTTCTGTATATTCATAATGTTTCATCGCATTGCATGCTTGTACATATGTTATCTGTAATTATCATGAAACCTTGCTGTCAGGACACCAACACCATTACCGATGATGTGTATGTTCCACGTACACCTGCTTGCCGGCTCACACACGTCATCATCGGTAATTGCAATATCACGTACACTTTAGAAAATACTATTCATTGACATAGCTTGCTAGTTGATAGTCGCGATATGTTATAGCTTTCATATGCTAGTTTAACTATTGCATTAATTGCAAGATATCAGATGCATTCATATATTCATTGGTCATGCAGTATTATAGAGATTTATGGCGATATTCACTGTTTACTTACTCTTGATTTTGGATTTCGGATTTTCATAAGATTTCGGGATTTGGGGGAAAACCGCAAGAATATATATAAACTTCTCTCTCTCTCTCTCTCTCTTTTAAAATGCAAGTTGCTGTTTTCTCGTGATGTATGAGTCGTCCACCATGAGTTTTCATGATAGCTGTTGGATTTCGAAACCCGTTTCGAGGAGTAGTATGAACCGTCTCGGGTACATGGTGGGCCCGGTACGGTACCCCGGGGCGAGAGTGATTTCATGGAGGATGATGAGCCTGGCAAGGGAAGACTACCTTCCGGTGATTGTCTAGCGCGGCGGATATCCAGAGGATACCGTCCGTGGTTGTGTGATTTGATGATATGGGCCGATCCGTACTGACGGAGCCCTAGATATTGAGATATTAAGATATTAGGATTTGAGATATTGAGATTTGAGATATTGAGAAACTGAGATATTGAGATAGTGAGATTTATGTTTTGTGTCGATACTTGACACTGATTTCTCTGTTGATTTCATGATGTATTCTGTTTTCATTCATAATGTGTTCATACATCATATATCTGATACGTTGCTATCTGAGGCACTAACACGAGCACGTAGTATTGCACTTATATGTAGATGGATCAGGATTTTATTTGCGGATATTACTTGATATGACCTAGGTTGCGTCATGCATGCGATTTCTACTCGTTGATATCTTCTACTCACGAGTTTGCAACTCACCCCCATTGTGCCAATTTTTTCCTACGGGTTACAGGTTTTCCTTGGCAGCTTGTTGGCACATCATTCCATTCAGGATGATTTTCTTGGTAAGTTGGTTCATTGTATCGGGACCGCCGTTGTACTGTTATTTAATTCAGTTGTATCTAGTAAACTGCATCAACCAGACTTGTATATCATTTTCAGACTTAGAAAACCAGTTGTTGTTATTTCGACCTTAGAGTCGCGCGTTGTATTATTATGGTTTTCATGTTGATTTTGAGTTTCTTTTGAGTTTTGATCCTCGCCCTTCGGCGTTGTATATTATATTGCTTGCGTGGTTGTGACCGTCGATTGACGAAGAGCTAGCTCCCGCTTGGGGATGCCTTTTTTCCTTTCGTATACTATTCATGTTATACCCCGTTTGGGGCCAGTATTCACAAAGGAAACTCTGCCCAAATTTTCAGAAAAGACTTGATGTTTTAAAAATGCATACCTCAGCTTATGTTGTTAAACTTCTTACTTTAAAATTGGTTTTTCCTTCACTCTACTTCATTACTTGGTTTTGATTTCTGGGTTTTGGTTTACTTAGATTACGTACGCCTCGAGACGTTTCGTAATTTAAGTGCCAGTCAGGCTCGGCACTTTCGGGACGTGATAAAGTTGGTATCAGAGTGTTAGGTTTTACCTTCTGAGTGTAGGATGACCTTTGGTTGATGGAGTAGGTGACTAAAGTATAGTGACGTACCATGTGTATGTTCCGCGGCATACTTACGATACGATACTCCGCTTAAGAAGCTTTAGGATGTACATTTCCTTGCACAGTATTATATTCCTTCCTATGATCTAGCCTCATCGGTACGAGTTTATGGTTTTGTTATCACAGTTGCACGGGCAGAGAGAGCTACGGCTAGAGTTGCGTCAGCACGAGCTCGTCACGGACGAGGACTGACCAGGGCGTGATTCCAGGGACATACGATTGCATAGAGAGGCATCATTTTTGTTAGTGTTTATGCCCTAGAGGCCATTATTGTATCATACTAGCTTGTATATTACTTAATAGAAGCTTGGGATATTCACAGTTGTATTGACAGTCTTGCTAAAAATGGTAGTATGCTACTTGGTTTGAGCCTACTTTAATATGTGCATATGTATCTTGTAACGTATCGCTTATACATATTAGTAGAGCCCTTAGGATCTTTGCTTGATTACCAGCGTTGTGATGGCAGTCACACTAGTGGGGGCTGGGTAGTCTATAAGCAACATCCTATTCAGGTCCCTAGTCATAGGATTATCGAGACAGGGCATCGATACTCCGGAGTAGACTAGTGTGTACGCTTCTCATCCCAGTTGGGGAGATGGTCTGTCCCACAACCATCAGTACGTCGTACTGGAGATAGTATACAGGTGCTCGTTAGGTTACGGGTACACCGGACAGGACTCGCCGGGAACTGCAGGTTGGATTTATACCCATCGTCAGATAGCAGTTCCCAGGTGACATGAGTACAGCTTAGTCCGTCGACTTGATACTACTACTTCGCCTCGGGTGTGTTCCCATTGTACTTAGATTACTACCCTACCACGGCTCAAAGGAGGCGTGCAAACAAGTAGTAGTTGGGTGCAGTCCCGAAGCACTTGGAGGTAGTGGCGGTTAGACAGGATCCGTCTCTCCCGGTATTGGGGGTTGATATCGCCCTGTGTATGGAGAGCCATTATGCAAAGTCCCTGGCCAGGGCAAGCGAGATTTACTGGTGGCTTCCAGTAGTTTCTCAAGGTGTAATGGGCTGCACTCCGACACGACTTATACCGCTATTAGGGGTCTGACGTTTACTGCCCCCCTAAGCCCGATATGCGATAGTCCTAGACGAACAGACCGGACTGTACGGAGATTGTCATATCAGTTTCAGTAGGAGTTCGGATGGGTTTCTTCATCGGCCTTCTTATCGACATCTACCTGAGGACCATTACGTACAGCTAGTGCCGCTTGCGGTCTGTAGTTAAACCCACTACCAGCGTAGTGTCGAGACTTTAGAGTCCCACACAGAGAGTTTCCCTGCTTCGGGAGAAACGATATAGAGGTCGTATGGTTTTACGACAGGGTTTGGACGGATACGTGTTTTTACGCACGTACGATGTTCGGACAGTTTTTACTAGCGGGCTTTGGTTTAAGCCAGATTCTAGTATCGGATTATTGGATTTATACAGTCTAAAGTTTTTCCGTATTTTCACGGATAGGAGGGGCGTTCTCGTAAGTTGTCGAGAAGCTTCTAGAAGGATGATGACTTGGAGGCTAAGGTGGCATTTGAATTTATTGGATTAATGAGTCATGAGAGTGAATCATCCATGGAGTTAATGTTGCATTAATGTTTTAAATGACTCATGATATGAATCACTCAATGAATTAATGAAGCATGACGATACATATTTATTTGTTATTCATTTTAATAAAATCATATGCTTCATATATTCAAAAGATATATCATTATTCCAAAAGAATGCTCATTCTCACATTCTCTCTCCTCAAGCTCTCTCTTCAAAACCTAACCCTAACCTCTCATGTGTTGAGATCAAGGGTTAGAAAGACTTGTTAATCCCTAATCCTACTCTATATACCCTAGGTTGCTTAGATTAGCACTTTGAGTAACCTAGTTACCTCAAGTTAGAGGTCAAGCTTGGAGTAGTAGCTCTCGGGTGGATCGTCTTAGACTCGAGTAGGCCGTTGAGGTGCCGACGTTCCATAGAGCCTACGAGGAGTGGAGGACAGCGTTGAAGACCCGAAGGACATGTAACGTGAGGTATAACGTCGAATCCGAGTAGTTAAACCTTTCGTAGTTTGCTAGTAATGGTTTAGACACGATCCGTGTGCTCAAGTCCATGTTACGAAGTTTTGATAATTGTTTTTCATATATTCTGCCTCCCAGCAAACTCGTGGGCTGCGTGACATGGACTTACAGTGGTATCAGAGCCTACTAAAACTTTACTAGCTTGTTAGCAACTAATTAGAACTTCGATAGTCGGAAAAACGCGAAAACATAACCTCGGACCCCTCAAGTTTCTGTCAATTTTAAACGTGTCAAAAAAATTATTTGATAGGCCTGAAAATTAACAGCAGGGGATTATAAGAATTCTGGGAAAATAGGAGAAGGTAACTCGGTGATTAGGCTGCGGAACCGCGCTAGATGAGTGATATCGGCCGCGGATCCGCCGCCGAGTCAACTCCGAGTTGACTCGGATTTGCACAGTAATTTTCATTTTATGGTGTTTTGTTTTCCAGTATATTCTGTTTCTGCCCAGGTTACTTCTGCGCTGGCTTGTATTTGGGGTAGACACGGAAAAAGGTTGTCGATCGATATTCTAAGTTATTTGCTAATCGGGTTTTTATCTGTAATGTTTAATGTTTTCGTAAACCTCCCCTAACTACTAGTTTGTCGGTTGGCAGGGGGTTGCCCATTTCTGTAATGTTTTTACTGTTTGTGTATATGAACTTGATTGGATCGTTGTGATGATTAGCCGGGGTTTGAGATGTTTTTTATATTCATTCATTCGATGTAAATTGTAATATGATGTAATATTCTTTTCCGGGGCACATCCGGGCTGAGGTTGTAGCCACCGTTGTATTATTTCATTTACTATTTTTTGCTCCTAAGACAAGGTAGGGTGCACAAACTACCGGGTACTTTGAAGTGTTTAGTGGCCTACTCACGTTGTTGAGGGAGACCGCTTCACTTCGGGTACTTGGCGGGTAGTTTGCCGTACCCGTAGGGGTCTAGGGTGGGGTAATGGCTATTCATCACAACTATGTAATCCTTCTTTCCTTGCAGGCACAAAGGAAACGCGGTTTGCTTGTATATCCAATAATGTTCATCAATGATCTGGAATACCTATTATTGCGTCTGACGAATGTACAATATCTATATATGATAGCTATTAGACGTCACTTATGTTTTGCACCCGCGCTAGCCTAGCCCCTGCTCTGTCGTTAGTTAAGTAACCTAACGGGTGAATGACGGGGCCCAGTGGCGAATGCTGATGGCATAAGAGGACGTGGTATTTTTGTTGTTTTCTGCAATGATAGGATAAATGATGGGACGCATTATATTAATGCAAAGAAAAAAAACCAAAGTTGAATCGTTGGAACAAATTTTAAAGAAACCACTCGGTTATTTTAAAAGAGCAGAATTTTTTAATTGCGGAGCTTTAACCACTCCTTTTAAGAAGCTATCAGGTTCCTTCGATTATATCAAGTTCACTTCGTTCACGGTTTCGCCAAAACCAGTCGTAGCCCTCCGTCATTTCTTATGGATGGTCAGTAGTATTCAAGCTATGTTTGTTGGCCTTCGTCAAGGCATAGTGTTTGCTAGCTCCTGGGGTATTCATTTGTTGCATAGATAGATGAGCTGGTTTGGGACAGTCGTATTACCTTATTGGCTTTCGTCAAGGGTATGTACGGGTGGGTTCAAATTGAAAAGATAATGATGGGCACAACTTGACATGTGACTTATGATTTGTTGGCCTTCGTCAAGGTCATAAGAACATAGGGCAAAAATCCACATCGGGAGTTTCTAAAGAAACCGAAACTTGCTAGTGTTGCATACCATTTGGAGTTTGATGAATGTTGGTAGGATTCCTTCAACATTATCACACGATGATATTTGGATCCCGATCCTACTGTGAGTATATGCTACTTATCAGGAGATTGGTCACTTAACGATCAAAGCTATAAACCAAGTAGGTGTCGAGAAAGGTGTCAGCGGGGCTACGCCCCCAGAGAAAAGAGGCTATTTAATTAAGGAACTTCGCGAAAGCGTTGGAAAACCTCCCTCGAAGTATCGACACCGGCCTGGCCGAACGGTTAAGCAAGTATTGTACGGTAAGATTAGTCCTGGCTAATTCTTCTTTTATGGTTTGAGGAAGGATTCGAGAAACAGTGGGAGCCATCTAGTTTAGATAAACTAAAAACCAATCTAAACTTGCAAGAGCATCATGCTAAAGTGTTTTCTTCTCTCTCTCTCATTGCAGCGACCTTGTGACCATGACTAGGTTACATCTAGATAAAAATTTGACTGAATCTGACTTATATGACCGGCAAAGGTCTGTCCAGATGTCCATTGCCTATGACAAGCTGGACCACCCTATTACTACTCAAGATCCCGCCGTCCCAGGTCCAGTTTCCACCGTCACGGATATGGATATCCGTCAAACAAGGGAAAAGGATAATGCGAAAGCCAAGTGCCTCGTGTTGGCTTCAGTTGATGGTATATACCAGAAGCAGCACGAGAAGATGGAGTTAGTTTCCATCTTTCTCCATAACAAAGATTTATATGAAGAGCAATCTTATATCGCAAGATATGAGACCTCGTGTAACGTTTTGAAAATCGTTTCGGTGAAATTTCGGAAAATTAGCAAAATAAGGGGGTTTTCTGTAATAAATCAAAATATAAATATCTTTATTTTAAAATTAAATATACATATTTTAGCTATGTAATTGCTAGTATTTGGTGTTTATTGAGCCACTGGTGAAATTTCAAATTTTCTGAAAAATTTTCCTAAAATTATTATTTTAATATTATTTTAAGCCGTCACTAATACATTTAATTAGGGAAAATTACAAATTGGAATTCATTGATACAAATTTTATAATTTATGACACACTAAACTGATATGTAAAATATTGTTTCTGAAACGAAATGGTTTGCCAAAACGGTTTGGAAAATATCGAAGAAAAAAAGGCTTAAATAGTGAAATTAGTGTAAATAGATGTTGCGGTATATCATTTATCATTTTTCCCTGACCCACACTCACCCACACCCTCTCTCCTCTCCCCAAATCAGCAGCCCAAGTTTCCCCCTCCTCATTTCCCAACTTGTTTTGCCCAAAAGAAATGAAAAGAAAAAGGAAATGAAAGAATAAAAGAATATATAAGTATGGGCTTTGACCTTGGGTTGACTTGATATCATTTTCCCCACTTGACTCTCTCTCCTCTCTCCCACAACTCCTGGCCGAGCTCCCCTCCTCCAACAACAGCAGCCCACTCTTTTTCCTCACCTCATTTCACACCCAAATCAAATCAAAAATGCTTCAAAATCAACACAAAAATCCCACAAAATAAAAATCCAACTCCTACCTATTTTTCCTTAGCCTCTCAAGCATGGATTTTGGTGAAAAGTTTTCAAATTGGAGGTCAAGATTTCCATGCTAGATCACAAATCTTGTGAGGTATAAATCTTGACCTTTTGTTAAATTGTTATTTGAATACTTTAAATCAAGCATAATTAGTTAATAGTTTGGGTTTAATTGAATGTTTTGAAAAATATAGTAAGGGTTTGTGATTTCAATTAGGGTTTTTATTATATCATTAGGGATGCAAGATTTAGTTTAACATCTTAATGTATGTAAAACCTAGTTTGGTTGATTAAATTGCACTTGTTATTTGTAATTTGTCCAAATTGCTTAAATTGCAAACTAGGTTTTTGTAAACTATGAATTTGATTAAGAGAAAAATGTGATTAGGTTTTTCATGACTTTATTAACATTTTAAATTGTAGTTCAATGCTTTAGGTCATGCAAATCCAAGCTAGATTATTGTTTGTGCATTTTTGCTATAAAATTGTTAAAATTGGTTATGTATGCAAACTAGATTTTTAAGATTGATATTAAGAGTTAAGTTTAAAATCTAATTATCATTGGTATGACTTAATTAAGATGTTTAGTGAGCTTTATGGCCGCTAGATTTGTTTAAACGTCGAGTTTTGTACTAAAACGGTAAATTTTTGCTTGCTAGATTTTCGGAAAAATGGCTTTTAAAGTGAGTTTGGGGTTTTTGTAAGTTTTAACCCATTTTATATTATAATTAGTGTTCGTGAATGTGCAAATGAGTGTGATTGGGATTTTCTCGATGGTTTGACGTTTGTACATCGACATCGAGGGTTGGTTTGGCTATTCGTGCATGTGTAAGCGATAGGTTTTGACCTATGCGTGATACGCGTGCCGATTTGATTTTCGTATGCCGTTTCGATTTAAAATTTGGATTTTAATGCGATACGGTGCGTTATGACATGTAGGTACCCCATGTGGACTTCGAGACGACAAGCAAGCACGTGGCGACGTCGGCACCGACGAGCGAGGATCAGGTGAGTAGATTTATATCTATCGGGAGAAGTCGGGTGGATGGCGTATAGCACCCCCGCAGTCCGTAGTATAGTTCATATATATGTTTATATAGGTGTTTTATGATACGAGAATGTTTATTCATGTTATGATTATGTGTTCATGGATTAGCTTTGGGTTAGTTGCCAAACCCTAGAGTAGTTTTTATACCCGCATACGCACACACAGACTTGCAAACATTACTTTCTTGTGCGTAGATGGGGATGTGTATATATGTATATACGCATGGGTATGAGACTATGCATATATACATTCATATACACATGCATGGATGATGAGGATAGTACTTGGGATTTGAGATGAGTCGATGAGATTTGATTTGAGGCCGTGAGATTGGTGATATGGTAGGGTTCGTATTTGAGATACGACATGACGTTGTAGCGGGTCCTTGACGTAGTGTTTCACACACGTGCATGCTTACTTAGGCGGTATCAGTATTGTACTAGACGTAGATCAGTACCCCGATTATGATATTTGATAAAGAGGATACCAGATGAATAGTATGATGAATGTGATATTGACCCGTACCCAGATTTGGGATGCCGTACGACGGATTTATGTACGAGCTATATATTGATGTTTGATCCGCACTCTTGACTTGGAAATGTCTGATTATAGATATGGTATCGGATGTGATATTATTGAGGCAGGATCACCGACTAACATATACATGTAGGTATATGTATCGACTCAGAGGTTAGGCGGTTTCCTTACCTTCAGTAGCCAGTTAGCGTAGCCCTTTAGTTTAGTGTAGTCGTTAGACTAGATTTATATTAAATATAGATTTGTTATCTTGTGTCTAGTATTTAGCTCCCGCTCATTATTGTTGTTCGCTCCGTATCGCATGCTTATATTATGATTCATATCCTATTATTAATATCATGTTGTTAGGACACCAGCACCATTACCGATGACGCGTATGTACCACGTACACTTACTTGCTGGCTCACACACATCTTCATCGGTAATTGCCATATCATGAACACTTTAGAAAATACTATTTCATTTGACATAGGTTGTTAGCTAATAGTTTAGACATGATATTAGTGTACTTGCCTTATATGCTAGTTTAGACATTGTAGTTATTGCCTGCTAATTCATGCATGTTATTATTCACTGTTGTGTCGCATTCATGGATTCTCATGCCTATATTTACTGTTTACATGCTATTGATGACTTGGATTCAGATTTCATGAGATTTCTTGGATTTGGAGGAAAACCGCAAAAACATAAATAAACATTTTCTCTCTTTTAAAATAAAATGTGCAGTTTTCCCATGATGTATGAGTCGTCCACCATGAGTTTGCCGATGGATTTCGAGACCCGATTCGAGGAGTGGCGGAACCGTTTCGGGTACATGGTGGGCCCGGTGCGGTACCCCGGGGCAAGAGGATCGTGTTGTTGACGTTGAGCCTGGCAGGGGAGCACTACTGACCGGTGATTTTACCCGACGCGTCGGATATCTGGAGGATACCGTCGGGGTCTTGAGATGGATGGTAGGGGCCGGTCTGGACTGACGGTTCCCTAGATATTGTGATTGAGATTTTGAGACTTGAGGTACAGAGATTGTGACATAGAGATATCAAGGTATTTGGACACTTGTTTTGTGTCGATGCTGGGCACAGTTTTATACTGATTTCATTTATGGTACCTCATTTTTAAAATACAAAAATCTCACTGATTTATGAAAGAAGTTTTATTCAGTACATGTATTCTGTTTCATGCATTCATACATCATCCATATGATATATCGCTATCTGAGGCACTGACACGGGCACATGGGATTACACTCGGGTTAGATATTTACCCTAATCATTGTTAGGCTGCATGTTATATATATTTGAGGATATATTATGATCGTTGACCTAGGATTGCGTTGTTCATGCGGTTTCTGTTCGTAGATATTTTTCTACTCACGAGTTGGCAACTCACCCCCGTTGTGCTACAGTTCCTTGCAGGTTTTGCCGTACAGGTTTCATTACGGCTTTGCTGGCACTGCTTCTTTCGGGTGACTTGCTAGTAGGTGGGTTTATTTGTATCCTACCCATCATTATACATTGTATATTATTATTCAGTTGTATCTAGAAGTTCCATCAACTAAACATGTATTTATTTCAGAGATAGAGACCAGTGATGTTTATTCTTTCGACCATAGAGTCGCGCGTTGTATTTCTGTGGATTTCTTGTTGTTTTAAGTTTCCTTTTGAGTTTTGATCCTCGCCCCTGACGTTGTATATTATATTGTTTGTGTGGTTGTGACCGTCGATTGACGAAGAGCTTGCTCCCACTTAGGGATGCCTTTTTTTGATTTCGTATACTATTCATGTTGTATCCCGTTTGGGGGCCAGTATTTACAAAGGAGACTCTGCCGAAATTTTCAGGAAATATTTGATGTTTTTAAAAACGCATAATTCGGCTTATGCTATTAAAACTACTTGATTTAAATTGGTTTTCCTTCACTCTACTACTTTTCTTGGTTTGGATTTCGGGGTTTTCGGCTTACTTAGATTACGTACGCCTCGAGACATTTCGTAGTCTAAGTGCCGGTCATGTTCCGTACTTTCGGGCCGTGACACCTCGAACGAATTAATTCAAGCGAGGTTGGCTGTCGGGTCATCTGTATGGGACAACGTCCTTACGATGACTAGCTATATTGATGAGCTCAAGGACCTGGAGACCACGTTGGGAAACAGGTCATATGATGACTTATTTCCACAGTCCCTACCCTCTACTTACACCCTAAAAGAAGCCAGGGAGACACAAGCTCTGCTTAATGGGGGACCTTCTTCTTCTACATCCAGGGCGAAAACAAAGGGTGAAAAGAAGAAGACCTCTACAAAGCCCATATACGGTGTCAGTAAAGTAGGAGGAAAGGGAAGAGCAAAAGTTTCGGGACTTGATGTAGGTAAGGAGGGATGTTCCTATTGTTATGGGAACGGGCATTGGCAGAAGGATTGTAGGGCTTTGGAAGCCAGTAGCCAGGATACGAAGCATGTTGTGGCTTCGGCCTCAAGTGTGTTTGTAATTGAGAATTGTTTGTCAATTAACTCTACATCTTGGGTACTAGATACCGGAGCAGGATCTCATATCTGTAATTCATTACATGCTTTGAGAAACCGTAGAGTTATAAGGGTGGGTGATTTGTTTCTCAGAGTTGCAAACGGAATGAGCGTGGATGCTGAATCCGTGGGAGAATATCGCCTAGGTTTGACAAGTGGGCAGATATTGATTCTACGTAACTGTTTGTATGTATCTAGTTTGACTTGTAATATCATATCAGTGTCCTCACTTTCAAGAGATGGATATGATTTTACATTCGTAAGCGATGCAGTTCACATCCACCTAAATCAAGTTCTGATTGGGTCCGGTACATTAGATGAGGGTATATACGTATTGAGTCAAGCTCAGGTTTTCAATTTCCAGAACACACTTAAAAGAAAGTCTCCAGAAATAAATCAGGATTTATTATGGCATTGTAGACTAGGTCACATCAATGAAACACGATTAACTAAGTTACATAGAGAAGGATATTTGAATCCGTTCGAATATCAATCTTATGCTACTTGTGAATCTTGTCTCATGGGAAAGATGACAAAGACTCCGTTTACTCGACACGGAGTAAGAGCGAGCGAGCTCTTGGGATTCGTACACAGTGACGTGTGCGGTCCAATGTCTACACATGCGCGAGGTGGTTATTCCTACTTCATTACTTTCACGGATGATTTCTCTAGGTATGGACATATCTTCTTGATGAAGCATAAATCCGAGGCCTTTGAGAAATTCCAGGAATACAAGAATGAAGTGGAAAACCAAACAGGCAAAAGTATCAAGACACTGAGATCTGATCGAAGTGGTGAATACTTAAGTGCCGAGTTCCTGGGTTACTTAAAAGAGAATGGAATTCTTTCTCAGCTTACTCCTCCATACACACCACAACACAATGGTGTATCGGAAAGGAGGAATCCAACCCTATTGGATATGGTTCGTTCCATGATGAGTAAGGCTGAGTTACCACGATCTTTCTGGGGTTATGCACTAGAATCAGCTGCATATCTTTTGAACAAGGTTCCAACCAAGACTGTGCCTACCACACCATATCAGATGTAGAGTGGGAAGAAACCCTATCTTCAGTACCTGAAGACATGGGGATGTCCAGCTTTTGTAGGAAAGCAGCATCCGGACAAGCTCGAGGCACGCTCAGTACAGTGTAAGTTTGTGGGATATCCAAAGAACTCTAAGGGATAACCAGAGGAACAAAAGGTTTTTGTTTCTCGTCATGCCCACTTCTTAGAAGCTGAATTTTTAGAAAATCAGAAGAGTGGGAGCGCAATAGAACTGGAAGAAATTCCAGAACCACAAGCCGTTACTGAAAGTATGGTAGAACCAGAGGTTTCAGAAGAAAGGGACATACTAGCGCCTATCCGTAGAAGTAGTAGGCAGTCTCACCCGCCCGAGAGATACTACGGTTTTCTCATAGACGGGAATCGAGAAGATTGCATCATTGACAATGATGACCCTACTAGCTTCCAGCAAGCCATTCAGAGCGGCGACTCGGTAAAATTGCTGGATGCAATGCGGACCGAAATGGAGTCCATGTACACTAACAAAGTATGGACTTTGGACATTGCTCCAGATGGGTAGGATGCAAATGGATCTTCAGAAAGAAGATTGGTGTAGATGGACAGGTTGAAACCTATAAGGCTAGACTTGTTGCAAAGGGTTTTCGTCAAAGACCTGGTTTGGACTATGACGAAACTTTTTCTCCAGTGGCTATGCTCAAATCCATTCGGGTCCTTCTTGCCATTGCTGCCTTCCACGATTATGAGATCTGGCAGATGGACGTAAAGACGACCTTTCTAAATGGTAATTTGGAAGAGTGCGTCTATATGGATCAGCCAGAGGGATTCATTCAGAGTGGGAGCAGCGGTAAAGTGTGCAAGTTGCTTAAGTCCATTTATGGACTAAAGCAGGCATCGCGGAGTTGGAACATCTGTTTTGATGATGCTGTCAAAAAATTCGACTTTATCAAAAGTCCAAATGAACCATGTATATACAGTGAGATTGTAGGGAAAGCTGTTGTATTCCTCATCTTGTACGTGGATGACATTCTCCTAATAGGAAATGATATTCCTATGCTACAGTCAGTCAAAAGATTCTTGTCACAGAAGTTCTCCATGAAGGACCTGGGTGATGCCACCTACATTCTGGGGATCCAGATCTATCGTGATAGATCAAAGAGGATGTTGGGACTTTCGCAGTCCAGGTACATAGACACCATATTGAAAAGATTCAGTATGGATGATTCTAAGTGCGGTAACCTACCGGCTTGTCACGGAATCACCCTCTCCAAAGAGATGTCTCCCAAGACTGATTTGGAAAGGGATCGCATGTCGCGCTTCTGCGGTAGGCTCTATAATGTATGCGATGTTATGTACCAGACCAGATGTAGCATACGCATTGAGCGTTGTAAGCCGGTATCAGGCAAACCAGGGGATAAGCACTGGATAGCAGTAATGAGCATTCTCAAGTACCTGAGGAGGACTAAGGAGATGTTCTTGGTGTATGGCGGAAATGACCTCCAGATCGAGGCCTTTGCCGACTCCAGCTTCCTGAGTGACAAGGATGACTCCAAGTCCATGTCGGGTTATGTCTTTACCCTCAATGGAGGGACGGTCTGTTGGAAGAGTTCCAAGCAGGAGACCGTTGCTGACACAACGATGGAAGCGGAGTACATAGCTGGTTGCGATACCGCAAAAGAAGCTGTCTGGATGAAGAAGTTCCTCACAGAACATCAGGTGGTTCCTACCAGTGTTGGTCCAATACCTCTGTATTGCGACAACAACGGCGCTATAGCTTTAGCGAAGGAACCCAGGTCCCATCAGAAGTCCAGACACATCTTAAGTCGGTATCACCTGATCAGGGAGATCGTAGATCGCCGGGAGATCAAGGTAAAGAGAGTTGATACGGAGAATAACATTGATGATCCATTCATAAAGGCCATTCCTCAGACACAGTTCGAGAGGCAATTCGAGATCATAGGTCTACGATATGCCAGTACATGGCCCTAGTGCAAGTGGGAGATTGTTAGTGTTTATGCCGTAGAGGCCATTATTGTATCATACTAGCTTGTATATTACTTAATGGAAGCTTGGGATATTCACAGTTGTATTGACAGTCTTGCTAAAAATGGTAGTATGCTACTTGGTTTGAGTCTACTTTAATATGTGCATATGTTTCTTGCAATGTATCGCTTATACATATTAGTAGAGCCCTTAGGATCTTTGCTTGATTACCAGCATTGTGATAGTATTCACACTAGTGGGGGCTGGGTAGTCTATAAGCAACATTCAATACAGGTCCCTAGTCATAGGATTATCGAGACTGGGCATCGATACTCCGAAGTAGACTAGTGTGTACGCTTCTCGTCCCAGTTGGGGAGATGGTCTATCCCACAACCATCAGTACATCGTACTGGAGATAGTATACAAGTGCTCGTTAGGTTACGGGTACACCGGACAAGACTCGCCGGGAACTGCAGGTTGGATTTATACCCATCGTCAGATAGCAGTTCCCAGGTGACATGAGTACAGCTTAGTCCGTTGACTTGATACTGCTACTTCGCCTCGGGTGTGTTCCCACTATACTTAGATTACTACCCTACCACGGCTCAAAGGAGTCATGCAAACAGATAGTAGTTAGGTGCAGTCCCGAAGCACTTGGAGGCAGTGACGGTCAGACAGGATTCGTCTCTCCCGGTATTGGTGGTTGATATCGCGCTGCGTATGGAGAGCCATTACGCAAAGTCCCTGGCCAGGGCAAGCGAGATTTACTGGTGGCTTCCAGTAGTTTCTCAAGGTGTAATGGGCTGCACTCCGACATGACTTATACCGCTATTAGGGGTCTGACGTTTACCGCCCCCTTGGCCCAATATGCGATAGTCCTAGTGTTAGTTGTATGTATGCCCTAGAGGCCAGTATTGTACAGATGATGTATATTATATTGGATGCTTGGACATATATAGAGAGGACTTTCTTGCTCGATATGATTGTATGCTATCTGGTTGCTCTTTATCGTAACATGTATACTTGTCTCTTGATGCTGTCTTATAGTTACATGTTTATAAAGCCCTTAGGATGTGTACTCGACTACCTGGACTATGATGCAGATCATACTAGTGGGGATAGAGTAGTCCATAAGTACATCCTTTAATGTTCCTAGTCGTAGGTGTATCGAGACAGGGCATCGATATACCAGAGTAGACTAGCGTATACGCTTCTCGACCCATGAGATGGGCGATGGATGATCCCATATCCATTGGTGTTTGACATCAGAGATGGTATACGGGTGCTCAGTGGAGACTGGGTACACTGGACGGACTCGCCGAGAACTCCCATATGGTATTATACCTCACGTCAGATGGCAGTTCTCTTGTGACACTTGTGCATGTTAGTCTGTAGACCCGAGATCGTCATAGAGTCTTGTGTGATTACCTCTATGCTTTGATTTCCACCTTACCACGTCCAAGAGGGCGTGCAAAATAGTGGTTTTTGGGTACAGTCCCGAGTCACATGGAGGCAATGAGCGATAGGAGGGGTTTCGTCTCTTCCGGTATTGGGGGTTGATGTTGCACTGTGCTCGATTGGCCATAACAGGGAAGTCCCTGTCCAGGGCTGATTTAGAGATTTACTGGTAAGTGTTACCAGTAGTTTCTCGACCCGTTATGAGCCTCACATCGGCATGACTTATCGGTTATTGGGGTCTGACGTTTACCACCCCTACACTTGATATGCGACATATCAGACGGGGAGACCGGACTGTAGGGGAAGTATTACCGGCAGGCTTTTACAGGTGTTGGAGTGGTCTTGCTTGCTGATCTTCTGATCGCTCAATACTCGGGTAGCCGTTACGTCCAGCTAGTACCGCTGACGGCTTGTGGGTACTTGATGTGATCATCACCTACTGCCGGCGTATTGACGAGTCTTCAGAGTCCTACATAGAGGTTTTACTGGCTCAGGCAAAATGAAATAGGAGAACGTATGTGATATGTGAGGGACCGAGAATAATGCATGTATGTGATACCGTATTCTATTCTCGCGACGTTTTGTATCGGTCGGTTATATGTGATATAGCCGGTTATCGAATCAAGTGTTGATTCGATAAGTCGATACATTGGATGTTAGTTGGTTATATGAGATATAACCGGATTATTAAGTCAAGTGTTGATTTAATAATTTAGTGTATAATTGTATATTTGATATACTAATTTACATTAACTAACATTTGTTCACTTAAGGATTTTTCTCACATGAGCACAACTTTAATATATATGTGATATATATATTAAAATGTGTTTTCATGTTGTATCATGGTTGTTGATACATCATACATGGGTGTGCAAGACATACACCATTCTATTTTAAATGGTGGTTTATAATTATTTAAAGTAATTACAAATTAGTGGAGCTTTTGTCACAAGCATGAAGCTTGTAGAAGCTTGTGGATGCTTTGACAAAGTCCACTAACTTTGTTTTACTTTAGATTTTTAGTAACCTAACCATTTTGGATTAGCCATGGTCATGTCTCTACATGAGTTAGTATATGATACTCACTCACCCATGGTTAGCTCTCTTGACTTGATCATTATCCTCATCTTTTCTTTTGTTCATATTCTTCTTCTTTGAGCGAAAGAAAAGCTTGCTAGGGTTTTCAAAAGAGAGTGAAAGATTGTGAGAAAACAAATTCTAAAGAGAACCCACTTCCTATTTCTCCACCCTCTACTAGACTAGCACTTTAGTTTAGGGTGTTTGCTTCACTAATTCTCTAGTTAGTGAAGTAGTAGCTTGAGTTGGTATTCCCTCGACGTAGATCATCTTCGGCCTCGAAGACTTCAAGCAAGGACGCTTCTTTCGCCTCGTGAAGCCATGTAAGAGCCCGGGAGAACCATGATCGCGGCGAAGGGACTATAACAAGGAGCTTTAGAAGTGAAGGACCGATCTACAAAGGTTGTATTTCGTATTCACTTAGTCATAAATGTTATTTACTTGCATGTGAAACCCTAATTGTCTAGCAAAGATCTCGTTTAGGGTTATTCGGCACGGCTAAAATTTTAATCGGACATGGTTGATACCTTGTAGAACCTTGTTAGAGTGCCTAGTAACCCTACAGTGGTATCAGAGCCTAGCTAGAGCATTAGGTGACGTGTATACGAAGTTAAAACTTCGAACAAACCCCGAAACGTCAAAACGAACCCCTCTCTGGACAATTTTTAAAAACTGTGATTTTTCTGAATTAAAAATACCTAAAAATTTTAGCAGGGATTTTTAAGCAAAACTATGAAAAACGATGACGTAAGGCGTGCGGACCGCCACGGAACAGCGGCCATACCCTGCTTGGGCCGCGGATCCATGGCCGTACAGTGGAGTTTGACTTTTTGTTTTGCACAGTTATGACCCTATCTGTTAATGCTTATTTCTGGGTATTTTTAATCTGACTCAAGTGTTCAGTGTTCTGGGGTTTATTTTGTAATCGTAGATTCGATTGGAAAATTTAATTTCGTTATGTTTTCCGGATAATTTAGAAAGTATTAAAATGTTCGAACGGATATCATTAACTCATTTTTTCCCGACACGAAAAACTTTCAAGTGTTAAATTTTTCTTGGGTTTAAATCTTTCGGAAAAACGTGCAAGTAAACCGATGGACCCTATAGAAGAACACAAACCTTAACTTGATTATGTGACCATCTGAACCGCCTCTAAACCTTAAGGTTTGGGGCAGTACGGCGTGCATCATGTGAGCCGTTGGCTTGACCCTTCTACGGCTGGACCATTGGTACTGTGACGTATTCTGGAATTTTTGAACTCCGCTCAAGTGTTGAGCTATTTAGGAAATCTTGGGTATTTGATTATCCGATCGGAATGTTTAATACTGTCTATTCATTTGGAATGTGATACAATATGTGGAATTCATATAGTTAGGCATGAAATGCGAAATATGTGATATTTCGGATTTATGATGTCTAAAGAGATTATGGATTCCGAATATTGTAGTTTTACATTTTCTTTTCTGCGACCGTAAGTGTAATATGTGATATTGCCGGTTTCGTTGCTACATGTCAATGACAATTGGGATGTGCATATTTACTTATGTTGATGACATGTGATGTTATGTGTTGCTGGATATGTTATATTGGATCGTCGTGTTCTGAATAGCCGGGGGTTTTATGTGAGATGAGGGTTTTTATTTTCATTCATGTAAAATTCATTGTATGTAATATTCTTTTATTGGAGCACTTCCGGGATGAGGTTGATGTCACCATTTGTTTATTATTTACTTTTCCACATTAGGTAGACCTAAGGAGGGGAGCACAAGTAACCGGGTTCTAGGGTACAGTGGGAGACCAACTCGAGGAGTCGAGTCCGGGTCTCCTAACTCTAGAATTGGTAGGGTTGCTTGCCGCTCTCGTAGGGGTCTAGGGATGTGGGTCTGGCTATTCATCGCGACCGTAGAATCCGTGTTTTATAGAGGCTCAAAATAAAACACGGACGTCCTAGTATATCCAATATTTCATATGTTTCTTCTGCTGCGATATATGTGATGTGATCATTTGATATGTCGTGATGGATACTGTATATAGTATATATGATATATTATATAGACGTTACTTATGTTTTACACTCGCGCTAGCCCTGCCGCGCTCTGCCGTTAGTTACCTAACCAAACGGTGCATGAGGGGACATCGAGGCGAATGCCGATGGCATAAGTGTACGTCGTATTTATCTGTGATGTTTAGGTGACTTAAATGATGGGACTTCATTAATGTGATTAATGAAAGAAAAGAAACCTAAAAGATATTGTAGAATCAAATTTTCAAAAGGGTAGCTACAGTTTTTGCTTTGCATAGCGATATATATGATATATCGTGCACCTTATTCGATGAGGAAAGAGCCGAGATCCCTTCGCCGGGAGTGACCTCTTTAGCAAAACTGGCAGATGCTGCAACACTCGGTTTGTCTTTTAATTGCTTTTGGAGTTTTTGCTTTGCATAGCGATATATATGATATATCCTGCACCTTATTCCATAAGGAAAGAGCCGAGATCCCTTCACCGGGAGTGACCTCTTTAGCAAAACTAGTGAAAGCCTAAAAAACACTCCTTTTCAAAATTCACTCGATTCTACAACAATATCAAGTTCATTACGCAATAGGTTTTCAGAAAAACCTGTCGTAGCTCTCCGTCATTTCAGATAAGTCCTACTTAGTATTCGTACTACGTTTGTTGACCTTCGTCAAGGCGTAATGTGCGGTAGCTAACTAATATTTATCTGCTTATGCATGTGATGCAGATTGGATTAGGGTAGTCGTACGACCTTGTTGACCTCCGTCAAGGGTCGTGCGGGTGGGTTTAATTCAATCAAGAAATGACGGGTTGAACTTGACTTGCACCCTGTGGTTTGTTGACCTCCGTCAAGGTCATGGGATGTTTGGGGCAAAATATTATCGGGAATTTCAAGTGTTGAAATTTGCAATAAGATTGCATACCTTCTATGAGATAGTTGGATCCCGATACCCACTGCGTCTAATTGTTACTCCTGGGAGAGTTTTACACAGGACAATTAGCCGATCAAGTAGGTGTCTAGAAAGGTGTCAACGGGGTTACGCCTCTGGGAAAACGAGGTTTACTTTAATTAGGTCCGTGCGAAAGCACGGGGAACCTCCCTCAAAGTACTGACACTGGCCTGGCTGAAAGATTGACGAAATTGTAGGCTGTAATTAATCCCGGCTAGTCTTTCCTTTTAGGGTTTGAAGCAAGATTTGATAAAAACAGTGGGAGCCATCCTGATTAGATAAAATAATAACCAATCTGATCTTGCAAGAGCATACGCTAAAGTGTTTTCTTTTGTCTCTCTCCAGGTAGCGACCATATCATGCCTTAATAAAGATAATAATATGGATGTATTGACCGAACCCGCATGTTATACTGTGCTGGGGAACGTTGGTTCCGTTCTTTCTTATAAGGGTTATAGGACTGAACAGGATATAGGGGAATACCAGGATTCTCATGCCACCCGAATGAAGAAAGTACATGTTGATGCATTTTCTTCGAGTGTGTTCGTTACAGAGAACTGTTTCTCCATTTGCTCTACGTCCTGGGTATTAGATACCGGGTCAGGATCCCATATATGTAATCAGTTACATGGGCTTCGGAAAGGTAGAGAACTTGGAGAAGGTGATAAAGACAAAAGGGTTGGAAATGGTGCAATTGTTGCAGCTAGAACCTTCGGGGAATATCACCTTGTATTATCAACCGGTAATACATTGATTCTGAACGAATGCTATTACATGCCGAACTTGATATGCAACATTATATCGGTTTCTTTATTAAGTAAAGAGGGATATAATTTTGTATTACAAGATAATGTTATGAACATTTTCCTTAACCAAAAGTTGGTTGGATCATGCACGTTGTGCAATGGCATTTATGTTCTAAATCAATCAACAGTTCTGAGCATAACAAACACACACAAGAGGAAGAGTTCAGAACTGAATGAATCCTTCTTGTGGTATTGTAGACTGGGTCACGTCAATGCGACACGACTAGCTAAGTTGCATAAGGATGGATATTTGAATCCATTTGAATTTTCATCTTATGATACTTGCAGTCATGTCTCAAAGGAAAGATGACCAAAACTCCGTTTACGGGACACGGAGAAAGAGTTACGAAACTCTTGGGACTGGTACATAGTGATGTATGCGGTCCCATGTCTACACATGCCAGGGATGGTTCTTCTTACTTCATTGCATTCACTGACGATCTCTCTAGATTCGAATATGTGTTCCTGATGGAACACAAATCAGAAGCTTTTGAGAAATTTAGAGAATATAAACAAGAAGTCGATAACCAGACCGGAAAAAGTATTAAAATCCTTCGATCTGATTGAGAAGGTGAATACTTGAGCAATGAATTCCTGGACTTCCTAAAAGAGAATGGGATTCTCTCTCAGCTAACTCCTACATATACACCACAGCACAACGGTGTATCGGAACGGAGGAACCGCACCCTATTAGATATGGTGCACTCTATGATGAGCACAGCTGAGTTACCTATTTCCTTCTGGGATATGCACTGGAAACAGCGGCATACCTACTGAATAGATTTCCTACCAAATCTGTGCCTACCACCCCATATGAGATATGGGAAGGGAAGAGACCATATCTTAATTTCATTAAGATATGGGGTTGCCCGGCCTATGTCAAAATACAAAAACCGGACAAACTCGAGGCAAGGACTGTTTTGTGTAAGTTTGTTGGATATCCCAAGCATTCGCGAGGGTATATCTTCTACCACAGTGAGGAACAAAGGGTGTTTGTTGCTCAACACGCCACCTTTTTAGAAAAGGAATTTCTTGCAAAAGAGATTAGTGGCTCTAAGGTAGAACTGAAAGAGGTTCCAGCTGTACAAACCACAACAGAAGATTTGGTGGAACCAGAGGATTCGGTAGTTCCCGATGAACCCCAGCCACTCCGCCGATCTAGTAGGGTTCCTCACCAACAAGAGAGATATTACGGTTTTCTCATGGATGGTGGGAGCGAGGATTGCATCACGGAGGATGATGACCCAACTAGCTTCGAGCAGGCCATCACGAGTGGGGACTCAGTGAAATGGCTGGATGCAATGCGGTCCGAGATGGAATCCATGTACACCAACAAAGTATGGACTTTGGAAGATGCTCCTGAAGGGGTAAAACCCATTGGGATCAAGTGGATCTTCAAGAAAAAACTTGGTGTAGATGGGAAAGTGGAGACTTTCAAAGCTAGACTTGTTGCAAAGGGCTTTCGTCAAAGACCAGGTATGGACTATGACGAAACCTTTTCTCCAGTGGCTATGCTTAAATCCATCCGGATCATGCTTGCCATCGCTGCATATCATGACTACGAAATCTGGAAAATGGATGTTAAGACCGCCTTTCTAAACGGTGATTTAGAAGAGAGCGTGTACATTACTCAGCCAGAGGACTTCGTAGCTAGTGGGAGCAGCGGGAAGGTATGCAAGCTGCTTAAATCCATTTATGGATTAAAGCAAGCATCGCGGAGTTGGAACATCTGCTTTGAGGTCGTTATCAAAGAGTTTGATTTCGTCAAAAACGTAGATGAACCTTGTATCCATAAGAAGGTGGCAGAGAGTAAGGTTGTCTTCCTCGTATTGTACGTGGACGACATACTCTTGATAGGAAATGACATTCCTATGCTGCAATCGGTCAAGCTCTTCTTATCAAAAAGATTCTCAATGAAAGATCTAGGGGATGCCTCCTACATCTTGGGGATTAAGATCTATAGAGATAGATTCAAACGGATACTGGGATTGTCCCAATCCAGATACATTGACACCATACTAAAGAGGTTTAGTATGGAAGAATCCAAGCGTGGGAACTTACCCACGATCTCTTGATTCACTCTCTCCAAAGAGATGTCTCCCAAGACTTATTTGGAGAGAGCTCGCATGTAAGGGATACCCTATGCTTCGGCTGTAGGCTCTATCATGTACGCGATGCTATGTACCAGACCCGATGTAGCACACTCACTAAGTGTAGTGAGTAGGTATCAAGCTGATCCTGGAGAAAGTCACTGGACAGTTGTGAAGAGCATTCTCAAGTACTTACGAAGGACTAAGGAGATGCTCTTGGTGTATGGTAACGGAGTACTCCAAGTGGAGTCCTTTACCGATTCGAGCTTCCAGAGTGATAAGGACGACTCTAAGTCGCACTCGGGATTTGTCTTTACCCTTTACGGTGGGGCGGTTAGCTGGAAAAGTTCCAAGCAGGAAACCGTGGCAGACTCGACGATGGAGGCTGAATATATCGCTACCAACGATGCTGCCAAAGAGGCTGTTTGGATCAAGAAGTTCATTACTGAACTTAGAGTGGTTCGATCCATTGAGCATCCAATACCTTTGTATTGTGATAACAATGGAGCGGTGGCTTTGGCAAGGAACCCAGGTCCCATCAGCGATCCAGGCATATTCTGAGGCGGTAACACCTGATCCGGGAGATAGTTGATCGCCGGGAGACCAAGGTCAGGAGGGTTGATACAAAGAACAACATAGCGGATCCACTCACGAAGGCCATTCCCCAGATACAGTTTGAGAGACTCTTCGGGATGCTTGGTATGCGATACTACAGCAGCTGGCCCTAGTGCAAGTGGGAGATTGTTAATTGTATGTATGCCTTAGAGGCCAGTATTGTACAGATGATGTATATTATATTGGATGCTTGGACATATATAGAGAGGACTTTCTTGCTTGATATGATAGTATGCTATCTGGTTGCTCTTTATCTTAACATGTATATTTGTCTCTTGATGCTGTCTTATAGTTACATGTTGGTAAAGCCCTTAGGATGTGTACTTGACTACCTGGACTATGATGCAGATCATACTAGTGGGGAAAGAGTAGTCCATAAGTACATCCTTTAATGTTCCTAGTCGTAGGTGTATCGAGACAGGGCATCGATATACCATAGTAGACTAGCGTATACGCTTCTCGACACATGAGATGGGCGATGGATGATCCCATATCCATTGGTGTTTGACATCAGAGATAGTATACGGGTGCTCAGTGGAGACTGGGTATACTGGACGGACTCGTCGAGAACTCCCAGATGGTATTATTCCTCACGTCAGATGGCAGTTCTCTGGTGACACTTGTGCAGGTTAGTCTGTAGACCCGAAATTGTCATAGAGTCTTGTGTGATTCCAACTGTGCTTTGATTTCCACCTTACCACGTCCAAGAGGGCATGCAAAACGGTGGTTTTCGGGTACAGTCCCGAGTCACATGGAGGCAATGAGCGATAGGAGGGGTTTCGTCTCTCCCAGTATTGGGGGTTGATGTTGCGCTGTGCTCGATTGGCCATAACAGGGAAGTCCCTGGCCAGGGATGATTTAGAGATTTACTGGTAAGTGTTACCAGTAGTTTCTCGACCAGTTATGAGCCTCACATCGGCATGACTTATCGGTTATTGGGGTCCGACGTTTACCACCCCTAGCCTTGATATGCGGCATATCAGACGAGGAGACTGGACTGTACGGGAAGTGTTACCGGCAGGCTTTTACAGGAGTTGGAGCGGGCTTGCTTGCTGATCTTCTGATCGCTCAATACTCGGGTAGCCGTTACGTCCAGCTGGTACCACTGACGGTTTGTGGGTACTTGATGTGATCATCACCTACTGCCGGCGTATTAACGAGTCTATAGAGTCCTATATAGAGGTTTTACTGGCTCAGGCAAAACGAAATAGGAGCACGTATGTGATATATGCGGGATCGAGAATAATGCGTGTATGTGATACCGTATTCTATTCTCACGACTTTTTGTATCGGTCGGTTATATGTGATATAGCCGGGTTATCGAATCAAGTGTTGATTCGATAAGTCGATACATTGGATGTTAGTTGGTTATTTGTGATATAACCGGATTATTAAGTTAAGTGTTGATTTAATAATTTAGTGTATAATTGTATATTTGATATACTAGTTTACATTATCTAACATTTGTTCACTTAAGGATTTTTCTCACATGAGCACAACTTTAATATATATGTGATATATATATTAAAATGTGTTTTCATGTTGTATCATGGTTGTTGATACATCATACATGGGTGTGCAAGACATACACCATTCTATTTTAAATGGTGGTTTATAATTATTTAAAGTAATTACAAATTAGTGGAGCTTTTGTCACAACCATGAAGCTTGTAGAAGCTTGTGGATGCTTTGACAAAGTCCACTAACTTTGTTTTACTTTAGATTTTTATTAACCTAACCATTTTGGATTAGCCATGGTCATGTCTCTACATGAGTTAGTATATGATACTTACTCACCCATGGTTAGCTCTCTTGACTTGATCATTATCCTCATCTTTTCTTTTGTTCATCATCTACTTCTTTGAGCAAAAGAAAAGCTTGCTAGGGTTTTCAAAAGAGAGTGAAAGATTGTGAGAAAACAAATTCTAAAGAGAACCCAATTCCTATTTCTCCATCCTCTACTAGACTAGCACTTTAGTTTAGGGTGTTTGCTTCACTAATTCTCTAGTTAGTGATGTAGTAGCTTGAGTTGGTATTCCCTCGACGTAGATCATCTTCGGCCTCGAAGACTTCAAGCAAGGACGCTTCTTTCGCCTCGTGAAGCCATGCAAGAGCCCGGGAGAACCATGATCGCAGCGAAGGGACTACAATAAGGAGCTTTAGAAGTGAAGGACCGATCTACAAAGGTTGTATTTTGTATTCACTTAGCCGTAAATGTTATTTACTTGCATGTGAAACCCTAACTGTCTAGCAAAGATCTCGTTTAGGGTTATTCGGCACGGCTAAAATTTTAATCGGGCATGGTTGATGCCTTGTAGAACCTTGTTAGAGTGCCTAGTAACCCTACACCTAGACGAACAGACCGGACTGTACGGAGATTGTCACATCAGGCTCAGTAGGAGTTCGGATAGGTTTCCTCATCGGCCTTCTTATCGACATCTACCTGGGGACCGTTACGTACAGCTAGTGCCGCTTGCGGTCTGTGGTTAAACCCACTACCAGAATAGTGTCGAGTCTTTAGAGTCCCACACAGAGAGTTTCCCTGCTTCGGGCGAAACGAAATAGAGGTCGTATGGTTTTACGACAGGGTTTGGACGCATACTTGTTTTTACACACGTACGATGTTCGGACAGTTTTTACTAGCGGTCTTTGGTTTAAGCCAGATTCTAGTATCGGATTATTGGATTTATACAGTCTAAAGTTTTTCCGTGTTTTCACGGATAGGAGGGGCATTCTCGTAAATTGTCGAGAATCTTCTAGAAGGATGATGACTTGGAGGCTAAGGTGGCATTTGCATTTATTGGATTAATGATTCATGAGAGTGAATCATCCATGGAGTTAATATTGCATTAATGTTTTAAATGACTCATGAGATGAATCACTTTATGAATTAATGAAGCATGATGACACATATTTGTTTGTTATTCATTTTAATAAAATCATATGCTTCATATATTCAAAAGATATATCATTATTCCAAAAGAATGCTCATTCTCACCTTCTCTCTCCTCAAACTCTCTCTTCAAACCCTAACCCTAACCTCTCATTTGTTGAGATCAAGGGTTAGCAAGACTTGTTAATCCCTAATCCTACTCTATATCCCCAAGTTAGCACTTTGAGTAACCTAGTTACCTCATGTTTGAGGTCAAGCTTGGAGTAGTAGCTCTCGGGTGGATCGTCTTTGACTCGAGGAGGCCGTTGAAGTACCGACGTTCCATAAAGCCTACGAGGAGTGGAGGATAGCGATGAAGATCTGAAGGACATGTAACGTGAGGTATAACTTCGAATCCGAGTAGTTAAACCTTTCGTAGTTTGCTAGTAATGGTTTAGACACGATCCGTGTGCTCATGTCCGTGTTACGAAGCTTTGATAATTGTTTTTCATATATTCCGCCTCCCGGCAAGCTCGTGGGGTGTGTAACATGGACTTACAGTTTTATTGTGTTTTCGCGCCTAGATGCGTTTGATGAATCGCTTTTACAAGATTACTCCGACGTGCAGATCAGCACGAGAGGATTGAGCCATTGATAGAGGCCAGCCAGATTTTGATTAGCGTCGATGCACAGATTATTCATGATGATTGGGACACTGTTCAGCATGCAGACGAATGAGCCAGTTGTTGCTGCGAATGACGAGATATCGCCCCAGATGTTGGAGCTACGACGGCATGAGTATATACATAGAGATATGATAGAAGGTCGCTAGTCAGCTGAGGATGAATGACTAGGACATATGGTTCGTTCGCTTACCCTGATGAGAGGTCATCAGATAGATTGATTCCAGCTAGAGACGACTTCACACAGGTACGTTGAGTGTCGATAGAGGCAATTGAATGTCTGAAACCCATATTCCAAGTTTAAAGTATTCAGATGGACATGCAAGCAATTCTATGGACCCTCTAGAAGAATGAAAACCCTAACTCGATATAATGACCATGTGAAAGCCTTTGAACCTTAGGGTTTGCGGCAGTTCCGTGGTGCCATTAGTGAGGCTTGGGTCTGCCCTTCTACGGCTGGTCCACCGGTGCTGTGGTATGTACTCGATACTATTAAACTGTACTCAAGATGTTGAGCTCTTAAGGGATTATGGGACTTTGACGAATCGATCGAAAGGTTCGACTTCATTCGGATATCATGTGATGGATACAATGCTTGGGAGACTCCAGATACGAGTATAGCCGTTGGAGCGCAGTCCATGCAGCCACGAAGAGACGAGTCCGAAGCAGTCGACATTAGAGAAAAGTAGAGTAAGAGGTTCGTACGAGATCTTGATGAGATGATGTTCCACTCCGCCCACATCAGAGATGAGATACGCATTTAGAGGCGTTGTATACAGATATATCTTACAGAAGGAGTCACGATGAGTATGCAGCCGTTCTGGAATAAGAAACGGATATAGAAAAGGGTGATAACCTTCGGGCAGTTCGGAAGAAACGAGATTGAGAGGGACTTCGACGGGACCCTTGTGGAATACTATACGAGAAGACTTGGATCTAGGAGAGGTCATATTGTGCACACCCAGCAGGCCAGAGTTCGGCATCAAGACATGTTATGAGTGACCATGATAGTTGGCCAGAGATCTTTAGAGGATATGCCAGAGCAGACTGCTTCCTTTATCGTTTCCATATTGAACCGTTGATCCGAGGAGCTATGCACTTAGCAATCTGCAGTAAGAGACGAGAGCCTAAGGGAACCAGACGACAGACCACAAACAGTAGGCAAGTAGATATCTTGCTCTGCTAGCATTGGATGCACCGACACCTTCTCGACTATGAAGGAGGACAATTCGACGACGGTATTTATGATTTGCGATTTGGTGATTCGATTATCACGTATTCGTCATTTTTGGATTTCGGTATTTTGGACGATTTGTTTGCATGATTGAGATTTTGTACACTACGGTTGCACTTGACTTCGATTTTATGTCATTCGAGATATTGATTTTTATTTCATGCCTATGATATGCATATGATTTGACATGTACTTCCGGCATAGTTTGCATGCACTTTTAGTATTTGATTTGATTTTGTGCACGCTGATGCATATGGTTGTGAGATTATGTACCACGGTATACCTGATTTGGATTTGGATTGAATGTGTTGTATACCGTCGATTTCGATTGTGATACTCGATATTTGTTTTATGCACCTTGTGCACCTGATTGGATTCTTGCGCATGTTTGACGTGCTTGGATTGGATTTTTGTGCACGTCCGGCGCTTGATATTGGATTTCATGATTTCGTGCATGTTGGATGCACATGATTTAGATTTTATTCATCCATGATGGATGCACCTGATTTGGATTTTCGCGCATGTTGGGCGCATGTTATGAGATGCGATTTTGGTGCACACCAGATGCACCAAATCGAGATTCTTCGTGCATATCAGATGCGCCTGATATTGCTGTTAGGCACACCCGTTACCCTTGACAGATGTTTCGTGCACACCCGATGCACTTAGATTTTGTTTCTGTGCACATGTATGGCACATTAATTGATTTCGATTTCCGTGCGCACCAGACGCACGTGGCATTCTTATGTACATTTTGGGACGGATTTCCTATGAATAGTACATTTTTATGATATTGCTATTTGGTATAGTAGCTGAGCAGGACTATTCCGAGAACAGTACCGAACATATTTTGCATGCATTGATAGTTACAGAAGGGATTTCCAAAGAGGAGCTATAGTCTCAGTATTTACCTACGTGTCCGAGATGACACGAAACATTTTATAAAGGGAACCCTTCTAAATTGTTTTCAAAACGGCGGAACGTGTATGTTAAACAAACGATATATATATGTAGTTATTTTCTCACAATGGACGTCCGCCACTATGCAGTGATACACACATCGCACAGCGATTTGAAAAAGGTTTGGCATGCATTGCTTCCAGATGTTTTAATGATGTATATCATGTTGGTTTTCGTATTGGATCTTGACATTGGTGTCTTCACCATTACTCCGAGGATTGCGGGATGCTTAACGGAGTTTTGATTTTTTGAGTTATACACTCTTTTTCATGTGCATGCATTGCGCTGCGATGTGTTTTATGTATTTATGATTTCGGAGCCCTGACGACTTGATCATTTTACTGAAATGTTTTTGTAATTGGGGGAGTTTTAATTTAAATTCGGGGACCAAATTTCTTCAAAGGGGGAAGATTGTAACGTTTTGAAAATCGTTTAGGTGAAATTTCGGAGAATCGGTAAAATAACGGGTGTTTTCCTTAAAAATACAGATAAATATCTTTTAATATAAAATTAAATATACATATTCTAGCTATGTAACTGCTATTATTTGGTGTTTATTGAGCAACTTGTAAAATTTCTAGTTTACTGAAAAATTTTCCGAAATTAATTATTTTAATATTATTTTAAGCCGTCACTAGTACATTTAATTAGGGATAATTACAAATTGTAAAGGGTTGCTACAAGATTAGTGCATCATGACACACTAAACCAAAAATTTAACATGTGGTTTTGTAATGAAAGGAAGTTGTAACGATGGTTTAAGAAAAGAATAAAGGAAATAATAAGGAATATGAAACATGGGCTTGTAGTCTGAGTTTTGGGCTTTGTTTATTGGAGATTTCCACACCCACACCCCACTCACTCACCTCTCCCCCATGTGGCCGAACACACAGCAGCCCCCTCCATTTCCCTTTTCCCCACTTCAAAAAAAAAGAGAAGAAAATGAAATAAGGAAAGAATAAAGAAAAGGGGTAATGTTTTAATAATAAGGAATGGGTAATTTTTGACTTGGACTTGTGTTGACTTGAAACCCACATCTTTCTCTCTCCCTCACCAAATGTTGGCCGAAAACCTCCCCAAATATCTGCATCAGCCCCTCCCGTAAAATTCCCCTCATTTTCCATTAAAAATCCATATATTTTTGCCTCAAAAATCCAAATTAAACCTCACAAACTCCAAATCTAAGCCTTACCCATTATTCCTTGGCTACTATAGTATGGATCTTGGTGAAAAGTTAGCATTTTGGAGACATGTTGCATGTGGGATCTCATGATCTTTAAGCTATAATCCTAACCCATGTTTAAATTGTTGCTAAATTATCTTAATCTAGCCTAATTAGGTATTATTATGGTTTTAATTTCAAGAATTGGAAATTCAAGAGAAGGTGTTGAATTTAGATTAGGGTTTTTAGCACATCATTAAGGTTTCCATGAGTGGTTTAACATTTTAAAATATGCAAAATCTAGTTTAGTTGTTAATTTGTAAAGTGTTACTTTAAAATTGTTAAAAATTATGAATTTGCAAATTAGATTTTTAGGAATTAATTAATTTGGTGATATAAAATTTGAGTAATGGTTTGTTGGGCATAATTAAGATATTAAGTTATCATCTTGGTCACTAGAATTATTAAAACATCAAGTTTTGAAGTAAAACGGGTAATTGATGCTTACTAAGTTTCTGGAATAAAATCGATTTGATCCAAATTGAGGCTTTGTTGATATATAACATATTTCACATAATATATGATGTGTTGTGAACGTGCGATTAGCGCGATTGGGTTTTTGGTTTGCCGTTGTCGCATATTGCGACCCTAGTTGTAGTTTGCGGTGTTGTCGCGGCGCGTTTTGTGCACCAAGTGTTTACGCATCGAGTAAATGCGGATGGTTGACTTGTTTTGCTTGTGTCCGCGACTATTTATATTTATCTTCTTGCTTTCCTTGTGAACATTGCTAGGATCGGGTGCAGAGACGTCGGATGTGGCGCGGAAAGGACAACTGAAATCGGAGCAGATTAGCCGAGGTGTCCAGGTGAGTAAATTTATATCTACGGGGGAAGTCGGGTGGATGGCGTATAGCACACCCGCAATTTCATAAGATTTTGATGTGATATGGTATAGATATACATATATGGGTTATTGTGAGATTGAACCTTAGCAAGAAAAGCATTAGGAGATCATGAGTTAATGTTAGCGAGATTTGAGGAAAGTGGTTTAGATGGTTTCTTAGTCGCGAACCCTAGAGTGAGGTTGTTACACATACACATGCACGCACGGGATATGGTTTTGGGTGTACATGTTATATGTATGTGGATAGATATGGATGCGTGGGTTTATATATTTACCTTTACGTATACACGGATGATTGAGGATAGTATATGGTACTTGAAGATGAGTCGATGTGATTGGGCATGATGCCGTGAGATCAGTGATGTGATTTGGTTCGTACTATGAGATACGATAGAAGATTATAGCGGATGTTTAGGCGATATGTTTCAGACAAACGCACATATATTTGTTGATGGTATTAGTTGTACTAGACTTAGATCTGTACCCCAGCTCATGACATATGATGATAAGGATACCAGATGAGTAATGAGATAAATATGATATTTGGCCCGTATCCAGATTTGGGATGCCATACCTGTAACATTTTAAAAATAATTAAATAAATAATTAAATGAATAAAAGTGTTTAAGTGAATTTTAGGATTTTCGGTAAAGTAAAATGTATTTTTCGTAAAACCAAACCGTGATTGTTTTTCGCTATAAATTTAAAAATATCTATTTTAATTATGAAATTACTAGTAAATAGTGTTTATTTAGCCACTTATACATTTTTGGTTTAATAAAATATTTTTCCTAAATTAATTATTTTAAATATTAACATAAGCTTTATTTTTACACTAAATTAGTGTAAATTACAAATTTAAATGGTTTTAAATTGTAAAAATGAACCATGGCATATTAGAATTTAGTGTGTATCATGCAAAATTTATTTGCAAATTTTTCCTTGTTTCTAGATCTTTCTTGAGTTATTTTAGAAAAGAATTAAAAGAAAATGAATAAAGCATGAAAAGACATTAAGATGATGACATTTTGGAAAAGTTTCTACACCATTTCTCATGTGTTTCTCCCTCTTCCCCTTATTGTGGCCGGCCTCCCCATCACCATGGCTGCCCCCCCCCCCCCCCATTTTCCACCTCATTTTTATTCAAAAATCATCAAAAATACTACAAAAATCCAATTTAAATTCCACAAAAACCTAATTATTTCATACCCTTTATTCTCTACTCTTCTCTACATGGATTTTGGAGTGGGAAAGCATGTATTTTTTAGGCTCATTTTCAAGTTTGGACATGAGGTTGTGGAGGTATAAATCCTTCTCTTTTGTTTTATTTCTATTAGATATTTCTTTTAAAGCATAATTAGATTAATTAGATTAATTCTTGTTGCAAATTCTAAAATTCAAGTTAGGGTTTGAAAATTCAAGAGGTGGTTTTTGTTAATTAATTAGGGTTATAATAGCTAGTTTAACATCTTTTAGAGTGGAAAATTCTTGCATGGTGGTGGTATAATAAATTGTTGATCGAAATTATTTAATTTAAACTATTTAGCTAACTAGATTTTTTCTAAAATGTGTTGTGGGTAAAATAAAATTCTTATTAAGGGTGTTATCATTAGATGGTAATTTTAGTGAGAATATTAGCATATTAATTGAATGAAAAACCTAGTTTGATCACTAGATTATTTTGATAATTGGAAAAATAGTAATAAAATGTTATTATTTTGTAAACTAGATTTTAGGAATTTCTAAATAAATGTGATTAAAAATATAATTATAGTTTCATTACATCATTATCATCATAAATTGTGGTTTAAGTGATTAATTTATGCAAAATCATGTTTTGAGGTGGAATTGTGGTATTTTGCTTGGAAAATGTTAAAATTGTTAAAAGTTGCAAACTAGAAATTTCAAATAAATGCAAAATTGTGTAATAAAAATATAGTAATGGTTTGTATAGTCTAGTAATGCTATTTAATGAGTTTTATGACCATTGGTTTCATTTAAATGTCAAGTTTCGATGAAAAACGGTAAATTGGCATTTTCGGGTTTTTCGAAAACGGACGATTTGATCGATTTTAGTGTTTCGATGAATTTGATCATGTTTTACAATATAAGTAATGTGTTTTAAAACTACAAGTTGTTTGATGATGTTATCTCGATCCATCGGAGTTTGTACGCAGATATCGAGCGGTATTTGGTTCTTTTGCGTGGACGGGACATAGGTTTTAACCTGTGCTTGCTCTTCGTATCGTTTGACTTTTGTATATGATTCGGTTTACGATGCTATTTATATGTTTGCGTCTAGGTACCCTCACGTGGACTGCGGGCGATGAAGAGGAGGATGGCGACACTGTCTTCGGCAGACATGGACCAGGTGAGTAGATGCATATCTACAGGGGGAAGTCGGGTGGATGGCGTTTAGCACCCCCGCAACGTAGAATAGGAATAGTACTTATTGACATTAGGAAACCAGACGTGACCCTAGTAGGACCCTAGTATTGACCCTAGGCTGGACTAGACCGATTTAGGAAAACTATATCAGAGGATGAGTACCTTGGAAGAGGTTCGTAGGTTTCAGATAGAAACACACCAGCGCACACACTGAAAATCGACATGGGGTACGTGTATGTGTATATATATAGAACTAGGTATAGGTATATACATATATATACAACACATATAGGTGATTCAGTGATGTGATATGATATCCGAGGTATGATGAAATAGCATAACTGGGCTTGATGCCGTGATTTTTGACTATACAGTCGTAATAAAGTGTTAGCGGATCATTAGGGAATGAGATAATGAACTTGAATATATAATTACAAAGAGTGGTGGTGATATTGATGTACATGGGACGCTAGAATAGTACTCGGACTGTAACTTGTGACTGATTACGATATGATATATGTATAACTTGATTTCGACATTATATTGGTGTGACCTGATGCCGATATCATATGAGTATGACTTAATCACAATATGATACATACGATATTATACGAATGAGGAGACACCTAGGAGATACTTGACCGTACCCCGACATTGGGATGCCGTATGATGGATTTTACCGTACGAGGCTTAGATTTGATGATTGATCCGCACTCTTGATTCAAGGAAGCCGTACTACGTACGTGACGCTGTTGAGGCGGGATCGCCGACTATTAGAGATATTGATTCAGACCTTAGGTAGACTCTTATTTATATTGACTAGTTCTTAGGTTTAGTTTTCCTTAGGAGGTTAGATGGACACTAGGTTAGGTTCGAGTCATATAGTGGTAGTTGTATTAGTATATTAAATGAGTAGGTAATATACATTCGTCTTTACTTTCACACTGTAATCATAATGTTGCATGTTCATACATATGTTGCTATAAATAGTATAAACCTTACCTGTTAGGACACCAGCACCATTACCGATGATGCGCATATTCCACGCACACTTATTTGCCGGCTCACACACATCATCATCGGTAATTGCTATGTCACGTACACTTTAGATCATATTATCTTTTATTGATAGAATCAGTTAACAACTAAACCGATGTAGTATTGTAATCACTCTCTGATGTTAAGTATAAGACATGACATTCATTACTTAGACATTCATGCATTCATATTTTCGTGTTATCAGGCAGTATTATGGGCATATGCCGACACTTATCATATAGTACTCATGATTTTGAGATTTGGATTTCTATGAGATTTCTGGATTTTTGGGGAAAACCGCAAAAATATATAAAAACTTCTCTCTCTCTCCTCTTCTCTTTTTTTTTATAAATAAGATGCGGTTTTCTCGTGATGTATGTGTCGTCCACCATGAGTATTTCATGTTTTCTGATGGATTTCGAGACCCGATTCGAGGAGTGGATGAACCGTCTCGGGTACATGGTGGGCCCGGTATGGTACCCCGGGGCAAGAAGATCGAGTTGTAGACGATGAGCCTGGCAGGGGAAGGCTACCTACCGGTGATGTCTGGCGCGGCGGATATCCGGAGGATACCGACCGTTGTCGTGGGATTTGATGATATGGGCCGATCCGGACTGACGGAGCCCGACATATTGATACTTGAGGTTACATGTGTTGTGTCGATGCTTGACACGGATTTCCATGGATTTCATTGTTGAGATTTCAGATGCTTATACACACTTTACTATAATAACGGCTAAAGGTTCTCATACATATATATCTGGATTTCAGGATTTGTGACTTTACATTCATGGTGCATGCATTTCATTTCATATGACTTAGTACTATATGAGGCACTGACACGACACGGAGTATTTGCACTTACACGTAGTATTACCCTGCTATTACTAGATGTTTGGGATATAGTAGTGTATTATTATGACCTAGGATAGCGTCGTGCATTCGATTTCTTTTCGTAGATGTCTTCTACTCACGAGTTGGCAACTCACCCCCGTTGTGCCAAATTCTTTACAGGTTCGATGTACAGGTTTCCCGTGGCAGCTTGTTGGCACATTTTTTCTTCAGGGCAATTGGCACGGTAGGTTGGTTCAATTGTATCCGAACCACCATTGTACTTTTATTCATTCATTTGTATCTAGTAAGCTCCATCAACCATATTTGTATTACTTGATAAGTTATTGGACCAGTCTTTTACTTCGACCTTAGAGTCGCGCCTGTATTATTCTGATCTGGTGGTTTTGCTTTCTTTTGAGTTTTGAGCCTCGCCCTCTGGCGTTGTATATTATTGTGCTTGTTGTGGTTGTTTCCGCCTGTTGGCGTTGATGCTAGCACCCGTTTGGGGATTCTTTTTATTGTTTATTCATATTATACTTGTTGTACCCGTTTGGGGGCCAGTTTTTACAGAGGAGACTCTGCCGAAATTTTTGATAAAATTTGCTGATGTTTTTTTTTTACTTGTTTTCTTTTCTTTTCTTCTTTTTCTTCTTTTATGGTTTAGATCTCTGGGCTTCGGCTTACTTAGGTCACGTGGCGCCTCTAGACGCTTCGTAATCTAAGTGCCGGTCACGTTCCGTACTTTCGGGTCGTGACAAAGTTGGTATCAGAGCGCTAGGTTTAACCTTGTATAAGTCTAAGTGACCCTTGGTTGATGGAGTAGGCGAGTTAGGTAGAGTAACGTACCGTGGGTATGGTCCGCGGCATACTTACGATACGCTACTCTGCTTAAGGAGCCTTAGGATTTACATTGTTTGCACCGTATTTCATTCGTTCCTTTGATCTATCTTCGTCAATGTCGGATGGTGGTTTCTGTTACCACGGGCAGAGGGAGATGCGGCTCGAATGCAGTAACCATTAGAGTATTGGTTATTCTTGAGGACTGAAGCATTGCTTAGCGTGCGGACGAAGGGTATTCACATGCCGTCCGGATGAAGTTAAAGGGTTCGAACGATTATCAGAAAACCATTTCCTAAGTTTAAAGTATTCGGAAGAACATGCAGGTATTTCGATGGACCCTCTAGAAGAATGAAACCCTAACTCGACATAATGACCACGAGAACGCCCTTGAACCTTAGGGTTTACGGCAGTTCCGCTGTGCCATTAGTGAGGCTTGGGTTTGCCCTTCTACAGCTGGATCATCGATGCTGGGGTATGTACCGAATATTTTTAAACTGTACTTGAGTGTTGAGCTCTCGGGGAATTATGGGATTTTGATGGATCGATCGAGAAGTTTAATATAGTCCGGATATCAAGTGAAGGGATCGACTATGTGGGAGACTCTAGACATGAGTATTGCCGTTGGTAGCGCAGTCAGCACACCTATGAAAGAACGAGTTCGAAGCGGTCGACATCAGAGGAAAGAGGCGCACATTGACGATAGTATTTACGATTGTGATTTAGTGATTTGAATTTCCTATTTTCGTTGATTGGATTTTTGTATTTTGAGGACTTGTTCTACGATTGGTATTTCCTGTGTGTACCTTCATTCTATCTGTGTTTCTTATGTCAGTTGTATTGATGTGGTTTAGTACGCACCCAGTACACTTGATTTGGTTTTATATATTTTTTTGAGATTTTTGATTTGATTTCGTGCATAGGGGTTACACGTGATTTTGACATATGTTTCGACCTAATTTTCATGCATTTTTGTGCTGTGATTTCGATTTTGATATTCAATGTATGTTTTCGTGCTCCATGTGCACCTGATTAGGATTCTTGCGCATACTTGGCGCACTTGATGCGATTTTGTGCACACCAGATGCACTAAATCGGGGTTTTGTGCAGATTAGATGCACCTGATAGTGAGTCGTGCACGCCCGTTGCACTTGACAGATATTTTTGGTGCACACCTGTTGCACTTTGTTTTGTTTTGTGGGTATTCATGGTTTCTGCATTTGGTTTCGATTTCAGTACGCACCGGACGCACATGACATTTTATTGATGTGATTGGGATTGATTTTAGTTTGAGCAGTATGTTTTCATGATCATTATTATTTGAGTTAGTAACCAGGCGGGACGTGTATGTTAAATAAAAGATATATATGTAGCTATATTTAAAAAAAAAAAAAATTAAACGTCCGCTACTTAGACCGTGACACGTGCATTGCACGGCGATTTTCAAGAAGGGGTTTTTGTATGCTGCTTTATTATGATGATTCGGCGATTTTACTAGGATGCGAACTATATATAAGTTATAGATTGATGTATATTATGATGGTTTTCACATTGGGTTATGATATTTCATTATCGCCATAACTCCGATGATTGCGTCATGCTTGACGGAGTTGATTTTCGTTATGTATTAATGATTTCGGAGCCCCGACGATTTGAGTATTTTGCTAAATGTTTTAGTATTTGGAAGGGGAGTGTTAATTTAAATTCGGGGACCGAATTTCTTAAAGGGGGGAAGATTGTAACATTTTAAAAATAATTAAATAAATAATTAAATGAATAAAAGTGTTTAAGTGAATTTTAGGATTTTCGGTAAAGTAAAATGTATTTTTCGTAAAACCAAACCGTGATTGTTTTTCACTATAAATTTAAAAATATCTATTTTAATTATGAAATTACTAGTAAATAGTGTTTATTTAGCCACTTATAAATTTTTGGTTTAATAAAATATTTTTCCTAAATTAATTATTTTAAATATTAACATAAGCTTTATTTTTACACTAAATTAGTATAAATTACAAATTTAAATGGTTTTAAATTGGAAAAATGAACCATGGCATATTAAAATTTAGTGTGTATCATGCAAAATTTATTTGCAAATTTTTCCTTGTTTCTAGATCTTTCTTGAGTTATTTTAGAAAAGAATTAAAAGAAAATGAATAAAGCATGAAAAGACATTAAGATGATGACATTTTGGAGAAGTTTCTACACCATTTCTCATGTGTTTCTCCCTCTTCCCCTTATTGTGGCCGGCCTCCCCATCACCATGGCTGCCCCCCCCCCCATTTTCCACCTCATTTTTATTCAAAAATCATCAAAAATACTACAAAAATCCAATTTAAATTCCACAAAAACCTAATTATTTCATACCCTTTATTCTCTACTCTTCTCTACATGGATTTTGGAGTGGAAAAGCATGTATTTTTGAGGCTCATTTTCAAGTTTGGACATGAGGTTGTGGAGGTATAAATCCTTCTCTTTTGTTTTATTTCTATTAGATATTTCTTTTAAAGCATAATTAGATTAATTAGATTAATTCTTGTTGCAAATTCTAAAATTCAAGTTAGGGTTTGAAAATTCAAGAGGTGGTTTTTGTTAATTAATTAGGGTTATAATAGCTAGTTTAACATCTTTTAGAGTGGAAAATTCTTGCATGGTGGTGGTATAATAAATTGTTGATCGAAATTGTTTAATTTAAACTATTTAGCTAATTAGATTTTTTCTAAAATGTGTTGTGGGTAAAATAAAATTCTTATTAAGGGTGTTATCATTAGATGGTAATTTTAGTGAGAATATTAGCATATTAATTGAATGAAAAACCTAGTTTGATCACTAGATTATTTTGATAATTGGAAAAATAGTAATAAAATGCTATTATTTTGTAAACTAGATTTTTGGAATTTCTAAATAAATGTGATTAAAAATATAATTATAGTTTCATTTCATCATTATCATCATAAATTGTGGTTTAAGTGATTAATTTATGCAAAATCATGTTTTGAGGTGGAATTGTGGTATTTTGCTTGGAAAATGTTAAAATTGTTAAAAGTTGCAAACTAGAAATTTCAAATAAATGCAAAATTGTGTAATAAAAATATAGTAATGGTTTGTATAGTCTAGTAATGCTATTTAATGAGTTTTATGACCATTGGTTTCATTTAAATGTCAAGTTTCGATGAAAAACGGTAAATTGGCATTTTCGGGTTTTTCGAAAACGGACGATTTGATCGATTTTAGTGTTTCGATGAATTTGATCATGTTTTACAATATAAGTAATGTGTTTTAAAACTACAAGTTGTTTGATGATGTTATCTCGATCCATCGGAGTTTGTACGCCGATATCGAGCGGTATTTGGTTCTTTTGCGTGGACGGGACATAGGTTTTAACCTGTGCTTGCTCTTCGTATCGTTTGACTTTTGTATGTGATTCGGTTTACGATGCTATTTATATGTTTGCGTCTAGGTACCCTCACGTGGACTGCGGGCGATGAAGAGGAGGATGGCGACACTGTCTTCGGCAGACATGGACCAGATGAGTAGATGCATATCTACGGGGGGAAGTCGGGTGGATGGCGTTTAGCACCCCCGCAACGTAGAATAGGAATAGTACTTATTGACATTAGGAAACCAGACGTGACCCTAGTAGGACCCTAGTATTGACCCTAGGCTGGACTAGACCGATTTAGGAAAACTATATCAGAGGATGAGTACCTTGGAAGAGGTTCGTAGGTTTCAGATAGAAACACACCAGCGCACACACTGAAAATCGACATGGGGTACGTGTATGTGTATATATATAGAACTAGGTATAGGTATATACATATATATACAACACATATAGGTGATTCAGTGATGTGATATGATATCCGAGGTATGATGAAATAGCATAACTGGGCTTGATGCCGTGATTTTTGACTATACAGTCGTAATAAAGTGTTAGCGGATCATTAGGGAATGAGATAATGAACTTGAATATATAATTACAAAGAGTGGTGGTCATATTGATGTACATGGGACGCTAGAATAGTACTCGGACTGTAACTTGTGACTGATTACGATATGATATATGTATAACTTGATTTCGACATTATATTGGTGTGACCTGATGCCGATATCATATGAATATGACTTAATCACAATATGATACATATGACATTATACGAATGAGGAGACACCTAGGAGATACTTGACCGTACCCCGACATTGGGATGCCGTACGATGGATTTTACCGTACGAGGCTTAGATTTGATGATTGATCCGCACTCTTGATTCAAGGAAGCCGTACTACGTACGTGACGCTGTTGAGGCGGGATCGCCGACTATTAGAGATATTGATTCAGACCTTAAGTAGACTCTTATTTCTATTGACTAGTTCTTAGGTTTAGTTTTCCTTAGGAGGTTAGATGGACACTAGGTTAGGTTCGAGTCATATAGTGGTAGTAGCATTAGTATATTAAATGAGTAGGTAATATACATTCGTCTTTACTTTCACACTGTAATCATAATGTTGCATGTTCATACATATGTTGCTATAAATAGTATAAACCTTACCTGTTAGGACACCAGCACCATTACCGATGATGCGCATATTCCACGCACACTTATTTGCCGGCTCACACACATCATCATCGGTAATTGCTATGTCACGTACACTTTAGATCATATTATCTTTTATTGATAGAATCAGTTAACAACTAAACCGATGTAGTATTGTGATCACTCTCTGATGTTAAGTATAAGACATGACATTCATTACTTAGACATTCATGCATTCATATTTTCGTGTTATCATGCAGTATTATGGGCATATGCCGACACTTATCATATAGTACTCATGATTTTGAGATTTGGATTTCTATGAGATTTCTGAATTTTTGGGGAAAACCGCAAAAATATATAAAAACTTCTCTCTCTCTCCTCTTCTCTCTTTTTTTTATAAATAAGATGCAGTTTTCTCGTGATGTATGTGTCGTCCACCATGAGTATTTCATGTTTTCTGATGGATTTCGAGACCCGATTCGAGGAGTGGATGAACCGTCTCGGGTACATGGTGGGCCCGGTATGGTACCCCGGGGCAAGAAGATCGAGTTGTAGACGATGAGCCTGGCAGGGGAAGGCTACCTACCGGTGATGTCTGGCGCGGCGGATATCCGGAGGATACCGACCGTTGTCGTGGGATTTGATGATATGGTCCGATCCGGACTGACGGAGCCCGACATATTGATACTTGAGGTTACATGTGTTGTGTCGATGCTTGACACGGATTTCCATGGATTTCATTGTTGAGATTTCAGATGCTTATACACACTTTACTATGATAACGGCTAAAGGTTCTCATACATATATATCTGGATTTCAGGATTTGTGACTTTACATTCATGGTGCATGCATTTCATTTCATATGACTTAGTACTATATGAGGCACTGACACGACACGGAGTATTTGCACTTACACGTAGTATTACCCTGCTATTACTAGATGTTTGGGATATAGTAGTGTATTATTATGACCTAGGATAGCATCGTGCATTCGATTTCTTTTCGTAGATGTCTTCTACTCACGAGTTGGCAACTCACCCCCGTTGTGCCAAATTCTTTACAGGTTCGATGTACAGGTTTCCCATGGCAGCTTGTTGGCACATTTTTTCTTCAGGGCAATTGGCACGGTAGGTTGGTTCAATTGTATCCGAACCACCATTGTACTTTTATTCATTCATTTGTATCTAGTAAGCTCCATCAACCATATTTGTATTACTTGATAAGTTATTGGACCAGTCTTTTACTTCGACCTTAGAGTCGCGCCTGTATTATTCTGATCTGGTGGTTTTGCTTTCTTTTGAGTTTTGAGCCTCGCCCTCTGGCGTTGTATATTATTGTGCTTGTTGTCGTTGTTTCCGCCTGTTGGCGTTGATGCTAGCACCCGTTTGGGGATGCTTTTTATTGTTTATTCATATTATACTTGTTGTACCCGTTTGGGGGCCAGTTTTTACAGAGGAGACTCTGCCGAAATTTTTGGTAAAATTTGCTGATGTTTTTTTTTTACTTGTTTTCTTTTCTTTTCTTCTTTTTCTTCTTTTATGGTTTAGATCTCTGGGCTTCGGCTTACTTAGGTCACGTGGCGCCTCTAGACGCTTCGTAATCTAAGTGCCGGTCACGTTCCATACTTTCAGGTCGTGACAATACCATAGATTTACCGTACGAGATATAATTATGATGTTAGATCCGCACTCTTGACTCGAGGATATCATATATATATATATATTGTATCGTACGTGATACTATTGAGGTGAGATCACCGACTACTATATATATATATATATCGACTCAGACTTAGGTGGATTCCCTTACCCTTTTGACTGGGCTCGAGTCATACTTTTTTCAAAATGGAGAATCATGAGTATTTTAAATACCAAACTGTATGACTCATATTTTAGGGAGGTATATTTTTCAGTGTTGCTGTTACTACATCACTTTCTGTATATTCATGATGTTTTATCGCATTGCATGCTTGTACATATGTTATCTGTAATTATCATGAAACCCTGCTGTCAAGACACCAGCACCATTACCGATGATGCGTATGTTCCACGTACACCTACTTGCTGGCTCACACACATCATAATCGGTAATTGCCATATCACGTACACTTTTGAAAATACTATTCATTGACATAGCTTGCTAGTTGATAGTTGTGATATGTTATAGCTTTCATATGCTAGTTTAACTATTGCATTAATTGCATGATATCAGATGCATTCATATATTCATTGGTCATGCAGTATTATGGAGATTTATGCCGATATTCACTGTTTACTTACTCTTAATTTAAGATTTCGGATTTTCATGAGATTTCGGGATTTGGGGGAAAACCGCAAGAATATATATAAACTTCTCTCTCTCTCTCTCTTTTTAAAATGCAAGTTGCGGTTTTCTCGTCATGTATGAGTCATCCACCATGAGTTTTCATGATAGCTTTTGGATTTCGAGACCCGTTTCGAGGAGTAGTACGAACCGTCTCCGGTACATGGTGGACCCGGTATGGTACCCCGGGGCGAGAGTGATTTCATGGAGGATGATGAGCCGGCAGGGGCAGACTGCCTACCGGTGATTGTCTGGCGTGGCGGATATCCGGAGGATACTGTCTGTGGTCATGTGATTTGATGATATGGGCTGATCCGGACAGACGGAGCCCTAGATATTGAGAAATTGAGATATTGGGATATGAGACATTGAGATATTGAGATTTGAGATATTGAGATACTGAGATACTGAGATACTGAGATTTATGTTTTGCATCGATGCTTGACACTGATTTCTCTGTTGATTTCATGATGTATTCTATTTTCATTCATAATGCGTTCATACAACATATATCTGATATGTTGCTATCTGGGGCACTGACACGAGCATGTAGTATTGCACTTATATGTAAATGGATTAGGATTTTATTTGAGGATATTACTTGATATGACCTAGGTTGCATCATGCATACGATTTCTACTCGTTGATATCTTCTACTCACGAGTTGGCAACTCACCCCCGTTGTGCCAATTTTTTCCTACAGGTTAGATGTACAGGTTTTCCTTGGCAGCTTGTTGGCACATCATTCCATTCAGGGTGATTTTCTTGGTAGGTTGGTTCATTGTATCTGGACCGCCGTTGTACTGTTATTTAATTCAGTTGTATCTAGTAAACTCTATCAACCAGACTTGTATATCATTTTCAGACTTAGAAAACCAGTTGTTGTTATTTCGACCTTAGAGTCACGCATTGTATTATTATGGTTTTCATGTTGATTTTGAGTTTTTTTTAGTTTTGATCCTCGCCCTTCGGCGTTGTATATTATATTGCTTGCGTGGTTGTGACCGTCGATTGACGAAGAGCTAGCTCCCGCTTGGGGACGCCTTTTTTCATTTCGTATACTATTCCTGTTGTACCCCGTTTGGGGCCAGTATTTACAAAGGAAACTCTGCCGAAATTTTCAGAAAAGACTTGATGTTTTAAAAATGCATACATCGGCTTATGTTGTTAAACTTCTTTCTTTAAAATTGGTTTTTCCTTCACTCTACTTCATTACTTGGTTTTGATTTCTGGGTTTTGGCTTACATAGATTTCGTACGCCTCGAGGCGTTTCGTAATTTAAGTACCAGTCACGCTCGGTACTTTCGGGTCGTGACGGTAACATGGGCTAAAGATAGGTAGAGAACTAGGAAAGGGTGATATGTCTCTAGGAGTAGGGAATGGTGCAATTGTTGCAGCCAAAGCATTTGGCGAATATCACCTTGTATTACCAAGTGGTAACACAATGATTCTGAGCGACTGTTATTTCGTACCAAAAATATTGTGAATGTTTTCCTAAATCAAATGTTGATTGGGTATGGTACGTTATATAACGGTATATACGTTCAAAATCACAAAACAGTTCTAAGTATATAGAACACACACAAGAGGAACAATTCAGAAATAAACGAAGTCTTGTAGGTGATTGATGTGATCATCACCTACTGCTGGCGTATTAACGAGTCTTTAGAGTCCCACACTGAAGTTTCCTGATTCGAGCGAAACGAAGTAGGGCACATATGTTGATATGTGCGCAGGCCTGATTAAATATGAGTATGTGATAACGTATTATAATCTGGCAGTTATCTGATGTTGGTCAGGTTATATGTGATATAACCGGATTATCGAATCAAGTGTTGGTTTGATAATGTGATATTCAGATTAATGATATTAGTCGGTTATATGTGATATAACCGGATTATTAGATCAAGTGTTGATTTAATAATGTGATATATATTATATGTGATATAATTATATCTTAACTAATATTATTAGCTCACTAATTATGTTTCTTAATATATATTAATATATATTTGATATATGTGTATATATATATATTATGAAGCATGGCATCTATTTTCTATTTTTTAGAAAATACAAAATGAGGTGTAAATTGTGGAGATATTTGTGGAATGGTCAAGGCATGGGTTTTATTATTTGTATATTACTCTTGACACACTATTCAAGCATGGTTGCAATTTATTATTGCATTTTATTCCATGCTTGAATAAGTGATGACTTGCACTCTCTCTTGAGTTCATGCCTTAGCCATTTCTTGAGCTCTAACTCTTTCTTGCTCTCTACAATTTTCTACACCTCACTTCCAAGTTCAAACCCTCACATGTGATGTGAATCATTGAACTTGTAAAAACCCTAGTGAGCAAATTAAACCCCTACTTCACCATCACACATTAGATTAGCAATTTGATGTAGAGTGTTGCCTTCACTAATGAGATTAGTGAAAGGTTAGCTTGAGCTTGTGGACTTCGGGTGGATCGTCTTTGGTGGGAAGATCACGAAGGAGGTTCTTTCATCTTGAAGAGGAGCCTAGTGGAGTCGTGTGGACCACAACCCGGAGCTATTGAAAAGAAGGACTCGAACTACAAAGGTTGTATGCTATTTTCTTCTCTTTAGTTCATCACATTATCATAGGCAAACCCTAATAATCTAGTAAATATCTTGTTAGTCTGGCTTAGCACCTAATAAAATTTGAATTTGGCATGCTTGATATCACTAGAACCTCATGGTGGTGCTAGGGTCGACTTTCATGGTATTAGAGCCAAGCTAGAACATTAGAGTAGCTTGTAATGACGTTAGAAATCTGCCGGTTTTGTCGCGCAAAAACTGCCGGTAAAAACGGTTTCTAAAATGATGTTTTGAGTTATTTGCACACCTCGCGGGCTCACGGTTTGAACTGAGAGCCACGGGGTGGAGCGTGCGCACCCCGGGGACACCGGGGGGGCCAGAAGCTAGACCCACACCCTAAGACCACCATAAGGTGGCCTTGGGGATGGGTGACCCGAGAGCACCCTAACTGGGTGCTCTCGGGTCTGCCTTCCACTAGGGGCCACCTCGAGGTGGCCCCGGGCGGTGGGTACCATCCTGAGGCCCTTCATTCGATAGTTAATTTTGGGATCTTCGCCTCCATGAAGATTCGAGTGGGTTTCGAGTTTGTTTCGACTCCCGTATTGGCTTAAAACGATCGGTTTTGGAACTTTGGCTCACTGGATTTTTCATGTCTTGGAAAAATTGGTTAAGTTTGCTAATTGCGTGCGGATTTCTAAGGTCGCGGTTACTTTACAAGCTTTGTGATGTGTGATACAATTATTAGAATCCGAATTAATTAGTTTTATGAAAACTAATTAGTATATTGTAAACCTAGCCGTTTAGTCTCAATTGATCGATTGCCACGAAGTTTTGATTCGGATCAAAACTCCATCGCAATTGCGTATTGTACGCGATCACTAAGTCGAGAATCTTGTTGAATTATCCGACAACCAATTGAAAAGCGTTTTCAATTTGAAACTAAAATGCAAGTTTTATAAGTTAGGCATGAAATCCGGAATATGAAATATTCCGGGTTTATGATGTCTAAGGATATTGCAGATTCTAATTATTGTTGTTTTCTTTTTTCTTTTCTGCGCCCGTAAGTGTAATATGTGGGGTATCCCAATCTCGTTACATATGTCAACAAGTTTTAGGGATACACATATTTGCTTACGTTGATGATATGTGATATCTGTTGGATATAGTGCCCTCAAAGTCAATTATTGGATCGCAGGTACGTGATTGCAACGATTGAGGAGGACCTATACCGGTAGCACAGTCTTACTCGAGATGATAGTATGCTATCTGGTTTGCCTTTATCAGTCGTGTACAGGTTCAGGTGACTGATCGCTGTTACACGTTGATAGAGCCCTTAAGATCTTGCTTGACTACCAACAGTATGATGGCGATCATATACGTGAGAGTTGGGTAGTCTATAAGCACATCCTTAATTGTGGTCCCTAGTCGTGGGAGTTTTGAGACAGGGCATCGATATTCCGGAGTAGACTAGTGTATACAGTCGAGATCCCGACAAGGGGCGGTGGCCGGTCTCACAAGCCACTGGTGTCAGTTGGATCACCTAATATGTATACAGGTGCTCATTGGGTTATGAGTACACCGGACAGGACTCGCCGGGAACCTGCTAGTTGGTATTGTACCTATCGTCAGATAGCAGTTCCCTGGTGACATGTGTACAGGTTAGTTCATCGACCTGGGTCGTCATTTGTCTCGTGTGAGTTCCTACTGTGCTTTGATTTCTACCCTACCACAGCTCAAAGGAGTCGTGCAAACAGGTATTTTTTGGGTACAGTCCCGAGCCACATGGAGGCAAGTGAGCGGATCGGCAGGGGATTCGTCTCTCCCGGTATTGGGGGTGAGATCGTGCTGTGTCTAGGAAAGACATTACACCAAGTCCTTGGCCAAGGCAAGTGAGAATTACTGGTAAGTATTCCAGTAGTTTCTCAGGGTGCTCAGGGCTTGTCTCCGACACGACTTATACCGCTATTGGGGGTCTGACATTACCAGCCCCCTAGGCCCGATATGCGATACTCATAGATGCACGGACCGGACTGTATGTATATTGTCACTGTTAGGCTCAGTAGGGTTCCTGGATGAGTTCGCTCATCGGCTTCCCTTGAGGTCAGTACATGGGCAGCCGTTACGCACTGCTTGTGCCGCTGACGTGCCTATGGTTAAACCCTTCTGCCAGGGTACTGACGAGTCATTAGAGTCCCCCACAGATAGTTTCCCAAGTTCGGGCGAAACATTGTAGAGGCCGTAAGGTTTTATGGCAGGGTTCGAAAAATGCACGTGCATTTACGCATGTGTCATATTTCGGACAGATAATAGTGGTGGGATTTGGTTTAAGCCGGATCCGAGTATTATACTGTGCAGATATAATATCTTTGTCTCAGTTGCATTTGTATTCGGTCGTAATACAAATGCGGGTATGTATATACAGTTACGGGGTTATCCTGAAATTCGATTCGGGTTCGCTTTGTAAGTCCATGCTACCTCTCCCGGTACTTTCGGGCAAGCGGAATTTGATAAAAAACGATTTTCTTAGAGGTGGTAACATGGACTTAAAGACCCGGATCTTTGTTAAACATCTAACTAACAACCTAACTACGAGTTGCTAACTACTCGGTTAGAGGGTTATACCTTTCTTTTTCTCGAACTCCTTCGTCTTCAACCTTCGATGGTCGTCCGAATCGGCTTCTCCCCGTCGTCTCCTTGCGCCGAAGATAGATCCACCTGAAAGCTTCAACCTTTGGCTCCTTCTTCGAACTTTGAAGAAACTAGTTCACTCGGTTTGCTAAACCTTGTGAACTAGAGTGAGTAGAGAAGAGTTTGTATGGGATTTTATCTATGGTTCTTGGTTCTCAACTCATGAGACAAGTGAACCATAGAGTCAAGAGAGGGAGAGCAAGAGGAGGAGATGAGAGCTCAAGAACAAGAGAGAGAATGAGCATGAAAGAATGAGAGAAGACTTTTCTTATTTGGCTCTTATAATCCAAAACAATCATAACACCTCATATCAATCAAGTATTATGTGATGGTTTAAGCAACCATAGCCATATCATTTCATGCACTCATTTTGCACAAAAGAGCAAGCAAGCCAAAGTATTTGCCATGAAATGATAGCTATAGTTATCATGATGGTCAACTAGTCAAGCCTAGTCAACCGGTCAACAAAGTCAACAAGTCAACAAAAGTCAACAAGTCAACAAAGTCAATCCCTCAACAACCGTGTCACCATAATACTTAATTAATATAATTGTTAATCACATATCATATTCTTATTAGGGTTGAGTAAAAAGTCAATAGTCAACTGTCAACGGTCAACAACCCTAATGAGAATCCTCTGCCTCTGTCTCTCCGTCAACTGTGCATACACACCCGCATCTGCGTTCCAAGGAACACGAATGCATACTGGATAAAACAAATCCCAAAAGGTACACTAGGATCTGGCTTAAAACAAAGCCCGCTAGTGTGAACTGTCCGGACACTGTACGTGCACAAGTGCACGGATGTGACCGAACCCTGTCGCAAAACCATGCGACCTGTCGCAAAACCATGCGACCTCTACTCTTTTGCCTAAAGGTGAATAGCTTTCTGTGTGGGACTCTAAAGACTCGAAACTACGCTGGCAGTGGGTTTAACCACAGACCGCAAGTGGCACTAGCTGTGCGTAACGGTCCCCAGGTAGATGCCGACAAGAAGACTGACGAGGCGAAACCCATCTGAACTCCTACTGAGCCTGAATGTGACATTCTCTGTACAGTCCGGTCTGTTCGTCTGATACATCGCATGGCGGGCCTAGGGGGCGGTAAACGTCTGTCCCCCAATAGCGGTACAAGTCGTATCGGAGTGAAGCCCAAAACACCCTGAGATAACACTGGAAGCCTACCAGTATATCTCGTTTGCCCTGGCCAAGGACTACTCGTGTAATGGCTCTCCTAGACACAGCGCGATGTCAACCCCCAATACCGGGAGAGACGAATCCTGTCTAACCGTCACTGCCTCCAAGTGCTTCGGGACTGCACCCAACTACCACCTGTTTGCATGACTCCTTTGAGCCGTGGTAGGGTAGTAATCAAAGTACAGTGGGAACATACTCGAGGCGAAGTGACAGTGTTAAGTCAGCGGACTAAGCTGTACTCATGTCACCTGGGAACTGATAACTGACGATAGGCATAATACCAACTAGTCAGTTCCCGACGAGTCCTGTCCAGTGTACTCGTAACCCAACGAGCACCCGCATACTATCTCAAGTACGACGTACCGACGGCTGTGGGACAGACCGTCTCCCACACTGGGATGAGAAGCGCATGCGCTAGTCTACTCCGGAGTATCGATGCCCTGTCTCGATAGTCCTGCGACCAGGGACCAGCATAAGGATGTGCTTATAGATTACCCAGCCCTACTAGTGTAACTGCCATCACAACGCTGGTAATCAAGCAAAGATCCTAAGGGCTCCACTAATGTGTATAGGCGATATACTAAAATAAACACATGTACACATTGAAGTAGAAACAAACCAAGTAGCATACTACTATTTTGAGCAAGATTGTATATACAAGGTGAATATCCCAAGCTTCCATTAAGTAATATACAAACTAGTATGATACAGTAATGGCCTCTAGGGCATATACACTAACAATCTCCCACTTGCACTAAGGCCATGTACTGGCGTATCGAAGACCTATCATCTCGATCAGCCGCTCGAACTGAGTCTGGGGCAAGGCCTTGGTGAATGGATCTGCAGTGTTATCTTCTGAAGCGACTCTCCGAACCTCGATCTCCTGGCGATCCACGATCTCCCTGATCAGGTGATACCGCCTCAAGATGTGTCTGGATCTCTGATGGGACCTGGGTTCCTTCGCTAAAGCTATAGCCCCGTTGTTGTCGCAATACAGAGGTATTGGATCAACAATGGACGGAACCACCTGATGCTCTTTCAAGAACTTCCTCATCCAGAAAGCTTCTTTTGCGGCATCAGATGCAGCGATGTATTCCGCTTCCATCGTCGAGTCTGCAACGGTTTCCTGTTTGGAACTCTTCCAACACACCGCCCCTCCATTGAGGGTAAAGACAAAACCCGACATGGACTTGGAATCATCCTTGTCACTCTGGAAGCTGGAGTCAGCAAAGGCCTCGATCTGGAGGTCTTTTCCGCCATACACGAAGAACATCTCCTTAGTCCTTCTGAGGTACTTGAGAATGTTCTTTACTGCTATCCAGTGTTTCTCCCCAGGGTTTGACTGATACCGGCTTACCACACTCAGTGCATAAGCTACATCCGGTCTGGTACACAACATCGCATACATTATAGAGCCTACCGCAGAAGTGTAGGGTATAATAGACATGTGATCCCTCTCCAAATCAGTCTTGGGAGACATCTCTTTAGAGAGGGTGATCCCGTGACAAGCCGTTAGGTTACCGCGCTTGGAATCTTCCATACTGAATCTTTTCAGTATGGTGTCGATGTACCTGGACTGTGAAAGTCCTAATATCCTCTTGGATCTATCACGATGGATCCGGATCCCCAGGATGTATGAGGCATCACCCAGGTCTTTCATGGATAACCTGTGTGACAAGAACCCCTTCACAGATTGTAGCATAGGAATGTCATTTCCTATTAAGAGAATGTCATCCACATACAAAACGAGGAATACTACAGTTCTCGCTACAAATCTACAATAGATGCATGGTTCATCTGGATTTTTGATAAAGCCAAATTCCTTGACCGTCTCATCAAAACAGATGTTCCAACTCCGCGATGCCTGCTTTAGTCCATAGATGGACTTAAGCAACTTGCACACCTTTCCGCTGCTCCCACTCTGAATGAAACTCTCTGGTTGGTCCATATAGACACACTCCTCTAAATTTTCATTTAGAAAAGCGGTCTTTACGTCCATTTTCCAGATCTCATAATCGTGGAAGGCAGCAATAGCAAGAAGGATCCGAATGGATTTCAGCATAGCCACTGGAGAAAAGGTTTCGTCATAGTCCAAGCCAGGTCTTTGACGGAAACCCTTTGCAATAAGTCTAGCTTTATAGGTCTCAACCTGTCCATCTACACCAATCTTCCTTTTGAAGATCCACTTGCATCCTACGGGTTTTGCCCCGTCTGGAGCAATGTCCAACGTCCATACTTTGTTGGTGTACATGGACTCCATTTCGGTCCGCATTGCATCCAGCCATTTTACTGAGTCAACGCTCTGAACGGCCTGCTGGAAGCTAGTAGGCTCATCATAATCTATGATGCAATCCTCTCTATCCCCGTCTATGAGAAAACCGTAGTATCTCTCGGGCGGATGAGACTGCCTACTACTCCTGCGGAGCGGCGTAGGAATGTCCTGTTCTTTTGAACCCTCTGGTTCCACTAAGCTTTCAGTAATAGCTCGTGGTTCTGGAATTTCTTCCAGTTCTACTGCGCTCCCACTAATTTCCTTTTCTAAGAACTGGTGTTCTAGAAAGTGGGCATTATGAGAAACAAGGACTTTTTGTTCCTCTGCGTGGTAGAAAAGATACCCCCTGGTGTTCTTTGGGTATCCCACAAACTTGCACAGTACTGAGCGTGCCTCGAGTTTGTCCGCATGCTGCTTTTTGACAAAAGCTGGACATCCCTAGATCTTCAGATATTGAAGATAGGGTTTCTTCCCACTCCATAACTCATAAGGTGTGGTAGGCACAGTCTTAGTGGGAACTCGGTTCAAAAGGTATGCAGCTGATTCTAGCGCATACCCCCAGAATGATCGCGGTAACTCAGCGTTACTCATCATGGACCGTACCATATCCAATAGGGTTCGGTTCTGTCTCTCCGATACACCATTATGTTGTGGAGTGTATGGAGGAGTAAGCTGAGAGAGAATTCCGTTCTCTTTTAAATAGTCCAGGAACTCGGCACTCAAGTATTCACCACCTCGATCCGATCTTAGAATCTTGATACTTTTGTCGGTTTGTTTTTCTACTTCATTCTTATATTCCTGGAATTTTCCAAAGGCTTCGGACTTATGTTTCATTAAGAAGACATAACCGTACCTTGAAAAGTCATCCGTAAAAGCAATGAAGTAAGAAAAACCACTTCGCGCATGTGTAGACATTGGACCGCACACGTCGCTGTGTACGAGTCCCAAGAGCTCGCTTGCTCTTACTCCATGTCCAGTGAACGGAGACTTTGTCATCTTTCTTTTGAGACAGGATTGACAAGTGGCATACGATTGATATTCGAACGGATTCAAATATCCTTCTGTATGTAACTTTGTCAACCTTCTCTCATTGATGTGACCCAGTCTACAATGCCATAAGAAAGTCTGATTTATTTCCGGAGACTTTCTTTTGTGTGTATTCTGGACATTGAAAATCTGTGGTTGGTTTAATACGTATATACCATTGCTCAATGTACCTGACCCAATCAGAACTTGATTAAGGTGAATGTTTACAACATTGCTTACAAACGCAAATTCATAACCTTCTTTAGAAACCAAAGATACAGAAATGATATTACAAGTTGCGTTGGGTACAAAAAAGCAATTACGCAAAACCAAAACATGTCCATCTGACATTCCCAGGTGATAGTCCCCCACGGCTTTAGCATCCATGCTAGCTCTGTTCGCAACTCTGAGGGTCATGTCATCTGCTTTCAAAACACTACGGTTTCTCAACACCTGCAAAGAATTACAGATATGAGATCCTGATCCAATATCCAATACCCAGGAAGTAGAGTTTATTGAAAGACAGTTTTCAATAACATACACACCTGAAGCTGAAGCTGCAACCTGCTTCAATTCCTGTGTTCTGGCCTTTCAGGCCCTGCAATCATTCTTCCAGTGTCCTTTCTTATGACAATAGAACCATTCTTCCTTATCCACAAGCTTCCCCGCTTTCTTTGTTGCTTTAGCTTTTTCCTTCGTATCCACTTTACTAACACCGCCTCTTGGTTTGGCGGGGGCTTTCTTCTTCTTTCCCTTGGCTTTCGCCTTGGACCTAGAAGAAGATGATCCTCCTACAAACAAAGTGGATGTTTCCCTACCTTTCTGTAGGGTGCCCTCTGCGCTCCTCAGCATGTTGAGGAGCTCTGAAAGTTCAACTTCTTTTTCTTGTAAGTTGAAGTTCAGTATAAACTCGGCGTAAGTGGAAGGAAGGGACTGGAGAACTAAGTCTGTATAGAGCTCACTCTCCAATATGGTCCCTAGGTCCGCGAGCTCCTCAATGTAGCCTATCATCTTAAGCACGTGTTCTGCTACTGATGATCCGACGGCCATCCTTGCCGAAAATAACTTTTTCGACGCTTCGTATCTTGCGATACGAGATTGCTCTCCATACAGTTCTTTTGTATGAAGAAATATGGATTCCAAGTCCATATTCTCGTGCCTCCTCTGATGTTCATTGTCCATAGAGGCAAGTACGAGACACTTGGACTTCGCGCTATCAATCTCCCAAGTCTTACGGATTTCCTTATCCGCGACGCTGGAAGTGGGACCAGGGACAGGGGGAGCTTTGGTGGTAAGAAGATACCCCAGCTTGTCGTAAGTGATTGCCATCATGACATTCCTGAGCCAATCTTTATAGTTTGGCCCTGTCAGTATGTTTTTATCTAGAAGTAACTTAAGTCCAGTCATGTCGATTGGTCGCTGCAATTAGGAGAGAGAAGAAACACTCAGCTTGATGCTCTTGCAAGTTTTAGAATGGTTTTTAATTTGTCTAAACAGGATGGCTCCCACTGTTTCTCGAATCCCTCCTCAAACCAATAAGGAAGAATTAGTCAGGATCAATCTCACCGTACAATACTTGCTTAGCCGTTCAGCCAGGCCAGTGTCGGTACTTCGAGGGAGGTTTTCCAACGCTTTCGCGAAGTTCCTTAATTAAATAACCTCTTTTCCCTGGGGGCGTAGCCCCGCTAACACCTTTCTAGACACCTACTAGGTTTATAGCATTGATCGTTTAGTGAGAAATTTCCCGAGGAGTAGCATATACTCACAGTAGGATCGGGATCCAAATATCATCGCGTGACGAAACTGAAGGAATCCTACCAGAATCATCACACTCCAAATGGTATGCAACACTAGCAAGTTTCAGTTCTTTTGAAACTCCCGATGTGGATTTTTGCCCCATGCTCTTATGACCTTGGCGTGAGGTCAAAATGTCATAAGTCACATGTCAAGTTCTTCCCATCATTATCCAGGTTAATTTGAATCCACCCGTACCTACCCTTGACGTAGGCCAAAATGGTAGTATGACTGTCCCAAACCAACGCATTCTATCTATGCAACAGATAAATATCCGGCAGCTACCAATCACTATGCCTTGGCGTGAGGTCAAAATACATAGCTTGAATACTACCGAATATTTAACTGAAATGATGGAGGGCTACGAATGGTTTTGGCAAAACCGTGAACGTAGTGAACTTGATATAATCAATGGAACGAGATAGCTTTTAAAAGGAGTGGCTCAAGCTCCGCATTTAAAAGTTAGTTTTGAAAAGAACCGAGTGGTTTTCCGAAAGTGTTCCAACGATTTTAACTTGGTTTATTTTCTTGCATTAGTTCTTTTAATGCGTGATATTCTTGCATTAGTTCTTTTAATGCGTCCCATCATTTAATCCTACCATTGCAGAAAAGAACCAAAATATGACGTACGCTTATGCCATTCGCATTCGCCACGGGGCCCCGTCATTGCCCGTTAGGTTACTTAACTAACGACAGAGCGGGGGCTGGGCTAGCGCGGCTGTAAAACATAAGCAACGCCTAAATAATATCATATATAGATATATTGCAATGATAGCCATTTCAGATCACAGATGAACACATTGGATATACTAGGAATCCGCAATTCGTACGAGCCTGTAACGAAAAGAAGATTACACGGTCGCGGTGAATAGCCAATACCCCACCCAAGACCCCTACGGGTGCGGCAAACTACCCGCCAAGTACCCGAAGCAAAGCAACCTCCTTCAACTCCGTGAGTAGGCCACTCGGCACTTCGGCATATCCGGTAGTTTGTGCACCCCCTCCATGGGTCTATCCTAGGAGCAAAAACAGTAAAAAGAAATTATACAATGACGGCTACAACCCCGACCCGGTTGTGCGGCCATACAAATAATTATTACATCAATTTACAAATTTACATGAATTGAAAGAAAAGAAAACTCTCGTCTCACAACCCCCGGCTATTCACCCGCGACAATTCAATGAATTCATATACACATTCCAATAACATTACAGATCACAGATTTGTATAACCCCCACTAATCGACAAATAGCGATTAGCAGACGTTCAATACAAATATCACATTACAGAAAAACCCGTCAGCTAAAGTCTTTTAGAAGTTCGATCAAAAATACGAATTTTTAGGACCCCAAAAATAAAATTTTCGTTCTGGAAAATCTAGGATGAAAATACATATACCAAAATTCCCAAAATAACCCCATAAGCACACTGTAGCAAAGAACAACCAGAGAGGAGCCAGGACGGCCGCGGAGCCGCGGCAACAGCAAGCTATTGCCGCGTTTCCGCGGCGCAATGAAGAGATCAGGTGATCATTTTTCTACAGTATATTTTAAAAACCCTGAGTCAATTTTTGATGCATGATTTATCATTTTTACAGGACATAAAAAATCGATAGCAAGTTTGAAAACGGGGTTCATTTCGGGACTTTTTCTTTGATCGATCTTCTAGCTACTTTGCTAACATGTTAGATAGAGTTTAACTAGGCTCTGATACCACTGTAAGTCCATGCTACCTCTCCCGGTACTTTCGGGCAAGCGGAATTTGATAAAAAACGATTTTGTTATAGGTGGTAACATGGACTTAAAGACCCGGATCTTTGTTAAACATCTAACTAACAACCTAACTGCGAGTTGCTAACTACTCGGTTAGGGGGTTATACCTTTCTTTTTCTCGAACTCCTTCGTTTTCAAGCTTCGATGGTCGTCCGAATCGGCTTCTCCCCGTCGTCTCCTTGCGCCGAAGATAGATCTACCTGAAAGCTTCAACCTTTGGCTCCTTCTTCGAACTTTGAAGAAACTACTTCACTCGGTTTGCTAAACCTTGTGAACTAGAGTGAGTAGAGAAGAGTTTGTATGGGATTTTATCTATGGTTCTTGGTTCTCAACTCATGAGACAAGTGAACCATAGAGTCAAGAGAGGGAGAGCAAGAGGAGGAGATGAGAGCTCAAGAACAAGAGAGTGAATGAGCATGAAAGAATGAGAGAAGACTTTTCTCATTTGGCTCTCATAATCCAAAACAATCATAACACCTCATATCAATCAAGTATTATGTGATGGTTTAAGCAACCATAGCCATATCATTTCATGCAGTCATTTTGCACAAAAGAGCAAGCAAGCAAAAGTCTTTGCCATGAAATGATAGCTATAGTTATCATGATGGTCAACTAGTCAAGCCTAGTCAACCGGTCAACAAAGTCAACAAGTCAACAAAAGTCAACAAGTCAACAAAGTCAATCCCTCAACAACCATGTCACCATAATACTTAATTAATATAATTGTTAATCACATATCATATTCTCATTAGGGTTGAGCAAAAAGTCAATAGTCAACTGTCAACGGTCAACAACCCTAATGAGAATCATATGCCTCTGTCTCTCCGTCAACTGTGCATACACACCCGCATCTGCGTTCCGAGGAACACGAATGCATACTGGATAAAACCAATCCCAAAAGGTACACTAGGATCTGGCTTAAAATAAAGCCCGCTAGTGTGAACTGTCCGGACACTGTACGTGCACAAGTGCACGGATGTGACCGATCCCTGTTGCAAAACCATGCGACCTGTCGCAAAACCATGCGACCTCTACTCTTTTGCCTAAAGGCGAATAGCTTTCTGTGTGGGACTCTAAAGACTCGACACTACGCTGGCAGTGGGTTTAACCACAGACCGCAAGCGGCACTAGCTGTGCGTAACGGTCCCCAGGTAGATGCCGACAAGAAGACTGACGAGGCGAAACCCATCTGAACTCCTACTGAGCCTGAATGTGACATTCTCCGTACAGTCCGGTATGTTCGTCTGATACATCGCATGGCGGGCCTAGGGGGCGGTAAACGTCAGTCCCCCAGTAGCGGTACAAGTCGTGTCGGAGTGAAGCCCAAAACACCTTGACATAACATTGGAAGCCTACCAGTATATCTCGTTTGCCCTGGCCAGGGACTACTCGTGTAATGGCTCTCCTAGACACAGCGCGATGTCAACCCCCAATACCGGGAGAGACGAATCCTGTCTAACCGTCACTGCCTCCAAGTGCTTCGGGACTGCACCCAACTACCACCTGTTTGCACGACTCCTTTGAGCCGTGGTAGGGTAGTAATCAAAGTACAGTGGGAACACACTCGAGGCGAAGTGACAGTGTCAAGTCAGCGGACTAAGCTGTACTCATGTCACCAGGGAACTGATAACTGACGATAGGCATAATACCAACTAGTCAGTTCCCGACGAGTCCTGTCCAGTGTACTCGTAACCCAACGAGCACCCGCATACTATCTCAAGTACGACGTACCGACGGCTGTGGGACAGACCGTCTCCCACACTGGGATGAGAAGCGCATGCGCTAGTCTACTCCGGAGTATCGATGCCCTGTCTCGATAGTCCTGCAACCAGGGACCTGTATAAGGATGTGCTTATAGATTACCCAGCCCCACTAGTGTGACTGCCATCACAACGCTGGTAATCAAGCAAAGATCCTAAGGGCTCCACTAATGTGTATAGGCGATATACTAAAATAAACACATGTACATGTTGAAGTAGAAACAAACCAAGTAGCATACTACTATTTTGAGCAAGATTGTATATACAAGGTGAATATCCCAAGCTTCCATTAAGTAATATACAAACTAGTATGATACAGTAATGGCCTCTGGGGCATATTTCGCTTTTCGAAGTTGCCAATTTTCTATCACCCGTCTTAAACATTCGGTTTAATACGGATTTATCTTTTCTTGAGGGTGAGTCATGAGTGTGGAAGCTTATAGATTGGTGACTAGGATTAGTAACTCATTCATTGCATTAAATGGTTGATGACTAGGTTAGTGACTCATTAGTTTGCATTAATTGTTTTCATGAGGTGCTTAAATGAGTCACCCTTTTTCCATTAATTACTTTTGTTCTTTATTAAGATCTTTTCCATTATGGTTACCACCTCTTGCTCCTACACTCACCTCCCTCCTCTAAATATAGTGGCCGGCCCCTCTTGGAAGGGATGATGGTTGTTGGAAAAAAGTTTATGGAATTTGGTTCATGGAAATTTCATATGTTCATTTCTCATTACTTGATAAAAATGGAAACTTCATTAATCGTTCATCCATGGTTTTGGATGAAGCAAGACAAAGTGTTCTACTCATTCTCTACATCGATCTTGGACATGTCGGCTAGCAAACTTCATGTCCGAGTTGCCTCGGTTCAGAGGCAGGAGCCTGTATAAAGATCCGTTGACGTGGTGCCACCTGGACGAGGAGACCGGAGATCGAGCGAGATCGCAGATGCCGCAGAGGAGCGTGGGATGATGGCTAAAGAACGAAGGACTCGGATTGTTCGGTATAGCCTTTCTACCCACTTTGTAGTTTGTTAGTTTAGCGTTAATGGCAAGATCCGGGTTATAGTATGCGATAGCGCCATTTATAAAAGTTTTTCTTCCGCATTTGGCGTCAGATTGACGGCCGGGGCACTACCGTAGAATTACATGGTATCAGAGTCACGCCATTAAGCTTTACTAACTTGTTCTAACGCGTTTAAAATATCGATCGAACGGATTTTCGAAAACCGCAATTTCTATGTTAAAGTTTCTGTCGATTTTAAATACTGGTCTAAAAATTATTTTAAGCATCTAAGAAAATCGTGCAGGCTTTTTTAAGAACACAGTATAAATTTGTGCCCCTGACTCGACCGTACGGCAGTGAAACCGCCGCCAATGCCTAGCTTTGGCCGCGGCTCCGCAGCCGTCTTAGTGCTTCAGTGGGCCAAATTTCTTCTGGGTGGTCTACATAGAAAATTATGGTTTCTGGAATATTTCTTTCAGTCCCAGATTTTATTACTGTACTGCAGATGTACGTAGGGCCTACTTCAGGAAGTTTTGTCGATCGAAATTTTAAACTTGTTAGTCTACAGTACTTACATTATATCTCCAACCGTGAATGTTATTCGAGCGGTAAATTGCATCTAATTGCTATAGTCCTTTTAGACGGATTTGCGAACGTGACATTCGTGTTGATGTTCTGTGTTGTGCTGTGATGTTGCGGATTTGTCGTGGTGGATTGCAGTGTACATTGGTAGTGCAGTTTGAATTTATTTGTACATTTGATATTGCGGGGCGAGCGTCCAACATGTGGACTGATGTCACTGCCTATTTGTATAATATTCTTTTGGGGCACGACCGGGCTGAGGTCGATGTACCCGTTGTACATATTTTTCATTTCTGTACTAGGTTTACCCACGACGGAGTGCACGGATAGCCAGGTTGTATAGGGCAAAGGGTCCGCATCTCATGGCTTTGGGAAGCAGAGGGGCCTCACTCTAGAATTGGCAGACTATTCGCCGCACTCGTAGGGGGTACAGGTTGACCCAAGAAGGGGTGCTCAAGTTACCGGATTCCGTGAAGTGCAGGGTGGTGATTGTTAGCGATTCTGCGTGTTCAAGTTTAGTTAATTACCGCAATCAAAACGGTTTCGCTTGTAGCTAGCCGGTTGAGTATGGGTCGTCCGCAGGGAGATGGGAATCTTTTTCTATGTGCTTTAACGAGTTAAGTCCAATTTTCCAGATTTGTTTGTGATTATCTAAGTGTTAAAATGATATGTAAAGAGAGCTTGTTAGGGTTAAGATTAGGTTAGTTTGAATTAGGAGTCGCTCACTTCTTTCGTTGCCACTCTTAATATCGGTGTTACGGTAATCGGCAACAACGGAGTTTAGCACGACTAGGAAGGAACTTGCGAGTATAAGCTAGGCTTTCCAACGCTTAAGTTCTTCCTTTTGGTGCTTGTCCGTCCATTCTTGGTTCTTAGCCATAACCTCCGGTTAATTCAACCACAACCGGTCTCACTACAGAATCACCGCTATCATGTAGGATAGGGTGCCATAGGGAGCGGATTGTGGTTCAATTAACGGGAGTCGATTTAAGATGTTGGGTAAGGAAAGAGTGAGAGAGATTTCCTTCTCTCAAACTTCCCTTATCCTACCCTAACAAGTATGGAAACTACTCACACATCATAATGAAAAGAAAATAAAACAAAGAGGAAGATAGAAAGAAAGAGATTAGAAGATAACAACTAGCTATTTGCGACCTCACCTTGGCAAGGATCAAGCGTAAGCATCATGGTTGTTTTAAGGATAAAGAAAAAGAGAAAGAAAGAAACAACAATAAATAACAACAACTACTTATCAATTAACGATTACAAGCGATTAACATAAAAAGAGCAAGACAAGTATAATAACAAAATGAACTTCTTTATTCATCATTCTTCACTCACAAAAGCTCACTACAAGTTTTTCAATAGAGAAGAGATGAGAATAGGAAGAAGAACAAGTATTCTAAAACCTAGAAAAAATACAAGATTAAGCACCCTTGGCTTCACAATGTTCTGGGCTATTTATAGGCAGGGAACTGGAAATCTAGGGAAAAATTCTGCCTCTACATGAAAAGATCAAAATACCCCTGAAACTTCGTCAACTGAGGAGGCCGTACGGCCGCGGTTCCGCGGCCTAAGCATGCTAATGCCGCAGAACCGCGACGCTTTAGAGGGATTGGATTCTCGGATTTTCTGTGGTTCTTAGTGTTGATATTTGGATCATTTTGGTACACTTTGTTTCTCAGAATCTCTCCACATTTCTTCCAGATTTGCAGCATGTCAAAAGGTGATTTGATGTGTGTAAGTCGATGTACAACACCCCAATACTTGTGGGGAGGCGGAATTTTCAAAAACGAACTTGTTTAGTGAACAAACATCGACTAACCGCTTGAATCGAAGCTAAACGATAACTAACTACAAACATAGAGTTTCTATGCTACTATGTTTAGGGATTATACCAAATGAATCGTGTCCTTCGTCTTTGCGAACTCCACCTCCTCCTCGGCCTTCTCGAAGTAGTAGACGATCCACCCGAGAGCTTTACTCCAAGCTTAGCCTCTAAACTTGAGGCAACTAACCTTCTTTAAGTGCTAATCAAAGAAGCTAGGTGATATAGAGTGAGGGTTATGGTTTAATTAGTCTAACTAATCCTTGTACTCAACACATGAGAGGGGAGGATTAGGGTTTGAAGAGGGAGAGCTTGAGGAGAGAGAAGGTGAATATAATAGTGAAGTGAGAAGAATGAGTTATCATAATATATATCAAGCATTTCTTTTTATCAAGAAAAGAAAAGAAATCATTTTACAACCATGCTTGATAAATATCTTGTGGTGATTCATCTCCATGAGTCATTAAGCAATTATGAAGCATTAATGACATGGATGAATCATCCATATGACTTACTAATCTCATTCAATGTATATGCCACCTAAACCTCCTTAGTCACCATCTTCTAGAAGCTTCTCGCACAATTACGAGAACGCCCCTCCTTTCCGTAAAAATACGGAAAAACTTTGGACTGTATAAATCAAATAACCGGATACCAGTAACTGGCTCAAACCAAAGCCGACTGGTAAAAACTGTCCGAAAGTTGTACGTGCGTAAACACACGTATGCGTCCGAACCCTTGTCGTAAAACCATACGACCTCTATATCGTTTCGCCTGGAGTAGGGAAACTCTCTGTGTGGGACTCTAGAGACTCGACTACTACGCTGGCAGTGGGTTTAACCACAGACCGCAAGCGGCACTAGCTGTACGTAACGGTCCCCAGGTAGATGTCGATAAGAAGGCCGATGAGGAAACCCATCCGAACTCCTACTGAGTCTAATGTGACAATCTCCGTACAGTCCGGTCCGTTCGTCTTAGACTATCGCATATTGGGCCTAGGGGGGCGGAAAGCGTCAGTCCCCTAATAGCGGTATAAGTCGTGTCGGAGCGAAGCCCATTACACCCTGAGAAACTACTGGAACCTACCAGCAAATCTCGCTTGCCCTGGCCAGGGACTTTGCGTAATGGCTCTCTGACACAGCGCGATATCAACTCCCAATACCGGTAGAGACGAATCCTGTCTAACAGCCACTGCCTCCAAGTGCTCGGGACTGCACCCAACTGCTACCTGTTTGCATGACTCCTTTGAGCCGTGGTAGGGTAGCAATCTAAGAACAGTGGGACACACTCGAGGCGAAGTAGCAGTGTCAAGTCTGCGGACTATGCTGTACTCATGTCACCTGGGAACTGTTCACTGACGACTGGTATAAAACCAACCAACAGTCCCCTGTGAGTCCTGTCCGGTGTACCCGTAACCTAACGAGCACCTGCATACTATCTCCAGTACGACGTACTGACGGCTGTAGGACAGACCATCTCCCCAACTGGGATGAGAAGCGTACACACTAGTCTACTCCGGAGTATCGATGCTCTGTCTCGATAATCCAACGACCAGGGACCTGAATAAGGATGTGCTTGTAGACTACCCAGCCCCTACTAGTATGACTGCCATCACAACGCTGGTAGTCAAGCAAGATCCTAAGAGCTCTATCAATACGTATACTCACATATTAAGATAGAAAAACCAAGTAGCATACTACCATGTTTAGCAAGACTGTTATATACATGTGAATATCCCAAGCTTCCATAAAGTAATATACAAACTAGTATGATACAGTAATGGCCTTCTAGGGCATAAACACTAACAATCTCCCACTTGCACTAGGGCCATGTACTGGCATATCGAAGACCAATGATCTCGAGTAGCCTCTCGAACTGAATCTGAGGTAGGGCCTTCGTGAATGGATCAGCAATGTTCTCTTCAGAAGCAACTCTCCGAACTTCGATCTTCTGACGATCAATGATCTCCCTGATCAGGTGATACCGCCTCAAGATGTGCCTGGACTTCTGATGGGACCTTGGTTCCTTCGCTAAAGCTATAGCTCCGTTGTTGTCGCAATACAGAGGTATTGGATCAACTATGGTAGGAACCACCTGAAGTTCTGTTAGGAACTTCTTCATCCAGACTGCTTCTTTTGCGGCATCGCAAGCAGCTATATACTCCGCTTCCATCGTCGAGTCAGCAACGGTGTTCTGCTTGGAGCTCTTCCAGCACACCGCCCCTCCATTGAGGGTAAAGACATAACCTGACATGGACTTGGAATCGTCCTTATCACTTTGGAAGCCGGAATCAGCAAAGGCCTCCAACCTGAGGTCTTTTCCGCCGTAAACCAAGAACATCTCCTTAGTCCTTCTCAGGTACTTGAGAATGTTCTTTACAGCTATCCAGTGCTTCTCCCCTGGGTCTGACTGATACCGGCTTACCACGCTCAGTGCGTAAGCAACATCTGGTCTGGTGCACAACATCGCATACATTATAGAGCCTACCGCAGAAGCGTAGGGTATAATAGACATGCGTTCCCTTTCCAAATCAGTCTTGGGAGACATCTCTTTGGAGAGTATGATTCCGTGACAAGCCAGTAGATTACCGCGCTTAGAATCTTCCATACCGAATCTTTTCAGTACAGTGTCGATATACCTGGACTGCGAAAGTCCCAACATCCTCTTGGATCTATCACGATAGATCCGGATCCCCAGAATGTAAGAGGCATCACCCAGGTCTTTCATGGAGAACCTGTGTGATAAGAATCCTTTGACAGATTGTAGCATAGGAATGTAATTTCCTATCAATAGAATGTCATCCACGTACAAGACGAGGAATACGACACTTCTGGCTACAACTTTACTATATATGCACGGTTCATCTGGATTTTTGATAAAGTCATATTCTTTGACTGTCTCATCAAAACAGATGTTCCATCAGATAAATGAATCCGTATCTTGAGTAATCATCCGTGAAAGTAATGAAATAGGAAAAACCACCTCTTGCATGTGTAGACAATGGACCACATACATCGCTGTGTATGAGTCCTAAGAGCTCGCTCGCTCTTACTCCTTGTCCAGTGAATGGAGTCTTTGTCATCTTTCCTTTGAGACAAGATTGACAAGTGTCATAAGTTTGATATTCGAACGAGTCCAAATATCCTTCTCTATGCAACTTAGTCAACCTTCTCTCATTGATGTGACCCAGTCTACAATGCCATAAGAAAGCTTTATTTAAATCTGGAGACTTACTTTTTAGTGTGTTCTGGACATTGAAAATTTGGAGTTGGTTTAAAACATATATACCGTTATTTAGGGTACCGGACCCAATCAAACCATGATTAAGGTGGATGTTAACAACATCTCTTACAAACGTGAAATCATAACCTTTATTTGATAACAAGGAAACTAATATGATATTACACGTTAAGCTTGGTACAAAATAATAGTTATGTAAAACCAAAATGTGTCCACTCGTCAATCCTAGGTGATAATCCCCGACGGACGCAGCTCCCACGCTAGCTCCGTTAGCAACCTTTAGGGTCATATCACCTTCCTTCAGCACTCTACGGTTTCTCAGTGCCTGCAACGAATTGCAAATATGAGATCCTGATCCGGTATCCAATACCCAGGAAGTAGAGTTGATCGACAGACAATTCTCAATTACAAACACACCTGAAGTCGAAGCCACAGCTTGCTTCGGTTCCTGGTTCTTGGCGTTCCACGCCTTGCAATCTTTCTTCCAGTGCCCTTTCCTGTGACAATGGAAGCACTCATCCTGGCCCACTACCGGTACCGCAAACTTTTTCTTTCCCTTCCCTCCCACCTTACTAACACCTCCTCTAGGTCTGGGGACGACCTTCTTCTTCCTTTTCTTTGGCCCTAGCCTTAGACCCGGAAGAAGATGCACCGCCAACAAACATAGCGGGTGTTTCCCTTGCCTTCTGCAAGGTGCCCTCTGCACTCCTTAACATGTTCAGGAGTTCCGGAAGTTCAACTTCTTTTCTTTGAAGGTTGAAGTTCAGGATAAACTGGGCGTAGGTGGGAGGAAGGGGCTGGAGAATAAGGTCTGTATAGAGCTCATTATCCAAAGTCTTCCCAAGGTCTGCGAGCTCTTCAATATAGCCGATCATCTTTAGGACATGTTCTCCTACCGATAACCCGACAGCCAACCGCGCTCGAAACAAGTTCTTAGAGGTCTCGTATCTTGCTATACGAGATTGCACTCCATAAAGTTCCTTTGTATGGAGAAATATGCCGTCTAGGGTCATATCCTCGTGCCTCCTCTGATGTTCATTGTTCATTGAGGCAAGCACGATGCACTTGGCTTTCGCGCAATCTAAATCCCAGGTTTTGCGGATTTCCTTATCCGTATTGCTGGATTTGGGACCAGGGACAGCAGGTGCCGTAGCGGTGAGGACGTACCCCAATTTGTCATAGGTCAAAGCCATTTTGACATTCCGCAGCCAATCTTTATAGTTTGGCCCTGTCAGTATATTTTTCTCTAAAAGTAACTTAAGTCCAGTCATTTTCAGGGTCGCTGCAATTAGGAGAGAGAGAAGAAAACTCTTTAGCATGATGCTCTCGTAAGTTTAGAGTGGTTTGTAGTTTATCTAAACTGGATGGCTCCCACTGTTTCTCGAATCCTTCCTCAAACCATAAAAGAAGAATTAGCCAGGACTATTCTCACCGTACAATACTTGCTTAACCGTTCAGCCAGGCCAGTGTCGATACTTCGAGGGAGGTTTTCCAACGCTTTCGCGAAGTTCCTTAATTAAATAACCTCTTTTTTCTGGGGGCGTAACCCCGCTGACACTTTTCTGGACACCTACTTGGTTTATAGCATTGATCGTTAAGTGACGAATATCCTGATAAGTAGCATATACTCACAGTAGGATCGAGATCCAAATATCATCGTATGATAATGTTGAAGGAATCCTACCAACATTCATCAAACTCCAAATGGTATGCATCTCTTTGCAAATTTCAGTTTCTTTAGAAATTCCCGATATATATTTTTGCCCCATGCTCTTATGACCTTGGCATTGGTCAAAATATCATAAGTCACATGTCAAGTTCTACCCATCATTATCTTGTTAATTTGAACCCATCCGTACATATCCTTGACGTTGGCCAAAATGATCATACGACTGTCCCAAACTAACTCATCTATCTATGCAACAAATGAATACCCAGCAGCTACCAAACACTATGCCTTGGTGTTGGTCAAAATACATAGCTCGAATACTACTGAATACCCAGATGAAATGACGGAGGGCTACGAATGGTTTTGGCGAAACCGTGAACGTAGTGAACTTGATATAACCGAAGGAACCTGATAGCTTTTTAAAAGGAGTGGTTAAAGCTCCGCATTTAAAAATATCTGTTTTTAAAATTAACCGAGTGGTTTCTTTTAAATTGTTCCAACGGTTAAACTTTTGGTTTATTTTCTTTGTATTATAAATAATGCGTCCCATCATTAACCCATCATTGCAGAAAACAACGAAAATACAACGTCCTCTTATGCCATCCGCATTCGCCACGGGGTCCCGTCATCACCCGTTAGGTTACTTAACTAACGACAGAGCGGGGGCTGGTCTAGCACGGGTGTAAAACATAAGTGACGTCTAAATAGCTATCATATATAGATATTGTACATTCGTCAGACGCAATAATAGGCATTCCAGATCACAGATGAACTTTATTGGATTTGCAAGCAATCCATGTTTGTTTTGAGCCTGCAACAAAAGACGGATTACACAGTTGTGATGAATAGCCATTACCCCACCCAAGACCCCAACGGGTACGGCAAACTACCCGCCCGGCAGTTTGTGCACCCCACCTTGGGTCTGTCCTAGGAGCAAAAACAGTAAAATGAAATAATACAACGGTGGCTACAACCGCAACCTAGATGTGCCCCGCAAAATAGTATTATAACAAATTACATTTACATCAAATGAATTAAATAATAACCCATCACATAACCCCGGCTATACATCACAACAGTCCAACACAGTTCATATCCACAAACAGTAAAAACCATTACAGAAATGTGCAACCCCCTGCCAACCGACATACTAGCAGTTAGGGGAGGTTTACGAACACATTACACAAACACAGATATAATCCAATAAGCAAATACTGTATAATTTCGATCGATTAAACACATTTAATATTGCTCCAATACTTCTCTGTAAACTTGAAACCTGAGCAAAATTGAAAAATACCAGAAAATCCCAAATATCACAGAGAACCATCACAAGAAAAATGGGTCCCTGAATCGTCAACTCGGCGGCGGAAGCGCGGCGGATCGGTGCTATCCGCCGCGGTTCCGCGGCGCCGTAGGCGATTCAGGGGACCAAATTTTTTGTGTGTTCTACTACTGTCATGTTAAGCTTTCTGAACATCCCTGAAAAATTTTCGGACTTCATTTATAAATCGACAGAAACTTGATATTTTAGGGTTTTCCGGTTTCGTTTTTTCCGTTCGAAATTCATACAAATTTGCAAAAAAGTTATTTATTGTTTAGAGAGGCTCTCATACCACTGTAAGTCGATGTACAACACCCCAATACTTGTGGGGAGGCGGAATTTTCAAAAACGAACTTGTTTAGGGATTATACCTAATGAATCGTGTCCTTCGTCTTTGCGAACTCCACCTCCTCCTCGGCCTTCTCGAAGTAGTAGACGATCCACCCGAGAGCTTTACTCCAAGCTTAGCCTCTAAACTTGAGGCAACTAACCTTCTTTAAGTGCTAATCAAAGAAGCTAGGTGATATAGAGTGAGGGTTATGGTTTAATTAGTCTAACTAATCCTTGTACTCAACACATGAGAGGGGAGGATTAGGGTTTGAAGAGAGAGAGAGCTTGAGGAGAGAGAAGGTGAAGATAATAGTGAAGTGAGAAGAATGAGTTATCATAATATATATCAAGCATTTCTTTTTATCAAGAAAAGAAAAGAAATCATTTTACAACCATGCTTGATAAATATCTTGTGGTGATACATCTCCATGAGTCATTAAGCAATTATGAAGCATTAATGACATGGATGAATCAACCATATGACTCACTAATCTCATTCAATGTATATGCCACCTAAACTTCCTTAGTCACCATCTTCTAGAAGCTTCTCGCACAATTACGAGAACGCCCCTCCTTTCCACAAAAATACGGAAAAACTTTAGACTGTATAAATCCAATAACCGGATACCAGTAACTGGCTTAAACCAAAGCCGACTGGTAAAAACTGTCCGAAAGTGGTACGTGCGTAAACACACGTATGCGTCCGAACCCTTGTCGTAAAACCATACGACCTCTATATCGTTTCGCCTGGAGTAGGGAAACTCTCTGTGTGGGACTCTAGAGACTCGACTACTACGCTGGCAGTGGGTTTAACCACAGACTGCAAGCGGCACTAGCTGTACGTAACGGTCCCCAGGTAGATGTCGATAAGAAGGCCGATGAGGAAACCCATCCGAACTCCTACTGAGTCTAATGTGACAATCTCCGTACAGTCCGGTCCGTTCGTCTTAGACTATCGCATATCGGGCCTAGGGGGCGGCAAGCGTCAGTCCCCTAATAGCGGTATAAGTCGTGTCGGAGCGAAGCCCATTACACCCTGAGAAACTACTGGAACCTACCAGCAAATCTCGCTTGCCCTGGCCAGGGACTTTGCGTAATGGCTCTCTGACACAGCGCGATATCAACTCCCAATACCGGGAGAGACGAATCCTGTCTATCCGCCACTGCCTCCAAGTGCTCGGGACTGCACCCAACTGCTACCTGTTTGCACGACTCCTTTGAGCCGTGGTAGGGTAGCAATCTAAGAACAGTGGGACACACTCGAGGCGAAGTAGCAGTGTCAAGTCTGCGGACTATGCTGTACTCATGTCACCTGGGAACTGTTCACTGACGACTGGTATAAAACCAACCAACAGTCCCCTGTGAGTCCTGTCCGGTGTACCCGTAACCTAATGAGCACCTGCATACTATCTCCAGTACGACGTACTGACGGCTGTGGGACAGACCATCTCCCCAACTGGGATGAGAAGCGTACACACTAGTCTACTCCGGAGTATCGATGCTCTGTCTCGATAATCCAACGACCAGGGACCTGAATAAGGATGTGCTTGTAGACTACCCAGCCCCTACTAGTGTGACTGCCATCACAACGCTGGTAGTCAAGCAAGATCCTAAGAACTCTATCAATACGTATACTCACATATTAAGATAGAAAAACCAAGTAGCATACTACCATGTTTAGCAAGACTGTTATATACATGTGAATATCCCAAGCTTCCATTAAGTAATATACAAACTAGTATGATACAGTAATGGCCTTCTAGGGCATAAACACTAACAATGTGGATCTTTTTGTCATGATTTCCTCGAGCTCCGCGTAGATTTCTTGGATCTTGTGTTGCCATAGAGCCTTGTGCATGAAAATGACATTGATTTGCCATTTTGTCTCTTAAACTGATGTGTGCAACAGACGGATAAAGAGCGGAGACCCGTGTTTTATCTGTGGTTGGCAGGAACCCGGAGTTTGTCGTGTTTTTCCTTGAATTTCACCGTTTTGAGCCGAGAACCTGTATCCTGCAATTGACTAGCAAACACGGCTCAAGAGTACCTACCGATAAGCAATATGATAAAAATTGGACGGTATAAAAATGCAATAATCTAATATGAACAAATACCCCCAAACTTATCATTTGCTCGTCCCGAGCAAAGCCAATTTATGGACAAAAAATTTCCTAACCTCACTTTCGCAGGGAACGCGATTGCACTGAGCATGTGCAACAAGACGTTAAACCTCTAGGTGTCCCTAGTAGGAGGAGTGTTGTCTCCTGAGGGTTTTCAGCGGATTACACCCACAAAATCCGGTCAAGTTAGTTTTGTAAAATAACTAAGATTCAAACCCTAAAGTTTTGTTTCAGAAAATAACAATTCTATTATCCTAAGTCTAGACTATCGAACCTTTATTTTTCACACCTCGCTTCTTATTTAACTACAGATTTTATATGTCTTTACGTGCAGTGCAAATAGTGTCGTTAAGTTTCAGAAGGATCGAATAAAGTCATCATATCACACAATAAAGCCTAGATAAGAATTTTGAAAGGATCACATAAGTTTTATAAAGAGTTAAGCATTTTTTTCAAGCTTCGTTTTCCAGTAAGGTTTCAACTTCAGAATTTCTATCTTCCCTAACAGGAAACTAGGTCTTATTTTTCACTCCACATTTTTCTTGTTTTCATTTCATACACACCTCTGTGAACGTGCAATAGTGTTTATCATAGAATAAAACCTTCATATCTCCGCTAAATTTTTTTTTTATAAAAGCCTGTTTTTTATCAAGATTATTCTCACACAAAGAACCGTTAGGAATTTTAACTCGGAGAGAACACTTGCTTGACTTTGTTTTAATCTGGACTTTCTAGGCTTCTTAGCGAGCTTTGGGCCAATGCACCCAAACCAGTTGGTTTTAGGGCATTAGGTGTAAAAACACCCCAGCGGACTTAATTACTCAAGTTACCTAGGTCCAAAAACAAAAGACAGTTTGGCGTGAAAATCATGATGATTCAATACGAACGGAGACATAACCGGCAGTTCAATTATTTTTTTGGATAAAAGACGTGTTTAGTGGGTTCGGTGTGTAATCATTCCAATCAAGTTTCAGATGGGTTATTTTTCAGACTTAGTTCCAATTAAGGCATCAATAACATTCCTTCATATTCACTTGACTTCATAAATTATTCTTGACATTACTTATTTCAGAACAAACCTATTTGATCCTCAGAAAATCATTTATCCATTTAAAAGTTTTTAGACAGAAAAGACTTGTCATCTAATTTCCAAAACTCACGACACGTGTAGTGTGATGTAAAGACGTATATCAGCTATAGTTAACTTCAAAGGAGAGTTATCTTTCAGGTTTTCAAAATCTAAATATAAGATTTAGTTATTCTTATCTTATCAAACAAAACCGTCGAAATGTTGAATCAGAGTCCTCTCACTAGCTAACTTGACAAAAAAGTTTTTATGTTTTTAGAAAATTTTCAGATTTTTATGGATTTTATGGATTTTAATATGCAGATGCAAAATATACATATGGATGTGAAGGTAAGAAATGTGTACCGAGCGTACCCCCAAACTTAAACTGGACAGTGTCCTCACTGTCATTGCATGAAGAGAACATTTGAAGGTTCAAAATTGTCGGTTAGATATACAAAAAAAATTTATTTTTATTTTTTGTTTTTGGTTTTAAGAAACAGAAAAAGAAAAAGAATATCCACAAAAATGTACAAAATGGTATATACATACCCCCAAAATTATTTGGAACAGTGTCCACTTGTTCTTGGCTGGATAACCGAAGTTTGGAGGTAGGCAGAGGAAGATTATGCAGGGTAAACCGGCTACTGTAAGAACAGGAGATCTTCTGTTGGTTCGGCGCTAAGGTACGGTTTGAGTCGGTGTCCATTTACTTTGAAAAATGAACCGTCCTTTGGATTCTCCAAATCCACAGCGCCATGCGGATACACATTCCGCATAAAATACGGCCCTTTCCAGCGAGATCTGAGCTTTCCTGGATGGAAGTGTAGTCTGGTGTCGTAAAGCAATACCTGTTGACCAGGTATAAAAGTTTTGCGCAAAAGGTGTTTATCGTGAAACACCTTCGTTCGGTTCTTAACGACAACCGCGTTATCGTAAGCCTCATCCCTAAGCTCGCTCAGTTCGTTCAACTGCAGCTTCCGATGGCTGCCCGCATCTTCGAGAGACAGATTCAGCTCCTTTATCGCCCAAAATGCACGATGCTCTATTTCGACAGGTAGGTGGCAAGCTTTTCCGTACACAAGCCGATAGGGAGACATGCCAAGGTCGGTCTTATAAGCGGTTCGAAATGCCCAAAGGGCATCAGTGAGTTTCAGCGACCAATCCTTACGGTTCTTGGAAACCGTTTTCTCCAGTATCTGCTTGATTTGCCGATTTGAAACTTCGGCCTGCCCGCAGGTTTGGGGGTGGTAGGGCGTAGAGAGCTTATGATTAATGGAATATTTCCGCATCAAGGCCTCGAAAGTCTTATTGCAGAAATGGCTTCCATTGTCGCTAATGATCGCTCGGGGGTGCCCAAAACGGGAGAAAATGTTTTCTTTAAGAAACCCAACGACAACCTTGTTGTCGTTAGTCCGGCTGGGCACAGCCTCGACCCATTTAGAGACGTAATCCACAGCGAGAAGGACGTACAAGTTCCCGAAAGAGCTGGGAAACGGCCCCATGAAATCTATCCCCCAAATATCGAAAATCTCCACAACCAAGATTGGTTGGAGCGGCATCTCATTCCTCCGGGATATTCGGCCCAAGTGTTGGCACCGGGAGCAAGTCTTGCAATAGTCATGAGCATCTTTGAAGAGTTGTGGCCAGTAGAAGCCACATTGCAAGATCTTCTCACCTGTCTTTCTGGGGCCAAAATGCCCGCCACATGCTTGATCGTGGCAAAATGACAGCACACTCTTGAATTCCTTGTCAGGGACACAACGACGAATAATCTGGTCGGGACAGTACTTGAACAGATAGGGTTCGTCCCAGTAAAAGTGTTTTACTTGGGATAAGAAGCGAAGTCTGTCCTGACTTGACCATTCAGTCGGTAGTAATCCCGTGGCCAAATAGTTCACAATATCTGCGAACCAGGGTTCGCAAGATACTGTCAAGAGCTGTTCATCCGGAAAAACGTCGTTGATCGGAATTGGAAGCGAAGGCGAAGAAGGAAGTCGTGAGAGATGGTCGGCAACTACGTTTTCACATCCTCGTTTGTCCTTAATGACAAGGTCAAACTCTTGAAGCAAGAGGATCCAACATATTAACCAGATTTTGCATCTTTCTTCGCAAAAAGATGGCGCAGATCAGAATGGTCTGTGTAGACAATGACTGGAGAGCCGATGAGGTAGGGCCTGAACTTCTCTAAAGCAAATACAACAGCTAAGAATTCCTTCTCTGTTGTTGTATAATTGAGTTGGGCGTCGTTCAGGGTTCGGCTCGCATAATAGATTACGTGCGGCATCTTGTTTATGTGTTGTCCAAGGACAGCACCAATGGCAAAGTCGGATGCATCGCACATAATCTCAAATGGGTGCGTCCAGTCAGGCGAAGAAAGAATGGGAGCAGAAGTGAGTGAGCTTTTCAATGACTCGAATGCAGTCACACAGCTCGAGTTGAAGTCGAACGGCGTATCCTTGGCCAGCAAAAGAGTCAAGGGCCTAGCAATCTTGCTAAAGTCCTTGATGAACCGTCTATAGAAACCGGCATGGCCAAGGAAGGCTCGGATATCTCTGACGCATCGGGGAGGAGGGAGATTGGAAATGACCTCAATCTTCGCTTTGTCAACCTCTATGCCATTTTGCGAGATGATATGTCCTAAGACAATACCTTCGCGAACCATGAAGTGGCACTTCTCCCAATTCAAAGTGAGATTCTTGTCCTTACATCGGGTAAGGACAGCGTCAAGATGCAACAAACACTCGTTGAAGGAATCACCGAAGATGGAGAAATCGTCCATGAAAATCTCCAGAAATTTTTCCACCATGTCTGAGAAGATTCCCATCATACACCGCTGGAAGGTAGCGGGGGCATTGCATAACCCAAAGGGCATGCGACGATATGCAAACGTGCCGAAAGGACAAGTGAATGTGTTCTTGTCCTGGTCTTTTTCGGCGATGGGAATCTGATTATAGCCGGAGTAGCCATCAAGAAAGCAGTAGTACTCGTGTCCGGCCAATCGTTCAAGCATTTGGTTAATGAAAGGTAGCAGAAAGTGGTCCTTCCGCGTTGCGGCATTGAGTTTTCTGTAATCGATGCATACTCGCCACCCAGTTTGGGTGCGAGTAGGGATTAACTCGTTCGCCTCGTTAGTGATGACCGTTATACCTGATTTCTTGGGGACAACGTGAATTGGGCTAACCCACTGGCTATCAGAGATAGGGTAAATGATACCACTATCCAGACATTTTACGATTTCCTTCTTCACAGCCTCTTTCATGACTGGATTGAGACGTCTTTGTGGATCCCGGGCTGGTTTGGCATCATCCATCAGATGAATGTGATGTTAAACGATCAGGGGACTAATCCCCTTGATGTCCGCCATGGACCAGCCAAAAGCTTGCCTGTTGCTGTGCAAGACCGCGAGAAGGGCTTTCTCTTGCTCTGGAGCTAGAGAAGCCGAGATGATGACAGGGAGGGTCTTATTCTCACCTAAGTAAGCGTACTTAAGGTGAGACGGCAAAGGCTTGAGTTCGAGGGTCGGAGGTGAAACGATTGAAGGCAAGATTGGTGCAGAGGTCTCGAACTCAAAGGACTCCAGCAAAGGTTCAAAACGAGTGTAAGCAACCGAGTCGGATGGTTCAGGTAACTCATCCGGAAATTCGAAGGATTCAAACTCGGGTTGCGAGCGGCTAAGATCGTTCAAGAACGTGAAACACTCATAGTCGTTGTTGGGCGCAGAAACAGCAGCGGGTTCGAGGAGGAATGCACTAGTGGCGTTAAGGTTAGCATGATCGAACAGAAACTCCTCGAATTCACACTCTTCAGGGGTGATCTCCTGGATCGAGCAAACGTCCAGTATATGAGCATTAGGTTCGGAGGGCTGATTCCCCAACCTAAAAATGTTGAGTTCAATCGTCATGTTTCCAAAAGAGAGGTTCATCGAACCATTGCGACAATTGATCACAGCATTTGAGGTTGCAAGGAATGGGCGACCGAGTATCACCGGAATTTGATTCCGGGGGTTAGCTACAGGCTGTGTGTCTAATACAATGAAGTCAACGGGGAATATGAAGTCCCCGACTTTGATTAACACATCCTCTAGCTCACCCCTAGGATGGGTGATCGATCGGTCGGCCATTTGGAGAGTACAGTGTATGGGTTTCAGCTCTCCTACGCCTAATTGCTCGTATACTGAGTACGGAAGCAGGTTGACACTGGCACCAAGATCTAAAAGTGCGCGGTTGATGTTCTTACCCCCAATGGTAATAGAAATCGTAGGACAGCCAGGGTCCTTCCGTTTTTGTGGTAAAGATTGGGTAAGAGCATCACTCACAGCACTAGCCAAGAAAACTTTCTTTGGTACCTGAGACTTCCTCTTTTTCGTGCACAAGTCCTTTAAGATTTTCGCGTAGGATAGGACTTGTTGGACGGCATCTAAAAGCGGAATGTTAATGTTAACCTGCTTAAATAACTCCAGAATCTTCTCCATTTGAGGATTTTGTTTATTAGACCTCAACCGGTTTGGAAATGAGATGTTTTTAAAATTGGTTGAGTCTAATGCTAGTGGAGGAGATTGTGGAGTCGGAATGGATCCCAGAACAGGTGTTTTCGTGGAGTGAGAAGCGGGTCCGTTCAGAGCAGAAGAAGAAGAAGAAGGAGAGCCTTTTGAAGAATGGAGAATAGGCTCAGAAGACGAAGAAGTAGGAGAAGAAGAAGAAGAAGTAGCGGCCGGGGTGTCATCGTTGATCCGTGTGCCAATGTTGTTTTGCAGCATCCTTCCCGATCTCAATGTGGTCACGGCACTCACATTATGGTTCTGTTGTTCAAGAGCAACATGTACATTCTGTGGGTGACCGGGATTTGGGAGTGGCTGGGACGGGAGCTTCCCCTTCTCTCGCTCGCTTAAACCCGCATTCAGCTGTGCAATCTGGGCCTCGATGATCTTGATGCTTTGCCCGTGAGCGGCAGTGTGTTGCACTAAGGACTGAATGGAAGACAGGATGTTGGCAGTGGATTGTGTCGATTGTTTAACGAACGCCTCCAGACTTCGTTCGAGCAAGAAAACCTTATCGTTGTTTGACAGAACAAAGTTGTTTGGTGGAAAAGAATTGTTGGGTGCAAAGTTGTTCGTCTGATTTTGAAAAGGTTGGGGTTGGAAGGGCTGCTGAAATTGATGTTGAGTTTGTTGTTGCGCTTGTTGTTGCGGCGGAGGGGGCCTTTGGAAATTGTTGCCTTGGAATTGATTCTGATTCTGATTCCAGGCGAAATTGGGGTGGTTCCTCCAACCGGGATTGTTGGTGGAAGAGTATGGATCATTCCTCGGTCTTTGCTGGAATGCAGCATTAACCTGATCCTGTCCTTGCGATGGTGGATTGTAAGGACACTCTTCGGTTAAGTGAGAAGGATCGGAACAACAAGCGCAGATGGTACGAAGGGGAAGAACAGGGGCAGGAGCAGGAGAAGAAAATTTTCTCTCTATGGCTTCAAGCTTTCTCGTTATTACAGCCATTTCAGCTTTCATCGCAATAGAGACATCAAGTTGGTGAATTCCTACCCTAGACTGACCGGTAGAAGTGGAGGTAGAAGAAGAAGAAATCGGTCTGGTGCTCTCCCATTGTAGCGTTTGCTCCGCAAGGTCATCAAAGAATTGCCATGCTTCCTCGTCAGATTTTGATAGGAAGTGGCCCGGACAGATGGTTTCCAACAATTGCTTCGTTGCTGGGTTCAGGCCCTCGTATAAGGTTTGGCAAAGTTGCCATTTCTCTATACCGTGGTGAGGACACTGAACAAGAAGGTCTTTGTACCGGTCAAAGCACTTCCAGAAGGGTTCAGAAGGAAGCTGAGAGAATTGGTTGATTTCATTGTGAATCCTTGCGGTTTTATGATTCGGATAGAACTTTTTGAGAAACGCTTTAACAAACTCGTCCCAACTGGTTATGGAGTGGGAAGCGGTGCTATACAGCCATTTTTCAGCAAGATCGCATAAAGTGAACGGAATGACCCGTAGACGTATAGCATCGTCCGACAGTTGGGTAGTTTTCATCATGGCACAAACGTTTTGAAATTTATTGATGAAGATATAGGCATCTTCAGATTCAAGCCCATGAAATCGTGGAAGCATGTTGATGAAGTGGGGCTTAATTTCAGAATTATCCCCATTGGCCGGTGGAAGAGAAACGCAGGTGGGAAGTGTAGAACGGGTGGGATAGAAATGATCCTGGAGCACGATTCGCTGCGGCGCTACAACAGGCGGTGGTGGTGGGTTATTGGTCTCCGTAGGAGGTGGAGCCAATCCACGGGTAGTCAAAGAGATGTTCGGATTAAATCCTGACATCGCGGAAGAAGAGGTTGGTGATGGTGAAGGTGAAGATGTATGAACAGAATTCCGGTCAACGTCGGAGTTGGCCGGCAAAGGTAAAGGTGAAAGAGGAGTGGACGGAGTTTCGACGTCTGAGTCGATCGCGTAGTCGGTAGCGACTAACGTAACGCGGACTAGGCGGGCGCTAGTGTCCCGAGTCCAAGCGGACATACACTAAACGAGTTTAGTATAGTCAAAGCGGAGAAGGTGAGGGTAAGAAAACATCAATGGAGAAAGGCGATGGGTGGTGGGTGAAAATGGATTTTGGCGACAAAGGGCAAGTTTTTATAAAAGTTTTTTTTTTCTTTTTTTTTCTTTTTTTTTTAGAAAGAGCTTTACAGAAATATGTACGGACTTACGGCTTTAAGCAATCACAAACAAGTTATGCACAATCACACCTAGATCTAGGGTCACCTAGGTCTGCTAGACAGCTCCTAACTGTTCCAGAGGGCTAAAAATAGGACCTCAAACCGCCTCTTCTCCGTCAATTACGACCAGGTAAGTGCAGGTAAGTGGGAGGTTGTCCAACGCTTTCGCGAAGTTCCTTAATTAAATAACCACTTGCCTTCGACACACTTGCCTAGACACCGCAAAAGTCAGATAGGATAAACGGCCGATGCCTGTAATTAGTCCTCTATCCTATTGAGCGCGAAATCCTTAGGGCTGAGTCTAGTATTTTTTTAATTTAACAATGGTCAATGCATATGCCTTTTGTGATTTCTGGGGTCCTGGGAAGGGTGATGAAATCCCCACCCAATCTGAATTGGTTTCAAGCCCCTTAAGTCCGTATTAATGAATGCAAAGCGGTAACAAATCAACTGCAAACAATTTTTATTTTTAGCGCGGCGCAAAGAATCCTGCACAATAACAGTTTATTGGAAGGGGGAAGAGAATTTGCGCAAAGAATGCTGCAGAAAACACAGTTTATTGGAGTCCAGAGGAGTGGGAGAGAGGAGAGAAACACTTAAAGGGATTTTGGCACCCTGAGGCCACCAAACGGCCGCGGATCCGCGGCCTAAGCCAGCTTATGCCGCGGTTCCGCGGCAGTAGGGTGGAGTTGGGCTTCTAAAATTTTTGGGTGTGCTCTGTTGGGTGTCCTCTGCTTGTCTGGATGTGCTGAATTTTGACTTGCTTACTGTATCTGCTCCAGATTTTTACAGTAGACCGTTTGCTTCGTTTTGATCCGTCGCGGTGTAGCCGCGAAATGTGGGTCTATCTTCCCACGTCTTTGGCACTGAACTCGAACACCGTATTATCCTGCACACTTGCACAAAAACTAATCAAAAATAAAAAAATGATTTTTTACAAAGTATATATATTTTTTGTTTTGTTTTTCGGTTAGCTTTATATTCACAAATTAACCCGAAATTACACAAAGAAATAAACTACCGTCTCACCGGCAACGGCGCCATTTGATTGTTAGCAATTCTGCGTGTTCAAGTTTAGTTAATTACCGCAATCAAAAACGGTTTCTCTTGTAGCTAGCCGGTTGAGTACGGGTCGTCCGCAGGGAGATGGGAATCTTTTTCTATGTGCTTTAACGAGTTAAGTCCAATTTTCCAGATTTATTTGTGATTATCTAAGTGTTAAAATGATATGTAAAGAGAGCTTGTTAGGGTTAAGATTAGGTTAGTTTGAGTTAGGAGTCGCTCACTTCTTTCGTTGCCACTCTTAATATCGGTGTTATGGTAATCGGCAACAACGGGGATTAGCACGACTAGGAAGGAACTTGCGAGTATAAGCTAGGCTTTCCAACGCCTAAGTTCTTCGTTTTGGTGCTTGTCCGTCCGTTCTTGGCTCTTAGCCATAACCTCCGGTTAATTCAACCACAACCGGTCTCACTACGGAATCACCGCTATCATGTAGGATAGGGTGCCGTAGGGAGCGGATTGTGGTTCAATTAACGGGAGTCGATTTAAGATGTTGGGCAAGGAAAGAGTGAGAGAGATTTCCTTCTTTCAAACTTCTCTTATCCTACCCTAACAAGTATGGAAACTACTCACACATCATAATGAAAAGAAAATAAAACAAAGAGGAAGATAGAAAGAAAGAGATTAGAAGATAACAACTAGCTATTTGCGACCTCACCTTGGCAAAGATCAAGCGTAAGCATCATGGTTGTTTTAAGGATAAAGAAAAAGAGAAAGAAAGAAACAACAATAAATAACAACTACTTATCAATTAACGATTACAAGCGATTAACATAAAAAGAGCAAGACAAGTATAATAACAAAATGAACTTCTTTATTCATCATTCTTCACTCACAAAAGCTCACTACAAGGTTTTCAAAGGAGAAGAGATGAGACGAGGAAGAAGAACAAGTATTCTAAAACATAGAAAAAATACAAGATTAAGCACCCTTGGCTTCACAAGGTTCTGGGCTATTTATAGGCAGGGAACTGGAAATCTAGGGCAAAATTCTGCCTCTATATGAAAAGGCCAAAATACCCCTGAAACTTCGTCAACTGAGGAGGCCGTACGGCCGCGGTTCCGCGGCCTAAGCATGCTAATGCCGCGGAACCGCGGCGCTTTAGAGGGATTGGATGCTCGGATTTTCTGTGGTTCTTAGTGTTGATGTTTGGATCATTTTGGTACACTTTGTTTCTCAGAATCTCTCCACATTTCTTCCAGATTTGCAGCATGTCAAAAGGTGATTTGATGTGGATCTTTTTGTCATGATTTCCTCGAGCTCCGCGTAGATTTCTTGGATCTTTTGTTGCCATAGAGCCTTGTGCATGAAAATGACATTGATTTGCCATTTTGTCTCTTAAACTGGTGTGTGGCAACAGACGGATAAAGAGCGGAGACCCGTGTTTTATCTGTGGTTGGCAGGAACCCGGATTTTGTCGTGTTTTTCCATAAATTTCACCGTTTATAGCCGAGAACCTGTATCCTGCAATTGACCAGCTAAAACGGCTCAAGAGTACCTACCGATAAGCAATATGATAAAAATTGGGCGGTATAAAAATGCAATAATCTGATATGAACAGGTGGTCCATTCACTATGCTGTAGGGGGCTGCCTCGCTTCAGGTTTTGGCGGGTAACTTGCCGCACCCGTAGGGGTCTAGGTTTCATTGCACAGGTGATTAGTCGAAAATATTGTATATTTTTACCGGCAATTTCCTCATCATTTGCATTCATATAGAAGTGTTCGGTATCCGTATTTCACATATTAGCAAATCTATCACAGATTATCAGATTACATGTATTAAACCTTAAAACCGGCATTTCTAGGGAAATTGACTGCATTGCATGGCATCGCAATATTTCTATATGTCGCAACCCGTGTTTCGAAGTCTGTGCAGGAAAAGGAAAGCTTGCTCGAACATTACACCGCTCAAAAGATACGTCAACTCACTAATTTCAGATCTGGTATCATTACAAAAGAGAAATTGCAAATCAACATATCAGAAGAAGCCCTAAAATACAGTACAAAGCATCACCAAAAGAATCAAGGCCCAAGCCTCCAACATGGCCGCGGATCCGCTGCAGGGGCTTGCTAATTCCGCGGATCCGCGGTTGAACAAGGGAGTTACCTCCTCAATTTTGGTGCAAAACTCCTGTCTCAGTGGCTACAGTTCAGAAATGCACTCCAACTTCCAGAAAGACTTCAGGGGTTTCTGCCAGATCAGCAAACAAGGGTTTCCAAGCCTAATTAAACCTAGCTTAAACTCTAAGCTAGCTCCTAACAAACTATCTTCTAGAAGACTCAACAAACTTTTGGAGGGAACTACCATTTCAAACCTAAACCTAGGGTTTGGGAGTTCTATAAATAAGACCCTAGACTCAAGGAAGAGGATCATCTTAGATCATCATATATCATACATCCAAGAGAGGGTGTGATTCATTTTAGTTCATTTTTAGCCAATCTCCTTCTTCATCTCCTTCCTCCACAAGTCTAGTGAGAGGGCTTGTGTGAACCCTAATTCCAATTAAAATCAAGATCCCGAGTACCCATTAAGCAAGAAGCCCTACAACCGTTAGGAGCGGAGCCGATCTTCAACGGAGCAAGCGACCCGAGCCGATCCACGACTTACGAAGCCGAGCGATGCCCAATCAACAATCTAGATTCTTCCTCTTGTAGTTCTTCAAGCGAATGTAATCAAAATTGTTGAGATAAATAAAGGTGATATTCTTTTATCTTGTTTTCTTTAAATTCTGCATCATGATATCTTTACAATTCATGAATATTTTCTGTGTGGTGATGTGTGAATAAAACTTCGCTCGTCGAGGAGTCGAGACGGTCAATAGAATGATGATGTAACATAGCTTTAATCGATTCTTGAGTCCTACGTGTTTTGAAAACCTTAGCAAGTTCAAGAAACGACAACCCATTTCGTGTCGATGCTTTCTTGATTGATATCGTTCGAAATTGGGGAGTTACGATCATTTCTTGAATTTGGTAGAGGCTAGAAAAGGAATGATATCGACGAAAGAACAAGGGTTAAAAGATGAAACCCTAGTTTCATCAAGAAAGCCCTAACTCTCGTCGATCATCATCAATCTAGTTGTTGCGCCACGGCAGCGCCCCGGCCGTCTATCCCGAGGCCAAATTGCGGAATCAAAATTTTTCCTTACTTGGAAACCGGCGCTACCGCGGACAATATACCCGGATCGAAACCATTAACCTATACTAGCTAACTAGAGATGGGGTTTGAGATATACCGAGTGATCCGAGTCCTCCGGTCTTCTCGTCATCGTCCCGATCTCCCGCGGAAACTCCGGTCGTCGCCTCCTTGCCGGAAGGGCACCACATCGTCTGTATCTTTTACGGGCTCCCACCTCAATACCGAGGCAACTCGGGCACGAAGCTGGCTAGTCGACGTGCCCAAGCTTTGCTGTAGAATGTAGTGCTAAGTCTCTTTGGGGTTATGTTGCCTTGATGGAGGAATCAAGATGATATGAACTTGGGGATTTTTGTGGCAATGGAAAATGATAAGAATGATTAATTTTCCCACACCCTCACAAAATGAAATGAACCATTCTCCCTTCATAAGAAGTGGCCGGCCCCTTCATATACAAATGGTGGAGAAAAAACCAAAGACAAGAAGGAAGGTGAGTGTAGGATAAAGGTGGAGGGTGACCACAAGCAAACATAATCATCACAAACCTATATCCAAACCATACCCTCTCAAATCACCATTAAAGCAAGTTATGGTGCAAAAGATAAAGATGCTATCATAATCAAACAAATTGCAAAGAAACCCCCTCCACAAATGTAATTTGCAAAACTGCAAATTACCCCCTCCATCGGAAAAGTCCGGCCGGGAAAGAACAAAGGAAAACCGGCCGGAACGGAATGCAAACTGGCAACTCCAGAAAACTGGTCCCGTAATAGATTACAGGAAAACCCCGATACTGTGCATACACACCCGCATCTGTATTCCGTCCGGATACAAATGCAATGAGACAAAATCTACACTGTACTAAACTAGGACCGGCTTAAGCCAAAGCCGGCAAGTAATATCCGTTCGATTCTGATCCGTGCAATACCGCATGTATCAGATCGAACCCTGCCATATAACTATACGGCCACTAGTACAAAACTGTCCGATCCTGATCCGTGCAATACCGCACGTATCTGATCGGACCCTGCCATATCTCCATACGGCCTCTACAGCGTTTCGCCCGAAAGCTGAGTAACTGAAAGTGTGGTGGACTCTAAAGACTCGTCAATACTATGGCTGTGGATTTAACCACTAGCACGTCAGAGGTATTAGCCAATACGTGACGGGCCACCAGCTATTGACCAAAAGGGACATCGATGAGCGAACTCATCCTGACACCCTACTGAGCCTGTCAGTGACAATATCCGTACAGTCCGGTCCGTTCGTCTATGAGCATCGCATGTCGGGCCTAGGGGTTGGTAAAAGTCAGACCCCAAAAGCGGTACAAGTCGTGTCGGAGCGTAGCCCAGAACGCCCTGAGATACTACTGGAATACCTACCACTAAATCTCCTGCCTCGGCCGAGGGCTTTGCGTAATGGCTCTCCTAGACACAGTGCGACCTCACCCCAATACCGGAGAGACGAACCCCTGCAGATCCGCTCACTGCCTCCATGTGGCTCGGGACTGTACCCAACTAAAACCTGTTTGCACGACTCCTTTGAGCCGTGGTAGGGTAGTAATCAAAGCACAGTGGGAACTCACACGAGACAAATGACGATCTCAGGTCGATGAACTAACCTGTACACATGTCACCAGGGAACTGATATCTGACATCTGGTATAAGACCAACTAGCAGGTTCCCGGCGAGTCCTGTCCGGTGTACTCATAACCCAATGAGCACCTGTATACATCTTAGGTGAACCAACTGACACCAGTGGCTTGTGAGACCGGCCACCGCCCCTCGTCGGGGTCTCGACTGTATACACTAGTCTACTAATAGAGTATCGATGCCCTGTCTCGAAACTCCTACGACTAGGGACCTTTTAAGGATGTGCTTATAGACTACCAGCTCCCACGTATATGATCGCCATCATACTGCTGGTAGTCAAGCAAGAATCCTAGGGGCTCTATCAACGTGTAATAGCGACATGTCAGGTCACCTAAAGCAGTACACGATGATAAAGATAAACCAGATAGCATACTATCATCTCGAGTAAGACTGTTCTACCGGGATAGGTCCTCCCTCAATCATTGCAATCACGTGCCTGTGATCCAATAATTGACTCTGAGGGCACCATCTCCAACAATCTCCCACTTGCACTCAAGGCTAATTATTGCGATGTCGCATACTCACAGCCCGTGTGATACCGAACACCCAACTCCTCTACTAGTCAGTCGCACAAAGCCTGTTTGCGAAACTATTGCGTTCGAGGAATAGCCTCAGTGAGTGGATCCGCTGTGATGTTTCTTTCTATGTCTCTCTATATCTCAAGTTCGCGGAGAAAACCATCTCCCGAAATGAGCAATACCTGTCTTAGAGTATGTCTGGATATCTGATGGGACCTAGCTCATAAATGAACTCCAAATCCAAACTTCTTAGACTGTATCATCAACTGAACTTAATCAGTACCCAGCGCCATGCCTCCCTCAGTATCACCTTGGACCACCTGTCCAAAATACTGCCCTCGTCAGAAGGAGAAACTATAACTCTGACAACCTCCTTGTCTTCCATGTCACCTTGGTAGCCTGGAGTGATAACCGTCTCCTAAAGGAGGCAGCCGTTATCATATCCATAGAACATTCACTTATGTTCTAAAACTGCTTCCCACTGTTCCTCCAGGATTGGATCAATATCAACTTGTTGCATCTAGTGCAAGAACAACATCTGGTGTGGTACTTGACATCTCATGATTGACTCAATTGCCTAAGCAAGTGATCTGTCAATCATGCGTATCCCTCTCCCCTTTAGTCTGTAAGACACCTTTAGAGAGGGTGACTCCATTACCTGCAGGTGTACTACCGTGCCAGGAGTCGTCCATTCTAAATACTCTTAGAATGCTGTCAAAGTACCCTGATTGGGAAACCACCCAAATCTAGATCTAAAACCATAGATCTAGTAACCAGTATGTCTGATATAATGTCCAAGTCCCATGTGGAGAAAACACTGTGTGACGACCAAAGTATAACCGATTGTAGTATAGGAATATCACTTCCTACTGTGTGTATGTCATCCAAAACTAGGACATCACACCCTACTACCTTCTTAACAGATCCATCCCCTATTCTGATGACGTCAAACCTATGACTGTCACATCAGAAATAGATGATCTATTTCCGCTATATCTGCTTTATTCTATAAATAGACATAAGTCTGATGTCCACCAATGCTTCCACTGCTCCCACTGACTACGACAACCCTCTGCCAGAGTCATATAGACGTGCACTTCTAAAGCTAATTTAGAACGACGCTATACTCATCCTCCTGCCGGGTCTCGCAGCCTGGAACAATAACAATGGCAAGTGTGGGTAAACAAGAACTTCCCTTGTCACCGTCCTTGAGGCTACCGGAGTACCTCTCGGGTGCCTGAAGTTACCCACCTTATCTGCGGAGTGGCCAATGGAATGTCAAATCAGATTGAATCTTTAGGTTCCTTATCAAATCTTCAGTAATCGTTTGTGGTTCTGGAATCACTTCCAGTTCTACCATACTCCCACTTTTGTTTTTGAAAAAATCCATTTTTTAATAAAACTGTGGCGAGTCTAGAACAATATTTCTATTGATCTGCCATATGGTAGAAAGTCAACCCTCGTCATAGCCTGGGTCAACCCACAAACAGCCATTACAGAAACGTGCCTTTAGTTGTCCAGTGTCTGGTTTTAAGCATAAGCCGGACAACTCCCCGTACCTTAACATTGTTAAGATATGAACTGTTCTATATCCAATATAGAACCAGAGGCACTGATTTAATTGAACCAGATTCAAATCATGCAGCTATCTCCAGTGCATGTCAACTAAATAGAAGGAGGCCGATCAGCGTTACTCAACTTAGGAATGCTTCCAATTATGAGTAACCTGAAAGAGAAGCAATTTATCTTTATCATTACTATCAACTGAATACCATACACAAGAATCTACATCTTCAATCACTTTGAAGAATCCCGATACTTGCTATACCTGGTTCTCTACTCTATTCAAATATCTATAACTCCTCAAAACTTAGACCCTGTGTTCTTACGAAACACATGTCTAAGAACTAGAGAAGTTAAAAGTAAGCAGAATATAGTACGAGGACCAACCCCTCTGTCCTAATGGACACTGGACAACATACAATACTCTGTATAAATCCGCTGAGTCTAACAACTCTTTCACTGTGCGTCGTAGGTTGAAAACTGTACTTATGGTTAAGAAGAATTACACCGCTGTTCAATGCTCCTTACCTAACCATCCAATGATATAGGTAAATGTCATCGACATAATATCAAAAGGTATATCTCACTCTATGAAAAATAGACGTACAGATATATCAATTTGAAATTGGTGCACAACAGCGGATATTCACAACCAAATATTTGCCGACCGGCAAACAACCCAGGTGGCTTCCTCAAATATCACCAATTACTACGAATCCCGATATAATGAGGATGGTCACCTAATTTCCAATAACTTACTCCCACTCATCATCTGTAAAACCATACAGATGTGAGAATCATACCTGGTAAATACATACCCTGGAGTAAGTATCTAATCGGGAAATCAGTTTTCTTTTAACATTACACAGTGAAATTGAAACATTGAAATGTTTCTGTGGGGAATCCTGGTATTCCTAGTAATGCCTCTACCATTATCCAGATTCACAACTATAACCGTATAATTCTTTGCCACCTGTCCAAATCCCTTTATATGTCTTTAGTCAATACCGTCTGCACACCCCTTTAGGCCAAATGGTTTTCTTCCTTCCCTACCGTTCGGCACCAGCCTATGGTTTGGAAGAAGACTATCCAAAAAGCATAAAAGGGTGTACTGTCCTAATCCTAGGAGCACTCGCGACGCGAGAGAAGGTGAAGATAAAAGACACCTGAATGTACTTTATTCCTATTTCTCCTGAACTAGGATCCATCCCCGAACTGGAATAAGTTCCTTTCGAGTTCGTATATAACCATACGATGGATTATCCAATAAACTGGGATCTTCGTAGTAATACGGAGTGTCCTGGAGAAATACAAAAGGTGATTTAGGATTGGCGAAGAAATACTTGGTTTGGTCGTGAATGTCAGTCGCAATTTACTTTGCCCTCCTACTAATCCCTTGCTTTGTCTTAATCTTAATACCTTCTGCACACCGTTTAGGCTAATTGGTTTTCTTCATTCCTTACCGGTCGGCACCAGCCTAAGGTTTGGAAGAAGACTATCCAATTTGCGCAATAGGTGTACTATCTCCTAAACTAAGGAGTACTCACAACTTGAGAGAAGATAAAAGGGAAAAGACAACTGAATAATCCTATCCGTTTTCTCCAGAACCGGAAACCATCCTCGAATTCCTTCGAGTTCGTATCTAACCATACGATGGTTTTGTCCAATGGAAGTGGACGTTCGTAGTAATACGGGGTGCCCTGGAAAAAAGGGTAAAAGTAGGAGTGGCAATGAGGTCTGCAACTCTGACAATCCAAAAGCCAGTGTTAAGAAGGTTCGGTCAACTTGGTTACTGAGTCATAGTCTTAGGGTCGGGTCAATGGTCGCTGCCAGAGAGAGAGAGAAAAGAAACACTCAGCGTGCACTCTAACCTAGATTAGAATGGTTATCACTTTGTCTAATCTGGAAACCTCCCACTGTATCTCAAATTCTCCTCCAAACCTGAAAGAAGAATTAGTCGGGGATCACCCGAGGAGTAAACCAACTCATCAGTGGAAATCGGGATCCAACTATCATCGCATGATAACTTGACGGAATCCACTCAAGTCACCACACTCCAGAAGGTATGCGCATGCCTGGCAAGTTTCAGTTCTTTTGAAACTCCCGATGTGATTTTTACCCCTAGGACCCAAGTGACCTTGACTGAGCCAACATGTCAAAGGATCCTAGTCAAGTTTAGCCCGTCATTATCTTGATTGCATTAGACCCACCCGCACGAGTCCTTGACTGAGCCAAAATGACCGTACGACTGTCCTAACCAATCACATATCCATGCAACAGAAAAACACTACATAGCTACCGAGCACTACGCCTCGGCTAAGCACGACATACGCAGCACGAATACTAAGTAATACTAATCTGAAATGACGGAGGGCTACGACTGGTTTTTGGCGAAAAACCTTTAACGTAATGAACTTGATATCGTTGAAGGAACTGCATAGCCTTTTATAAAATATAGTGACGAAAACCTTTGCTAAAGAGGTCACTCCCGGTGAAGGGATCTCGGCTCTTTCCCCGTAGAATGAGGTGCAGGATATTCCAACTGAATACCACGATGCAAAGCAAAAGTAATCGGCTATAGTGAAGTTAATGCCCTGACGCAAACTTCTGTCCAAGGGGTCACTCCCGGTGAAGGGATCTCGGCCCTTGCCTCGTCGACTGAGGAGCAGGATATTCCAAATGAATACCATGATGCAAAACAAAAGTGAGCGTCCTTGCAATAACAGCTTTTTGAAAAATTGTTCCAACAACATCAGATTAGGTTTGTTTAGCTTGCATTGATCCGAATCAACGCAGTCCCATCAAAAGATCACACCACAAAGAACGAAAATATACTGACGTACGTATATGCCATCCGCATTCGCCACTGGGTCCCGTCATCACCCGTTAGGTTAGCTAACTAACGGCAGAGCGGGGACTGGAGTAGCGCGGATGAAAAACATATACAACATCTACTAATATATATACCAATATATTATATTTCGCTCAAGGCGTGATAAAATGCAACATCACAGAAATGTACAGCATCACAGAACAATACAGATATCTGGAACCCCCGGGTTTCACAGAGCCGCTGCTGAAACCCGACGTTCCCCTGGTCGTGTGGATAGCCTGTGCAATGAAAACCTAGACCCCTACGGGCGCGGCAAGTCACCCGCCAAAACCTGAAGCGAGGCAGCCCCCTCCAGCACCGTGAATGGACCACCCAGCACTCCACGGAATCCGGCAACTTGGGCACCCCTCCTGGGTCAACCTGTACCCCCTACGAGTGCGGCGAATAGCCCGCCAATCCCAGAGTGAAGCCCCCTCCGTCTCAATGCCATGAGATGCGGGCCCGTTGCCCTCTAGAACCCGGCTATCCGTGCACCCCTCCGCGGGGTAATCCTAGTACAGAAAGTAAAATATACATACACCGGGTATATCGACCGCAACCAGGTCGTGCCCCAAAAGAATAATACAAACAGGCAGTGACGGCAGTCCACATGTCGGACGCTCGCCCCGCAATATCAAATGTACATAATACAACAGCACTGTACTAGCATTGCATCCAGGCTATCCCCCACGACCGATCCGCAACATCACAGCATAAACATAGAACATCAACGTGAAAATCATGTTCGCAAATCCGTCTAACCGGGCTATAGCAGTTAGACCGGATTTACCGATCGAGTGACATTCACGGTCGCAGATATAATGTAAATACTGTGAAATAATGTGTTTAAAATTTTCCGATTGACCAAAAATTAACAAGTGGGCCCCCAATCAAAACTGTAGCACTCACAGAAAACCTGGGCCCAATTTTAATATTCCAAAACCCCTAAAATAAGCCCACAAGCCCACTGAAAAAAGTTGGTGAAGTGAAGCCTACTTCCTGCGGCGGATGCTCGGCCAATAAGGGGATAAGGCCGCGCTTCCGCGGTCGTACGGAATGATCACTTTACCAAATTTTTGCAGTATTCTTAGAACTCCCTGCACATCATTCTGAGACCACCTGAAAAATTTTTAGACTCCAAAAAATTTCGACAGAAACTGATTATGCTAGAAAAATACGGTTTTTGGAAATTTTGGTCGATCGGAAACGCAAACACATCAAACGAAGCTAGGTAAGGTTAATGGCCTGGCTCTGATACCATGTTGCGCCACGGCAGCGCCCCGGCCGTCTATCCCGAGGCCAAATTGCGGAATCAAAATTTTTCCTTACTTGGAAACCGGCGCTACCGCGGACAATATACCCGGATCGAAACCATTAACCTATACTAGCTAACTAGAGATGGGGTTTGAGATATACCGAGTGATCCGAGTCCTCCGGTCTTCTCGTCATCGTCCCGATCTCCCGCGGAAACTCCGGTCGTCGCCTCCTTGCCGGAAGGGCACCACATCGTCTGTATCTTTTACGGGCTCCCACCTCAATACCGAGGCAACTCGGGCATGAAGCTGGCTAGTCGACGTGCCCAAGCTTTGCTGTAGAATGTAGTGCTAAGTCTCTTTGGGGTTATGTTGCCTTGATGGAGGAATCAAGATGATATGAACTTGGGGATTTTTGTGGCAATGGAAAATGATAAGAATGATTAATTTTCACACACCCTCACAAAATGAAATGAACCATTCTCCCTTCACAAGAAGTGGCCGGCCCCTTCATATACAAATGGTGGAGAAAAAACCAAAGACAAGAAGGAAGGTGAGTGTAGGATAAAGGTGGAGGGTGACCACAAGCAAACATAATCATCACAAACCTATATCCAAACCATACCCTCTCAAATCACCATTAAAGCAAGTTATGGTGCAAAAGATAAAGATGCTATCATAATCAAACAAATTGCAAAGAAACCCCCTCCACAAATGTAATTTGCAAAACTGCAAATTACCCCCTCCATCGGAAAAGTCCGGCCGGGAAAGAACAAAGGAAAACCGGCCGGAACGGAATGCAAACTGGCAACTCCAGAAAACTGGTCCCGTAATAGATTACAGGAAAACCCCGATACTGTGCATACACACCCGCATCTGTATTCCGTCCGGATACAAATGCAATGAGACAAAATCTACACTGTACTAAACTAGGACCGGCTTAAGCCAAAGCCGGCAAGTAATATCCGTTCAATTCTGATCCGTGCAATACCGCACGTATCAGATCGAACCCTGCCATATAACTATACGGCCACTAGTACAAAACTGTCCGATCCTGATCCGTGCAATACCGCACGTATCTGATCGGACCCTGCCATATCTCCATACGGCCTCTACAGCGTTTCGCCCGAAAGCTGAGTAACTGAAAGTGTGGTGGACTCTAAAGACTCGTCAATACTATGGCTGTGGATTTAACCACTAGCACGTCAGAGGTATTAGCCAATACGTGACGGGCCACCAGCTATTGACCAAAAGGGACGTCGATGAGCGAACTCATCCTGACACCCTACTGAGCCTGTCAGTGACAATATCCGTACAGTCCGGTCCGTTCGTCTATGAGCATCACATGTCGGGCCTAGGAGGTTGGTAAAAGTCAGACCCCCAAAAGCGGTACAAGTCGTGTCGGAGCGTAGCCCAGAACGCCCTGAGATACTACTGGAATACCTACCAGTAAATCTCCTGCCTCGGCCGAGGGCTTTGCGTAATGGCTCTCCTAGACACAGTGCGACCTCACCCCTAATACCGGGAGAGACGAACCCCTGCAGATCCGCTCACTGCCTCCATGTGGCTCGGGACTGTACCCAACTAAAACCTGTTTGCACGACTCCTTTGAGCCGTGGTAGGGTAGTAATCAAAGCACAGTGGGAACTCACACGAGACAAATGACGATCTCAGGTCGATGAACTAACGTGTACACATGTCACCAGGGAACTGATATCTGACATCTGGTATAAGACCAACTAGCAGGTTCCCGGCGAGTCCTGTCCGGTGTACTCATAACCCAATGAGCACCTGTATACATCTTAGGTGAACCAACTGACACCAGTGGCTTGTGAGACCGGCCACCGCCCCTCGTCGGGGTCTCGACTGTATACACTAGTCTACTAATGGAGTATCGATGCCCTGTCTCGAAACTCCTATGACTAGGGACCTTTTAAGGATGTGCTTATAGACTACCAGCTCCCACGTATATGATCGCCATCATACTGCTGGTAGTCAAGCAAGAATCCTAGGGGCTCTATCAACGTGTAATAGCGACATGTCAGGTCACCTAAAGCAGTACACGATGATAAAGATAAACCAGATAGCATACTATCATCTCGAGTAAGACTGTTCTACCGGGATAGGTCCTCCCTCAATCATTGCAATCACGTGCCTGTGATCCAATAATTGACTCTGAGGGCACCATCTCCAACACTAGTATCAATCCTTCGAAGGACAAGAACACGAAATCTTGAGATTACATCACGTCTATAGATCCGATCGATTCCTACGAGCCTCTTTTAGATTCTTGACTGTTGATTGGAAATATCATCGATACACCGATTCTTGATTGTTTAACATTTTCTTGATTCTTGAATAGAATAATGACACTTGAAAATCAAAATTCTTGAATCATGCTTTAGTTTATCTTAGCTTAACTTTTCAATTCAAGCATGTCATAATACAAACGAATCGTGCAATCCCTGTGGACGATCCGCACTCATTCATAAACTACAATTGACACCGTAGTTTGATTGCGGTCAAAAATAATTTTTGGTTGTGATTCTATACATTCTAATTACCTACACAAAGAAACTCATTCGCTTTGTTCGATTTACACAAACAAGAATTCTTTATCAATCAAAATGGCACCGTTGCCGGGGATCGCGCGCTAATTCGTTTCATTTTATAGTTTGAATTGAAAGAATTATTCCATTTTACTTCTTGAAATCAAAATTCGTACAAACTCTTATACGTGTGTTGTGATTGATTGCAAGGTGATCTGGAGCATTCTGTTCTGTGGAAATTTTTTTTGAAATATACCAGAGAGCTGAGGGAGCCAAGATAAGCTCCCTGAAGAAAACTTGTGCAGTAAACCCACCAAAGGACCGCGGAAGCGCGGCCAATACCCACCATCTGCGGCGGAACCGCGGCATGTTGACGTGATCTCTGCAGTATCTTTGCACCAGGTGACTTCTTGCTCTCTCCTCTCTCCTCTTTTTAGCTCCAATTAACACTTTGCTGCAGGATTCTTTGCAAATAATCGCAGCGCCGCAAAAGCAAAATTAAATTTGTCCGTGATTTTGTTTCTTGGTTGTTTGCATTATAAATACGGAAATTTAAGGGGCACGGCCAAATCCAAATTAGGTGGGGATTTCATTACCCTTCCTAGGCCCCGAAAACCACCAAACTTGCATCCGCATTGACCCACATTAACTAAAAGAAATCTAGAGAAGACTCTAAGGACTGTAGCGCTCAATTAGGACAGAAGAGGGCCGTAGGTAATTCATTACTTATCCGCGTTTTCTTATGGTGCCTAAGGCGAGTGTGTCTAAGGTTAGTGGTTTTTAATTAGGCCCACTACTTACGTAGTGGAGTACCTTCCCACTTACCTGGCACTTATCCGGCCACAGGGGGACAAAGAGGCAGTGGAGGATTCTATCCTGCGACTTGTCTTTTGGCAGTTAGGAGCGGTCTAGAGCCGGACCTAGGTGACCACTAGATTCTAGGGTTTGTGTGCTGCATTTGTTTTGTCGCATCATTTTTTTCAAAATCCATCCCTTTTTCAAAAGCAAACACCGCATTCATTTACCCCTAATTATAAGCCAACGCTGCCACTTGTACTAACCCTTTTTAGTACAAGATAGGCTGGACACGGGATTCTAGTGCCCGTTTAGTCCGCGTATCCCTTATCGACTCCGAAGTCGATATTTCTCCATTTACCTTTTCTTTACCCACTACCACACCCACAGCGATGGATCCGAATCCATCAAACTTCTTTAACCCTAATCTGCCACCGTCCGTTGGTGCGCAGAATCCACCCCACATTTCTCTCCAGGAAAGATGCTATCCACATAGAGGTCCTCTTTCGACCTGCTTATCCATACCACCAGCCAATGGGGATAACTTTGAGATTAAGCCCCAGTATATCAATCTTTTACCCAAATTCCACGGACTCGAGACTGAGGACGCTTACGTTTTCATTACCAAATTTGAAAACGTATGCGCAATGATGGGTACGTCACAACTTTCAGTGGATGCTATGCGTCTACGACTTCTTCCATTTACTTTGTGCGATATAGCCGAGAAGTGGATATATAACACTACCGCACACTCTATTACGAATTGGGAAGAATTCGTCGCTGCATTCCTTAAGAAATTTTACCCAATACAAAAGACAGCTCGAATCCGTAGCGAACTGAATCAATTTGCCCAGCTCCCTGCTGAACCATTTTCAAAATGCTTTGAACGTTTCAAGGATCTATTGGTTCAATGTCCTCATCACGGCATCCCGAGATGGGAGCTTTGCCGAATCATATATGAGGGCAGTAACTCAAACACTAAACAGAGCCTTGAAAACATGTGTCAAGGTACTTTTATGACTAAGGATGATGGGGAAGCTTGGAAGTGCTTAGAAGAATTCGCTGAAAAATCACTACAGTGGGAGAGTGGAACCCAACCATTGAATAAGGGTGGCATTCACCAAATAGATGTGTCCATAGGTGTTCGAGCTGAAATGGCAGCAATGCAGAAGAAGGTCGACGCTATGGAACACAAATTTGCAGCAGCCTCCCTAAACCCAGTGTCACTCCCCAAAACTGTTTGTGGGTGCTGTTCTGATCCGTCTCATTTAACGGAAGAATGTCCATTAAACTCTGCGTTTCAAGGTCACGAGCATTCTAATGCCGCATTTCAAAGACCTCGAAACGATCCATATTCTTCCACGAACAATCAGGGTTGGAGGAATCACCCGAATTTTGCTTGGAACCAAAACCAATCTCAAAACACGGTTCCAAACACGAATCAATTTCAAAGGGTTCTTCCTCCACCACAACAGCAACCCCTTCAACTCACTCAGCACCCCTATCAGTCATAAAATTTCCAAAACCAGGGCAACACTCCTGCACAGTCTAATCCTATGCAGTCCTGTTCTGACGAGTTCTCTCAATTCACTCAAACCATGAAATCACTTTTGTCAAATTTCATAGAGGTTTCGGCTGAGGTTAGATCTTCCGTCGGTGAGATAAAGAAAAACTCAGCGTCCCAAGCTGAGAGTATCAGAACGATGGAAGCTGAAATCGCACGACATAAACCCGAAATTAGTGCGAGAGAAAAAAGGGAAACTTCCCTCTCAACCCCTACAGAATCCTGGGCATTATAATGTAAATGCCGTCACAACGTTGAGATCGGGAAGAGTGCTGAACAATAATGTCGGGGAAGATATTGATAATACTGAAAATCATATCAACACCCCGGCTGAGACCTTTCCACACACACACACTTCTCCTTCTGATCCTTCTTCTTCTACCACACCACTTTCTCGCGAGCCTATTCTCCATTTCCCACTAGGCTCGACACCTTCTCCCAAACCTTATAGTTCTCCACAGACGGTCCCCACACCTCTTTTGGGACCACGTCTACCCCCTCTTCCTTCTCCTGTGATGGACCCTGCGCTTATTGCGAAAGCTCCTTACCCGAACCGGTTAAGGGCTAATAGAACGAGTCCTCATATGGAGAAAATTTTAGAAATGTTCAAACAGGTTAACATCAATATCCTTCTCCTAGATGCTATTCAGTAAGTCCCCGCTTATGCGAAAATTCTTAAGGACTTGTGCACTAGGAAGAGGAAGACTCAAGTGCCGAAGAAGGTCTTCATGTCTAATAATATCAGCATTGCTTTTATTCCCCAGCTTCCAAAGAAATGAAAGGACCCAGGATGTCCTACAATATCGATTTCGATTGGGGGTAAAAATATAAATCGTGCTCTTTTAGACCTTGGCGCAAGTGTTAACCTGCTCCCTTATTCTGTCTATGAGCAATTAGGGATTGGAGAGCTGAAACCTGCTCACTGCACTCTCCAGATGGCAGACCGATCTATCACCAAACCAAGGGGTGAATTAGAGGATGTGTTGATAAAGGTCGGGGAATTTGTTTTCCCTGTAGACTTCATTGTGCTCGACACACATCCTGTAGCAAACCCCCGGGGCCAAATTCCGGTGATTCTAGGTCGTCCTTTCCTTGCCACTTCCAACGCTGTTATAAATTGTAGAAATGGTTCAATGAACTTATCATTTGGAAATATGACCATTGAACTAAATATCTACAAAGTTGGAAGTCAGCCATCAGAACCCTCTGCTCATATTTTAGATGTGTGCTCTGTCCATGAGATCGCTCCCGATAGTTGTGGAGCTGAGGATCTTTGCTTTACTGATCTCGATGACATTACCACATCTCTGTTTGATTTCACACATGATCTTAGTGAAGACACTTTCTCTACACTTGAGTCCTGCACTTCTGACTTTTCTCCACCCGAGTCTGTATCTTTCACAGGCTCTGAGCTTCTTAGTAAATCCAAAAATCACTCAATGATCCCTCCTTCTAACATTTCTCCGCCAGAGTTAGATCTCAAAATTTTAGCTTCTCACCTCAAATATGCATATCTAGGTGAGAATGAGTCTTTACCGGTTATCATATCAGCTTCTCTTGCATCAGAGCAAGAGAATGCCCTTTTATCGGTATTGAGATCTAACAAAGAGGCGTTTGGTTGGAGTATGGCGGACATCAAAGGGATTAGTCCCTTGATAGTTGAACATCATATACATGTGATGGATGATGCCAGACCGACCCGAGAACCACAGAGACGGTTGAATCCCGTCATGAAGGAAGCGGTCATGAAAGAAATCGTCAAATGCTTAGATAATGGTATTATATACCCCATCTCCGATAGCCAGTGGGTGAGTCCTATACATGTCGTTCCTAAGAAATCCGGCATCACAGTTATAACCAATGAGGCAAATGAGTTGATTCAGACACGCGCCCAAACTGGGTGGCGTGTATGTATTGATTATAGAAAACTCAATGCTGCCACGAGGAAAGACCACTTTCCTCTACCATTCATTGATCAGATGCTGGAACGCTTAGCAGGACGAGAATATTATTGTTTTATGGATGGATACTCAGGCTACAATCAGGTCCCCATCGCCAAAAAGGATCAAGATAAAACCACTTTTACTTGTCCTTTTGGTACCTTTGCTTACAGTCGCATGCCCTTTGGGCTATGCAATGCTCCCGCTACCTTTCAGCGGTGTATGATGGGGATATTCTCTGATATGGTAGAGAATTTTTTGGAGATCTTTATGGACGATTTCTCGATTTTTGGAGACTCTTTTTCTGATTGCCTTGCGAATCTTGACGCTGTTCTTACTCGTTGCAAAGAGAAGAACTTGACTTTGAACTGGGAAAAATGCCATTTTATGGTCCAAGAAGGAATAGTACTTGGACATGTCATTTCACAGAAAGGCATTGAGGTTGACAGAGCTAAGATAGATGTCATTCAAAACCTCCCTCATCCCAAAAGCGTCAAAGATATTCGATCTTTCCTTGTCCATGCGGGCTTTTATAGGAGATTCATTAAGGACTTTAGCAAAATTGCTAGACCTTTAACTCTTCTCTTGGCCAAGGATACGACCTTCCATTTTGACTCGGATTGCGAGACAGCTTTCGACTCACTTAAGCACTCACTCACTTCAGCCCCCGTACTATCATCACCAAATTAGGACTACCCTTTTGAGCTGATGTGTGACGCATCCGACTTTGCAGTAGGTGCAGTCTTAGGACAGCACATCGAAAAGATGCCACACGTGATTTACTATGCAAGAAAGACCCTGAATGATGCGCAAATCAATTATACAACCATAGAAAAAGAACTTTTAGCGGTTGTATTTGCATTAGAAAAATTCAGGCCTTACTTAATTGGCTCACCTATAGTTGTGTATACTGACCATTCCGCTTTAAAACATCTTCTGGCGAAGAAAGATACAAAAGGTCGACTAATACGTTGGATCCTACTGTTACAAGAATTTGATCTTGTTATCAAAGATAAGAAAGGATGTGAAAACGTAGTAGCTGACCATCTTTCACGCATCATTTCTTCCCCTGTGACCCTGCCGATTAATGACTCGTTCCCTGATGAACAACTCTTGAGCATATCTGCTAAACCATGGTTCAGGGATATTGTGAACTATCATGCCACGGGACTAATACCGAGCGATTGGTCAAAACAGGACAAATATCATTTTCTTTCCTAAGTAAAACACTTTTACTGGGACGAGCCCTATTTGTTTAAATACTGTCCTGATCAGATCATTCTCCGGTGTGTCCCGAATGAAGAGTTCAAGAGCGTTCTTTCATTTTGTCATGATCAGGCTTGTGGGGGTCACTTTGGTCCTAGAAAGACAGCGGAAAAGGTTTTGCAATGTGGATTTTATTGGCCGACCTTATTCAAGGACGCATTTGAGTATTGCAAAACCTGTACACAATGTCAGTATACGGGTAGAATATCCCAGAGGAATGAAATGCCTCAGCAACCCATCTTGGTTGTTGAAATATTCGATGTTTGGGGCATTGATTTTATCGGTCCTTTTCCCAACTCCTTTGGGAATTTGTACATATTGCTGGCGGTTGATTATGTCTCCAAGTGGGTAGAAGCCATCCCATGTCGCACTAATGACAAGAAAGTTGTCATTAAGTTCTTGAAAGAGAATATCTTCTCGCGATTTGGACACCCACGTGCTATTATTAGCGATAATGGGACACATTTCTGCAACAGATCTTTCGAGACTCTGATGCGGAAATACTCAATCAACCACCGACTTTCTACACCCTATCATCCCCAAACAAGCGGGCAGGCTGAAATCTCAAACAGACAAATCAAACTTATCCTGGAGAAAACTGTTGCTAAAAATAGAAAAGACTGGTCGACCAAATTGACGGATGCTCTTTGGGCATTCAGAACTGCATATAAAACCGACCTAGGAATGTCTCCATATAGGATAGTGTTCGGGAAAGCATGTCATTTACCTGTCGAGATAGAGCATAAAGCATTGTGGGCTATAAAGGAAATAAATTTTGATCTGAACCTTGCTTGCAACTTTCGGAAGCTGCAAATAAATGAGCTAAGCGAACTCCGCGATGAAGCTTATGATAATGCTGTAATCACAAAGAATAGGACTAAGGTTTTTCACGATAAAAACATTTTGAGGAAAACATTTTTACCTGATCAACAAGTCCTTCTTTATGATTCACGATTACACCTTCACGCGGGTAAGCTCCGATCTCGATGGAAGGGACCTTTTGTTGTGCGGTCTGTATACCCGCACGGGGCAGTAGAAGTAGAAAATGTTAAAAACGGCACCTTTTTCAAAGTAAATGGACATAGACTAAAGCCGTATTTTTCCACTGACCCCACGGAGGAGCTCTTGTTCTTACAAGAGCCAGTTTATTTGGATTAAAATTCCTCCGTCTCACCTTCTTGTCCAGTATATCATTGCATCATTTTTTTAATGAAGGTGAGTAAAAAGAGTAAGTTTGGGGGAAGTTCTTCACTTAAATATTTTGCCCCCACTAATAATTCCCCCCAGGCTTACAGTTTTGTAGGTATAGCATTTGGCAACAGTGAGGACACTGTTGAAAGCAAGTTTGGGGGAGGTTTGTGCTTATTTTCGCATCATTTGCATATCATCCACATAAGCACAAAACGTTTCTTTAAAAATCTATAAAAATTGAAAAATTTTCAAAACCCATAAAAATTTAAAAATTTTCAAGTATAAAAATAATTTTAATATTTACACTTTTTTGTATATAAATAAGATAATGGAAGTTTAGATAGTGAAAAGTTACATCCATGAGATTAGAAAAATTTAAGAAAACTAAGAAAATTAGAAGTTTTCTTATACGAACTAGTAATAAGTAGTTATGAGCCGTTGTCCCAAGGGTTAGTAAGATGAAGGACGTCACTAATCTGAGGATAAAAATAAGTCTGAAAAATAGTTTCTATTCTGGAAGCCAAACATTTTGGACGTTGCTACCCTGCTATTCGCACTTACACACATCTTAAAGCCTGGGATAGTAGAGGATACCTTGAAATGCTCTTGCCTTTAAGCCGATGTTTGAAGGAAATAAAAAGAAAAAAAAATGATGAATAAAGAAAATATAAGTGGTGAGAAAAATGAACACTGGTTTTGTTATCACCAAGGGCAATAAAAAATGTATAGCGAGGGTGCTTCTTCACCTAGTGCCCTAAGGCCAACTGGTCTGAGAGTCACTGCTATGCCTGAGGTGGTGCAAGATGAGGAAAATACACCAAGTAAGCAAGCACATGAGTAATCGGTCGGTTAGTACCTCAAGAAGTATTAACGGTCGCATGAAAGTGTGTGAGCAAATTCATATAAATATTCATTAATTAAAAAGTACTGAGGCTGATGGGCAAGAGTATGATAGCTTGAATTGAATTCTCCGGGTGTAGGGATGTCTTTACACACACGCAGGGTGATATGATCGATGTTTGGAAGAAAGATAGGAATGAAGAATAAGGCGATGTTTTATTGAGGGAGGACGTGATTTCTAACATCTTTTCATGACTATTAAGATAGGGCTCATGACAACCGAAAAGCTAGCTTAGTTGGAAGCCCGAATTTTCGAAGCTTTTCTTTTACAATTCTTGTCTTTAAATGTAATATCCATGATCTTTCTTTTATTATTGGATTTTGTGGGTGCAATCCGCTGAAAACCCTCAGGAGACAACACTCCTCCTACTAGGGACACCTAGAGGTTTAAAGGCTTGTTGCACATGCTCAGTGCAATCGTGTTGCCTACGAAAGTGTGCTAGTTAGTTTTTCTCTTTCTTTATTTTCTCCTTCTCTTTTTAATAAAACATTCGCTCGAGACGATCGAAATTAAGTTTGGGGGAATTTGATTAGTCGAAAATATTGTATATTTTTACCGGCAATTTCCTCATCATTTGCATTCATATAGAAGTGTTCGGTATCCGTATTTCACATATTAGTAAATCTATCACAGATTATCAGATTACATGTATTAAACCTTAAAACCGGCATTTCTAGGGAAATTGACTGCATTGCATGGCATCGCAATATTTCTATATGTCGCAACCCGTGTTTCGAAGTCTGTGCAGGAAAAGGAAAGCTTGCTCGAACATTACACCGCTCAAAAGATACGTCAACTCACTAATTTCAGATCTGGTATCATTACAAAAGAGAAATTGCAAATCAACATATCAGAAGAAGCCCTAAAATACAGTACAAAGCATCACCAAAAGAATCAAGGCCCAAGCCTCCAACATGGCCGCGGATCCGCGGCAGGGGCTTGCTAATGCCGCGGATCCGCGGTTGAACAAGGGAGTTACCTCCTCAATTTTGGTGCAAAACTCCTGTCTCAGTGGCTACAGTTCAGAAATGCACTCCAACTTCCAGAAGACTCCAGGGGTTTCTGCCAGATCAGCAAACAAGGGTTTCCAAGCCTAATTAAACCTAGCTTAAACTCTAAGCTAGCTCCTAACAAACTATCTTCTAGAAGACTCAACAAACTTTTGGAGGGAACTACCATTTCAAACCTAAACCTAGGGTTTGGGAGTTCTATAAATAAGACCCTAGACTCAAGGAAGAGGATCATCTTAGATCATCATATATCATACATCCAAGAGAGGGTGTGATTCATTTTAGTTCATTTTTAGCCAATCTCCTTCTTCATCTCCTTCCTCCACAAGTCTAGTGAGAGGGCTTGTGTGAACCCTAATTCCAATCAAAATCAAGATCCCGAGTACCCATTAAGCAAGAAGCCCTACAACCTTTAGGAGCGGAGCCGATCTTCAACGGAGCAAGCGATCCGAGCCGATCTACGACTCACGAAGCCGAGGGACGCCCAATCAACAATCTAGACTCTTCCTCTTGTAGTTCTTGAAGCGAATGTAATCAAAATTGTTGAGATAAATATAGGTGATATTCTTTTATCTTGTTTTCTTTAAATTCTGCATCATGATATCTTTACAATTCGTGAATATTTTCTGTGTGGTGATGTGTGAATAAAACTCCGCTCGTCGAGGAGTCGAGACGGTCAATAGAATGATGATGTAACATAGCTTTAATCGATTCTTGAGTCCTACGTATTTTGAAAACCCTAGCAAGTTCAAGAAACGACAACACATTTCGTGTCGATGCTTTCTTGATTGATATCGTTCGAAATTGGGGAGTTACGATCGTTTCTTGAATTTGGTAGAGGCTAGAAAAGGAATGATATCGACGAAAGAACAAGGGTTAAAAGATGAAACCCTAGTTTCATCAAGAAAGCCCTAACTCTCGTCGATCATCATCAATCTAGTATCAATTCTTCGAAGGACAAGAACACGAAATTTTGAGATTACATCACGTCTATAGATCCTATCGATTCCTACGAGCCTCTTTTAGATTCTTGACTGTTGATTGGAAATATCATCGATACACCGATTCTTGATTGTTTAACATTTTCTTGATTCTTGAATAGAATAGTGACACTTGAAAATCAAAATTCTTGAATCATGCTTTTGTTTATCTTAGCTTAACTTTTCAATTCAAGCATATCATAATACAAACGAATCGTGCAATCCCTGTGGACGATCCGCACTCATTCATAAACTACAATTGACACTGTAGTTTGATTGCGGTCAAAAATAATTTTTGGTTGTGATTCTATACATTCTAATTACCTACACAAAGAAACTCATTCGCTTTATTCGATTTACACAAACAAGAATTCTTTATCAATCAACAGGCTATCCACACGACCAGGGGAACGTCGAGTTTCAGTAGCGGCTCTGTGAAACCCGGGGATCCCAAATTATCTGTATTGTTCTGTGATGCTTATTACTTTTCTGTAACGTTGCATTTTTTTCGTGCCTGGAGCGATTATTGTATATTGGTATATATACTAGTAGATGTTGTATATGTTTTACACCCGCGCTAGTCCAGTCCCTGCTCTGTCGTTAGTTAAGTAACCTAACGGGTGATGACGGGACCGAGTGGCGAATTCGAATGGCATATACGTACATTTTATTTTCGTTCTTTTCTGGTGTGATTAATTGATGGGACTGCATTGATTCTGATCAATGCAAAAGAAAACAAACCTGTTTGGATGTTTTTGGAACAGTTTTAAAAGGTGTTATTACAAAGACGTTTTCTTTTGTTTTGCACAGTGGTATTCGGTTGGAATATCCTGCACCACATTCGACGAGGCAAGGGCCGAGATCCCTTCACCGGGAGTGACCCCTTGGGCAGAAGTTTGCGTCAGGGTAATAACTTCACTATAGTCGATTACATGTTGCTTTGCATCGGGGTATTCAGTTGGAATATCCTGCACCTCATTCCACGAGAAAAGAGCCGAGATCCCTTCACCGGGAGTAACCTCTTTAGCAAAAGTTTTCGCCACTATATTTTTTATAAAAACCTATCAAGTTCCTTCAATGAGATCAAGTTCATTACGTTAAAGGTTTTTCGCCAAAAACCAGCCGTAGCCCTCCGTTGTTTCAGACGGTAGCACGTAGTATTCATGCTATGTTTGTTGGCTTTCGTCAAGGCATAGTGGATGGTAGCTGCTTATTACTGTTCTGTTGCATAGATAGATGAGTCGGTTTGGGCAGTCGTATTACCTAGTTGGCTTTCGTCAAGGGTATGTACGGGTGGGTTCGAATTAACAAGATAATGACGGGTAGAACATGACATGTGACTTATGATTTGTTGGCTTTCGTCAAAGTCATAAGAACATGGGGTAAAAATCATATCGGGAGTTTCTAAAGAAACTGAAACTTGCCAGGCATGCGCATACCTTCTGGAGTCTGATAACGTGAGTGGATTCCGTCACGTTATCATGCGATGAGAGTTGGATCCCGATTCCAACTGAAGAGTTGGTTTACTCTTCGGGTGATCCCGATTGGTTCTTCTTTCAGGTTTGGAGGAGAATTTGACAGTACAGTGGGAGGTTTCCTGATTAGATAAAGTGATAACCATTCTAATCTAGGTTAGAGTGCACGCAGAGTGTTTCTTTTCTCTCTCTCTTTGGCAGCGACCTTTGACCGACCCTAGACTATGACTCAGTGACCAAGTTGACCGAACCTTCTTAAAATACTGGTTTTTGGATTGTCTAAGTTGCATAAGTCATTGCCACTCCTTCCTTTACCCTTTGAATTTCTCAGAACACCCCGTATTACTACGGACATCCACTTCCATTGGATAGATCCATCGTATGATTATATACAAACTCGAAGGGACTTCTTCGAGGATGGATCCAGGTTCAGGAGAAATAGAATTGGTTTATTCAGTTGTCTTTTATTATTACCTTCTCTCAGGTTGCGAGGGCTCCTTAGTTTAGGAGAGTACACCTATTACGCTTATTGGATAGTTTTCTTCCAAACCATAGGCAGGTGCCGAAAGGTAGGGAATGAAGAAAACCAATTAGCCTAAGTAGGGTGTACAGAAGGTAATAACTAAAGACAAAATAAAGGGATTAGAAAAAGGGCAAAGTAAATTGCGACTACTATCATTCACGACCAAACCGCGTACTTCATCGCCACTCCTATTTCACCTTTGCTTTTTTCTCCAGTACGGGAGAAATAGAATATGGTATTATTCAGTTATCTTTTATCATCACCTTCTCTCAAGTTGCGAGTACTCCTTTGTTTAGGAGAATACACCTATTACGCTTATTGGATAGTCTTCTTCCAAACCATAGGCTGGTGCCGAATGGTAGAGAAGGAAGAAAACCATTTAGCCTAACGATGGTGTACAGAAGGTAACAACTAAAGAAAAATAAAGGGATTTGGAGAGATGGCAAAGAAATATACGATTATAGTCATGAATTGGATTATGGAAGAGGCATTACTAGGAATACCAGGATACCCCTACGAAACATTTTCATGTTTCAGTGCATTGTTAATGGAAAACTGATTTCCCGATTAGATACTTACTCCAGGGTATGTATTTACCAGGTTACATTCTCATATCTGTATGGTTTTACAGATGATGAGTGGGAGTAAGTTATTGGGAATAAAGTGATCATCCTCATTATATCGGAATTCGTTGTAATTGGTGATATTTGAGGATATCGCCTGAGTTTATGCCAGACGGCAAGTATTTGGTTTTGAGTATCCATTGTTGTGCACCAATTTCAAAATAATATATCTGCACGTTTATTTTTAGAAAGTGAGATATAACTTTTTGAAATTATGTCTGTGACATTTACCTATATCAGTTGATGATTAGGTAAGGAGCATTGAACGGCGGAGTAGTTCTTAACCATAAGTACAGTTTTCAACCTACGATGCACAGGTTCTGAGTTATTCAACTCAGGGGACTCATACAGAGTATTGTATGCTGTCCAGTGTCCATCAGGACAAAGGGGTTGGTCCTCGTACTATGTTCTGTTTACTTATGACTTCTCTAGTTTTAGACAAGTGTTTTGTAGAAATACAAGGTCTAAGTTTTGAGAAGTTGTGGGTATAAGAATAAAGTAGAGAACCAGGTATCGCAAGTATCGGGATTCTTCAAAGAGATCGAAGATGTAGATTCTTGTGATTGGTATTCAGATGAGTGATGGTTTTGAGAAACTTGTTTCTCTTTCAAGTTACTCATAATTGGATGCATTCCTAAGTTGAGTAATGCTGATTAGCCTCTTTCCATTAAGTTGATATGCACTGGAGACAGCTGCATGATTAGAATCTGGTTCCAATTAAATAAGTGCCAAAGTTTCTATATTGGATATAGAATGGTTCATATCTTAACGATGTGAAGGTACAGGGAGTTGTCCGGCTTATGCTTAAAACCAGACTCTGGATAACTGAAGGCACGTTTCTGTAATGCAGTTTGTGGGTTGGCCCAGGCTATGACGAGGATTGACTTTCTACCATCTGGAAGATCAATAGTGATATTGTTCTTGACTCGCCACAGTTTTAGTAAAATGGATTTTTTCAGAAAACAGTAGTGGGAGTATGGTAGAACTGGAAGTGATTCCAGAACCGCAAACGATTACGGAAAATTTAACAGGACCTAAAAATTCTATCTGGTTTGACATTCCAATAGCCACCCCGCAGATATGGTGGGTAACCTCAGACACCCGAGAGGTACTCCGGTAGCCTCAAGGACGGTGACAGGGAGGTTCTTGTTTACCCAGACTTGACACTACTGTTGTTCCAGGCTATGAGACCTGGCAGGAGGTTAAGTATAGCGTCGTTCTAAAATTGCTTTAGAAGTGCACGTATATATTATTCTGCCAGAAGGTTGTTGTGGTCAGTAGGAGCAGCGGAAGCATAGTGGGCAAGTAGCTTATGTCTATTTATAGACTTGAGCAAATATAGTGGAGATAGATCATCTAATTTTGATGTGACAGTCATGGCTTTGACTTCATCAGAATAGGGGATGGATCTGTTAAGAAGGTAGTAGGGTGTGATGTCCTGGTATTTGGATGACATATACAGAGTAGGAAGTAAAATTCTTATACTATGATCGGTTATACTGTGGTCGTCACACAGTTGTTTCTCTACAAAGGATATGGATATAATATCGGACATTCTGGTTACTAGATCTATGGTTTTAGATCTAGATTTGGGTAGTTTCCCAATGTGGGTACTTTGACAGTATTCTAATAGTATTTTAGAATAGATGACTCCTGGCATGGTGGTGTAACTGCAGGTGATGGAGTCACCCTCTCTAAAGGTGTCTTACAGACTAAAGGGGAGAGGGATATGCATGATTGGCATATCACTTGCTTCGGCAATTGAGTCAATCATGAGATGTCAAGTACCACACCAGATTTTGTTTTTGCACTAGATACGATAAGTTTATATTAATCCAATCCTGAAGAAACATAAGGAAGCAGTTTTAGAACATAAGTATATGTTCTACGAATTTGATGACGGCAGCCTCCTTTGGAGACGGTTATCATTCCAACTTCAAAGGTGACATAGATGACAGAGTAATTGTCACAGTTATAGTTTTTCCCTCTGATGAAGGGGGCAGTCTTATGGACAGGTGGTCCAAGAGGATACTGTGGTAGGCATGGTGCTGGGCACTGATTAGATTCAGTGATCGATACAGTCTAAGAAGTTTGGATTTGGAGTTCATTTATGAACTAGGTCCCATCAGATATCCAAACATATTCTAAGACAGGTGTTACTCAATTTGGGAGATGGCTTTTTCCGCGAATTTGAGATTAAGAGAGACAAAGAAAGAAACATCGGGGCGGATCCACTCGCTGAGGCTATTTCTCGAATACAAGAGTTTTACAAACGGGCTTTGTGAAACTGATTAGTAGAGGAGTTGGATGTTCGGTATCACACGGGCTGTGAGTATGCGACATCGCAATAATTAGCCTTAAGTGCAAGTGGGAGATTGTTGGATATAGTGCCCTAAAAGTCAATTATTGGATTGCAGGTACGTGATTGCAATGATTGAGGAGGACCTATACTGGCAGCACAGTCTTACTCGAGATGATAGTATGCTATCTGGTTTGCCTTTATCAGTCGTGTACAGGTTCATGTGACTGATCGCTGTTACACGTTGATAGAGTCCATAGGATCTTGCTTGACTACCAACAGTATGATGGTGATCATATACGTGAGAGTTAGGTAGTCTATAAGCACATCCTCAATTGTGGTCCCTAGTCGTGGGAGTTTCGAGACAGGGCATCGATACTCCGGAGTAGACTAGTGTATACAGTCGAGACCCCGATGAGGGGCGGTGGCCGGTCTCACAAGCCACTGGTGTCAGTTGGATCACCTAAGATGTATATAGGTGCTCATTGGGTTATGAGTACACCGGACAGGACAAGCCGAGAACCTGCTAGTTGGTATTGTACCTATCGTCAGATAGCAGTTCCCTGGTGACATGTGTACAGGTTAGTTCATCGACCTGAGGTCGTCATTTGTTTCATGTGAGTTCCCACTGTGCTTTGATTTCTACCTTACCACGGCTCAAAGGAGTCGTGCAAACAGGTATTTTTTGGGTACAGTCCCGAGCCACATGGAGGCAAGTGAGCGGATCGGCAGGGGATTCGTCTCACCCGGTATTGGGGGTGAGATCGTGCTGTGTCTAGGAAAGCCATTACACCAAGTCCTTGGCCAAGGCAGGTGAGAATTACTGGTAAGTATTCCAGTAGTTTCTCAGGGTATTCAGGGCTTGTCTCCGACATGACTTATACCGCTATTGGGGGTCTGACGTTACCAGCCCCCTAGGCCTGATATGCGATACTCATAGACGAACGAACCGGACTGTATGTATATTGTCACTGTTAGGCTCAGTAGGGTTCCAGGATGAGTTCGCTCATCGGCTTCCCTTGAGGTCAGTACATGGGCAGCCGTTACGCACTGCTTGTGCCGCTGACGTGCTTGTGGTTAAACCCACTGCCAGGGTACTGATGAGTCATTAGAGTCCCCCACAGATAGTTTCCCAAGTTCGGGCGAAACATTGTAGAGGCCGTATGGTTTTATGGCAGGGTTCGGAAAATGCACGTGCGTTTACGCACGTGTCATATTTCGGACAGATAATACTGGTGGGCTTTGGTTTAAGCCGGATCCGAGTATTATACTGTGCAGATACAATATCTTTGTCTCGGTTGCATTTGTATTCGGTCGTAATACAAATGCGGGTATGTATATACAGTTACGAGGTTATCCTGAAATTCGTTTCGGGTTCGCTTTTCGAAGTTGCCAGTTTTCTATCACCCGTCTTAAACATTCGGTTTAATACGGATTTATCTTTTTCTGAGGGTGAGTCATGAGTGTGGAAGCTTCTAGATTGGTGACTAGGATTAGTGACTCATTCATTGCATTAAATGGTTGATGACTAGGTTAGTGACACATTAGTTTACATTAAATGTTTTCATGAGGTGTTTAAATGAGTCACCATTTTCCATTAATTCCTTTTGTTCTTGATTAAGATCTTTTCCATTATGGTTACCACCCCTTGCTCCTACACTCACCTCCTTCCTCTTCAAATAGTGGCCGGCCCCTCTTGGAAGGGATGATGGTTGTTGGAAATTTTTTTATGGAATTTGGTTTATGGAAATTTCATATGTTCATTTCTTATTACTTGATAAAAATGGCCACTTCATTAACCGTTCATCCATGGTTTTTGATGAAGCGAGACAAAGTGTTCTACTCATTCTCTACATCAATCTTGGACATGTCGGCTAGCAAACTTCATGTCCGAGTTGCCTCGGTTCAGAGGTGAGAGCCCGTATAAAGATCCGTTGACGTGGTGCCACCTGGACGAGGAGACCGGAGATCGAGCGAGATCGCAGATGCCGCAAAGGAGCGTGGAATGATGGCTAAAGAACGAAGTACACGGATCATTCGGTATAGCCTTTCTACCCACTTTGTAGTTTGTTAGTTTAGCGTTAATGGCAAGATCCGGGTTACAGTATGCGTTAGCGCCAGTTTTAAAAGTTTTTATTCCGCATTTGGCGTCAAATTAACGGCCGGGGTGCTACCGTAAACTTACAATATCATGTGTTACTATTGATATGATTTATTAGATCGTCGTGAAAGAATAGCCGGGGGGTTCTATGTGAGATGAGAGTTTTTATTTTCACTCATGTAAAATCTGTATGTAATATTCTTTTATTGGGGCTCTTCCGGGTTGAGCATGATGTCACCATTGTTGTATATTATTTACTTTTCTGCATTAGGATAAACCCAAGGCTTGGAGCACAAGTAACCGGGTTCTAAAGTTCAGTGGGAGACCATCTCAAGGAGTTGAGACCGAGTCTTCTAACTCTAGAATTGGCAGGGTTACTTGCCGCTCTCTTAGGGGTCTAGGGATGTGGGTTTGGCTATTCATCACGACCGTGGAATCCGTGTTTTACATTACTGGATAAATTTAAAACACGGACATCCTAGTATATCCAATATTTCATATATTTCTTCTGCTACTTGTTTCTGTGATGTTGATCATATAACTGCGTGAGATGAATGTACTATTATATATATGATATATAATAAACGTTGCTTATGTTTTACACCCGTGCTAGTTCAGCCCCCTCTCTGCCGATAGTTAAGTAACCTAACGGTGCATGACGGGGCCCCATGGCGAATGCGGATGGCATAAGCGTACGTTCTATTTTCGTTTCATTTTTCTGTAATATTTAGGAAACATTAAATGATGGGACTTCATTAATAAGATTAATGAAAAGAAAGAAACCAAAAGATGTTGGTGAATCAAATTTTCAAAAAGGGTAGCTCTAGTTCTTGCTTTGCATAGTGGTATTCCTTGATGAATATCCAGCACCTCATTCGATGAGGAAAGAGCCTAGATCCCTTCACTGGGAGTGACCTCTTTAGCGAAACTAGCAAATGCTACAACCCACTCGGTTTTGTTTTTGATAGTTTCTCTAGTTCTTGTTTTGCATAGTGGTATTCTTGAATATCCTGCACCTCATTCGATGAGGAAAGAGCCGCTTCACCGGGAGTGACCTCTTTAGCGAAACTAGTAAAAGCCTCAAAAACACTCCTTTTCAAAATCATTAGATTCTACAACGATATCATGTTCATTACGCTCATGGTTTTCTTAAAAACCTATATAGCCCTCCGTCATTTCAGATAAGTGCTACTTTAGTATTCGTGCTACGTTTGTTGACTATGTTAGGGCGTAGTGTGCGGTAGCTAATTAGTGTTTATCTGTAACCATATGATGTGGTTGGATTAGGGTAGTCATACGGCTTTGTTGACTATGTTAAGGGTCATGCGGGTGGGTTTAATCCAATCAAGAAATGACGTGTTGAACTTGACTAGTGCTTTTGATTTGTTGACTAGGTTAAGGTCATAAGTGGCTAGGGGTAAAAACCATTATCGGGAATTTCAAGTGTTGAAATTTTCAATGTGATTGCATACCTTCTATATAATAGTTGGATCCCGATACCCACTGCGAGTAAGAGTTACTCCTGGGAGAATTTTGCACTTTGCAATTAGATAATCCAGTAGGTGTCTAAGAAGGTGTCAATGGGGTTATTCCTCTAGGAAAACGAGGTTTATTTTAATTTGGTCCGTGCGAAAGAACGGGAAACCTCCCTCGGAGTACCGATACCTGCCTGGTCGAACGATTGGCGAACCTGTAGGGTGTAATTAATCCCGGCTAATCTTACCTTTTAGTGTTCGAAGGAAGATTTGATAAAACCAGTGGGAGCCATCCTTATTAGATAAGATAATAACCAATCTAATCTTGCAAAGAGCGCACGCTAACGCGTTTCTTTCTCTCTCTCTCTCCAGGAAACAGCCAATGTCACGCCTTAATCAAGATAATAACATTGATGTATTGACCGAACCCTCCTTTTATACAGGACTAGAGAATGTTGGTCCTGCTTTATCTTATGACTGTCATAAGTCTGAGCAAGGGATAGGGGAATACCAGGATTCCCGCGCCACCCATATGAAGAAACAACATTTTGATGCATCTTCTTCGGGTGTGTTCGTTACCGAGAACTGTTTCTCAGTTTGTTCTACGTCCTGGGTATCGGATACCGGATCAGGATCCCACGTATGTAATTTGTTACATGGGCTAAAGAAAGGTAGAGAACTGGGAAAGGGTGATAAATCCCTAAGAGTAGGGAATGGTGCAATTATTGCAGCCAAGGCAGATGGCGATTATCACCTTATATTACCAACTTGTAATACATTGATTCTGAACGACCGTTACTACGTACCAAAGATGATGTGCAACATTATATCAATTTCTTTGCTAACTAAAGAAGGATATAATCTCACATTAGAGGATAATGTGATGAACATTTTCCAGAATCAAGTGTTGATTGCATCTGGTACATTATGTAATGGTATATACGTTTTTAATCGAAGTACACTTCTTAACATATAGAACACAAACAAGAGGAAAAGTTCATAAATGAACGAAACCTTCTTGTGGCACTGTAGACTAGATCATATCAATGCGACAAGACTGGCTAAGTTGCATAAAGATGGATATTTCAATCCGTTCGAATTTTCATCTTATGAAACTTTCCAGTCATGTCTCAAAGGCAAGATGACCAAAACTCCGTTTACTAGACACGGAGAAAGAGCTTCGGAACTCTTGGGACTGATACATAATGATGTATGCGGTCCTATGTCAACACATGCCAAGAATGGTTATTCGTACTTTATTACATTTACCGATGATCTTTCAAGGTTTAGACATGTGTTCTTGTTGAAACACAAGTCTGAAACTTTTGAGAAATTCAAGGAATATAAGTACGAAGTTGAAAAGCAGACGGGCAGAAGTATTAAAATCCTACGATCTGATCGGCGAAGAGAGTACTTGAGCGTGGAATTCCGAGACTATCTAAAAGAGAATGGGATTCTCTCTCAGCTTACGCCTCTGTATACACCACAGCACAACGGTGTATCGGAGCGAAGAAATCGCACCCTATTAGATATGGTGCACTCTATGATGAGTACTGCTATGTTACTTATTTCTTTTTGGGGACATGCACTTGAGACAGCTGCATACCTATTGAATAGAGTTCCGACCAAATCAGTGTCTACCACTCCATATGAGATATGGAATGGGAAAAGACCATCTCTTAAACGAGTTAAGATATGGGGTTGTCCGGCCTATGTTAAAAAGCAAAATCCGGACAAGCTCGAGGCAAGGTCTGTTTTGTGCAAGTTTGTGGGATATCCAAAGGATTCCTATGAATATATCTTCTACCATACTGAGGAACAAAAGGTGTTTGTTGCTCAACATGCCACCTTTTTGGAAAAGGAATTTCTTGTGAAAGAAATTAGTGGCAATGAGGTAGAACTGGAAGAAGTTCCAGCAGCACAAACTACAAATGACGATTTGGTGGAACCGGAGGATCCAATAGTACCCAACGAACCCCAGCCACTCCGAAGATCTAATAGGGTTCCTCACCCACCTGAGAGATACTACGGTTTTCTCATAGACGGTGGGAGCGAGGATTGCATCATGGAAGATGATGACCCTACTAGTTTCGAGCAGGCCATCACAAGTGGAGACTTAGTGAAATGGCTGGATGCAATCCGATCCGAGATGGAATCCATGTACACCAACAAAGTATGGACTTTGGATGTTGCTCCTGAAGGGGTAAAACCCATTGGGAGCAAGTGGATCTTCAAAAAGAAGATTGTTGTAGATGGAAAAGTTAAGACTTTCAAAGATAGACTTGTGGAAAAAGGCTTTCGTCATCGATCTGGCATTGACTATGATGAAACCATTTTCCCCTGTCGCTATGCTTAATTCCATCAGGATCCTACTTACCATTGCTGCATACCATGACTATGAAATGTGGCAGATGGACGTTAAGACCGATTTTCAAAATGGTGATTTAGAAGAGAGCATGTACATGACACAACCAGAGGGCTTCGTAGACAGTGGGAGCAGCGGAAAGGTGTGCAAGCTGTTTAAATCAATCTACGGATTAAAGCAGGCACTGCAGAGTTGGAACATCTATTTTGATGAAGATATCAAAGAGTTTGACTTCATCAAAAATATAGATGAACCTTGTATATATAAGAAGGTAGTAGAGAGTAAGGTGGTCTTCCACGTATTGTACATGGATGACATACTCTTGATAGGAAACGATGTTCCTATGCTACACTCGGTCAAGCTCTTCTTATCACTCAAGTTTTCCATGAAAGATCTTGGTGATGCCTCCTACATCCTGGGGATAAAGATCTGTAGAGATAGATCTAAACGGATTTTTGGATTTTCCCAATCCAGGTACATTGACACCATACTAAAGAGGTTTAATATGGAAGATTCCAAGCGAGGTAATTTACCCGCTTGTTCAGGAATCACTCTCTCCAAAGAGATGTCTCCCAAGACTGATTTGGAGAGGGCTCGCATGCAAGGGATACCCTATACTTCGGCAGTAGGCTATATCTTGTATACGATGTTATGTACCAGACCGGATGTAGCTTACTCACTAGGTGTAGTGAGAAGATATCAATCAGATCCTGGGGAAAACCACTAGACAGCTGTAAAGAACATTCTTAAGTACTTGAGAAGGACTAAAGAAATGTTCTTGGTGTATGGTAACGGTGAACTCCAGGTAGAGTCCTTTACCGATTCGAGCTTCCAGAGTGATAAAGACGACAGTAAGTCGGTCTCGGGTTTTGTCTTTACCCACAAAGGAGGGGCGGTGTGTTGGAAGAGTTCCAAGTAAGTCACCGTAGCAGACTCGACGATGGAGGCTGAATACATCGCTGCCAACGATGCTGCCAAAGAAGCAGTCTGGATGAAGAAGTTCATTGCTGAGCTTGGTGTGGTTCCATCCATTGAGCATCCAATACCTGCGTATTGTGATAATAATGGAGCGGTGGTTTTGACCAAGGAACCCAGGTCCCATCAGAGATCTAGACATATTCTGAGGCGGTATCACCTGATCAGGAAGATAGTAGATCGCCGGGAGATCGAGGTCAGGAGAGTTGATACAAAGGACAACGTAGCGAATCCACTCACGAAGGCCCTCCCCCAGATACAGTTTGAGAGACTTTTTGGGATGTTGGGTATGAGATACTACAACACATGGCCTTAGTGCAAGTGGGAGATTGTTAGGAATATGTATGCCCTAAAGGCCATTATTGTACATGTGATGTATATTATAGTGGACGCTTGGACATATATATATAGAACTTTCTTGCTTCACATGGTAGTATGCTATCTGGTTACTCTTTATCTTAACATGTTGACTGGTATTCTTTACTGCCTTGCTCACACATGCTGATAAAGCCCTAAGGATATGTATTTGACTACCAGGACTATGATGAGATCATACTAGTGGGGCCAGGGTGGTCCAAAAGTACATCCTTTAATCAGTTCCTAATCATGGGAATATCGAGAACAGGGCATCGATATTCCAGAGTAGACTAGTGTGTACGTTTCTTGTCTCTTAGAGGGTGATGGTTGATCCCACAACCATTGGTGTGTGATATCAAAGATTGTACACATGTGCTCATTAGAGAATGGGTACACCGAACAGGACTCGCCGAGGACATCTAGTTGGTAATATACCTATCATCAGATAGAAGTCCTCTGGTGACACTGGTACAGGTTAGTCTGTAGACCCAAGATCGTCATAGAGTCTTGTGTGTGTAACATTTCAGAAAATACAAAATATTATTTTTGGAATTTAATATTAAATTAATATATTTCCCGAAAGCTGCCGATTTGGGAAATTGGGGTTTTCGAAAAAGAATATAAATATATACCAATAATTGTGAAATAATTAGGGATTAAAATGATTTATTCATTTAAAAATATATTTATTAGTCTTGGCATTTTTTTTAATTAATTATATGCAAGTCTAAAATTTTGCCTGATTAGTGCACTGCTAATCGCGATTAAGCCAAATCCGTGTTTCTACAGTTTTTCATGGCTAGTGCACCATGCCATGTTGAATTTTGGTCACATGTTGTTTTCTTGTATTGTTTTGGGGTACTATATGGTTTGCTTTTAAATAAAAAGAAAAGGTTAAAAAGAGAAAGGGTATAAGGGTAAATACTGAGTGAGGGTGAGAATAAGAGAGGAAAGAGAGAGAGAGGGTAGCCATTCTTTTTCCCCTCCCCATTATTTTCTTCTCCTTCTTCTTCATCACTTCCCTCCACCTTCAACCCTAGATCCATCTCAAAATACTCCTCAAAACCCTAAACCCTCTTCACAAAAGTTGATCCCCTCCTTCTCCTTTACACATTGGACCAAGAAAAGTGGGATTTTGACAACATTGGAAAACTAGAGTTTTTCTTGAGTTGCATCCATGAGGTATATCTTCTTCCATTTAGTGTAGTTTTTAGTTCTTTGTATTCTAGTTTATTTTAAATGTGGTTTAAGTGTGAAATGGTGAAGTTAGAATTTCCCAAGGAACGGTTTGAGTGTTGTGTGGATTGGATGATGCCTAGTGGCTGTTATAAGACCCTAAAGACCAATTCTTGACATGGACCAGTGACCAAACCTCAAAACACGAACTTTAGATTCGACGATATTGGGAAATTGTGAAAATTATGAGGTTGTTTAGAGATCTGCTAACACTCAGAGACCTGGAAAATTATTTAGCGAACACAGTAACACATGCAGGCACCCAGGAAGCTAACCCCAAGACCCGATGCCCTAACCCAAAGCCCAGGCCGTAGATTTATTCCGTATGGCCGCAAATTGCGGCCAGGGTTGGTTGGATTTGATTCGTGCTTGTTCTGTAGCTCCATATCCAGTAAACTAGACCCTTTACATATGCAAAATTGGCTAAATTCTTCTAGGGTAAAATCTGGGAGCACATTGGGGTGTTTTTGGCTATGTTTTCCGTATTTTGGATTGCTTGGTTTTGGTATTTGGATTTGTGTTTGGTTGTTGGATGTTTTTACATCAACAACTAGGGGTAATTTGTTGGTTTTGCATGCGTGGGCTATAGGTTCTGACCTATAGGCGATCTGTGTGCCGTTTTGGTTTCCGGACTTGATGTTAATAGCGATTGCGATTGTTTATTATTGTAGGTGCCCTCGCGTGGATTCCAAGGCGACAAAGCATAGCGTCATCGACTTCGGCAATCGAGGATCAAGGTGAGTAGATCTATATCTACGGGGGAAGTCGGGTGGATGGCGTATAGCACCCTCGCAATGTTTTGGGGGAAACCGATTTGTAACATATGGTTAAGAAAACCTAGATTAGGAAACTAGGGTTAGAGTTCAAAGATTATTAGCAAACCGTATTAGAAACTAAGGATAGTTAGAAGTGATATGATACGACTAGTATGTGATGACGAAACTTGAGGATGGTACTATAGGACTAGATAGTCGACGTAGGTGTGTCATACGAACCATACCTATTTCCAAACTGAAGAATTGTATGCATCTTTTAAACAGATATCTTGAGGGACGTTACGGATTTTCAAATGATATCTTTTCTTTAAAAACACCGTAGCCCCTACTTTCAAAACTACGCTTCGCATCTTTCAAAAACTGTTGTATGGTTCGGGTGTGTATGTTAGATTTGATATGTATACTTATAGTAAAGGTACAATGTATTTGTAAAATTGACTTGATGAGGGATATAAATGCGATAAAAAGATAATACGATTTAATTTGTGTTTTGATGATATGATGGTATACGGATGCGAGTCGATTGAGATGATTGATACCCTGCCGATCCCCTGATATAAGATTATTGGGGATGTGACCTAGGACATAGGTATATAGAGATATTTATTTGTGTTGTCAATCATGAGAGTTAGCCGTACGTGACGTTAGGTCCGTACCATCCTCGTCTAATAGGTTGATAGGATCCCTGATGGCTTAATTCCGCCGTACCATGATTTTCCATGTGTGATGAGTTTGACTTGATTATTGATCCTTACCCTTGACTAGAGGTTGCTTTACGATGGATTATACCGTACGCGATGTTGTTAGGCTGGATGTCGATTGATAGATTCACCGACTCGATCATGTTAGATATGTATACATTATAGCTTTTAGCTGAAGATTTACCTTATTATGCATTCATTTTATTTCACATTGCATTACTTATACCTGTGCTATTACACTTACACCATTATCGATGATGCATATGTTACACGTACACAGATTTGCCGGCTCACACACTTCATCATCGATAATTGCCATGTCACAACACAGTAGAGTTGCTGCATCATGATATGCATATTGTATACCATACTTGCGCACATACATATTGTATACCATACTTGCGCACAAACATATTGTACACCATACTTGCGTATATACCACTTGTACATCCATATTGGCGTACATACATATTGTACACTCATGCTTGCGTATATACCCACTTATACACTCATACTTGCGTACATACATATTGTACACCCATACTTGCGGACATACACATTTGTACGTCCATACTTGCGTATACACACATATGCACCTTTATACGATATTGCACTCGATTTTGGAGATTTGGGAACCGCATGATATATTTTTAAACTGGATTCATTTAAAAGAGTGGTTTTCCCTCGATATGTGCACATTACTGTTTTATGTTGCATGATATACTGATATGCTTACATTTCTATTATATGTCGCATACATCATACTTTATGATTATACGCATTGAGATACGTTGTTTCCATGATATTTCTGAATTTGAGAACCGTGGATATTTCAAAAGAAAGTATGTACTGTTTGAAAAACCCGGTTTATCTTGATGTGATATTTCAGCAGCCACCATGAGTTTTATCGGTTCTGATATATATACCCCATGCGAGGAGGAGTCGTGGGCCGTGTGCGGGTACATGGTAGGGCCCGGAGGTATCCCGGGGCAAGAAAGGTATGTCGATGGATCACGCCGATGAGCCTGACAGGGGAAGCATACCTACCGGTGATAGTATTTGGGCTCGGTGGATATCCGGAGGATATCGACCGGAGTCGAGAGATGGTATGGGCCGATCCGGACTGACGGAGCCCGATGGCCGATCCGGACTAACGGAGCCCGATATATGAGGATTTACGTGTCGATACTGGACACGGGTTTCATGATGTTTTCGAGTGTCGATGCTGGACACTCAGGTTCTATGATTTTGATGTGTCGCGAGGGACACACGTTGATTTATATCCTCATACCTTCATGCAAATGCTTTTTATGATATTCACATGCATGATGTTGTGTCATCGGTTGATATGTGGACGAGATCCACATGCATACATACACTGATTATATGGTTGGACGAGATCCACATGCATATATACATTGATTATATTGTTGGATTATATCCGCATACATATAGGTATTGATTTCATTATTGGCACATATGCAGACCCGGTCACCCTAGATATCATAGTATTACCTTTATGATATAGTTGACCTAGGAGTCATTGTTTATTCGATTTCTACTTATATATGTTTTTCTACTCATGAGTTGGCAACTCACCCCCGTTGTGCCACAGTTCTTGCAGATTGACCGTATGGATCCGTAGCGGCATCGCTGGCACATATCTTCATTTAGGTGTTTTGCATTGGTAGGTGGGCATTTATATCGTACCCACTCTTGTATTTATATTTCATATTGTATCTAGTCAACTCCATCAATCAAAATTAGTAAATTGTATAAGTAATGAGACTTAGTGAGACTTGTGGTTGCGAGACTTAGAGTGAGGGGTTTTCCGCTACTTGTGGTTTTGATGTCTTGCTTTTCTTTATCTTTGTGGTGATCTTCGCCGTTGGGCATCGTATACTTACATATACTGTCTTGCATGGTTGTGATCCACTGTTGGGCGAAGTGCTAGCTCCCGCTTGGGGATGGCATTATTCTTGTTATGTATTTGTGGTTTTGGATCAAAATATACAGAGGAGGTGCTGCCCAAATTTTTAAAAGACGAAACACGTTTTCAGGCTAGTAAATTTCACATGCATTTTTATGTTCCTTTTCTATGCATTAAGAAAACTTGATTTCATTATACCTTTATTTCAAAACTTCACCTCCTATATTTTCTTAAAAAGGTTTAGATTTATGGTTTTCAGCTTACATGAATTACGTTACGCCTCTAGACGTTGCGTGATTTAAGTGCTGTTCACGAGCTAATATTTTGGATCGTGACAAAATTGGTATCAGAGCGCTAAGTTTAACCTTGGTTCGAGTCTATGTTTGACTATGCGGAGTCTACGGCGGGTATGTATTTCACAACCTAGGCTTGATCTTACGGAACTTAGACTTGAACTGGGGGGTATTAGACCCGAACTTTTGTTTCATAGGTTGACCCTAATTGATGGAGTAGGTAGCTTGAGTAGAGTGACATACCGTACGTATGTTCCGCGTCATATTTACGATACGATACTCCACTTAAGAAACCTTAGGATGTAAATATTTTGAGATCTGTGATTCTCTTCGTATCCTTGATTATACATCCATTTGAGATCCTCGATTCTATTTGTTTCCATGATCATACTCTCATTGATGTTGTTCCTTCTTATGATCATGTATCCATTCTGGATCTGTCGTTTCTTTTCTTGCTGTTGATCTGCTCTCTTCGATACACGATTGAGGTTCTTATCACCATGGTTTGAGAGCAGATTGAGCTGCTGCTAGTGATGCGGTCAGGGCGAGCTCATCTGGTACGAGGGCTGACCATTGTGTTTTCTATTGACATGGGAACGTCTCGATGTAGTGTTATGTTGTGACCTCTTATGGAGGCGAGTGTTTGGTTTTACACCGGATGATCAGGCCATTGTTAGAGGCTGCCAGTTGTGAGAGGACTGTTGATGTACATCATACCTCAGAGATTATGATGTCGCCTACCATGCAGACAGATGACCCAGCTGTTGCTGAGATTGATAGGATGTCTCTTCCAGAGCTTATGAGCTGAGATCGCCGGAGCTCCCAGGCAGAAATGCGACAGATGATAGCTAGTCTACCCCGATTTGAGAGACGAAGGTGATTCGTCAGATTGATGCGCTGACGCAGGCCTAGTTGAGTTGAAGATTTTCAGTGTAGAGAGTTTTACTCAGATCTAGAGCAGACCGATCCAGAGATGACCGTTGACGTATTGTTCTTCCTGGAGAATTGAAGCATTGCTTAGCATGCGGGCGAAGGGTATTCACATGTTGTATAGGCGAAGTTAAAGAGTTCGAGCGAGTGTCAGAAACCCATTTTCCTAAGTTTAAAGTGTTCGGAGGAACATGCAAGTGATTCTGTGGACCCTCTAGAAGAATGAAACCCTAACTCGACATGATGACCATGGAACCACTTTTGAACCTTAGAGTTTGCGGCAGTTTAGCGGTGCCATCAGTGAGGCTTGGGTTTGCCCTTCAACGGCTGGTCCAGAGGTATTGTGGTATGTACCAGATATTTTTAGATTGTGCTCAGGTGTTGAGCCTTCGGGAAATTTTGGGACCTCGATGAATTGATCGAAAGGTTTGACGTCGTCCAGATATCATGTGATAAGAGATCAGCAAGCTAACCATATTTGGATAGAGGACCTCACCCAGATGCGTTGTGAGTTGATCGAGAACGGGCGAGTATTGAGTATTCCTCCGATAGTTGGGACGAGTTCCCAAAGACGTGTTCGGCCAGATATCATCTACAGAGTGATGAAGATACAGAGTACGCGATTTTGAGTCTGTGTGAGAGACTTCGGATTGACCGTGGTCGAGAACAGTAGCAGTACGCAGACAGCAAGACGTGACGTCGAAGCGGACGATGATAAAGACGAGTGGAGCCAGAGGCTCATGTGAGATGCTGATGAGCTGTTGCTACTCTCCGTCGAGATTTGAGATCTGATATGTATACAGAAGCGTTGGGATACGGCCAGTTCCCGAGGAAATGTGTGCGGAATACACAGATGTCCAGATAACGAGAAAAGATTATATAAGAGTACCAGCCTCCGTATAGTTCGGCATAGGCGAGATCGGAAGAGACCTTGAGCAGGATTCCTTCCAGGACACTGCTGCAATGAGATTTGCACCCAGGATCAGTTGTGTCACGTGTATTCAGAGGACCAGAGGCCGACGCCGGTAACATGCTGCTTTATGAGTGGTCGTGATGATTGGCCGAGAGATGACCAGAGAAGTGCTAGAGCGGTATCATTCCCGTTAGCACACCTGACCGGGCCGATGAGCCGATGGATTGCGAGTTTGGTGAATCTGTAGAGAAGATAAGGACCCAGAGACTGAGGACGCCAGACCGTGAGCAGGAGGCAAGCGGATGTTCTTGTTCTGCCGGTTTTAGGCGCACCGATTTATTTTTCGACATTGTAGGAGGTGTACCTCAATGTCATTTGTTGCGATTTGCGTTTGTGATCCGAGTATCACGCTCATATTGCTTGGATTTGAGTTTTGAGGATTGAGTTTCATGATATCGTTTTCGTGCACCCTGGCTACACCTACTGGGTATTTACATGTTTGCGCATAGTTATCGCAGCTGATATATATTTTATACACCGTTGTGTTGATTTGTGATTTGTGCATATCCATTGCATTTGATGTCGATTTTGTACCTTCGTAGCATGTGTTTATGATTTCGTGGATTTCATACAGATGATGTGATTTTTGTACTCGGTATAGCTCACATATGCTTGTAGTGCATTGATACGGAATTGTGCTCGTAGCTGCACACGTTTTTTATTTATACACCTTGGTACACTCGGTGTCGTTCTTATACGCATTTGAGTTATTAATGTGATTTTCGTGCATTGGTTGCGCCGTACTTGTATTTCGTGCATTTGATGCACCAGATTAGAGATTTTCGTGCACAATAGATGCACCAGATATTGTTGTCGTGCACACCCGTTGCACTGGACAGATGCTTTCGTGCACACCTGTTGCACTTAGTTTTGCTTTTGTGCATATTGTGGCACATGTATTTGGATTTGATTTCCGTGCGCACCAGACGCACGCGATTATTGGATACGCCTTTTGAGGCTTATTTTGTTTTTGAGCACCCTGTTTTCATGATAGGCACTATATTATGAAGTATCCAAACAGGACTGATCCGAGGACAGTACCTGAGTACTTTGCATGCATTAAAAGTTTACCAAGAGATTTTTGAAAAATAGCTATAGTCTCGCTATTTCCTACGTGTCCGTGAGCGACACGAACGTTTATAAAGGAAAACCTTTTGGGATATTTTGAAAACGACGGAACGTGTATTTAGGAAAACATATATGGACGTATATTATTATTTTAAAAATGAGCGTCCGTCATTTATGCCGTGAGTTACGCATTCACGCGGCGATTTAGAAAGATTTTTGCATGAGTTTTATTTAGTTCTTGAAAGTTTTTCAAGGATGCGTACTATATACATGTTATAGTATTTGACTAGTGTATATTGGATTTCAGCATTGGATTTCGAGATTTGTATCACCATTGTAACTCTGATGATATGCGTGCAAACCCGATGATTTGCGTGACGCTTTACGGAGTTCGATTTTGAGCTTTGTACTCGTTTTCATGCGCACTTGACGCGCCGTGTTATTCGGTATCTTCTGTGATTTCGGAGCCCCGTTGATTTGAGCTGATTGTTGAAATGTTTTAGTAATTAGGAGTTTAAATTTAAATTCAGGAACCGAATTTATTTAAGGGGGGAATATTGTAACATTTCAGAAAATATAAAATATTATTTTTGTAATTTAATATTAAAATAATATATTTCCCGAAAGCTGCCGATTTGCGAAATTGGGGTTTTCGAAAAAGGGTATAAATATATACCAATAATTATGAAATAATTGGGGATTAAAATGATTTATTCATTTAAAAATATATTAATTGGACTTGGCATTTTTTATAATTAATTATATGCAAGTTTAAAATTTTACCCGATTAGTACACTGCTAATCGCAATTAAGCCAAATCCGTGTTTCTACAGTTTTTCATGGCTAGTGCACCATGTCATGTTGCATTTTGGTTACATGTTGTTTTCTTGTATTATTTTGGGGTACTATATTGTAAGTCCTTGCCCTTCCCGGTTCTTTCGGGGATGCAGAAAGGGTAAAAAACGAATTTTACGGTGAAGCAACATGGACTTTAGAATAGGATCTTTGCTAAACAAACACGTAGCAAACTAACTACAAGTTTAACTACTATGTTAGGGGTTATACCTAGGTCTTGAACTCCTTCTCTTCTTGCTCCTTGGAATGGTTGGATCGGCTCCACCTCGTAGTCTCCTTGTTGTTGAAGAAGGATCCACCCGATAGCTTCTACCTTGAGCTCCTACCTCAACCGAGAGGAAACTAAAGTGCTTAGCTTGCTAGACCTTGTATTCAAGAGTGGGTAGAGAAGAGTTTTGAGGGTTTTATTTCAATGGCACATGTTTCTCAACTCATGAGACATGAGAGCCTTGAGAGAGAGGAAGAGGGAGAGCTTGGATGAGAGAGAATGAGAATGATAGAATGAGCTTGACTTTTTACAACCATGCTCACAAAAAGAAAATAATCATGATAATAATAATAATTAAGTATATGTGATGGTTCATATCAATGGCCATTATCATTTCATGCATTTAATGCATTTTCTAAAGAACAACAACTAAACAAAAGTCATAGCCATGAAATGATGATGGTCAACAAGTCCAAAATAGTCAACCGGTCAACAAAGTCAACAAGTCAACAAAAGTCAAACTTTCAACTCAAGCATGACACAATAATACTTAATTAATATTATTAATCATACTTCTTATTCTCATTAGGGTTTTGAAAAAAGTCAACGGTCAACAACCCTAACGAGAATCCTCTGCCTCTGCCTCTGTCAACTGTGCATACACACCCGCATCCGTGCTCCGAGGAACACGAATACAATGAGATAAAACCAATCCCAAAACATATACTAGGATCTGGCTTAAACCAAAGCCCGCTAGTAATAACTGCCCGGACACCAAACGTGCACAAGTGCGTGGATGCGAACGAACCCTGTCGCAAAACCATGTGACCTCTACTCTGTTTTGCCCAAAGGCGAATAGCTCTCTGTGTGGGACTCTAAAGACTCTACACTACGCTGGCAGTGGGTTTAACCACAGGCCGCAAGCGGTACTAGCTGTACATAACGGTCCCCAGGTAGATGCCGATAAGAAAACTGATGAGGTGAACCCATCCGAACTCCTACTGAGCCTGAATGTGACAATCTCCGAACAGTCCGGTCTGTTCGTTTAAGAGTATCGCATGTCGGGCCTAGGGGCGGGAAACGTCAGACCCCTAATAGCGGTACAAGTCGTGCCGGAGTGTAGCCCAAAACACCCTGAGAAACTACTGGAAACACTACCAGTAATTCTCGCTTTCCCTGGCCAGGGACGACAATGTGTAATGGCTCTCCTAGACACAGCGCGATATCAACCCCCAATACCGGGAGAGACGAATCCTGTCTAACCGTCACTGCCTCCAAGTGCTTCGGGACTGCACCCAACTACTACCTGTTTGCACGACTCCTTTGAGCCATGGTAGGGTAGTAATCAAAGAACAGTGGAAACACACCCGAGGCGGAGTGACAGTGTCAAGTCAACGGACTAAGCTGTACTCATGTCACCTGGGAACTGATAACTGACGATAAGTATAGTACCAACCAACAGTTCCCGACGAGTCCTGTCCAGTGTACTCGTAACCAAACGAGCACCCGCATACTATCTCCAGTACGACGTACTGATGGCTGTGGGATAGACCACCTCCCCTGCTGGGATGATAAGCGCATACGCTAGTCTACTCCGGAGTATCGATGCCCTGTCTCGATAATCCTACGACTAAGGACCTGCATAAGGATGTGCTTGTAGATTACCCAGCTCCCACTAGTGTGACTGCCATCACAACGCTGGTAATCAAGCAAGGATCCTAAAGGCTCCACTAATGTGTATAGGCGATATGCTAAAAGAAACACATGCACACATTAAAGTAGAAACAAACCAAGTAGCAAACTACCATTTTGAGCAAGATTGTCTATACAACTGTGAATATCCCATGCTTCCATTAAGTAATATACAAACTAGTATGATACAGTAATGGCCTCTAGGGCATATACACTAACAATCTCCCACTTGCACTAAGGCCATGTACTGGCGTATCGAAGACCTATCATCTCGATTAGCCGCTCGAACTGAGTCTGGGGTAATGCCTTCGTGAATGGATCTGCAGTGTTATCTTCTGTAGCAACCCTCCTAACCTTGATCTCCCGGTGATCCACGATCTCCCTGATCAGGTGATACCGCCTCAAGATGTGTCTAGACATCTAATAGGACTTGCGTTCCTTCGCTAAAGCTATAGCCCTGTTGTTGTCACAATACAGAGGTATTGGATCAACAATGGACGGAACCACCTGAAGTTCTGTCAAGAACTTCCTCATCCAGACTGCTACTTTTGCGGCATCAGATGCAGCGATATATTCCGCTTCCATCGTCGAGTCAGCAACGGTTTCCTGTTTGGAACTCTTCCAACACACCGCCCCTCCATTGAGGGTAAAGACATAACCCGACATGGACTTGGAGTCATCATTGTCCCTCTGGAAGCTGGAGTCAGCAAAGGCCTCCATCTGGAGGTCTTTTCCGCCGTAAACCAAAAACATGTCCTTAGTCCTTCTCAGGTACTTTAGAATGTTCTTTACCGATATCCAGTGCTTCTCCCCAGGGTTTGACTGATACCGGCTTACCACACTCAGTGCATAAGCTACATCTGGTCTGGTACACAACATCGCATACATTATAGAGCCTACCGCAGAAGCGTAGGGTATAATAGACATGCGATCCCTTTCCAAATCAGTCTTGGGAGACATCTCTTTGGAGAGGGTGATCCCGTGACAAATCGATAGATTACCGCTCTTGGAATCTTCCATACTGAATCTTTTTGGTATGGTGTCGCTGTACCTGTACTGTGAAAGTCCTAATATCCTCTTGGACCTATCACAATGGATCCGGATCCCCAGAATGTAAGAGGCATCACCGAGGTCTTTCATGGAGAACCTGTGTGACAAGAACCTTTTGACAGATTGTAGCATAGGACGGTCATTTCCTATCAAAAGAATGTCATCCACATATAAAACGAGGAACACGACAGTTCGTGCTACAATTTTACTATAGATGCATGGTTCATCTGGATTTTTGATAAAGACAAAATCTTTGACCGTCTCATCAAAACAGATGTTCCAACTCCGCGATCCCTACTTTAGTCCATAAATGGACTTAAGCAACTTGCACACCTTTCCGCTGCTCCCACTCTGAATGACACCCTTTGGCTGGTCCATATAGACACACTCCTCTAAATTTCCATTTAAAAAAGCGGTCTTTACGTCCATCTTCCAATTATCATAATCGTGGAAGGCAGCAATGGCAAGAAGGATCCGAATGGATTTGAGCATAGCCACTGGAGAAAAGGTTTCGTCATAGTCCAAACCAGGTCTTTGACGAAAACCCTTTGCAACAAGTCTAGCCTTATAGGTCTCAACCTGTCCATCTACACCAATCTTCCTCTTGAAGATCCATTTGCATCTTACGGGTTTTACCCCATCTGGAGCAACGTCCAAAGTCCATACTTTGTTGGTATACATGGACTCCATTTCGGTCCGCATTGCATCCAACCATTTTACCGAGTCAACGCTCTGAATGGCCTGCTGGAAGCTAGTCGGCTCATCATTATCAATGATGCAATCCTCTCTATCCCCGTCTATAAGAAAACCGTAGTATCTCTCGGGCGGATGAGACTGCCTACTACTCCTGCGGAGCGGCGCAGGAATGTCCTGTTCTTTCGAACCCTCTGGTTCTACTAAGCTTTCAGTAATAGCTCGTGGTTCTGTAATTTCTTCCAATTCTATTGCGCTCCCACTTATCTGATTTTCCAAAAATTCAGTTTCCAAGAAGCAGGCATGACGAGAAACAAATACCTTTTGTTCCTCTTTGCAATAGAAGAAATATCCCTTGGAGTTCTTTGGATATCCTACAAACTTACACTGTACTGAGCGTGCCTCGAGTTTGTCCGCATGCTGCTTTTTGACAAAAGATGGACATCCCCATGTTTTAATGTGCTTAAGATAGGGTTTCTTCCCACTCCACATCTGATATGGTGTGGTAGGAACTGTCTTAGTTGGAACTCGGTTCAAAAGGTATGCAGCTGATTCTAGTGCATATCTCCAGAATGATCGCGGCAACTCAGCGTTACTTATCATGGAACGTACCATATACAATAGGGTTCGGTTCCGTCTCTCCGATACACCCTTATGTTGTAGAGTGTATGGAGGAGTAAGCTGAGAGAGAATTCCATTCTCTTTTAGGTAATCCAGGTACTCGGCACTCAAGTATTCACCACCTCGATCAGATCTCAGTGTCTTGATAATTTTGCCTGTTTGTTTTTCTACTCCATTCTTGTATTCCTGGAATTTTCCAAAGGCTTCAGATTTATGTTTCATTAAGAAGACATATCCGTACCTTGAAAAGTCATCCGTAAAAGTAATGAAGTAAGAATAACTGCTTCGCGCATGTGTAGACATTGGACCGCATACATCGCTGTGTATGAGACCCAAGATCTCACTCGTTCTTACTCCGTGTCCAGTGAACGGAGTCTTTATCATCTTTCCTTTGAGACATGATTGACAAGTTGCATATGATTGATATTCGAACGTATCCAAATATCCTTCTTTATGTAACTTCGTCAACCTTCTCTCATTGATGTGGCCCAGTCTACAATGCCATAAGAAAGCATGATTTACTTCTGGAGACTTTCTTTTTTGTGTATTCTGGAAATTGAAAATCTGTGGTTGGTTTAATACGTATATACCGTTGCTTAATGTACCCGACCCAATCAGAACATGATTAAGATGAATGTTTACAACATCGCTTACAAATGCAAAATCATAACCTTCTTTAGACATTAAAGATATAGATATGATATTACAAGTCGCACTGGGTACAAAATAACAATCACGCAAAACCAAAACATGTCCATCTGACAATCCCAAGTGATAGTCCTCCACGGACTCAGCATCCATGCCAGCTCCATTTGCAACTCTGAGGGTCATATCACCTGCCTTCAAAACCCTACGCTTTCTCAGTGCCTGTAAAGAATTACAGATTTGAGATCTTGATCCGGTATCCAATACCCAGGAAGTAGAGTTTTTTGATAAACAGTTTTCAATAACATACATACCAGAAACCGAAGCTACAACTTGCTTCGGGTCCTGGTTTGTGGCCTTCCAAGCCCTGCAATCTTTCTTCTGTTAGTTATATGTATGCCCTAGTGGTCTTTACTATACATAGGATGTATATTGTAGTGGATGCTTGGACATATATAGGGAGGACTTTCTTGCTCGACATGATAGTATGCTATCTGGTTGATCTTTACCTTAACGTGTACACTGATTGTCTCTCTGTTACATGTTGGTAAAGCCCTTAGGATGTGTACTTGACTACCTGGACTATGATGCGGATCATACTAGTGGGGACATGGTAGTCTATAAGTACATCCTTCAAGGTCCGTAGTCGTGGGTGTATCGAGACGGGGTTTCGATATACCAGAGTAGACTAGCGTATACCTTCTCGACCCATACAGATGGGCGATGGATGATCCCATATCCATTGGTGTTTGACATCAGAGATGATATACGGGTGCTCAGTGGAGACTGGGTACACTGGACGGACTCGCCGAGAACTCCCAGATGGTATTATACCATACGTCAGATGGCCGTTCTCTGGTGACACTGGTACAGGTTAGTCTGTAGACCCGAGATCGTCATAGAGTCTTGTGTGATTCCCACTGTGCTTTGATTTCTACCTTACCATGTCCAAGTGGGCGTGCAAAATGGTGTTTTTTGGGTATAGTCCCGAGTCACATGGAGGCAATGAGCGATAGGAGGGGATTCGTCTCTCCCGGTATAGGGAGTTGATGTTGCACTGTGTTCGATTGGCTATAACCGGAAATCCCTGGCCAGGGTTGCTGAGATTTACTGGTAAGTGTTACCAGTAGTTTCTCGAACTGTTATAGACCTCATATCGACACGACTTATCGAGCTATTGGGGTCTGACGTTAACTACCCCTAGGCAAGATATGCGACATATCAGACGACTAGACCGGACTGTACGGTAAGTGTTACTGGTTGGATTCACAGGAGTATGAGCGGGCTTGCTCGTCGATCTTCTGATCACTCAATACCCGGGTGGCCGTTACGTTTAGCAGACCGCTTGCGGCTTGTGGGTGTTTGATATGATCATCACCTGCTGCCGGCGTATTGACGAGTCTTTAGAGTCCTACACAGAGGTTTCCTGGCTCAAGCGAAATGAATTAGGAGCGCATATGAGATATGTGCGGGACCGAGAAAAATACCAGTATGTGATACGGTATTCGATTCTCGCGATTTGTGACATTGATCGGTTATATGCGATATAGCCGGGTTATCGGATCAAGTGTTGATTCGATAAGTTATTAGTATTGATATTAGTCGGTTATATGCGATATGACCGGATCGTTAAATCAACTATTGATTTAATGATTTAATGTATAATTATATATTTGATATATTACATTAAATTAACTAATATTGGTTCACTTAAGATGTTTTTCTCACTTGTTTGTGCACATTGTATATTTGATATAGTTTTGTGCACTAGTTTGTATCATGTTTGATGATACATGCAAACTTGGGTGTATGTTTGATTTAAACCTTGGTTAAGTAAATGGTTAGGGTTTTAATTTATTTATTCATTTAATATTTATTTCATTTTGGCAAGAAATGAAATGGTTGCAACTTTCGTTTTACATTGAAGCTTCATGAAGCTTTGAAAAAGTTTACCATTTTTGTTTCATGCCTAACCTAACCATTCACCTAACCTTAGTTTACTCTCTAGACATAACCATGGTTGCTAATATGATAAGAATCACTCATTTTCTATTATTCAATATTCTTATGATATTATCTTCTTCTTCTTCTTCTTCTTCTTCAAGAAGAAAGAAGCTTGCTAGCTTCAATGGTGATTTGAGAAAAAGAGTGAGAAATCCAATTCTAAAGTGAACCCACTTCCTATTTCTTCATCCTCTACCACTTGCCAAGTAGTATAGGGTGTTTTCTTCACAAGTTTCATGACTTGCTGAAGTTGGAGCTTGATCTTGAGTTGCCTCGACGTAAATCATCTTCGGCATCGAAGTCGACGACCTAGCCCGCCCATTTCTCCGATGAAGCCGACGCTAGAGCCCGGGATCCGATGATCGTAGCGAGGAGACATCATCACGGAGCTATGGAGGTGGAGGACCAGATCTACAAAGGTTGTATTTTCTGTTCACTCTTAGTTAAGTTGTTAACTAGTTATCGTTTTCGCTTAAATTCTAGTCAATGATCGCATTAGGGTTTCTCGGCACCGTAATTTTTTGAAATTGGCATGGTTGATGCCTTGTGAGACCTCTTTTGTGTGCCTAGGAACCCTACAGTGGTATCAGAGCTACTAGGCATTGGATGTCGACCTATGGGGGTTCTCACTGTGTGACAGTGTAGCGAAGCATAAGCTCTTACCCCAAGGGTGTCCCGAGACCGGAAGGTGTTCCGGCGGGTTGTAGTCCTCGCGAGGGGGCATGCGTAAAAAGTAGCGGCTGAGGGACCCGTTGGTGCCACGGCTGTAAGTCCATGCTACCTCTCCCGGTACTTACGGGCTTGCGGAATTTGGTGAAAAACGATTTTCTAGAGGCGGTAACATGGACTCAAAACCGGATCTTTGTTAAACATCTAACTAACAACCTAACTAGGAGTTGTTAACTACTCAGTTAGGGGGTTATACCATTCTTTCTTGAACTCCTTCGTCTTCAAACCTCGATGGTTGTCCGGATCGGCTTCACCCCGTCGTCTCCTTGCGCCGAAGATCGATCCACCTTAAAGCTTCTACCTTTGGCTTCTTCTTCGAACTTTGAAGAAACTAGTTCACTCGGTTTGCTAAACCTTGTGAACTAGAGTGAGTAGAGGAGAGTGTGTTGGGATTTTTCTCTATGGTTCTTGCTTCTCAACACATGAGACAAGTGAACCATAGACTAGAGAGAGGGAGAGCAAGAGGAAGAAGATGAGAGCTCAAGAACACAAGAGAGAGAAAGGAAAATGAAAGTATGAGCAAGACTTTTCTCTCTTTGCTCTCATAATCCAAAACCATCATAACCAATAATAGCAATCAAGTATTAGTGATGGTTTAAGCTACAATAGCCATATCATTTCATGCACTCATTTTGCACAAGAGAACAAGCAAGCAAAAGTCTTTGCCATGAAATGATAGCCATTGTCATCATGATGGTCAACTAGTCCAACCTAGTCAACCGGTCAACAAAGTCAACAAAGTCAACCCCTCAACAACCATGTCACTATAATATTTAATTAATATTATTGTTAATTACATATCATATTCTCATTAGGGTTGAGCAAAAAGTCAATAGTCAACAGTCAACGGTCAACAACCCTAATGAGAATCCTCTGCCTCTGTCTTTCCGTCAACTGTGCATACACACCCGCATCCGCGTTCCGAGGAACACGAATACAAACTGGATAAAACCAATCCCAAAACGTATACTAAGATCTGGCTTAAACCAAAGCCCGCTAGTGTTAACTATCCGGACACTGTACGTGCATAAGTGCACTGATGTGACCGAACCCTGTCGCAAAACCATGCGACCTGTCGCAAAACCATGCGACCTCTACACTTTTGCCTAAAGGCGAATAGCTTTCTGTGTGGGACTCTAAAGACTCGACACTACGCTGGTAGTGGGTTTAACCACAGACTGCAAGGGGCACTAGCTGTGCGTAACGGTCCCTAGGTAGATGCCGACAAGAAGACCGACGAGGTGAAACCCATCCGAACTCCAACTGAGCCTGAATGTGACAGTCTCCGTACAGTCCGGTATGTTCGTCTGATACATCGCATGGCGGGCCTAGGGGGCGGTAAACGTCAGTCCCCTAATAGCGGTACAAGTCGTGTCGGAGTGAAGCCCAAAACACCCTGAGATAACACTGGAAGCCTACCAGTATATCTCGCTTGCCCTGGTCAGGGACTACTCGTGTAATGGCTCTCCTAGACACAGCGCGATGTCAACCCCCAATACCGGGAGAGACAAATCCTGTCTAACCGTCACTGCCTCCAAGTGCTTCGGGACTGCACCCAACTACTACCTGTTTGCACGACTCCTTTGAGCCGTGGTAGGGTAGTAATCTAAGTACAGTGGGAACACACTCGAGGCGAAGTGACAGTGTCAAGTCAGCGGACTAAGCTGCACTCATGTCACCTGGGAACTGATAACTGACGATAGGTATAATACCAACCAGTCAGTTCCCGACGAGTCCTGTCCAGTGTACTCGTAACCCAATGAGCACCCGCATACTATCTCCAGTACGACGTACTGATGGCTGTAGGACAGACCATCTCCCACTCTGGGATGAGAAGCGCATACGCTAGTCTACTTCGGAGTATCGATGCTCTGTCTCGATTGTCCTGCGAATAAGGACCTGCATAAGGATGTGCTTATAGATTACCCAGCCCCCACTAGTGTGACTGCCATCACAACGCTGGTAATCAAGCAAAGATCCTAAGGGCTCCACTAATGTGTATAGGTGATATACTAAAATAAACACATGTACACATTGAAGTAGAAACAAACCATGTAGCATACTACTATTTTGAGCAAGATTGTATATACAAGGTGAATATCCCAAGCTTCCATTAAGTAATATACAAACTAGTATGATACGGTAATGGCCTCTAGGGCATATACACTAACAATCTCCCACTTGCACTAAGGCCATGTACTGGCGTATCGAAGACCTATCATCTCGATCAGCCGCTCGAACTGAGTCTGGGGCAAGGCCTTGGTGAATGGATCTGCATTGTTATCTTCTGAAGCAACCCTCCGAACCTCGATCTCCTGGCGATCCACGATCTTCCTGATCAGGTGATACCGCCTCAAGATGTGTTTGGATCTCTGATGGGACCTGGGTTCCTTCGGTAAAGCTATAGCCCCGTTGTTGTCGCAATACAGAGGTATTGGATCAACAATGGACGGAACCACCTGAAGTTCTTTCAAGAACTTCCTCATCCAGACAGCTTCTTTTGTGGCATCAGATGCAGCGATGTATTCCGCTTCCATCGTCGAGTCTGCAACGGTTTCCTATTTAGAACTCTTCCAACACACCGCCCCTCCATTAAGGGTAAAGACAAAACCCGACATGGACTTGGAATCATCCTTGTCACTCTGGAAGCTGGAGTCAGCAAAGGCCTCGATCTGGAGGTATTTTCCGCCATACACCAAGAACATCTTCTTAGTCCTTCTCAGGTACTTTAGAATGTTCTTTACCGCTATCCAGTGTTTCTCCCTAGGGTTTGACTGATACCGACTTACTACACTAAGTGCATAAGCTACATCCGGTCTGGTACACAACATCGCATACATTATAAAGCCTACCGCAGAAGCGTAGGGTATAATAGACATGCGATCCCTCTCCAAATCATTCTTGGGAGACATCTCTTTAGAAAGGGTGATCCCGTGACAAGCCAGTAGATTACCGCGCTTGGAATCTTCCATACTGAATCTTTTCAGTATGGTGTCGATGTACCTGGACTGTGAAAGTCCTAATATCCTCTTGGATCTATCACGATGGATCCGGATCCCCAGGATGTATGAGGCATCACCCAGGTCTTTCATGGAGAACCTGTGTGACAAGAACCCCTTGACAGATTGTTGTTAGTTATATGTATGTCCTAGAGGCCATTACTGTACATAGGATGTATATTGTAGCGGATGCTGGGACATATATAGGGAGGACTTTCTTGCTCGACATGATAGTAAGCTAACTGGTTGATCTTTACCTTAACGTGTATACTGTTTGTCTCTCTGTTACATGTTGGTAAAGCCCTTAGGATGTGTACTTGACTACCTGGACTATGATGCGGATCATACTAGTGGGGACATAGTAGTTCATAAGTACATCCTTCAAGGTCCTTAGTCGTGGGTGTATCGAGACGGGGCATCGATATACCAGAGTAGACTAGCGTATACCTTCTCGACCCATACAGATGGGCGATGGATGATCCCATGTCCATTGGTGTTTGACATCAGAGATGATATACGGGTGCTCAGTGGAGACTGGGCACACTGGACGGACTCGCCGAGAACTCCCAGATGGTATTATACCTTACGTCAGATGGCAGTTCTCTGGTGACACTGGTGCAGAGTAGTCTGTTGACCCAAGATCGTCATAGAGTCTTGTGTGATTCCCACTGTGCTTTGATTTCCACCTTACCACGTCGAAGAGGGCGTGCAAAATGGTGGCTTTTGGGTACAGTCCCGAATCACATGGAGGCAATGAGCGATAGGAGGGGATTCGTCTCTCTCGGTATAGGGAGTTGATGTTGCGCTGTGTTCGATTGGCTGTAACCGGAAATCCCTGACCAGGGTTGCTGAGATTTACTGGTAAGTGCTACCAGTAGTTTCGCGAAAAGATATAGACCTCATATCGACACGACTTATCGAGCTATTGGGGTCTAACGTTTATCACCCATAGGCGAGATATGAGACATATCAGACGAACAGACCGGACTGTACGGTAAGTGTTACTGGTTGGATTCACAGGAGTGTGAGCGGGATTGCTCGTCGATCTTCTGATCGCTGAATACCCGGGTGGCCGTTACGTTTGGCAGACCGCTTGCGGCTTGTGGGTGTTTGATATGATCATCATCTGCTACCGGCGTATTGACGAGTCTTTAGAGTCCTACACAGAGGTTTCCTGGCTCAAGCGAAACGAAATAGGAGCGCATATGAGATATGTGCGAGACCGAGAATTATGCGTGTATGTGATACCGTATTTCATTCTCGCGATGAATGTGTCGAATGGTTGTATGCGATATAACCTAGTTATCGAATCAAGGATTGATTCGATAAAACGATACATTGTATACTAGTCGGTTGTGTGCGACATGACCGGATCATTGAATCAAGTGTTGATTTAATGATTTAATGCATAATTATATATTTGATATATTACTTTGTATTAACTAGTAATGGTTCACTTTAAATGGATTTTCCCACTTAAAGTTCACAAGTTGTATATATGATATACTTTTGTGCACTTGATTGTATCATGTTTGATGATACATGCTTACTTGAGTTTGTGTAAAGATTAAACCATGCTTATTTAAATGGTTGGGGTTTTGTTTTTCATATCTATTTATTCATTTATTTATTTCTTTCTTTTTGACAAAAGAAAAGAAAAATGGTGGCTTTCTTTGGATGCATGTTGAAGCTTCATGAAGCTTTGACTAAGTCACCATTTTTGTCTTCATGCTTAACCCTAACCATTGACCTAACCCTAGTTTATTCTCTACACTTGACCATGGTTGGATTATGATAAGTATACATTTTTTTTTCTTTTTAAAAAAGAATTATCCTAACATTTTTCATCATCTTCTTCTTCTTCTTCAAGAAGAAGCTTGCCTCCATCAATGGCAACTTGAGAAAATGAGTGAGAAATCCAATTCTAAAGTGAACCCACTTCCTATTTCTTCATCCTCTACCACTTGCCAAGTAGTATAGGGTGTTTTCTTCACAAGTTTTATGACTTGGTGAAGTAGGAGCTTGATCCTGTGATGCCTCGACGTAGATCATCTTCGGCATCGTAGTCGATGACCTAGCCCGCCCATTTCTCCGATGAAGCCGACGCTAGAGCCCGGGATTCGATTTGGACAGCGAGGAGACTTCATTGTGGAGCTATGGAGGTGAAGGACCGGATCTACAAAGGTTGTATTTCCGTTCTTGTATTTAAGTTGTTAACTAGTTTCATTTGTCGCCTAAAATCTAGTTAACGATCCGTATTAGGATTTCTCGGCACCCGTAAAATTTGAAATTGGCATGGTCGATGCCTTGTGAGACCTCCTTAGTGTGCCTAGGAACCCTACAGTGGTATCAGAGCCAGGTTAGAGCCTTAGGCGAAGTGTAGACGACGTTTGAAACCCGATCGAACCGAAACCCTAAAAACCTAAGTGCTCTCTGGACTTTTTCTAAAAACTGGGTTTTCTTCAGATTAAAAATGCTTAAAAAATTCAGCAGGGAATTCTAAGAATTACGATGCAAAATTTTCCAAGAGAAGAGTCCAATGTGCGGCGGAACCGCGGCAGAAGCCTAGATTCTGCGGCGGTTCCGCGGCAAGATGATGACGTCATCACTCCCTTTTTGCACAGTAATTACTATTTTATTATGTTGAGTTTTCTGGGAATTTTTAATTTGACTCAAAAGTTGAGTGTTCTGGGGTTGCATTGGGAATCAAAGATTCGATCGGATTATCAAGTCTTGTCTATGTGTTTTTCTGGATAATTTTTGAATATGTAAAAAAGTTCGACCGGATATAAATACCCACCTTTTCCTCTGCCGGGAAATTTCCAATTTTTGGACTTTTCCGTAGTTTAACGACGTTCTAAGTAGTGCAAGTAACTCGATGGTCCCTCTAGAAGACAACAAACCTTAACTCGATTATGTGACCGTCTTGAACTGCCCTTTGAACCTTAGGGTTTGGGGCAGTACGGCGTGCCACAAGTGAGGCGTTGGCTTGACCCTTCTACGGCTGGACCATCGGTACTGAGGCGCGAACTGAATGTTTTTAGACTTATTTCATATGTTGGACTCTATCGGGAAAACTTGGGTGTTCGATTGTTCGATCGGAAAGTTTAACATTTTCTATTTATCCGGAATGTGATACAATAATTGGAATTCACAAACAGTTATGAGATAACTGAATGAATGTTATAAACATAGCACTTTAGTCTCACTTGATCGGTTGCTACGGAATTTTGATGTGATCAAAAGTCCGTCGCAATCACGTAGCGTACGCGGATACTCACCGGATAAACTTAATAGACAGCTACACCCCTTAGCCCCGACCAAGTGACTATAGGAGAACCCCGTCGCCGAAAGCATCCGTTCGGGTGCTCGCGGTAGCGGTGTTCCGCCTTGGTGCACTTCGTCGATGGCGTCGGGGGTGCGGCCGTCTACTGAAGTTTGCGACGAGCATTCGATCAGGATGTCGGGAATCTTGTTGAATTGCCCGACATGATATTGAAAAGAGTTTTCGATAATGAGACTAAAATGCGGGGTTTATAATTGTTAGGCATGCGATGTCTAAGGAATTCATTTGGCTAGGCATGGGATGTCTAAAGGGTTTGCGGATTCCAACTGTTGTAGTTTTACACTTTCTTTGCTTTGACCGTGGGTGTAATATGTGATATCGCCGGTTTCGTTGCTATATGTCAACGACAATTGGGATGGGCATATTTACTTACGTTGATGACATGTGATGTTATGTGTTGCTGGATATGTTATATTGGATCGTCGTGTTTGAATAGCCGGGGGTTTTTATGTGAGATGAGTGTTTTTCATTTTCATTCATGTAAAAACTTGTATGTAATATTCTTTTATTGGGGCACTTCCAGGTTGCGGAAGCTGTCACCCTTTGTATATTATTTACTTTTCGGCACTAGGATAGACCCAAGGAGGGGAGCACAAGTAACCGGGTTCTGGAGTCCAGTGGGAGACCAACTCGAGGAGTCGAGTCCGGGTCTTCTAACTCTAGAATTGGTAGGGTTGCTTGCCGCTCTCGTAGGGGTCTAGGGGTGTGGGTTTGGCTATTCATCACGACCGTGGAATCCGTGTTTTATACTGGCTCGTATTGAAAACACGAACGTCCTAGTATATCCAATGTTTCATATGTTTCTTCTGCTGCGATATCTGTGATGTGATCATGTGATGTTCTGTGATAGATACAGTATATAGTATATATGATATATTATATAGGCGTTACTTATGTTTTACACCCGCACTAGCCCTGCCCCGCTCTGTCGTTAGTTACCTAACCTAACGGTGCACGAGGGGACATCGAGGCGAATGCGGATGGCATAAGTGTACGTCGTATTTATCTGTGATGTTTAGGTATTTAAATGATGGGACTTCATTAATATGATTAATGAAAGAAAAGAAACCTAAGATGTTGTAGAATCGAATTTCAAAAATAAAACAGGTAGCTACAGTTCTTGCTTTGCACAGCGATATATATGATATATCCTGCACCTTATTTGATAAGGAAAGGACCGAGATCCTTTCGCCGGGAGTGACTCCTTTAGCAATAACTGGCAGATGCTATAACCCTCGGTTTGTCTTTTGATTGCTTCTGTAGTTTATGCTTTGCACAGTGATATATATGATATATCCCACACCTCATTCGACGAGGAAAGGGCCGACGATCCCTTCACCAGGAGTGACCCCTTTAGCAAAACTAGAAAAGCCTAAAAAACACTCCATTTTAAAATCATTTGATTCTACAACGATATCAAGTTCATTACGCAATAGGTTTTCAGAAAAACCTGTCGTAGCCCTCCGTCATTTCAGATAAGTCCTGCATAGTATTCGTGCTGCGTTTGTTGACCTTGTCAAGGCGCAATGTGCGGTAACTAACCAGTATTTATCTGCTTATGCATATAATGCAGATTGGGTTAGGGTAGTCGTGCGGCCTTGTTGACCTTGTCAAGGGTCGTGCGGGTGGGTTTGATTCAATCACGAAATGACGGGTTGAACTTGACTTGCGGTCTATGGTTTGTTGACCTTGTCAAGGTCATAGATCGTTCGGGGCAAAATATTATCGGGAATTTCAAGTGTTGAAATTTGCAATGAGATTGCATACCTTCTATGAGATAGTTGGATCCCGATACCCGCTGCGAGTAAGAGTTACTCCTGGGAGAGTTTTACACATTACAATTAGCCGATTAAGTAGGTGTCTAGAAAGGTGTTAACGAGGTTACGCCTCTGGGAAAACGAGGTTTACATTAATTAGGTCCGTGTGAAAGCACGGGGCACCTCCCTCAAAGAACCGACACTGGCCTGGCTGAAAGATTGGCGAACTTGTAGTATGTAATTAATCCCGGCTAGTCTTTCCTTTTAGGGTTTGAAGGAAGATTTGATAAAAAACAGTGGGAGCCATCCTGATTAGATAAAATAAAAACCAATCTATTCTTGCAAGAGCGCACACTGAGTGTTTTCTTCTCTCTCTCCAGGTAGCGACCATATCACGCCTTAATCAAGATAATAATACGGATATTGACCGAACCCGCTTGTTATACCGAGCTGGGGAACGTTGGTCCCGCTCCAACTTATAATTGTTATAAGACAGAGCAGAAAATAGGGGATTACCAGAATTTCCGTGCCACCCAAACGAAGAGAGTGCATGCTGATGCATCATCTTCGGGTGTGTTCTTTATACAGAACTGTTTCCCTATTCTCTACGTCCTGGGTATATGATACCGGATCAGGATCCCAGATATGTAATCTATTACATAGGGCTACAAAAAGGTAGAGAACTGAGAACGAGTGATAAGTTTCATGAGGCAGAAAACGGGGCAAGTGTTGCAGCCAAGTCTGTTGGTCACTGTCACCCTGTATTCCAAATACATTGATTCTGAACGAATGTTATTAGATACCGAACCTGATATACAAAATCTTATCTGTCTCTTTATTAGTAAAGAAATGATAAAATTTTGTATTGTTGGATAATGTTTTGAACATTTCCTATATCAAAAGTTTATCGGTTCAGGCACGTTATCTAAAAGCATTAATGTTCTAAATCAAACTACAGTTCTTAGTATACAGAACACACACAAGAGGATGAGTTCAGAAATGAACGAATTTTTCTTGAGGTATTGTAGACTAGGTCATATCAATGCGACCTGACTAGCTGAAGTTACATTTAGATGCATATTTAAATCTGTTTGAATTTACATCTTATGAAACTTGCCAGTCATGTCACAAAGATACGATGACCATAGCTCTGTTTACTGGAAACAGAGAAAGAGTTAGTAAACTCTTGGGATGATACATGTTGATGTATAAAGGTCCCCAGTCTACACATGCCAAGACCGGTTCTTTGTACTTCATTACATTCTCTGATGATCTCTCAAGATTCAGACATATGTTCCTATTGAAACACAAGTCCGAACCTTTTGAGATATTCACGGAATATAAGTTAGAAGTAGAGAACCAAATTGAGGGTATAAGTATTATGTCCTTTGATGCGATCAGGGAGGAGAATACTTGTGCATGGAATTCCTGGACTTTTCTAAAGGAGAATGAGATTCTCTCTCAGCATTACTCCTCCGTATACACCATAGCACGATGGTATATCGGGGCGGAGCAATCTCACCCTATATGATAAGGTGTGCTCTATGATGAGTATTACTGAGTTACCTATTTCCTTTTTGGGAGTTATGCACTTGAGAAGCTGCATACCTATTGAATAAGGTTCAAATCAAATCAGTTGCCTACCACTTCATATTTGATATGATAAGAGAAGAGCCCATCTCTTAAGTTAGTTAAGATTTGGGGTTGTCCAGCCTATGTCTGAAAAGCAAAATCCGGACAAGCTCGAGGCAAGGTCTGTAATGTAGAACTGGAAAGGTTCCAGCTATACGAACTACAGTAGATGATTTGATAAAACCAAAGGATTCAATAGTTACCAACGAACCTCAGCCTCTCCGCCGATCTAGTAGGGTTTCTCACGCATCTGAGAGATACTTCTGTTTCTCTATGACAGTGGGAGCGAGGATTGCATCATGAGATGATGACCCAACTAGTTTCGAGCTGGCCATCAGGAGTAGGACTCTGTAAGAATGGCTGGATGCTTAGCGATCTGAGATGGAATCCATGTACACCAACAAAGTATGGACTTTGGTTGCTATATCTGAAGGGTTAAATCCCCATCAGGAGCAAGTATATCTTGAGAAGATTACTTGGTGTAGATGGAAAAGTTGAGACTTTCAAAGCTAGACTTGTTAAAGCTTTTCGTCATTAACCAGGCGTGGATAATGATGAAACCTTTTTCCAGTGGCTATGCTTAAGTCCATCCAGATCCTACTTGCCACGGCTACATACCATGACTACGATATCTGGTGGTTGGGTGTCATGACGGCTTTTCTAAATGATGTTTTAGAAGAGAGCGTCTATAAGTACACAGCCAGAGGGCCTCGTAGACAGTGGGAGCAGCGGAAACGTGTGCAAGATGTTTTATGTGATAAAACAGACATCGCGGAGTTAGAACATCTGTTTTGATGTGTTAGTCAAAGAGTTTGACATCATCAAAATGGTAGATGAACCTTGTATAAACAAAAAGGTAGTAGGGAGTATAGTGATGATCCTCGTAGAGTACGTGGATGACATGCTCTTGATAGGGAAGGAGTTTCCTATGCTACGCTCGATCAATCTCCGCTTATCACAATGATTCTCCACATAGGATCAAAGTGATACCTACTAAATCCTGGGTTTTGGATCTATGAGATAGATCTAAATGGATGTTAGGATTCTCACTAGTTGTAGTGAGTTGGTATCAATCGATCCTGGGGAGAATCACTGGAAGTGTTCCAGGGTGATAAGGACGACTGAATGTCAGTCACAGGCATTGTCTTTACCCTCAGTAAAGGGACGGTATATTAGAAGAGTTCCTAGCTAGATACCGTGGCATACTAGACGATAAAGGAAGGATACATCACTACTTAAGATGCTACCAAAGAGGATGTTTGGGTGTATATTGGTTCATGAGATGAACTAGGTTCCTACCATTGTGTGACAATGGAAGTGTGGCTTTGGCCCGGGAACTCCGGTCCCATCAGTGATCCAGACATATTCTAAGGCAGTGTCACCTGATCGTGGAGATGGTTGATCTCCAGGGGATCGAGGTTAGGAGAGTAGACTCAGAGGACAACACGGCGGATCCACTCACGAAAGGCCTTTTCCCAGAGAGAGACTTTTATGGGATGGTTGTGTATGATATACTACAACCACTGCTATCAGATGACCCTAGTGCAAGTGGGAGATTGTTAGTTATATGTATGCCCTAGAGGCCATTACTGTACATAGGATGTATATTGTAGTGGATGCTGGGACATATATAGGGAGGACTTTCTTGCTTGACATGATAGTATGCTATCTGGTTGATCTTTACCTTAACGTGTATACTGTTTGTCTCTCTGTTACATGTTGGTAAAGCCCTTAGGATGTGTACTTGACTACCTGGACTATGATGCAGATCATACTAGTGGGGACATAGTAGTCCATAAGTACATCCTTCAAGGTCCCTAGTCGTGGGTGTATCGAGACGGGGCATCGATATACCAGAGTAGACTAGCGTATACCTTCTCGACCCATACAGATGGGCGATGGATGATCCCATATCCATTGGTGTTTGACATCAGAGATGATATACGGGTGCTCACTGGAGACTGGGTACACTGGACGGACTCGCCGAGAACTCCCAGATGGTATTATACCTTACGTCAGATGGCAGTTCTCTGGTGACACTGGTGCAGAGTAGTCTGTTGACCCGAGATCGTCATAGAGTCTTGTGTGATTCCCACTTTGCTTTGATTTCCACCTTACCACGTCCAAGAGGGCGTGCAAAATGGTGGCTTTTGGGTACAGTCCCGAATCACATGGAGGCAATGAGCGATAGGAGGGGATTCGTCTCTCCCGGTATAGGGAGTTGATGTTGCGCTGTGTTCGATTGGCTGTAACCGGAAATCCCTGGCCCGGGTTGCTGAGATTTACTGGTATGTGTTACCAGTAGTTTCTCGAAAAGTTATAGACCTCATATCGACATGACTTATCGAGCTATTGGGGTCTGACGTTTATCACCCATAGGCGAGATATGCGACATATCAGACGAACAGACCGGACTGTACGGTAAGTGTTACCGGTAGGATTCACAGGAGTGTGAGCGGGCTTGCTCGTCGATCTTCTGATCGCTCAATACCCGGGTGGCCGTTACGTTTGGCAAACCGCTTGCTGTAAGTGCACGGCGGCGCCCCGGCCGTCAATCCGACGTCGGAATGCGGAAGCGGTGATAAACTTTAATTTTTGCGGACTTTGCAAACCGGCACCACCGCGCACTAAACTCCGGATCGTAACCATTAACAAGTCTAAGCTACTAACAAGAAAGGGAAGAGATGTACCGACTGATCCGAGTCCTCCGGTCTTCATCTCCACTCCGATCTCCTCGCGGGATCTCCGTCCGTCTCCTCCTCGTCGGAAAGGGCACCACATCGCCTGTAGCTTTTACGGGCTCCCACCTCAATACCGAGGCAACTCGGGCTCGAAGCTGGCGAATCGACGCGTCCAAGATTTGCTGTAGGAAGTGTAGTGTAGAGTGCATGTCTCACTTTGGGGTTTGTTGCCTTTGAAAGATGATGGAGGAATCAAGAAGAAAAATGGTGCTTGCATTTTTCTAGCATCAAAAAATGAGATCAAGAATGCCACAAGCTCACAAATGAAATTCCCTCATTTTTCTCTCCTCACTCAAGAATGTGGCCGGCCAAAATCATCAAGGGAAATGGTGGAGGAAAACAACATATATCATATGAGGGAGGTGAGTGTAGGAGAAGAAAGAGGTGACTACATCAAGAGACAAAGAAACATCAACTATGCTTCACACATTAATCAAACCCATACCCTCATTAATGCAAGTGATGGTGCAAAAGATAATGATGCTATCATAATCAATACTTTTGCAATAAAACCCCCTCCACAAATGTTATTTGCACAATTGCAAATAACCCCCTCCATCGGAAAAGTCCGGCCGGGAAAGAACAAAGGAAAACCGGCCGGAACGGAATGCAAACTGGCAACTCCAGAAAACTGGTCCCGTAATAAATTACAGGAAAACCCCGATACTGTTCATACACACCCGCATCTGTATTCCGACCGGATACAAATGCAATGAGACAAAATCTACACTGTACTAAACTAGGATCCGGCTTAAACCAAAGCCGGCTAGTAATATCCGTTCGATCCTGATCCGTGCAATACCACACGTATCTGACCGAACCCTGCCATATATCTATACGGCCTCTAGTACAAACCGTCCGATCCTGATCCGTGCAATACCGCACGTATCTGATCGGACCCTGCCATATCTCCATACGGCCTCTACAGCGTTTCGCCCGAAAGCTGAGTAACTGAAAGTGTGGTGGACTCTAAAGACTCGTCAATACTATGGCTGTGGATTTAACCACTAGCACGTCAGAGGTATAAGCCAATACGTAACGGGCCACCAGCTATTGACCAAAAGGGACGTCGATGAGCGAACTCATCCTGACACCCTACTGAGCCTGTCAGTGACAATATCCGTACAGTCCGGTCCGTTCGTCTATGAGTATCGCATGTCGGGCCTAGAGGGTGGGTAAAAGTCAGACCCCCAAAAGCGGTACAAGTCGTGTCGGAGTGTAGCCCAGAACACCCTGAGATACTACTGGAATACCTACCAGTAAATCTCCTGCCTTGGCCAAGGACTTCGTGTAATGGCTCTCCTAGACACAGCGCGACCTCACCCCCAATACCGGGAGAGACGACCCCCGAAGATCCGCTCACTGCCTCCATGTGGCTCGGGACTGTACCCAACTAAAACCTGTTTGCATGACTCCTTTGAGCCGTGGTAGGGTAGTAATCAAAGCACAGTGGGAACTCACACGAGACAAATGACGATCCCCAGGTCGATGAACTAACCTGTACACATGTCACCTGGGAACTGCTATCTGACGTCAGGTATAAGACCAACTAGCATGTTCCCGGCGAGTCCTGTCCGGTGTACTCATAACCCAATGAGCACCTGTATACATCTTAGGTGAACCAACTGACACCAGTGGCCTGTGAGACCGGCCACCGCCCCTCGTCGGGTCTCGACTGTATACACTAGTCTACTCTGGAGAATCGATGCCCTGTCTCGAAACTCCTATGACTAGGGACCTTTTAAGGATGTGCTTATAGACTCCAGCTCTCACTTATATGATCGCCCTCATACTGCCGGTAGTCAAGCAAGAATCCTAAGGGCTCTATCAACGTGCAATAGCGACCTGTCATGTCACCTAAAGCAGTACACGATGATAAAGGTAAACCAGATAGCATACTATCAACTCGAGTAAGACTGTCTTCCCGGGATAGGTCCTCCCTCAATCATTGCAATCACGTGCCTGTGACCCAATAATTGACTCTGAGGGCACTATCTCCAACAATCTCCCACTTGCACTCAAGGCTAATTATTGCGATGTCGCATACTCACAGCCCGTGTGATACCGAACACCCAACTCCTCTACTAGTCAGTCCCACAAAAACCGTTTGTGAAACTATTGCGTTCGAGGAATAGCCTCAGTGAGTGGATCCGCCTTGATATTTCATTCTATGTCTCTCTATATCTCAAGTTCGCGGAGAAAGCCATCTCCCGAAATGAGCAATACCTGTCTTAGAATGTCTGGAGGTCTGATGGGACCGAGCTCATAAATGAACTCCAAATCCAAACTTCTTAGACTGTATCGTCAACTGAACTTAATCAGTATCCTGCGCCATGCCACCCTCAGTATTGCCTTGGACCACCTGTCCAAAATACTGCCCCTCGTCAGAAGGAAAACTATAACTCTGACGATCACGCTGTCGTCCATGTCACCTTGGAAGCCTGGAATGATAACTGCCTCCTGAATGAGGCTGTCGTTATCATATCCTTAGAACATCCACTTATGTTCTAAAAACTTCTTCCGATTGCTTCTCCAGTATTGGATCAATATCAACTTGTTGCATCTAGTGCAAGAACAACATCTGGTGTGGTACTTGACATCTCATGATTGACTCAATTGCCTAAGCAAGTGATCTGCCAATCATGCGCATCCCTCTCTACTTTAGTCTATAAGACACCTTTAGAGAGGGTGACTCCATTACCTGCAGGTACACTACCGTGCCAGGAGTCGTCCATTCTAAATACTCTTAGAATGCTGTCCAAGTACCCTGATTGGGAAATCACCGAAATCTAGATCTAAAAATCATAGATCTAGTAACCAGTATGTTTGATATAATGTCCAAGTCTTTTGTGGAGAAACCACTGTGTGACGACCAAAGTATAACCGATCGTAGTATAGAAATTTCTTTTCCTATTCTGTGTATGTCATCCAAATCTCAGGATATCACACCCTACTACCTTCTCAACAGATCCATCCCCTATTCTGATGACGTCAAACCCATGACTGCCACATCAGAAATAGATGATCTATCTCCGCTACATCTGCTTTAGTCTATAAATAGATATAAGCCTGATGTCCACCAATGCTTCCGCTGCTCCCACTGACTACGACAACCCTCTGCCAGAGTCATATAGACGTGCACTTCTAAAACTAGTTCAGAACGACGCTATACTCATCCTCCTGCCGGGTCTCGCAGCCTGGAACAACAACAATGGCAAGTGTGGGTAAACAAGAACTTCCCTGTCACCGTCCTTGAGGCTACCTGAGTACCTCTCGGGTGCCTGAAGTTACCCACCTTATCTGCGGAGTGGCCAATGGAATGTCAAATCAGATTGAATCTTTAGGTTCCTTATCAAATCTTCAGTAATCATTTGCGGTTCTAGAATCACTTCCAGTTCTACCATACTCCCACTACTGTTTTCTGAAAAAATGCATTTCTTTTAAAATTGTGGTGAGTGAAGAACAATATCACTATTGATCTTCCAGATGGTAGAAAATCAACCCTCGTCATAGCCTGGGTCAACCCACAAACAGCCATTACAGAAACGTGCCTTGAGTTATCCAGAGTCTGGTTTTAATCATAAGCCAGACAACTCCCCGTACCTTAACAATGTTAAGATATGAACTGTTCTATATCCAATATAGAACCAGAGGCACTGATTTAATTGAACCAGATTCAAATCATGCAACTGTCTCCAGTGCATGTCAACTAAATGGAGAGAGGCCGATCAGCGTTACTCAACTTAGGAATGCTTCCAATTATGAGTAACCTGAAAGAGAAGCAATTTCTCTTTATCATTACTATCAACTGAATACCATACACAAGTATCTACATCTTCGATCACTTTGAAGAATCCCGATACTTGCTACACCTGGTTCTCTACTCTATTCAAATACCTATAACTCCTCAAAACTTAGACCCTGTGTTTCTATGAAACACATGTCTAAGAACTAGAGAAGTCAAAAGTAAACAGAATATAGTATGAGGACCAAGCCCTCTGTCCTCATGGACACTGGACAACATACAATACTCTGTATAAGTCCGCTGAGTCTAATAACTCTTTTACTGTGTGTCGTAGGTTGAAAACTGTACTTATGGTTAAGAAGAATTACACCGCTGTTTAATGCTCTTTACCTAACCATCCACTGATATAGGTAAATGTCATCGACATAATATCAAAAGGTATATCTCACTCTATGAAAATAGACGTACAGATATATCAATTTGAAATTGGTGCAAAACAGCGGATATTCAAAACCAAATATTTGCCGACCGGCAAACAGCCCAGATGATCTCCTCAAATATCACCGATTACAACGAATCCCGATATAATGAGGATGATCACCCAATTCCCAATAACTTACTCCCACTCACCATCTGTAAAACCATACAGATGTGAGAATCAAACCTGGTAAATACATACCCTGGAGCAAGTGTCTAATCAGGAAATCAGTTTTCTTTTAACAGTACACAGTGAAACTGAAACATTGAAATGTTTCGGTGGGGTATCCCGGTATTCTTAGTAATGCCTCTTCCATTATCTAGATTCACAACTATAACTGTATAATTCTTTGCCACCTCTCCAAATCCCTTCATATGTCTTTAGTCATTACCTTCTGCACACCCCTTTAGGCCAATTGGTTTTCTTCCTTCCCTACCGTTCGGCACCAGCCTATGGTTTGGAAGAAGACTATCCAATAAGCATAAAGGGTGTACTGTACTAATCCTAGGAGCACTCGCAACGCGAGAGAAGGTGAAGATAAAAGACAACCGAATAAACCTTATTCCTATTTCTCCTGGACCAGAATCCATCCCCGAACTGGAACAAGTTCCTTTCGAGTTCGTATGTAACCATACGATGGAGTATCCAATAAACTGTGGACCTTCGTAGTGATACGGAGTGTCCTGGAGAAATACAAAGGTGATTTAGGATTGGCGAAGAAAAACTTAGTTTGGTCGTGAATATCAGTCGCAATTTACTTTGCCCTCTTACTAATCCCTTTCTTTGTCTTAACTTAATACCTTCTGTACACCGTTTAGGCTAACTGGTTTTCTTCATTCCCTACCGGTCGGCACCAGCCTATGGTTTGGAAGAAGACAATCCAATTTGCGTAATAGGTGTACTACTCCTAAACCAAGGAGTACTCGCAACGTGAGAGAGGGTGAAAAGAAAAGACAACTGAATAATCCTATCCGTTTTCTCCAGAACCTGAAACCATCCTCGAATACCTTCGAGTTCGTATCTAACCATACGATGGCTTTGTCCAATGGAAGTGGACGTTCGCAGTAATACGGGGTGTCCTGGAGAAAAGGGTAAAAGCAGGAGTGGCAATGAGGTCTGCAACTCTGACAATCCAAAAACCAGTGTTAAGAAAGTTCGGTCAACTTGGTCGCTGAGTCATAGTCTTAGGGTCGGGTCAATGGTCGCTGCCAGAGAGAGAGAAAAGAAACACTCAGCGTGCACTCTAACCAAGATCAGAATGGTTACCAATTTATCTAATCTGGAAACCTCCCACTGTACCTTAAATTCTCCTCCAAACCTGAAAGAAGAATTAGTCGGGGTCACCCGAGGAGTAAACCAACTCATCAGTGGGAATCGGGATCCAACTCTCATCGCATGATAACGTGACGGAATCCGCTCACGGTATCACACTCCAGAAGGTATGCGCATATCTGGCAAGTTTCAGTTCTTTTGAAACTCCCGATGTGGATTTTTACCCCATTCTCTTATGACCTTGGCGTGAGGTCAAAATATCATAAGTCACATGTCAAGTTCTACCCATCATTGTCCAGGTTAATTTGAACCCACCCGTACATACCCTTGACGTAGGCCAAAATAGTAGTACGACTGTCCCAAACCAACACATCTATCTATGCAACAGATAAATACCCGGTAACTACCAAACACTATGCCTTGGCGTGAGGTCAAAATACATAGCTTGAATACTACCGAATATTTAACTGAAATGATGGAGGGCTACGAATGGTTTCTGGCGAAAACCTTTAACGTAATGAACTTGATAACGTTGAAGGAACGGATAGCTTTTTAGAAAATATAGTGACGAAAACCTTTACTAAAGAGGTCACTCCCGGTGAAGGGATCTCGGCTCTTTCCCCGTAGAATGGGGTGCAGGATATTCCAAATGAATACCACAGTGCAAAGCAAAAGTAATCGGCTATAGTGAAGTTAATGCCCTGACGCAAACTTCTGTCCAAGGGGTCACTCCCGGTGAAGGGATCTCGGCCCTTGCCTCGTCGACTGAGGAGCAGGATATTCCAAAAGAATACCACGATGCAAAACAAAAGTGAACGTCCTTGCAATAACAGCTTTTTGAAAAGTGTTCCAACAACATCAGATTAGGTTTGTTTAACTTGCATTGATCCGAATCAATGCAGTCCCATCAATTGATCACACCACAAAGAACGAAAATATACTGACGTACGTATATGCCATCCGCATTCGCCACTGGGTCCCGTCATCACCCGTTAGGTTAGCTAACTAACGGCAGAGCGGGGACTGGACTAGCGCAGATGAAAAACATATACAACATCTACTAATATATATACCAATATATAGTATTTCGCTCAAGGCGTGAATAAAATGCAACATCACAGAACAATACAGATATCTGGGATCCCCGGGTTTCACAGAGCCACTACTGAAACCCGACGTTCCCCTGGTCGTGTGGATAGCCTGTGCAATAAAATCCTATACCCCCTACGAGTGCGGCGAATAGCCAGCCAATCCTGGAGTGAAGCCCCCTCCGTCTCAATGCCATGAGATGCGGGCTTGTTGCCTTCTAGAACCCGGCTATCCGTGCACCCCTCCGCGGGGTAATCCTAGTACAGAAAGTAAAATATACATTCAACGGGTACATCGACCGCAACCAGGTCGTGCCCCAAAACAATAATACAAACAGGCAGTGACGGCAGTCCACATGTCGGACGCTCGCCCCGCAATATCAAATGTACATAATACAACAGCACAGTACTAGCATTGCATCCAGGCTATCCCCACGACCGATCCGCAACATCACAGCATAAACAAAAAACATCAACGTGAAAGTCACGTTCGCAAATCCGTCTAACCGGGCTATAGCAGTTAGACCGGATTTACCGATCGAGTGACATTCACGGTCGCAGATATAATGTAAATACTGTGAAAAATGTGTTTAAAATTTTCCGATTGACCAAAAATTAACAAGTGGGCCCCCAAACAAAACTGTAGCACTCACAGAAAACCTGGGCCCAATTTAAATATTCCAAAAGCCCTAAAACTAGCCCAGAAGCCTACTAGGAAAAATTGATGCATTGAGAACTTCAATGTGCGGCGGAACCGCGGCCCCAGGGGGGGTATGGCCGCGGTTCCGCGCTCCAATCATTGACTGAATGCATCGAATTTTTCCAGTAGTCTTAGAACTCCCTGCACATCATTCTGAGACCACCTGAAAAATTTTTAGACTTCAAAAAATTTCAACAGAAACTGATGTGAAGGAAAAATACGGTTTTTGGAATTTTGGTCGATCGGAACTGAAAAACACATCAAACGAAGCTAGACGAAGTTAATGGCGAGGCTCTGATACCACTGTAAGTGCACGGCGGCGCCCCGGCCGTCAATCCGACGCCGGAATGCGGAAGCGGTGATAAACTTTAATTTTTGCGGACTTTGCAAACCGGCACCACCGCGCACTAAACTCCGGATCGTAACCATTAACAAGTCTAAGCTACTAACAAGAAAGGGAAGAGATGTACCGACTGATCCGAGTCCTCCGGTCTTCATCTCCACTCCGATCTCCTCGCGGGATCTCCGTCCGTCTCCTCCTCATCGGAAAGGGCACCACATCTCCTGTAGCTTTTACGGGCTCCCACCTCAATACCGAGGCAACTCGGGCGCGAAGCTGGCGAATCGACGCGTCCAAGATTTGCTGTAGGAAGTGTAGTGTAGAGTGCATGTCTCACTTTGGGGTTTGTTGCCTTTGAAAGATGATGGAGGAATCAAGAAGAAAAATGGTGCTTGCATTTTTCTAGCATCAAAAAATGAGATCAAGAATGCCACAAGCTCACAAATGAAATTCCCTCATTTTTCTCTCCTCACTCAAGAATGTGGCCGGCCAAAATCATCAAGGGAAATGGTGGAGGAAAACAACATATATCATATGAGGGAGGTGAGTGTAGGAGAAGAAAGAGGTGACTACATCAAGAGACAAAGAAACATCAACCATGCTTCACACATTAATCAAACCCATACCCTCATTAATGCAAGTGATGGTGCAAAAGATAATGATGCTATCATAATCAATACTTTTGCAATAAAACCCCCTCCACAAATGTTATTTGCACAATTGCAAATAACCCCCTCCATCGGAAAAGTCCGGCCGGGAAAGAACAAAGGAAAACCGGCCGGAACGGAATGCAAACTGGCAACTCCAGAAAACTGGTCCCGTAATAAATTACAGGAAAACCCCGATACTGTGCATACACACCCGCATCTGTATTCCGACCGGATACAAATGCAATGAGACAAAATCTACACTGTACTAAACTAGGATCCGGCTTAAACCAAAGCCGGCTAGTAATATCCGTTCGATCCTGATCCGTGCAATACCGCACGTATCTGACCGAACCCTGCCATATATCTATACGGCCTCTAGTACAAACCGTCCGATCCTGATCCGTGCAATACCGCACGTATCTGATCGGACCCTGCCATATCTCCATACGGCCTCTACAGCGTTTCGCCCGAAAGCTGAGTAACTGAAAGTGTGGTGGACTCTAAAGACTCGTCAATACTATGGCTGTGGATTTAACCACTAGCACGTCAGAGGTATAAGCCAATACGTAACGGGCCACCAGCTATTGACCAAAAGGGACGTCGATGAGCGAACTCATCCTGACACCCTACTGAGCCTGTCAGTGACAATATCCGTACAGTCCGGTCCGTTCGTCTATGAGTATCGCATGTCGGGCCTAGGGGGTGGGTAAAAGTCAGACCCCCAAAAGCGGTACAAGTCGTGTCGGAGTGTAGCCCAGAACACCCTGAGATACTACTGGAATACCTACCAGTAAATCTCCTGCCTTGGCCAATGACTTCGTGTAATGGCTCTCCTAGACACAGCGCGACCTCACCCCCAGTACCGGGAGAGACGAACCCCCGAAGATCCGCTCACTGTCTCTATGTGGCACAGGACTGTACCCAACTAAAACCTGTTTGCACGACTCCTTTGAGCCGTGGTAGGGTAGTAATCAAAGCACAGTGGGAACTCACACGAGACAAATGACGATCCCCAGGTCGATGAACTAACCTGTACACATGTCACCTGGGAACTGCTATCTGACGTCAGGTATAAGACCAACTAGCATGTTCCCGGCGAGTCATGTCCGGTGTACTCATAACCCAATGAGCACCTGTATACATCTTAGGTGAACCAACTGACACCAGTGGCCTGTGAGACCGGCCACCGCCCCTCGTCGGGGTCTCGACTGTATACACTAGTCTACTCTGGAGAATCGATGTCCTGTCTCGAAACTCCTATGACTAGGGACCTTTTAAGGATGTGCTTATAGACTCCAGCTCTCACTTATATGATCGCCCTCATACTGCCGGTAGTCAAGCAAGAATCCTAAGGGCTCTATCAACGTGCAATAGCGACCTGTCATGTCACCTAAAGCAGTACACGATGATAAAGGTAAACCAGATAGCATACTATCAACTCGAGTAAGACTGTCTTCCCGGGATAGGTCCTCCCTCAATCATTGCAATCACGTGCCTGTGACCCAATAATTGACTCTGAGGGCACTATCTCCAACATGCGGCTTGTGGGTGTTTGATATGATCATCATCTGCTTCCGGCGTATTGACGAGTCTTTAGAGTCCTACACAGAGGTTTCCTGGTTCAAGCGAAACGAAATAGGAGCGCATATGAGATATGTGCGGGACCGAGAATAATACGTGTATGTGATACCGTATTTCATTCTCGCGATGAATGTGTCAAATGATTGTATGCGATATAACCTAGTTATCGAATCAAGGATTGATTCGATAAAACGATACATTGTATACTTGTCGGTTGTGTGCGACATGACCGGATCATTGAATCAAGTGTTGATTTAATGATTTAATGCATAATTATATATTTGATATATTACATTGCATTAACTAGTATTGGTTCACTTTAAATGGATTTTCTCACTTGAAGTTCACAAGTTGTATATGTGATATACTTTTGTACACTTGATTGTATCATGTTTGATGATACATGCTTACTTGAGTTTGTGTAAAGATTAAACCATGGTTATTTAAATGGTTGGGGTTTTGTTTTTCATATCTATTTATTCATTTATTTATTTCTTTCTTTTTGACAAAGGAAAAGAAAAATTGTGGCTTTCTTTGGATGCATGTTGAAGCTTCATGAAGCTTTGACTAAGTCACCATTTTTGTCTTCATGCTTAACCCTAACCATTGACCTAACCCTAGTTTATTCTCTACACTTGACCATGGTTGGATTATGATAAGTATACATTTTTTTTTCTTTTTAAAAAAGAATTATCATAACATTTTTCATCTTCTTCTTCTTCTTCTTCAAGAAGAAGCTTGCCTCCATCAATGGCAACTTGAGAAAATGAGTGAGAAATCCAATTCTAAAGTGAACCCACTTCCTATTTCTTCATCCTCTACCACTTGCCAAGTAGTATAGGGTGTTTTCTTCACAAGTTTCATGACTTGGTGAAGTGGGAGCTTGATCTTGTGATGCCTCGACGTAGATCATCTTCGGCATCGTAGTCGATGACCTAGCCCGCCCATTTCTCCGATGAAGCCGACGCTAGAGCTCGGGATTCGATTTGGACAGCGAGGAGACTTCATTGCGGAGCTATGGAGGTGGAGGACCGGATCTACAAAGGTTGTATTTCCGTTCTTGTAGTTAAGTTGTTAACTAGTTTCATTTGTCGCCTAAAATCTAGTTAACGATCCGTATTAGGGTTTCTCGGCACCCGTATAATTTGAAATTGGCATGGTCGATGCCTTGTGAGACCTCCTTAGTGTGCCTAGGAACCCTACAATTGTAGCATAGGAATGTCATTTCCTATCAAGAGAATGTCATCCACGTATAAAACGAGGAATGCTACAGTTCTCGCTACAAATCTACTATAGATGCATGGTTCATCTGGATTTTTGATAAAGCCAAATTCCTTGACCGTCTCATCAAAACAGATGTTCCAACTCCGCGATGCCTGCTTTAGTCCATAGATGGACTTAAGCAACTTGCACACCTTTCCGCTGCTCCCACTCTGAATGAAACCCTCTGGTTGGTCCATATAAACATACTCCTCTAAATTTCCATTTAGAAAAGCGGTCTTTACGTCCATTTGCCAGATCTCATAATCATGGAAGGCAGCAATGGCAAGAAGGATCCGAATGGATTTCAACATAGCCACTGGAGAAAAGGTTTCGTCATAGTCCAAGCCAGGTCTTTGACGGAAACCCTTTGCAACAAGTCTATCTTTATAGGTCTCAACCTGTCCATCTACACCAATCTTCATTTTGAAGATCCACTTTCATCCTACGGGTTTTACCCCGTCTGGAGCAATGTCCAACGTCCATACTTTGTTGGTGTACATGGACTCCATTTCGGTCCGCATTGCATCCAGCCATTTTACCGAGTCAACGCTCTGAACGGCCTGCTGGAAGCTAGTAGGCTCATCATAATCTATGATGCAATCCTCTCTATCCCCGTTTATAAGAAAACCGTAGTATCTCTCGGGCGGATGAGACTGCATACTACTCCTGCGGAGCGGCGTAGGAATGCCCTGTTCTTTTGAACCATCTAGTTCCACTAGGCTTTCAGTAATAGTCTGTGGTTCTGGAATTTCTTCCAGTTCTACTGCGCTCCCACTAATTTCCTTTTCCAAGAACTGGTGTTCTAGAAAGTGGGCATTACGAGAAACAAGGACTTTTTGTTCCTCTGCGTGGTAGAAAAGATACCCCCTGGTGTTCTTTGGGTATCCTACAAACTTGCACAGTACTGAGCGTGCCTCGAGTTTGTCCGCATGCTGCTTTTTGACAAAAGCTGGACATCCCCAGATCTTCAGATATTGAATATAGGGTTTCTTCCCACTCCATAACTCATATGGTGTGGTAGGCACAGTCTTAGTGGGAACTTGGTTCAAAAGGTATGCGGATGATTCTAGCACATATCCCCAGAATGATCGCGGTAACTCAGTGTTACTCATCATGGACCGTACCATATCCAATAGGGTTCGGTTCCGTCTCTCCGATACACCGTTATGTTGCGGAGTGTATGGAGGAGTAAGCTGAGAGAGAATTCCATTCTTTTTTAAACAGTCCAGGAACTCGGCACTCAAGTATTCACCACCTCGATCCGATCTTAGAATCTTGATACTTTTGCCGGTTTGTTTTTCTACCTCATTCTTATATTCCTGGAATTTTCCAAAGGCTTCGGACTTATGTTTCATTAAGAAGACATGTCCGAATCTTGAAAAATCATCCGTAAAAGTAATGAAGTAAGAAAAACCGCTTCGCGCATGTGTAGACATTGGACCGCACACGTCGCTGTGTACGAGTCCCAAGAGCTCGCTCGCTCTTACTCCGTATCCAGTGAACGGAGTCTTTGTCATCTTTCCTTTGAGACAGGATTGACAAGTGGCATACGATTGATATTCGAACGGATTCAAATATCCTTCTGTATGTAACTTCGTCAAACTTCTCTTATTGATGTGACCCAGTCTACATTGCCATAAGAAAGTCAGATTTATTTCCGGAGACTTTCTGTTGTGTGTATTCTTGACATTGAAAATCTGTGGTTGGCTTAATACGTATATACCATTCCTCAATGTACCTGACCCAATCAGAACTTGATTAAGATGAATGTTTACAATATTGCTTACAAACGCAAAGTCATAACCTTCTTTAGAAACCAAAGATACAGAAATGATATTACAAGTTGCGTTGGGTACAAAAAAGCAATTACGCAAAACCAAAACATGTCCATCTGACATTCCCAGGTGATAGTCCCCCACGGCCTTAGCATCCATGCTAGCTCCGTTTGCAACTTTGAGGGTCATGTCACCTGCCTTCAAAACCCTACGGTTTCTCAACGCCTGCAAAGAATTACAGCTATGAGATCCTGATCTGGTATCCAATACCCAGGAAGTAGAGTTTATTGAAAGACAGTTTTCAATAACATACACACCTGAAGCTGAAGCCGCAACCTGCTTCAGATCCTATGTTCTGGCCTTCCAAGCCCTGCAATCATTCTTCCAGTGTCCCTTCTTATGACAATAGAAGCATTCTTCCTTATCCACAAGCTTTCCCACTTTCTTTGTTGCTTTTGCTTTTCCCTTCGTATCCACTTTACTAACACCGCCTCTTTGTTTGGCGGGGGCTTTCTTCTTCTTTCCCTTGGCTTTCGCCTTGGACCTAGAAGAAGAAGATCCTCCTACAAACAGAGTGGATGTTTCCCTACCTTTCTGTAGGGTGTCCTCTGCGCTCCTCAGCATGTTGAGGAGTTCTGAAAGTTCAACTAACTTTTCTTGTAAGTTGAAGTTCAGGATAAACTGGGCGTAAGTGGAAGGAAGGGACTCGTGAATCAAGTCCGTATAGAGCTCATTCTCCAACGTGGTCCCAAGGTCAGCGAGCTCTTCTATGTAGCCAATCATCTTAAGCACGTGTTCCGCTACCGATGATCCGACGGCCAACCTTGCCGAAAATAACTTCTTCGACATTTCGTATCTTGCGATACGAGACTGCTCTCCATACAGTTATTTTGTATGGAGAAATATGGATTCGAGGTCCATATTCTCGTGCCTCCTCTGATGTTCGTTGTCCATAAAGGCAAGCACGAGGCACTTGGCCTTCGCGCAATCGATTTCCCAGGTCTTACGGATTTCTTTATCCGCGACGCTGGATTTGGGACCTGGGACAGGGGGAGATTTGGTGGTAAGAAGATACCCCAGCTTGTCGTAAGTGATTGCCATCTTGACATTCCTGAGCCAATCTTTGTAGTTTGGCCCTGTCAGTATGTTTTTATCTAGAAGTAACTTAAGTCCAGTCATGTCGATTGGTCGCTGCAATTAGGAGAGAGAAGAAACACTCAGCATGATGCTCTTGCAAGTTTAGAATGGTTTTTAGTTTGTCTAAACAGGATGGCTCCCACTGTTTCTCGAATCCCTCCTCAAACCAAAAAGGAAAAATTAGTCAGGATCAATCTCACCGTACAATTCTTGCTTAACCGTTCAGCCAGGCCAGTGTCGGTACTTCGAGGGAGGTTTTCCAACGCTTTCGCGAAGTTTCTTAATTAAATAACCTCTTTTCCCTGTGGGCGTAGCCCCGCTAACACCTTTCTAGACACCTACTTGGTTTATTGTATTGATCGTTAAGTGAGAATTTTCCCGAGGAGTAGCATATACTCACAGTAGGATCGGGATCCAAATATCATCGCGTGACGAAACTGAAGGAATTCTACCAGAATCATCACACTCCAAATGGTATGCAACTCTAGCAAATTTCAGTACTTATGAAACTCCCGATGTGGATTTTTGCCCCAAGCTCTTATGACCTTGGCGTGAGGTCAAAATATCATAAGTCACATGTCAAGTTCTTCCCATCATTATCCAGGTTAATTAGAACCCACCCGTACCTACCCTTGATGTAGGCCAAAATGGCAGTACGGCTGTCCCAAACCAACGCATTCTATCTATGCAACAGATAAATATCCGGCAGCTACAAATCACTATGCCTTGGCGTGAGGTCAAAATACATAGCTTGAATACTACCGAATATTTAACTGAAATGATGGAAGGCTACGAATGGTTTTGGCTAAACCGTGAACGTAGTGAACTTGATATAATCGATGGAACGAGATAGCTTTTAAAAGGAGTGGCTCAAGCCCCGCATTTAAAAGTTGTTTTTGAAAAGAACCGAGTGGTTTTTCGAAATTGTTCCAACGACTTTTACTTGGTTTATTTTCTTGCATTAGTTCTTTTAATGCGTCCCATCATTTAATCCTACCATTGCAGAAAACAACCAAAATATGACGTACGCTTATTTCATTCGCATTCGCCACGGGGCCCTGTCATTACCCGTTAGGTTACTTAACTAACGACAGAGCGGGGGCTAGGCTAGCGCGACTGTAAAACATAAGCAACGCCAAAATAATATCATATATAGATATATTGCAATGATAGCCATTTCATATCACAGATGAACACATTGGATATACTAGGAACCCGCAATTCGTACGAGCCTGTAACGAAAAGCAGATTAAACGGTCGCGGTGAATAGCCAATACCCCACCCAAGACCCCTACGGGTGCGGCAAACTACCCGCCAAGTACCCGAAGCGAAGCAACCTCCCTCAACTCCGTGAGTAGGCTACTCGGCACTTCGGCATACCCGGTAGTTTGTGCACCCCCTCCATGGGTCTATCCTAGGAGCAAAAACAGTAAAAAGAAATTATACAATGACGGCTACAACCCCGACCCGGTTGTGCGGCCATACAAATAATTATTACATCAATTTACAAATTTACATGAATTGAAAGAAAAGAAAACTCTCGTCTCACAACCCCCGGCTATTCACCCGCGACAATCCAATGAATTCATATACACATTCCAATGACATTACAGATCAGAGATTTGTATAACTCCCACTAATCGACATATAGCGATTAGCAGACGTTCAATACAAATATCACATCACAGATAAAAACCCGTCAGCTTAAGTCTTTAGAAGTTTGATCAAAAATACGGATTTTTAGGCCCCAAACACAAAATTTTCGTTCTGGAAAATCTGGGCTGAAAAGATATATTTCAAAAATCCCAAAACAACCCCAGAAATACACTGCACAATGTTTGGACCTCGGTCGAGTTAACTCGGCCGCGGAATCGCGGCGGGAGAGTGCTCCCGCCGCGTTTCCGCGGCGCTTTGATCGGTTCGTGGGTCAAAATTTTGTGGTTATTCAATAAAAAGCCTGAGCCGATTTTTAAGATGAAATTTATCAATTTTTGAACAGAAAAAAATAGGCGGAAACTTGACATATCGGGTTCGTTTCGTGACTTTTTCTTTGATCGATCTTCTAGTTACTTTGCTAACATGTTAGATAGAGTTTAACTAGGCTCTGATACCACTGTAAGTCCTTGCTACCTCTCCCGGTACTTACGGGCTTGCGGAATTTGGTGAAAAACGATTTTCTAGAGGCGGTAACATGGACTCAAAACCGGATCATTGTTAAACATTTAACTAACAACCTAACTAGGAGTTGTTAAGTACTCGGTTAGGGGGTTATACCTTTCTTTCTTGAACTCCTTCGTCTTCAAACGTCGATGGTTGTCCGGATCGGCTTCACCCCGTCGTCTCCTTGCGCCGAAGATCGATCCACCTGAAAGCTTCTACCTTTGGCTTCTTCTTCGAACTTTGAAGAAACTAGTTCACTCGGTTTGCTAAACCTTGTGAACTAGAGTGAGTAGAGGAGAGTGTGTTGGGATTTTTCTCTATGGTTCTTGCTTCTCAACACATGAGACAAGTGAACCATAGACTAGAGAGAGGGAGAGCAAGAGGAAGAAGATGAGAGCTCAAGAACACAAGAGAGAGAAAGGAAAATGAAAGAATGAGCAAGACTTTTCTCTCTTGGCTCTCATAATCCAAAACCATCATAACCAATAATAGCAATCAAGTATTAGTGATGGTTTAAGCTACAATAGCCATATCATTTCATGCACTCATTTTGCACAAGAGAACAAGCAAGCAAAAGTCTTTGCCATGAAATGATAGCCATTGTCATCATGATGGTCAACTAGTCCAACCTAGTCAACCGGTCAACAAAGTCAACAAGTCAACAAAGTCAACCCCTCAACAACCATGTCACTATAATACTTAATTAATATTATTGTTAATTACATATCATATTCTCATTAGGGTTGAGCAAAAAGTCAATAGTCAACAGTCAACGGTCAACAACCCTAATGAGAATCCTCTGCCTCTGTCTTTCCGTCAACTGTGCATACACACCCGCATCCGCGTTCCGAGGAACACGAATACAAACTGGATAAAACCAATCCTAAAACATATACTAAGATCTGGCTTAAACCAAAGCCCGCTAGTGTTAACTATCCGGACACGTACGTGCATAAGTGCACTGATGTGACCGAACCCTGTCGCAAAACCATGCGACCTGTCGTAAAACCATGCGACCTCTACTCTTTTGCCTAAAGGCGAATAGCTTTCTGTGTGAGACTCTAAAGACTCGACACTACGCTGGCAGTGGGTTTAACCACAGACCGCAAGTGGCACTAGCTGTGCGTAACGGTCCCTAGGTAGATACCGACAAGAAGACTGACGAGGTGAAACCCATCCGAACTCCTACTGAGCCTGAATGTGACAGTCTCCGTACAGTCTGGCCTGTTTGTCTGATACGTCGCATGGCGGGCCTAGGAGGCCGGTAAACGTCAGTCCCCTAATAGCGGTACAAGTCGTGTCGGAGTGAAGCCCAAAACACCCTGAGATAACACTGGAAGCCTACCAGTATATCTCGCTTGCCCTGGCCAGGGACTACTCGTGTAATGGCTCTCCTAGACACAGCGCGATGTCAACCCACAATACCGGGAGAGACGAATCCTATCTAACCGTCACTGCCTCCAAGTGTTTCGGGACTGCACCCAACTACTACCTGTTAGCACGACTCCTTTGAGCCGTGGTAGGGTAGTAATCTAAGTACAGTGGGAACACACTCGAGGCGAAGTGACAGTGTCACTAAGCTGTACTCATGTCACCTGAGAACTGATAACTGACGATAGGCATAACACTAACCGGTCAGTTCAAGACGAGTCCTGTCCGGTGTACTCGTAACCCAACGAGCACCCGCATACTATCTCCAGTACGACGTACTGATGGCTGTGGGACAGACCATCTCCCACACTGGGATGAGAAGCGCATACGCTAGTCTACTCCGGAGTATCGATGCCCTGTCTCGATAGTTCTGCGACTAGGGACCTGCATAACGATGTGCTTATAGATTACCCAGCCCCCACTAGTATGACTGCCATCACAACGCTGGTAATCAAGAAAAGATCCTAAGGGCTCCACTAATGTGTATAGGTGATATACAAAAATAAACACATGTACACAGTGAAATAGAAACAAACCAAGTAGCATACTACTATTTTGAGCAAGATTGTATATACAAGGTGAATATCCCAAGCTTCCATTAAGTAATATACAAACTAGTATGATACGGTAATGGCCTCTAGGGCATATACACTAACAATGGCGACCCTATTGGATGGGGTGGCTACCTGACCTACAGTGGTATCAGAGCTTAGCTAGAGCCTAAGGCAATGTGTAGACGACGTTAGAAATCCGAACGAACCCGAAACCCTAACTCAAACAACTCTCTGGAAATTTTCTGAAAATTTAGATTTTTGTGAATTAAAAATTGCCAAAAAATTCAGCAGGGAATTGTAGGAGTTACTGTGAAGCACGTGACGCTAACTCGACCAAAGTGCCGCGGAACCGCAGCCCCACCCTGGGTTTCGCGGCGGTTCCGTGGCCATATTGGTGAGTTAGGCCATGTGGCTTGCACAGTAATTCTTGTCTGGTAGTGCTGAGCCTTCTGGGAATTTTTATATTTTACTCAACAGTTGAGTTTTTCTGGGGTTGTTTTGGAGATTCGATTATTCGATCGGATTGTCTAATTTTGTCTATGTGTTTTCCAGGTAATTTTTGAATATGTTAAAAAGTTCGACCGGATATAAATACCCACCTTTTTCCCTGTCGGGAAATTTCCAAGTGTTGGATCTTTCCGAAGTTTAATGACATTCTAAGTAGTGCAAGTAACGCGATGGTCCCTCTAGAAGACAACAAACCTTAACTCGATTATGTGACCGTCTTGAACTGCCCTTTGAACCTTCGGGCTTGGGGCAGTACGGCGTGCCACATGTGAGGCATTGGCTTGACCCTTCTACGGCTGGACCGTTGGTACTGAGGCATGAACTGGATGTTTTTAAACTTGTTTCATGTGTTGAGCGGTTTCGGGAAAACTTGGGTGTTTGACTGTTCTATCGGAAAGTGTAACATTTTCTGTTTATCTAGAATGTGATACAATACTTGGAATCCACAATTAGTTATGAGATAACTGATATGAATGTTATAAACATAGCACTTTAGTTTCACTTGATCGGTTGCCACGGAATTTTGATGCGATCAAAAGTCCGTCGCAATCACGTAGCGTACGCGGATACTCGCCGGGTAAACTTAATAGACAGCTACACCCCATAGCCCTGACCAAGTGACTGTAGGAGAACCCCGTCGCCGAAAGCATCCGTTCGGGTGCTCGCGGCAGCGGTGTTTCGCCTTGGTGCACTTCGTCGACGGCGTCGGGGGTGCGGCCACCTACTAAAGTTTGCGACGAGCATTCGATTAGGATGTCGGGAATCTTGTTGAATTGCCCGACTTGATATTGAAAAGTGTTTTCGATGATGAGACTAAAATGCGGGGTTTATAATTGTTAGGCATGCGATGTCTAAGGAATTCATATGATCAGGCATGCGATGTCTGAGGAGATTGCGGATTCCAACTGTTGTAGTTTTACACTTTCTTTTCTGTGACCGTAAGTGTAATATGTGATATCGCTGGTTTCGTTGCTATATGTCAACGACAATTGGGATGGACATATTTACTTACGTTGATGAGATGTGATGTTATGTGTTGCTGGATATGTTATATTGGATCGTCGTGTTTGAATAGCCGGGGGTTTTATGTGAGATGAGTGTTTTTTTCATTTTCATTCATGTAAAAACTTGTATGTAATATTCTTTTATTGGGGCACTTCCAGGTTGCGGAAGATGTCACCTTTTGTATATTATTTACTTTTCCGCACTAAGATAGACCCAAGGAGGAGGGCACAAGTAACCGGGTTCTGGAGTACAGTGGGAGACCAACTCGAGGAGTCGAGTCCGGGTCTCCTAACTCTAGAATTGGTAGGGTTGCTTGCCGCTCTTGTAGGGGTCTAGGGGTGTGGGTTTGGCTATTCATCGCGACTGTGGAATCCGTGTTTTATACTGGCTCGTATTGAAAACACGGACGTCCTAGTATATCCAATGTTTCATATGATTCTTCTGCTGCGATATCTGTGATGTGATCATTTGATGTTCTGTGATAAATACTGTATATAGTATATATGATATATTATATAAATGTTACTTATGTTTTACACCCGCGCTAGCCCTGCCCTACTCTGCCGTTAGTTACCCAACCTAACGGTGCACGAGAGGACATCGAGGCGAATGCGGATGGCATAAGTGTACGTCGTATTTATCTGTGATGTTTAGGTATTTAAATGATGGGACTTCATTAATATGATTAATGAAAGAAAAGAAACCTAAGATGCTGTGGAATCGAATTTCTTAAAAATAGGTAGCTACAGTTCTTGCTTTGCATCGCGGTGTTCCTTGTAGAACATCCTGCACCTTATTCGATAAGGAAAGGACCGAGATCCCTTCACCGGGAGTGACTCCTTTAGCAATAACTGGCAGATGCTACAACTCTCGGTTTTTCTTTTGATAGCTTCTATAGTTTCTGCTTTGCACAGTGATATATATGATATATCCCGCACCTCATTCGACGAGGAAAGGGCCGACGATCCCTTCACCGGGAGTGACCCCTTTAGCAAAACTAGAAAAGCCTCAAAATCACTCCATTTTAAAATCATTTGATTCTACAACGATATCAAGTTCATTACGCAATAGGTTTTCAGAAAAACCTGTCGTAGCCCTCCGTCATTTCAGATAAGTAGTAGTTAGTATTCGTGCTACGTTTGTTGGCCTTTGTCAAGGCGTAGTGTGCGGTAGCTGACTGGTGCTTATCTGCTTATGCATATGATGCAGATTAGGTTAGGGTAGTCGTGCGACCTTGTTGGCCTTTATCAAGGGTCGTGCGGGTGGGTTTAATTCAATCAGGAAATGACGGGTTGAACTTGGCTAGCATCCTATGGTTTGTTGGCCTTTGTCAAGGTCATAGGAGGTTAGGGGCAAAATATTTGGGAATTTCAAGTGTTGAAATTTGCAATGAGATTGCATACCTTCTATGTGATAGTTGGATCCCAATACCCGCTGCGAGTAAGAGTTACTCCTGGGAGAGTTTTACACATTACAATTAGCCAATCAAGTAGGTGTCTAGAAAGGTGTTAACGAGATTACGCCTCTGGAAAAACGAGGTTTACATTAATTAGGTTCGTGCGGATGCACGGGGGACCTCCCTCAAAGTACCGACACTGGCCTGGCTGAAAGATTGGCGAACTTGTAGTGTGTAATTAATCCTGGCTAGTCTTTCCTTTTAGGGTTTGAAGGAAGATTTGATAAAAACAGTGGGAGCCATCCTGATTAGATAAAATAATAACCAATCTGATCTTGTAAGAGCGCAAGCTGAGTGTTTTCTTCTCTCTCTCTCCAGGTAGCGACCATATCACGCCTTAATCAAGATAATAATACGGATTATTGACCGAACCCGCTTGTTATACTGAGCTGGGGAACGTTGGTCCCGCTCCAACTTATAATTGTTATAAGACAGAGCAAGAAATTGGGGATTACCAGAATTCCCGTGCCGCCCAAACGAAGAAAGTGCATACTGATGCATCATCTTCGGGTGTGTTCATTATACAGAACTGTTTCTCAGTATTTTTTACGTCCTGGATATAAGATACCGGATCAGGATCCCGCATATGTAATTTGTTACATGGGCTACAGATAGGTAAAGAACTGAGAATGGGTGATAAGTTTCTTGAGACAAAAAACGGGACAAGTGTTGCAGCCAAGTCTGTTGGTCACTGTCACCCTGTATTACCAATACATTGATTCTGAACGAATGTTATTAGATACCGAACCTGATATACAAAATCATATCAGTCTCTTTATTAGTAAAGAATGGATATAATTTTGTATTGTTGGATTATGTTTTGAACATTTTCTATATCAAAAGTTGATCGGTTCAGGCACGCTATCTAAAAGCATTGATGTTCTAAATCAAACTACAGTTCTTAGTATATAGAACACACACAAGAGGAAGAGTTCAGAAATGAACAAATCATTCTTGAGGTATTGTAGACTACGTCATATCAATGCGACCCGACTAGCTGAAGTTACATATAGATGCATATTTAAATTAGTTTGAATTTATATCTTATGAAACTTGCCAATCAGGTCACAGAGATAAGATGACCACAGCTCTGTTTATTGGAAACAGAGAAAGAGTTAGTAAACTCTTTGGATTGATACATGTTGATGTATGTAAGGTCCCCTGTCCACGCATGCCAGGAGAGGTTCTTTGTACTTCATTAAATTCTCTGATGATCTCTTTTGATTCAGACATATGTTCCTGTTGAAACACAAGTCCGAACTTTCTGAGATATTCACAGAATATAAGTTAGAAGTAGAGAACCAAAATACGGGTATAAGTATTATATCCTATGATGAGATCAGGGAGGAGAATACTTGTGCATAGAATTCCTGGACAATTCTAAAGGAGAATGAGATTCTCTCTCAGCATTACTCCTCCGTATACCCCATAGCACGATGGTATAACGGGGCAGAGCAACTGCACCCTATTCGATATGGTGCGCTCTATGATGAGTTCTACTGAGTTACCTATTTTCCTTTTTGGGAGTTATGCACTTGAGAAGCTGCATACCTATTGAATAGGGTTCAAATCAAATCAGTTGCCTACCACATCATATGTGATATGGAAAGGGAAGAGCCCATATCTTAAGTTTGTTAAGATTTGGGGTTGTCCGGCCTATGTCTAAAAGCAAAATCCGGACAAGCTCGAGGCAAGGTCTGTAATGTAGAACTGGAAAGGTTCCAGCTATACAAACTACAGCAGATGATTTGATAGAACCAAAGGATTCAATAGTTACCAACGAACCTCAGCCTCTCCGCCGATCTAGTAGAGTTCCTCACCCACCTGAGAGATACTTTAGTTTCTCTATGAAAGTGGGAGCGAGGATTGCATCATGAGATGATGACCCAACTAGTTTCGAGCAGGCCATCAGGAGTGGGACTCTGTAAGAATGGATGGATGCTTAGCGATCTGAGATGGAATCCTTATACACCAACAAAGTATGGACTTTGGTTGCTATATCTGAAGGATTAAATCCCCATCAGGAGCAAGTATATCTTGAAAAGATTACATGGTGTAGATGGAAAAGTTGAGACTTTCAAAGCTAGACTTGTTAAAGGTTTTCGTCATCAACCAGGCGTGGATAATGATGAAACCTTTTCTGGAGCCTATGCTTAAGTCCATCCAGATCCTACTTGCCACAGCTATATACCATGACTACGATATCTGGTGGTTGGTGTTAGTGTATATGCCCCAGAGGCCATTACTGTATCATACTAGTTTGTATATTACTTGATGGAAGCTTGGGATATTCACAGTTGTATATACAATCTTGCTCGAAATGGTAGTATGCTACTTGGTTTGTCTCTGCTTTAATATGTGCATGTGTTTCTTTTAGCATATCGCTGATATACATATTAGCAGAGCCCTTAGGATCTTTGCTTGATTACCAGCGTTGTGATGGCGCTCACACTCGTGGGAGCTGGGTAATCCATAACCACATCCTTATACAGGTCCCTGGTCATTGGACTATCGAGACAGGGCATCGATACTCCGGAGTAGACTAGCGTATGCGCTTCTCATCCCAGCGTGGGAGACGGTCTGTCCCACAGCCGTCAGTACGTCGTACTTGAGATAGTATGCGGGTGCTCGTTAGGTTACGAGTACACTGGACAGGACTCGTCGGGGACTGTTGGTTGGTATTATACCTATCGTCAGTTATCAGTTCCCAGGTGACATGAGTACAGCTTAGTCTGCTGACTTGACACTGTCACTTCGCCTCGAGTGTGTTCCCACTGCACTTTAATTACTACCCTACTACGGCTCAAAGGAGTCGTGCAAACAGGTAGTTTTTGGGTGCAGTCCCAAAGCACTTGGAGGCAGTGACGGTTAGACAGGATTCGTCTCTCCCGGTATTGGGGGTTGACATCGCGCTGTGTCCAGGAGAGCCATTACACGAGTAGTCCCTGGCCAGGGCAAGCGAGATATACTGGTAGGTTTCCAGTGTTATCTCAGGGTGTTCTGGGCTACACTCCGACACGACTTGTACCGCTATTAGGGGACTGACGTTCATCGCCCCCTAGGCCGCCATGCGATGTATCAGACGAACAGACCGGACTGTACGGAGACTGTCACATACAGGCTCAGTAGGAGTTCAGATGGGGTTCACCTCGTCAGTCTTCTTATCGACATCTACCTGAGGACCGTTACGTACAGCTAGTGCCGCTTGCGGTATGTGGTTAAACCCACTGCCAGCGTAGTGTCGAGTCTTTAGAGTCCCACACGGAGAGCTATTCGCCTTTAGGCAAAATGAGTAGAGGTCGCATGGTTTTGCGATAGGGTTCGTTCACATCGGCGCACTTGTGCACGTTTGCTGTCCGGACAGCTTATACTAGCGGGCTTTGGTTTAAGCCGGATCCTAGTATATGATTTGGGATTGGTTTTATCTCTGTGTATTCGTGTTCCTCGGATCATGAATACGAGTGCGTATGCACAGTTGCTTGAGACAGAGGGAGAGGACTTTGATTAGGGTTAATGACTGTTGTCATTTTATTAACCCTAATGCTTATGTGTGTATTATGGTTAATTGATATTAGTTTAATAATTGTGCATGGTTATGGTTGTTGACCATTTGACCTTCTTGACTTGTTGACCTAGGTTGACACTTTGACCATCATCATTTCATTTGGAAGATGCTCTTTGATCCTTGCAATTTGCATTAAAAATGAAATGATAATTGTCATGTCTTGATTAACCATGACAATTATCTAGCTAATTATCAATTTATAATAATTCACACATATATGTGAGAATGGTTGTTTATTCTCTCATTCTATCATTTACTTTCTCTCTCTTGTTCTTCCTCTCCCTCAAGCTCTCCCCTCTCATGTGTTGAGAAACACTTGAGCTTGAGAAAAACCTCTTCTTGATAATCTCTACTCTCATCTAGGGTTCTACAATTAGCATTTCTTGCACCCTAGTTACTTCTAGCTTGGAGTTGAAACCAAAGGTTGAGGCTTTCGGGTGGATCTTTCTTCGACGTGAGAAGACGACAAAGGTGAACACTTTCTACTACTTCAAGGAGCAAGGAGAGAAGGACATAAAGCCCTAGGTATAACCATTCTATCCTTAGCTAGTTTCTAGTTAGCTTTAGCTTGTTTTTGTTTAGCAAAGATCCTTCTTCGTCTAGTCCATGTTGCCTAAAGTGATAAAAATTTGATTTTTATTCCGTTTTCCGCCTCCCCGCAAGCACCGGGGTGGGCAACGTGGACTTACAGTGGTATCAGAGCCTAACTAAACATAAACTAGCTAGGTAGTGAAAGTGTATGGAAGTTTGATCGGAAAAATCGAAAAACGAAAATATCAAAACCCTAACTTTCTGTTAAATTTTTTCTGCTCGAAATAAAATTTATCGTACTCCAAAAATCGTCTCAGGGTTTTGTGAAGAAAGCCACCAAACCCGGTCCAGTGAATCGACCAATGCGCCGCGGTTCAGCGGCAATAGCAAGCTATTGCCGCGCAACCGCGGCCGAGTTGACTCGGTTCTGGGTCGAGTTTGGTGCAGTGTTCTTCTGGCATGGTTTTGGGATTTTTAAGATGGTTTATATGTGCCCAGGTTTTCCAGAAAAGAAATTTGTTTTTGGGGGCCTATAAATCCGTATTTTTGATCGAACTTCAATACACTTTGACTAAAGGGTTATATCTGTGATGTTTATATGTATTCAACATCGGCTAATCGCTATATGTCGATTAGTGGGGGTTATACATATCTGTGATCTGTGTTTGATGATGGTATGTGTATATGAATGCGTTGGATTGTCGCGGGTGAATAGCCGGGGTGGATGTGAGATGAGTGTTTCTTTTTCTTTCATCCATTGTAACATGTAAATTGATGTAATATTATTTGTATGGCCGCGTAACCGGGTCGGGGTTGTAGCCGTCATTGTATAATTCTTTTTACTGTTTTTGCTCCTAGGATAGACCCATGGAGGGGGTGCACAAGCTACCGGGTATCTCGAAGTGCCGAGTGGCCTACTCGCGGTGGTGAGGGAGGTTGCTTCGCTTCGGGTACTTGGCGGGTAGTTTGCCGCACCCGTAGGGGTCTTGGGTGGGGTATTGGTTATTCACCGCGACCGTGTAATCCGTTTTTCGTTGCAGTCTCGAACGGATTGCGGATTGCAGTCTCGAATATTTGGTAGTATGCAAGCTATGTATTTTGACCTCACACCAAGGCATAGTGATTGGTAGCTGCCGGATATTTATCTGTTGCATAGATAGAATGCGTTGGTTTGAGACAGTCGTACTGCCATTTTGGCCTACGTCAAGGGTAAGTACGGGTGGGTTCAAATTAACCGGGATAATGATGGGAAGAACTTGACATGTGACTTATGACATTTTGACCTCACGCCAAGGTCATAAGAGCATGGGGAAAAAATCCACATCGGGAGTTTCATAAGTACTGAAACTTGCTAGCGCTGCATACCATTTGGAGTGTGATGATTCTGGTAGGATTCCTTCAGTTTTATCACGCGATGATATTTGGATCCCGATCCTACTGTGAGTATATGCTACTCCTCGGGAAACCTCTCACTTAACGATCAATGCTATAAACCTAGTAGGTGTCTAGAAAGGTGTTAGCGGGGCTACGCCCACAGGGAAAAGAGGTTACTTAATTAAGGAACTTCGCGAAAGCGTTGGAAAACCTCCCTCGAAGTACCAACACTGGCCTGGCTGAACGGTTAAGCAAGTATTGTACGGTGAGATTGATCCTGACTAATCCTTTCTTTATGGTTTGAGAAGGGATTCGAGAGACAGTGGGAGCCATCCTGTTTAGACAAACTAAAAACCACTCTAAACTTGCAAAAGCATCATGCTAAAGTGTTTCTTTTCTCTCTCCTAATTGCAGCGACCATTCAACATGACCGGACTTAAGTTATTACTAGATAAAAACATATTGACAGGGCCAAACTACAAAGATTGGCTCAGGAATGTCAAGATGGCAATCACTTACGACAAGCTGGGGTATCTCCTTACCACCAAAGCTCCCCCTGTCCCAGGTCCCAAAACCAGTGTCGTAGATAGGGAAATCTATAAGACCTGGGAAATAGATTGCGCGAAGGCCAAATGCCTCGTACTTGCTTCGATGGACAACGAACATCAGAGGAGGCACGAGAATATGGACCTAGTGTCCATATTTCTTCATACAAAAGAACTGTATGGAGAGCAGTCTCGTATCGCCAGATACGAAGTGTCGAAGAAGTTGTTTTCGGCAAGGTTGGCCGTCGGATCATCAGTAGCGGAACACGTGCTTAAGATGATTGGCTACATAGAGGAGCTCGCGGACCTTGGGACCACGTTGGAGAATGAACTCTATACTGATTTGATTCTCCAGTCCCTTCCTTCCACTTACGCCCAGTTTATCCTTAACTTCAACATGCAAGGAAAGGAGGTTGAACTTTCCAAACTTCTGAACATGTTGAGGATTGCTGAGGGCACCCTACAGAAGGGTAGGGAGACATCCACTTTGTTTGTAGGAGGATCTTCCTCTTCTAGGTCCAGGGCGAAAGCCAAGGGCAAGAAGAAGAAAGCCCCTGCCAAACCAAGAGGCGGTGTCAGTAAAATGGACACGAAGGGAAAAGGAAAAGCAACAAAGGTAGCGGGTAAGCTTGTGGGGAAGGAAGAATGCTTCTACTGTCACAAAAGTGGTCACTGGAAACAGGATTGCAAGGTTTGGAAGGCCAGAACACAGGATTTGAAGCGAGTTGCGGCTTCAGCTTCAGGTGTGTATGTTATTGAAAACTGTCTATCAATAAACTCTACATCCTGGGTATTGGATACTGGATCAGGATCTCATATCTGTAATTCTTTGCAGGCGTTGAGAAAGCGTAGAGTTTTGAAGGCAAGTGACATAACCCTCTGAGTTGCAAACAGTGCTAGCATGGATGCTGAGGCCGTGGGGGACTATCACCTGGGACTGTCAGATGGACACTTTTTGGTTTTGCGTAGTTGTTATTATGTACCAAATGCAACGTGTAATATCATTTCTGTATCTTTATTATCTAAAGAAGGTTATGAATTTGCATTTGTAAGTAATGTAGTGAACATTCACCTTAATCAAGTTTTGATTGGGTCAGGTACATTGAAAAACGGTATATACGTATTAAACCAACCACAGATTTTCAATGTCCAGAATACACACAAAAGAAAGTCTCCAGAAATCAATAAAACTTTCTTATGGCATTGTAGACTGGGTCACATCAATGAGAGAAGGTTGACTAAGTTACATGCAGAAGGATATTTGGATCCGTTCGAATGTCAATCGTATGCAACTTGTCAATCCTGTCTCAAAGGAAAGATGACAAAGACTCTGTTCACTGGACACGGAGTAAGAGCGAGCGAGCTCTTGGGACTCGTACACAGCAACGTGTGCGGTCCAATGTCTACACATGCACGAAGCGGTTATTCTTACTTCATTACTTTTACGGATGATTTTTCAAGGTTCGGACATGTCTTCTTAATGAAGCATAAATCCGAAGCTTTTGAGAAATTCCAGGAATACAAGAATGAAGTAGAAAAACAAACAGGCAAAAGTATCAAGGCACTGAGATCTGATCGAGGTGGTGAATACTTGAGTGCCGAGTTCCTGGGTTACTTAAAAGAGAATGGAATTCTCTCTCAGCTTACTCCTCCATACACTCCGCAACATAACGGTGTATCGGAGAGACGGAACCGAACCCTATTGGATATGGTACAGTCCATGATGAGTAACGCTGAGTTACCGCGATCGTTCTGGGGATATGCGCTAGAATCAGCTGCATACCTTTTGAACTGAGTTCCCACTAAGACTGTGCCTACCACACCATATGAGTTATGGAGTGGGAAGAAACCCTATCTTCAATACTTGAAAATTTGGGGATGTCCAGCTTATGTCAAAAAGCAGCATGCGGACAAACTAGAGGCACGCTCAGTACTGTGCAAGTTTGTAGGATACCCAAAGAACTCCAGGGGGTATCTTTTCTATTACGCAGAGGAACAAAAAGTCCTTATTTCTCGTAATGCCCATTTTCTGGAACATCAGTTCTTAGAAAAAGAAATAAGTGGGAGCGCAATAGAACTGGAAGAAATTCCAAAACCACAAGCTATTACTGAAAGCTTAGTAGAACCAGAGGGTTCGAAAGATCAGGACATTCCCACGCCACTCCGCAGGAGTAGTAGGCAGTCTCATCCGCCCGAGAGATACTCAGCGTTCTTGTCACACAGGTTCTCCATGAAAGACCTGGGTGATGCCTCTTACATTCTGGGGATCCGGATCTACTCAGCGTTCTTGTCACATCAGGACATTCTATTGATAGGAAATGACATTCCTATGCTACAATCTGTCAAAGGATTCTTGTCACACAGGTTCTCCATGAAAGACCTGGGTGATGCCTCTTACATTCTGGGGATCCGGATCTATCGTGATAGATCCAAGAGGATGTTGGGACTTTCGCAGTCCAGGTATATCGACACTGTACTGAAAAGATTCAGTATGGAAGATTCTAAGCGCGGTAATCTACCGGCTTGTCACGGAATCACCCTCTCCAAAGAGATGTCTCCCAAGACTGATTTGGAAAGGGAACGCATGTCTATTATACACTACGCTTCTGCGGTAGGCTCTATAATGTATGCGATGTTGTGCACCAGACCAGATGTAGCTTACGTACTAAGCGTGGTAAGCCGGTATCAGTCAGACCCAGGGGAGAAGCACTGGATAGCAGTAAAGAACATTCTCAAGTACCTGAGAAGGACTAAGGAGATGTTCTTGGTTTACGGCGGAAAAGACCTCAGGTTGGAGGCCTTTGCTGATTCCGGCTTCCAGAGTGATAAGGACGATTCCAAGTCCATGTCGGGTTATGTCTTTACCCTCAATGGAGGGGCGGTGTGCTGGAAGAGCTCCAAGCAGGACACCGTTGCTGACTCGACGATGGAAGCGGAGTATATAGCTGCTTGCGATGCCGCAAAAGAAGCAGTCTGGATGAAGAAGTTTCTAACAGAACTTCAGGTGGTTCCTACCATAGTTGATCCAATACCTCTGTATTGCGACAACAACGAAGCTATAGCTTTAGCAAAGGAACCAAGGTCCCATCAGAAGTCCAGACACATCTTAAGGCGGTATCACCTGATCAAGGAGATCATTGATAGTCAGGAGATCGAGGTTCGGAGAGTTGCTTCTGAAGAGAACATTGCTGATCCATTCACGAAGGCCCTACCTCAGATTCAGTTCGAGAGGCTACTCGAGATCATCGGTCTTCGATATGCCAGTACATGGCCCTAGTGCAAGTGGGAGATTGTTAGTGTATATGCCCTAGGGGCCATTATTATATCATACTAGTTTGTATATTACTTAATGGAAGCTTGGGATATTCACATGTATATAACTGTCTTGCTAAACATGGTAGTATGCTACTTGGTTTTTCTATCTTAATATGTGAGTATACATATTGATAGAGCTCTTAGGATCTTGCTTGACTACCGGCGTTGTGATGGCAGTCACACTAGTGGGGGCTGGATAGTCTACAAGCACATCCTTATTCAGGTCCCTAGTCATAGGATTATCGAGACAGGGCATCGATACTCCGGAGTAGACTAGTGTGTACGCTTCTCATCCCAGTTGGGGAGATGGTCTGTCCCACAGCCGTCAGTACGTCGTACTGGAGATAGTATGCAGGTGCTCGTTGGGTTACGGGTACACCGGACAGGACTCACAGGGAACTGTTGGATGGTTTTATACCAGTCGTCAGTGAACAGTTCCCAGGTGACATGAGTACAGCATAGTCCGCAGACTTGACACTGCTGCTTCGCCTCGAGTGTGTCCCACTGTTCTTAGATTGCTACCCTACCACGGCTCAAAGGAGTCGTGCAAACAGGTAGCAGTTGGGTGCAGTCCCGAGCACTTGGAGGCAGTGGCGGTTAGACAGGATTCGTCTCTCCCGGTATTGGGGGTTGATATCGCGCTGTGTCAGAGAGCCATTACGCAAAGTCCCTGGCCAGGGCAAGCGAGATTTGCTGGTAGGTTCCAGTAGTTTCTCAGGGTGTAATGGGCTTCGCTCCGACACGACTTATACCGCTATTAGGGGACTGACGCTTGCCGCCCCCTAGGCCCGATATGCGATAGTCTTAGACGAACGGACCGGACTGTACGGAGATTGTCACATCAGACTCAGTAGGAGTTCGGATGGGTTTCCTCATCGGCCTTCTTATCGACATCTACCTGGGGACCGTTACGTACAGCTAGTGCCGCTTGCGATCTGTGGTTAAACCCACTGCCAGCATAGTAGTTGAGTCTCTAGAGTCCCACACAGAGAGTTTTCCTACTCCAGGCGAAACGATATAGAGGTCGTATTGTTTTACGACAAGGGTTCGGACGCATACGTGTGTTTACGCACGTACGACTTTCGGACAGTTTTTACCAGTCGGCTTTGGTTTAAGCCAGTTACTGGCATCCGGTTATTGGATTTATACAGTCTAAAGTTTTTCCGTATTTTTGCGGAAAGGAGGGGCGTTCTCGTAATTGCGCGAGAAGCTTCTAGAAGGTGGTGACTAAGAAGGTTTAGGTGGCATATACAATGAATGTGATTAGTGAGTCATATGGATGATTCATCCATGTCATTAATACTTCATAATTGCTTAATGACTCATGGAGATGAATCACCACAAGATATTTATCAAGCATGGTTGTAAATCATTTTATTTTCTTTTCTTGATAAAAAGAAATGCTTGATATATATTATGATAACTCATTATTCTCACTTCATTATTATCTTCACCTTCTCTCTCCTCAAGCTCTCCCTCTTCAAACCCTAATCCTCCCCTCTCATGTGTTGAGTACAAGGATTAGTTAGACTAATTAAACCATAACCCTCACTCTATATCACCTAGCTTCTTTGATTAGCACTTAAAGAAAGTTAGTTTCCTCAAGTTTAGAGGCTAAGCTTGGAGTAAAGCTCTCGGGTGGATCGTCTACTACTTCGAGAAGGCCGAGTAGGAGGTGGAGTTCGTAAAGACGAAGGACACGGTTCTTTAGGTATAATCCCTTTACATAGTAGTTGTTAACTTCTATGTTTGATGTTAGTTATCGTTTAGCTTCGATTCATGCGGTTAGTCGATGTTTAAGCAAAGAACAAGATCGTTTTTCATATTTCCGCCTCCCCGCAAGTCGTGGGGTGTTGTACATCGACTTACACCCGGTTCTTTCGGGGATGCGGAAACGGTAAAAAACGATTTTTACGGTGAAGCAACATGGACTTTAGAATAGGATCTTTGCTGAACAAACACCTAGCAAACTAACTACAAGTTTAACTACTATGTTAGGGGTTATACCTAGGTGTTGAACTCCTTCTCTTCTTGCTCCTTGGAATGGTTGGATCGGCTCCACCTCGTAGTCTCCTTGTTGTCAAAGAAGGATCCACCCGAAAGCTTCTACCTTGAGCTCCTACCTCAACCGAGAGGAAACTAAAGTGCTGGGCTTGCTAGACCTTGTACTCTAGAGTGAGTAGAGAAGAGTTTTGAGGGTTTTATCTCAATGGCTCATGTTTCTCAACTCATGAGACATGAGAGCCTTGAGAGAGAGGAAGAGGGAGAGCTTGGATGAGAGAGAATGAGAATGATAGAATGAGCTTGACTTTTTACAACCATGCTCACAAAAAGAAAATAATCATGATAATAATAATAATTAAGTATATGTGATGGTTCATATCAATGGCCATTATCATTTCATGCATTTAATGCACTTTGTAAAGAACAACAAGTAAACAAAAGTCATAGCCATGAAATGATGATGGTCAACAAGTCCAAAATAGTCAACCGGTCAACAAAGTCAACAAGTTAACAAAAGTCAAACTTTCAACTCAACCATGGCACAATAATACTTAATTAATATTATTAATCATATTTCTTATTCTCATTAGGGTTTTGAAAAAAGTCAACGGTCAACAACCCTAACGAGAATCCTCTGCCTCTGCCTCTGTCAACTGTGCATACACACCCGCATCCGTGCTCCGAGGAACACGAATAAATGAGATAAAACCAATCCCAAAACATATACTAGGATCTGGCTTAAACCAAAGCCCGCTAGTAATAACTGCCCGGACACCAAACGTGCACAAGCGCACGGATGCGAACGAACCCTGTCGCAAAACCATGCGACCTCTACTCTGTTTTGCCCAAAGGCGAATAGCTCTCTGTGTGGGACTCTAAAGACTCGACACTATGCTGGCAGTGGGTTTAACCACAGGCCGAAAGCGGTACTAGCTGTACGTAACGGTCCCCAGGTAGATGCCGATAAGAAGACTGATGAGGTGAACCCATCCGAACTCCTACTAAGCCTGAATGTGACAATCTCCGTACAGTCCGGTCTGTTCGTCTAAGAGTATCGCATGTCGGGCCTAGGGGGCGGTAAACGTCAGACCCCTAATAGCGGTACAAGTCATGCCGGAGTGTAGCCCAGAACACCCTGAGAAACTACTGGAAACACTACCAGTAATTCTCGATTGCCCTGGCCAGGGATGACTATGTGTAATGGCTCTCCTAGACACAGCGCGATATCAACCTCCAATACTGGGAGAGGCGAATCCTGTCTAACCGTCACTGCCTCCAAGTGCTTCGGGACTGCACCCAACTACTACCTGTTTGCACGTCTCCTTTGAGCCATGGTAGGGTAGTAATCAAAGAACAGTTGGAACACACTCGAGGCGGAGTGACAGTGTCAAGTCAACGGACTAAGCTGTACTCATGTCACCTGGGAACTGATAACTGACGATAGGTATAGTACCAACCAACAGTTCCCGACGAGTCCTGTCCAGTGTACTCATAACCAAACGAGCACCCGCATACTATCCCCAGTACGACGTACTGATGGCTGTGGGACTGACAATCTCTCCTACTGGGATGAGAAGCGCATACGCTAGTCCACTCCGGAGTATCGATGCCCTGTCTCGATAATCCTACGACTAGGGACCTGCATAAGGATGTGCTTATAAATTACCCAGCTCCCACTAGTGTGACTGCCATCACAACGCTGGTAATCAAGCAAGGATCCTAAGGGCTCCACTAATGTGTATAGGCGATATGCTAAAAGAAACACATGCACAGATTAAACTAGAAACGAACCAAGTAGCTTACTACCATTTTGAGCAAGAATGTCTATACAACTGTGAATATCCCAAGCTTCCATTAAGTAATATACAAACTAGTATGATACAGTAATGGCCTCTAGGGCATATACACTAACATATATGGTTTGGTTTTAAATAAAAAGAAAAGGTTAAAAAGAGAAAGGGTATAAGGGTAAATAGTGAGTGAGGGTGAGAATAAGAGAGCAAAGTGAGAGGGAGGGCAGCCATTCTTTTTCCCCTCCCCATTATTTTCTTCTCCTTCTTCTTCATCACTTCCCTCCACCTTCAACCCTAGATCCATCTCAAAATACTCCTCAAAACCCTAAAACCCCTTCACAAAAGTTGATCCCCTCCTTCTCCTCTGCACATTGGACCAAGAAAAGTGGGATTTTGACAACATTGGCAAACTTGGGTTTTTCTTGAGTTGCATCCATGAGGTATATCTTTTTCCATTTAGTGTAGTTTTTAGTTCTTTGTATTCTAGTTTAGTTTAAATGTGGTTTAAGTGTGAAATGGTGAAGTTAGAATTTCCCAAGGAAGGGTTTGAGTGTTGTGTGGATTGGATGATGCCTAGTGGCTGTTATAAGACCCTAAAGAGCAATTCTTGACCTGGACCAGTGACCAAACCCCAAAACACAAACTTTAGATTCGACAATATCGGGAAATTGTGAAAATTATGAGGTTGTTTAGAGATCTGCTAACACTCGGAGACCTGGAAAATTATTTAGCGAACACAGTGACACATGCAGGCACCCAGGAAGCTAACCCGAAGACCTGAGCCCCTAACCCAAACCCCAGGCCGCAGATTTATTCCGTCTGGCCGCAAATTACGGCCAGGGTGGGTTGGATTTGATTCGTGCTTGTTCTGTAGCTCCATATCCAGTAAACTAGACCCTTTACATATGCAAAATTGGCTAAATTCTTCTAGGGTAAAATCTGGGAGCACATTGGGGTGTTTTTGGCTATGTTTTCCATATTTTGGATTGCTTGGTTTTGGTATTTGGATTTGTGTTTGGTTGTTGGATGTTTGTACATCAACGACTAGGGGTAATTTTTTGGTTTTGCATGCGTGGGCTATAGGTTTTGACCTATAGGCGACCCGCATGCCGTTTTGGTTTCCGGACTTGATGTTAATAGCGATTGCGATTGTTTATTATTATAGGTACCCTCACGTGGATTCCAAGGCGACGGAGCGTGGCGTCATCGACTTCGGCAATCGAGGATCAAGGTGAGTAGATCTATATCTACGGGGGAAGTTGGGTGGATGGCGCATAGCACCCCCGCAAAGTTTTGGTGGAAACCGATTTGTAGCATATGGTTAAGAAAACCTAGATTAGGAAAGTAGGGTTAGAGTTAAAAGATTGTTAGTGAACCGTATTAGAAACTAAGGATAGTTAGAAGTGATATGATACGACTTGTATGTGATGACGGAACTTGAGGATGATATTTGATGATATTGCCGTTTAGGGTACTATAGGACTAGATAGTCGACGTAGGTGTGTCATCCAAACCATACTTATTTCTAAACTGAAGAATCGTATGTATCTTTTAAACGGATATCTTGAGGGACGTTACGGATTTTCAAATGATATCTTTTCTTTAAAAACTCTGTAGCCCCTACTTTCAAAACTACGATTCGCATCTTTCAAAAACTGTTGTATGGTTCGGGTGTGTATGTTAGATTAGATACGTATACTTATAGTAAAGGTAGAATGTATTTGTAAAATTGACTTGATGAGGGATATAAATGCGATAAAAAGAGAATACGATTTAATATGTGTTTTGATGATATGATGGCATACGGATACGAGTCGATTGAGATGATTGATACCCTGTCGGTCCCCTGATATAAGATTATTGCAGATGTGACCTGGGACATAGGTATATAGAGATATTTATATGTGTTGTGAATCATGAGTGTTAGCCGTACATGACGTTAGGTCCGTACCCTCCTCGTCTTATAAGTTGATAGGATCCCTGATGGCTTAATGCCGCCGTATGATGATTTCCCGTGTGTGATGAGTTTGACTTGATTATTGATCCTTACCCTTGACTAGAGGTTACCGTACGATGGATTATACCGTACACGATGTTGTTAGGCTGGATGTCGATTGATAGATCCACCGACTCGATCATGTTACATATGTATACCTTATAGCTTTTAGCTGACGATTTACCTTATGATGCATTCAAGTTATTCGCATTACATTACATATACCTGTGCTATTATACTTACACCATTATCGATGATGCGTATGTTACACGTACGCAGATTTGCCAGCTCACACACTTCATCATCGATAATTGCCATGTCACTACACAGTAGGGTTGTTGTATCATGATATGCATATTGTACACCATACTTGCGCACATACATATTATAAACCATACTTGCGCACATACATATTGTACACCATACTTGCGTATATACCAATTGTGCATCCATATTGGCGTACATACATATTGTACACTCATACTTGCGTATATACCCACTTGTACACTCTTACTTGCGTACATACATATTGTACACCCATACTTGCGGACATACACATTTGTACGTCCATACTTGTGTATACACACATATGCACCTTTATACGATATTGCATTCGATTTTAGAGATTTGGGAACTGCATGATATATTTTTAAACTGGATTCATTTAAAAGAGCTGTTTTCCCTCGATATGTGTACATTACTGTTTTATGTCTCATGATTTACTGATATGCTTACATTTCTATTATATGTCGCATACATCATGCTTTATGATTATACGCATTGAGATACATTGTTTCCATGATATTTCTGGATTTGAGAATCGTAGGTATTTCAAAAGAAAGTATGTACTGTTTTAAAAACCCGGTTTCTCTTGATATGATATTTCAGCAGCCACCATAAGTTTTATCGGTTCTGATATATATATACCCCATGCGAGGAGGAATCGTGGGCCATGTGCGGGTACATGGTGTAGGGTTCCTAGGCACACAATAGATGTCTCACAAGGCATCAACCATGCCAATTTTAAATTTTACAAGTGCTGAGAAACTCTAATACGGATCGTTAACTAGAATTTTAGGCGAAACAAAAAACCTAGTTAACAACTTAACTAAAAGTGAGAAGTTACAACCTTTGTAGATCCGGTTCTCCACTTCCTTAGCTCCACGTAGACGTCCTCTCGCTGTCCAAGTCGGGTCTCGGACTCTAGCATCGGCTTCATCGGAGAAATGAGCGGACAAGTCGTCGGCTACGATGCCTAAGATGATCTACGTCGAGGTTGCACTAGATCAAGCTCCAACTTCACCAAGTTGTGAAACTTGTGAAGAAAACACCCTATACTACTTGGCAAGAGGTAGAGGGTGAAGAAATAGGAGGTGGGTTCACTTTAGAATTCGATTTCTCACACTTTTGCTCAAGTTGCCATTGATGGTGGCAAGTTTTCTTTTTTGAAGAAGAAGATGAAGAAGAAGATAGAATATGATAAGTCTCCCCCTTTTTTTAAAATGCAAAAGAAAATGAATACTTTTCATAATATGAATCATGGTTAGGTGTAGAGAATTGACTAAGGTTAGATGAATGGTTAGGGTTAAGCATGAAGACAAAATGGTCACTTTGGTCAAAGCTTCATGAAGCTTCAACAAGCTTCAAGAATGATAGCAACCATTTTGTTTTCTTTTGCAATTTCTTTTTAATCCAAATTAAAAAGGTAAATGAATGAATAAATAAAAACCCTAACCATTTACTTAACCAAGGTTTAATTCTTTACGCTTAACCAAATGAGCAAGCATCATCAAACATGTGCACAAAATTATATCACATATACAACTTGCACATCAAGTGAGAAAATCCATTTAAAGTGAACCAATACTAGTTAATGCAAAGTAATATATCAAATATATAATTATACATTAAATCATTAAATCAACACTTGATTTAACGATCCGGTCATGTCGCACATAACCGACTAGTATACAATGTATCGATTTATCGAATCAACGATTCGATAACTAGGTTATATCGCATACAACCAATCGAAACATTCATCGCGAGAATGAAATACGGTATCACATACTCGCATTATTCTCGGTCCCGCACATACCTCCTATGCGCTCCTATTTCGTTTCGTTTGAGCCAGGAAACCCCTGTGTAGGACTCTAAAGACTCGTCAATACGCCGGTAGCAGATGATGAACATATCAAGCACCCACAAGCCGCAAGCGGTCTGCTAAACGTAATGGCCACCCGGGTATTGAGCGATCAGAAGATCGATGAGCTAGCCCGCTCGCACTCCTGTGAAACCAACCAGTAACACTTACCGTACAATCTGGTATGTTCGTCTGATATGTCGCATATCAAGTCTAGGGGTGGTAAACGTCAGACCCCAATAACCGATAAGTCGTGCCGATATGAGGCTCATAACGGGTCGAGAAACTACTGGTAACACTTACCAGCAGATCTCTGATCAGCCCTGGCCAGGGACTTCCCTGTTACGGCCAATCGAGCACTGCGCAACATCAACCCCCAATACCGGGAGAGACGAAACCCCTCCTATCGCTCATTGCCTCCATATGACTCGGGACTGTACCCAAAGACCACCGTTTTGCACGCCCTCATGGACGTGGTAAGGTGGAGATCAAAGCACAGTGGGAATCACACAAGACTCTATGACGATCTCGGGTCTACAGACTAACCTGTACAAGTGTCACCTGAGAACTGCCATCTGACGTGAGGTATAATACCATCTGGGAGTTCTCGGCGAGTCCGTCCAGTGTACCCAGTCTCCACTGAGCACCCGTATACCATCTCTGATGTCAAACACCAATGGATATGGGATCATCCATCGCCCATCTCATGGGTCGAGAAGCGTATACGCTAGTCTACATTGGTATATCGATGCCCTGTCTCGATACACCCACGACTAGGGACCTTGAAGGATGTACCTATGGACTACCATGTCCCCACTAGTATGATCTACATCATAGTCCAGGTAGTCAAGTACACTTCCTAAGGGCTTTACCAACATGTAACTATAAGACAGTTTAAGGAGACAAGTGTACAAGTTAAGATAAAGAGCAACCAGATAGCATACTATCATATCGAGCAAGAAAGCCATCTCTATATATGTCCAAGCATCCAATATAATATACATCATCTGTACAATACTGGCCTCTAGGGCATACATACAACTAACAATCTCCCACTTGCACTAGGGCCAGCTGCTGTAGTATCGCATACCGAGCATCCCGAAGAGTCTCTCAAACTGTATCTGGGGAATGGCCTTCGTGAGTGGATCCTCCGTGTTATTCTTCGTGTCAACCCTCCTGACCTCGATCTCCCGGCGATCAACTATCTCCCGGATCAGGTGATACCGCCTCAGAATATGCCTGGATCGCTGATGGGACCTAGGTTCCTTGGCCAAAGCCACCGCTCCATTGTTATCGCAATACAAAGGTATTGGATGCTCAATGGATGGAACCACTCCAAGTTCAATAATGAACTTCTTGATCCAGACAGCCTCTTTAGCAGCATCATTGGCAGCGATGTATTCAGCCTCCATCGTAGAGTCTGCCACGGTTTCCTGCTTGGAACTCTTCCAGCTAACCGCCCCTCCGTAAAGGGTAAAGACAAATCCCGACTGCGACTTAGAGTCGTCCTTATCACTCTGGAAGCTCGAATCGGTAAAGGACTCCACTTGGAGTTTTCCGTTACCATACACCAAGAGCATCTCTTTAGTCCTTCGTAAGTACTTGAGAATGCTCTTCACAGCTGTCCAGTGACTCTCTCCAGGATCAGCTTGATACCTGCTCACTACACTTAGTGAGTATGCAACATCGGGTCTGGTACATAGCATCGCGTACATGATAGAACCTACAGCCGAAGCATAGGGTATCCCTTGCATGCGAGCTCTCTCCAAATCAGTCTTGGGAGACATCTCTTTGGAGAGAGTGACTCCAGAAATCGTGGGTAAATTCCCACGCTTGGATTTTTCCATACTAAACCTCTTTAGTATGGTGTCAATGTACCTGGATTGGGACAATCCCAATATCCGTTTGGATCTATCTCTATAGATCCTAATTCCCAATATGCAGGAGGCATCACCAAGATCTTTCATCGAGAATCTTTGTGATAAGAAGAGCTTGACCGATTGCAGCATAGGAATATCATTTCCTATCAAGAGTATGTCGTCCACGTACAATACGAGGAAGACAACCTTACTCTCTGCTACCTTCTTGTAGATACAAGGTTCATCTGGGTTTTTGACGAAATCAAACTCTTTGATAACGACGTCAAAGCAGATGTTCTAACTCCGCGATGCTTGCTTTAATCCATAAATGGATTTAAGCAGCTTGCACACCTTCGCGCTGCTCCCACTATCTATGAAGCCCTCTGGCTGAGTCATGTACACGCACTCTTCTAAATCACCGTTTAGAAAGGCGGTCTTAACATCCATTTGCTAGATTTCGTAGTCATGATATGCAGCGATGGCAAGCATGATCCGGATGGATTTAAGCATAGCCACTAGAGAAAAGGTTTCGTCATAGTCCACACCTGGTCTTTGACGAAAACCCTTTGCAACAAGTCTAGCTTTGAAAGTCTCCACTTTCCCATCTACACCAAGTTTCTTCTTGAAGATCCACTTGCTCCCAATGGGTTTTACCCCTTCAGGAGCAACTTCCAAAGTCCATACTTTGTTGGTGTACATGGATTCCATCTCGGACAGCATTGCATCCAGCCATTTCACTGAGTCCCTACTTGTGATGGCCTGCTCGAAGCTAGTTGGGTCATCATCCTCCATGATGCAATCCTCGCTTCCACCATCCATGAGAAAACCGTAGTATCTCTCAGGTTGGCGAGGAACCCTACTAGATCGGCGGAGAGGCTGAGGTTCATTGGGAGCTACTGAATCTTCTGGTTCCACTAAATCTTCAGTTACGGTTTGTGTATCTGGAACTTCTTCCAGCTCTACCACTTTGCCACTAATTTCTTTTTCAAAGAATTCCTTTTCTAAAAAGGTGGCATGTTGAGCAACAAACACTTTTTGTTCCTCACTGTGGTAGAAAAAATACCCATATGAGTTCTTTGGATATCCCACAAACTTGCAAAGAACTGACCGTGCCTCGAGCTTGTCCGGATTTTGTCTTTTGACATAGGCTGGACAACCCCATATCTTAACACGTTTAAGATATGGCCTCTTCCCACTCCACATCTCATATGGTGTGGTAGGTACAGATTTAGATGGAACTTGATTCAATAGGTATGCTGCTGTTTCCAGCGCATATCCCCAAAAGGAAATAGGTAACTCAGCTGTGCTCATCATAGAGCGCACCATATCTAATAGGGTGCGGTTCCTCCGTTCTGATACACCGTTGTGCTGTGGTGTATATAGAGGAGTCAGCTGAGAGAGAATCCCATTCTCTTTTAAGAAGTCCAGGAATTCATTGCTCAAGTATTCACCTCCTCGATCAGATCGAAGGATTTTAATACTTTTTCCGGTTTGGTTCTTGACTTCTTGTTTATATTCTCTAAATTTCTCAAAAGCTTCTGATTTGTGTTTCATTAGGAACACATATCCGAATCTAGAGAGATCGTCAGTGAATGTAATGAAGTACGAAGAACCATCCCTGGCATGTGTAGACATGGGACCGCATACATCACTATGTATCAGTCCTAAGAGTTCGGTAACTCTTTCTCCGTGTCCCGTAAACGGCGTTTTGGTCATCTTGCCTTTGAGACATGACTGGCAAGTGTCATAAGATGAAAATTCGAATGGTTTCAAATATCCATCCTTATGTAACTTAGCCAGTCGTGTCGCATTGATGTGACCCAGTCTATAATGCCACAAGAAGGATTCATTCAGTTCAGAACTCTTCCTCTTGTGTGTGTTTGTTATGCTCAGAACTGTTGATTGATTTAGAACATAAATTCCATTGCACAACGTACCTGATCCAACCAACTTTTGGTTACGGAAAATGTTCATAACATTGTCCTGTAATACAAAATTATATCCCTCTTTACTCAACAAAGAAACCGATATAATGTTGCATATCAGGTTCGGCATGTAATAGCATTCGTTCAGAACTAATGTATTACCAGTTGGTAATACAAGGTGATATTCCCCGACAGTCTTAGCTGCAACAATTGCACCATTTCCAACTCTAATGTCTTTATCACCTTCTCCAAGTTCCTACCTTTCCTAAGCCCATGTAACTGATTACATATATGGGATCCTGACCCGGTATCTAATACCCAGGACGTAGAGCAAATGGAGAAACAGTTCTCTGTAACGAACACACCCGAAGAAAATGCATCATCATGTACTTTCTTCATTCGGGTGGCATGGGAATCCTGGTATTCCCCTATATCCTGTTCAGTTCTATAACTCTTATAGGAAAGAACAGAACCAACGTTCCCCAGCACAGTATAACATGCGGGTTCGGTCAATACATCCATATTATTATCTTTATTAGGGCATGACATGGTCGCTACCTGGAGAGAGAGAGAGAAGAAAACACTTTAGCGTATGCTCTTGCAAGATCAGATTGGTTATTATCTTATCTAATCAGGATGGCTCCCACTGGTTTTTATCAAATCTTCCTTCAAACCCTAAAAGGAAAGACTAGCCGGGATTAATTACACACTACAAGTTCGCCAATCTTTCAGCCAGGCCAGTGTCGGTACTTTGAGGGAGGTCCCCCGTGCTTTCGCACGAACCTAATTAATGTAAACCTCGTTTTCCCAGAGGCGTAACCCCGTTGACACCTTTCTAGACACCTACTTGATTGGCTAATTGTAATGTGTAAAACTCTCCCAGGAGTAACTCTTACTCGCAGTGGGTATCGGGATCCAACTATCTCATAGAAGGTATGCAATCTCATTGCAAATTTCAACACTTGAAATTCCCGATAATGCTTTTGCCCCAAACGATCTATGACCTTGACAAGGTCAACAAACCATAGACCGTAAGTCAAGTTCAACCCGTCATTTCTTGATTGAATTAAACCCACCCGCACGACCCTTGACAAGGTCAACAAGGCCGTACGACTAACCTAACTCAATCTGCATCATATGCATAAGCAGATAAATACTGGTTAGCTACCGCACACTGCGCCTTGACAAGGTCAACAAACGCAGCACGAATACTAAACAGGACTTATCTGAAATGACGGAGGGCTACGACAGGTTTTTCTGAAAACCTATTGCGTAATGAACTTGATATCGTTGTAGAATGAAGTTTTGAAATGGAATGCTTTTGAGGCTTTTCTAGTTTTGCTAAAGGGGTCACTCCCGGTGAAGGGATCGTCGGCCCTTTCCTCGTCGAATGAGGTGCGGGATATATCATATATATCACTGTGCAAAGCAGAAACTATAGAAGCAATCAAAAACAAACCGAGTGTGTAGCATCTGTCAGCTATTGCTAAAGGAGTCACTCCCGGTGAAGGGATCTCGGTCCTTTCCTCATCGAATAAGGTGCAGGGTATATCATATATACCGCTATGCAAAGCAAGAACTGTAGCTACCTGTTTTATTTTGAAATTCAATTCTACAACATCTTTAGGTTTCTTTTATTTCATTAATCACATTAATGAAGTCCCATCATTTAAATACCTAAACATCACAGATAAATACGACGTACACTTATACCATCCGCATTCGCTTCGATGTCCCCTCGTGCACCGTTAGGTTAGGTAACTAACGACAGAGCAGGGCAGGGCTAGTGCGGGTGCAAAACATAAGTAACGTCTATATAATATATCATATATACTATATAAAGTATCTATCACAGAACATCACATGATCACATCACAGATATCGCAGCAGAAGAAACATATGAAACATTGGATATACTAGGACGTCCGTGTTTTCAATACGAGCCAGTATAAAACACGGATTCCACGGTCGTGATGAATAGCCAAACTCATACCCCTAGACCCCTACGAGAGCGGCAAGCAACCCGACCAATTCTAGAGTTAGGAGACCCGGACTCGACTCCTCGAGATGGTCTCCCACTGGACCCTAGAACCCGGTTACTTGTGCTCCCCTCCTTGGGTCTATCCTAGTGCAGAAAAGTAAATAATATACAAAGGGTGACATGTTCCGCATCCTGGAAGTGCCCCAATAAAAGAATATTACATACAAGTTTTTACATGAATGAAAATGAAAAACACTCATCTCACATAAAAACCCCCGGCTATTTGAACACGACAATCCAATATAACATATCCAGCAACACATAACATCACATGTCATCAACGTAAGTAAATATGCGCATCCCAATTGTCGTTGACATATAGCAACGAAACCAGCGATATCACATTTTTACACTTACGGTCACAGAAAAGAAAGTGTAAAACTACAACAGTTGGAATCCGCAACCTTCTTTAGACATCGCATGTCTAATCAAATGAAATACTTAGACATCACATGCCTAACAATTATAAACCCCGCATTTTAGTCCCATCATCGAAAACACTTTTCAATATCAAGTGAGACTAAACCGCTAGATTTATAACGTTCATCCAGTTATCTCATAACTGTTTGTGAATTCCAATTATTGTATCCCATTCCGGATAAATAGAAAATATTAAACTTTCCGATCGAACATTCGAACACCCAAGTTTTCCCGAAACCGTTCAACACATGAAATAGGTTCAAAGACATTCACTTCATGCCTCAGTACCAACGGTCCAGCCGTCCAAGGGTCAAGCCAACGCCTTACATGTGGCACGCCGTACTGCCCCAAACCCGAAGGTTCAAAGGGCAGTCCAAGACGGTCACATAATCGAGTTAAGGTTTGTTGTCTTCTAGAGGGACCATTGCGTTACTTGCACTACTTAGAACGTCTTTAAACCTCAGAAAAATCCAACACTTGGAAATTTTCCGGCAGGGGAAAAGTTGGGTATTTATATCCGGTCGAACTTTTTAACATATTCTAAAATTATCCGGAAAAACACATAGACGAAGTTTAATAATCCGATCGAATCAACGATTCCCATTGCAACCCCAGAACACTCAACTCTTGAGTCAAATTAAAAATTCCCAGAAAACTCAGCATCATAAAGTAGGAATTACTGTGCAAAAATAGAATGATGATGTCATCATATGGCCGCGGAACCGCCGCAGAAGCCAGGCTTCTGCCGCGGTTTCGCCGCGCTTCGAACTGATCTCTTGGAAAAATTTGCACCGTAATTCTTAGAATTGCCTGCTGAATTTTTTAAGCATTTTTAATCTGGAAAAAACCCAGTTTTTAGAAAAAGTCCGGAGAGCGTGAAAAATATAGGGTTGCGGGTTCGATCGGGTTTCAAACATCGTCTAAGCATCGCCTAAGGCTCTAGCTAGGCTCTGATACCACTGTAGGGTTCCTAGGCACACAATAGATGTCTCACAAGGTATCAACCATGCCAATTTTAAATTTTACAAGTGCCGAGAAACTCTAATACGGATCGTTAACTAGAATTTTAGGCGAAACAAAAAACCTAGTTAACAACTTAACTAAAAGTGAGAAGCTACAACCTTTGTAGATCCGGTTCTCCACTTCCTTAGCTCCACGTAGACGTCCTCTCGCTGTCCAAGTCGGGTCTCGGACTCTAGCATCGGCTTCATCGGAGAAATGAGCGGACAAGTCGTCGGCTACGATGCCTAAGATGATCTACGTCGACGTTGCACTAGATCAAGCTCCAACTTCACCAAGTTGTGAAACTTGTGAAGAAAACACCCTATACTACTTGGCAAGAGGTAGAGGGTGAAGAAATAGGAGGTGGGTTCACTTTAGAATTGGATTTCTCACACTTTTGCTCAAGTTGCCATTGATGGTGGCAAGTTTTCTTTTTTGAAGAAGAAGATGAAGAAGAAGATAGAATATGATAAGTCTCCCCCTTTTTTTAAAATGCAAAATAAAATGAATACTTATCATAATATGAATCATGGTTAGGTGTAGAGAATTGACTAAGGTTAGATGAATGGTTAGGGTTAAGCATGAAGACAAAATGGTCACTTTGGTCAAAGCTTCATGAAGCTTCAACAAGCTTCAAGAATGATAGCAACCATTTTGTTTTCTTTTGCAATTTCTTTTTAATCCAAATTAAAAAGATAAATGAATGAATAAATAAAAACCCTAACCATTTACTTCAAGGTTTAATTCTTTACACTTAACCAAATGAGCAAGCATCATCAAACATGATACAAACATGTGCACAAAAGTATATCACATATACAACTTGCACATCAAGTGAGAAAATCCATTTAAAGTGAACCAATGCTAGTTAATGCAAAGTAATATATCAAATATATAATTATACATTAAATCATTAAATCAACACTTGATTTTACGATCCGGTCATGTCGCACATAACCGACTAGTATACAATGTATCGATTTATCGAATCAACGATTCGATAACTAGGTTATATCGCATACAACCAATCGAAACATTCATCGCGAGAATGAAATACGGTATCACATACTCGCATTATTCTCGGTCACGCACATATCTCATATGCGCTCCTATTTCGTTTCGCTTGAGCCAGGAAACCCCTGTGTAGGACTCTAAAGACTCGTCAATACGCCGGTAGCAGATGATGATCATATCAAGCACCCACAAGCCGCAAGCGGTCTGCTAAACGTAATGGCCACCCGGGTATTGAGCGATCAGAAGATCGACGAGCTAGCCCGCTCACACTCCTGTGAAACCAACCAGTAACATTTACCGTACAGTCCGGTCTGTTCGTCTGATATGTCGCATATCAAGTCTAGGGGTGGTAAACGTCAGACCCCAATAACCGATAAGTCGTGCCGATATGAGGCTTATAACGGGTCGAGAAACTACTGGTAACACTTACCTGCAGATCTCTGATCAGCCCTGGCCAGGGACTTCCCGGTTACGGCCAATCGAGCACTACGCAACATCAACCCCCAATACCGGGAGAGACGAAACCCCTCCTATCGCTCATTGCCTCCATATGACTTGGGACTGTACCCAAAGACCACCGTTTTGCACGCCCTCATGGACGTGGTAAGGTGGAGATCAAAGCACAGTGGGAATCACACAAGACTCTATGACGATCTTGGGTCTACAGACTAACCTGTACAAGTGTCACCTGAGAACTGCCATCTGACGTGAGGTATAATACCATCTGGGAGTTCTCGGTGAGTCCGTCCAGTGTACCCAGTCTCCACTGAGCACCGTATACTATCTCTGATGTCAAACACCAATGGATATGGGATCATCCATCGCCCATCTCATGGGTCGAGAAGCGTATACGCTAGTCTATACTGGTATATCGACGCCCCGTCTCGATACACCCACGACTAGGGACCTTGAAGGATGTACCTATTGACTACCATGTCCCCACTAGTATGATCTACATCATAGTCCAGGTAGTCAGGTACACATCCTAAGGGCTTTACCAACATGTAACTATAAGACAGTTTAAAGAGACAAGTGTACATGTTAAGATAAAGAGCAACCAGATAGCATACTATCATATCGAGCAAGAAAGTCATCTCTATATATGTCCAAGCATCCAATATAATATATATCATCTGTACAATACTGGACTCTAGGGCATACATACAACTAACACATGGTAGGGCCCGGAGGTACCCCGGGTCAAGAAAGGTATGTCGATGGATCAAGCCGATGAGCCTGACAGGGGAAGCATACCTACCTGTGATAGTATTTGGGCTCGACGGATATTCGGAGGACACCGACCGGAGTCGAGAGATGGTATGGGCCGATCCGGACAGACGGAGGCGAGGGCCGATCCGGACTGACGGAGCCCGATATATGAGGATTTACGTGTCGATGCTGGACACTGGTTCCATGATTTTGATGTTTTCGAGCATCTTTCAAAAACTGTTGTATGGTTCGGGTGTGTATGTTAGATTAGATACGTATACTTATAGTAAAGGTAGAATGTATTTGTAAAATTGACTTGATGAGTGATATAAATGTGATAAAAAGAGAATACGATTTAATATGTGTTTTGATGATATGATGGTATACGGATGTGATTCGATTGAGATGATTGATACCCTGCCGGTCCCCTGATATGAGATTATTGCAGATATGACCTGGGACATAGGTATATAGAGATATTTATATGTGTTGTGAATCGTGAGTGTTAGCCGTACGTGACGTTAGGTCCGTACCCTCCTCGTCTTATAGGTTGATAGGATCCCTGATGGCTTAATACCGCCGTACGATGATTTTCCGTCCGTGATGAGTTTGACTTGATTATTGATCCTTATCCTTGACTAGAGGTTGTCGTACGATGGATTGTACCATACGCGATATTGTTAGGATGGATGCCGATTGATAGATTAACCGACTCGATCATGTTAGATATGTATACCTTATAGCTTTTAGCTGACGATTTACCTTATGAAGCATTCATGTTATTCCCATTGCATTACTTATACCTGTGCTAGTACACTTACACTGTTATCGATGATGCGTATGTTACACGTACACATATTTTCCGGCTCACACACTTCATCATCTATAATTGCCATGTCACTACACAGTAGGATTGCTGCATCATGATATGCATATTGTACACCATACTTGCACACATACATATTGTACACCATACTTGTGTATATACCACTTGTACATCCATATTGGCGCACATACATATTGTACACTCATGCTTGCGTATATACCCACTTGTATACTTATACTTGCGTACATACATATTGTACACCCATACTTGCGGACATACACATTTGTATGTCCATACTTGTGTACACACACATATGCACCTTTATACGATATTGCATTCGATTTTGTAGATTTGGGAACCGTATGATTTATTTTTAAACTGGATTCATTTAAAAGAGCGGTTTTCCCTCGATATGTGCACATTACTGTTTTATGTTGCAAGATATACTGATATGCTTACATTTCTATTATATGTCGCATACATCATGCTTTATGATTATACGCATTGAGATACGTTGTTTCCATGATATTTCTGGATTCGAGAACCGTAGGTATTTCAAAAGAAAGTATGTACTGTTTTAAAAACCCGTTTTCTTTTGATATGATATTTCAGCAGCCACCATGAGTTTTATCAGTTCTGATATATATACACCCCATGCGAGGAGGAATCGTGGGCCGTGTGCGGGTACATGGTGGGGCCCGGAAATACCCCGGGGCAAGAAAGGTATGTCGATGGATCACGACGATGAGCCTGACAGGGGAAGCATACCTACCGGTGATAGTATTTGGGCTCGGCGGATATCCGGAGAATACCGACCAGAGTCGAGTGATGGTATGGACCGATCCGGACTGACGGAGCCCGAGAGCCGATTCGGACTGACGGAGCCCGATATATGAGGATTTACGTGTCGATACTGGATACGGGTTTCATGACGTTTTCGAGTGTCGATGCTGGACACTCAGGTTCCATGATTTTGATGTGTCGCGAGGGACACACGTTGATTTATATTCTCATACCTTCATGCATATGCTTTTTATGATATTCACATGCATGATGCTGTGTCATCGGTTGATACATGGACGAGATCCACATGCATACATACACTGATTATATGGTTGGACAAGATCCACATGCATACATACATTGATTATATTGTTGGATTATATCCGCATACATATAAGTATTGATTTCATTATTGGAACATATGCAGACCCGGTCACCCTAGATATCGTAGTATTACCTTTATGATATAGTTGACCTAGGAGTCGTTGTTTATTCGATTTCTACTTATAGATGTTTTTCTACTCACGAGTTGGCAACTCACCCCCGTTGTGCCACAGCTGTTGCAGGTTGACCGCATGGATCCGTAGCGGCATCGCTGGCACATATCTTCATTTGGGTGTTTTGCATTGGTAGGTGGGCATTTATATCGTACCCACTCTTGTATTTATATTTCATATTGTATCTAGTCAACTCCATCACTCAAAATTAGTAAATTGTATAAGTAATGAGACTTAGTGAGACTTGTGGTTGTGAGACTTAGAGCGAGGGGTTTTCCGCTACTTGTAGTTTTGATGTCTTGCTTTTCTTTATCTTTGTGGTGATCTTCGCCGTTGGGCGTCGTATACTTACATATACTGTCTTGCGTGGTTGTGATCCGCCGTTGGGCGAACAGCTAGCTCCCGCTTGGGGATGACATTATTCTTGTTATGTATTTATGGTTTTGGATCAAAATATACAAAGGAGGTGCTGCCCATATTTTTAAAAGACGAAACACGTTTTCAAACTAGTAAATTTCACATGCATTTTTATGTTCCTTTTCTATGCATTAAGAAAACTTGATTTCATTATACCTTTATTTCAAAACTTCACATCCTTTATTTTCTTAAAAAGGATTAGATTTCTGGGTTTCAGCTTACTTGAATTATGTTACGCCTCTAGACGTTGCGTGATTTAAGTGCTAGTCACGAGCTAATATTTCGGGTCGTGATAATGTGGCTCCCACTGTGCTTTGATTTCCTCCTTACCATGGCTCAAAGGAGTCGTGCAAACAGGTGGATTTTGGGTATAGCCCCGAGTCACATGGAAGCAATTAGCGATAGGAGGGGTTTCGTCTCTCCCGGTATTGGGGTTAATGTTGCGCTATGCTCGATTGGTTATAACTGGAAGTCCCTGACCAAGGCTGCTGTTGAGATTTACTGATAAGAGTTATTAGTAGTTTCTCAAACCGTTATAGGCTAGACATCGGCATGAGTTATCATGTTACTGGGGTCTGACATTTACCACCCCTAGACATGATATGCGACATATCAGACGAAGAGACTGGACTGTACGGTAGTATTACTAATAGGCTTCATGGAGAGTATGGACGAGCTTACTTTTTGATCTTCATGTCGCTCAATACCTGGGTAGCCATTACATCCAACTAGTACCGCTAACGGCTTATAGGTGATTGATGTGATCATCACCTACTGCTGGCGTATTGATGAGTCTTTAAAGTCCCACACAGAAATTTCCTGGTTCGAGCGAAATGAAGTAGGGCACATATGTTGATATGTGCGCGGACCTGATTAAATATGAGTATGTGATACCGAATTATAATCTGGCAGTTATCTGATGTCGGTCAAGTTATATGTGATATAACCGGATTATCAAATCAAGTCTTGGTTTGATAATGTGATATTCAGATTAATGATATTCGTTATATGTGATATAACTGGATTATTAGAACAAGTGTTGATTTAATAATGTGATATATATTATATGTGATATAATTATATCTTAACTAATATTATTAGCTCACTAATTATGTTTCTTAATATATATTAATATATATATATATATTTGATATATGTATATATTGTAGGGTTGCTAGGCACGCGCACAAGGGTCTACGAGGCATCAACCATGCCCGATTAAAATTTTAGCCGTGCCGAACAACTTTAATACGGATCTTTAAACTAGGGTTTAGGCGAAAACTAGCAAGTTAACAACTTTAACTACAAGTGAAAGGGAATACAACCTTTGTAGATCCGGTCCTTCACTTCAATAGCTCCGTATAGATGTCCCCTTCGTTGCGATCATGAACTTCGGACTCTGGAGAAGATCCACAAGAAGAACGAACGTGCTTGCTACGTTGACTTCGAGGCCGAAGATGATTTTAGAATTGATTTTCTCACTCTTTTTCTCATGGCACCATTGGAGCTAGTAAGCTTTTGGATGGAGCTTGATGAAGAAGAAGAAGAAGAAGAAAGAATAATCCATCCAAATGAAAACTTATCCAAATGAATTATTGCACCATGGTTGAGTTAAACCCTCATGCTTAACTCATGTAGAGAATTAACCAAGGCATTAGGTTAAGGGTTGGGTTAACTAATATCCTAAGGAATGACAAAAGAGTTGACTTTGTCAATGTTCATCAAGCTTCATGAAGCTTGATAACTTTGACCAAAGTCTCACCTCTTTTGTTATCTGTTAGGAAAATAGTAAACCCTAATTTAACCTTGAATTGGTTTAAGTCTCATACACCCATCTTGTATGTATCATCAAGCATGATACAAACATGTACACTTGCATATATCACATATAAACAATGTGCACAAACAAGTGAGAAAATAAATCTTAAGTGAGCTAATACTAGTTAATGTAATGTAATATATCAAATATATAATTATACATTAAATTATTAAATCAACTCTTGATTTAATAATCCGGCTATAACCGACTAATATCGAAAGTAACAACTTATCGAATCAACACTTGATCCGATAACCCGGTTATATCGCATACAGCCGATCAATGTCACAAATCGCGAGAATAAAATACGGTATCTCATATCGTATCAATCTCGGTCCCGCACATATCACATATGTGCTCCTACTCCGTTTCGCTTGAGCCAGGAAACCCCTGTGTAGGACTCTAAAGACTCGTCAATACGCCGGCAGTAGGTGATGATCATATCAAACACCCACAAGCCGCAAGCGGTGTGCTAAACGTAACGGCCACCCGGGTATTGAGCGATCAGATGATCAACAAGCAAGCTTGCTAGTACTCCTGCGAATCCAATCTGTAACACTCCCATACGGTCCGGTCTCGTCGTCTGATATGTCGCATATCTCGCCTAGGGGTGGTAAACGTCAGACCCCAGTAGCTTGATAAGTCGTGTCGATATGAGGTCTATAACAGTTCGAGAAACTACAGGTAACACTTACCAGTAAATATCAGCAACCCTGGCCAGGGATTTCCGGTTATAGCCAATCGAACACAGCACAACATCAACTCCCTATACCGGGAGAGACGAATCCCCTCCTATTGCTCATTGCCTCCATGCGATTCGGGACTGTACCCAAAAACCACCGTTTTGTACGCCCTCTTGGACGTGGTAATGTGGAAATCAAAGCACAGTGGGAATCACACAAGACTCTATGACGATCTCGGGTCAACAGACTACTCTGCACCAGTGTCACCGGAGAACTGCCATCTGACGTGAGGTATAATACCATCTGGGAGTTCTCAGCGAGTCCGTCCAGTGTACCCAGTCTCCACTGATCACCCGTACACCATCCTTGATGTCAAACACCGATGGATATGGGATCATCCATCGCCCATCATATGGGTCAAGATGCGTATACGCTAGTCTACTCTGGTGTATCGATACCCTGTCTCGATACACCCTCGACTAGGAACAGTTATAGGATGTACTCGTCGACTACCGTGGCCCCACTAGTATGATCTCATCATAGTCCCAGTAGTCGAGTACATATCCTAAGGGCTTTATCAACATGTATTAGAGACAATCAGAGTACATGTTAAGATAAAGTACAACCAGATAGCATACTATCATGTCGAGCAAGAAAGTCCTCCCTATATACGTCCCAGCATCCACTACAATATACATCATATGTACAGTAATGGCCTCTAGGGCATACATATAACTAACAATCTCTCACTTGCACTAGGGCCATCTGTTGTGGTATCACATACCCAACAATTAGCTGTGGTTGAAGTATCTCATACTCAACCATCCCATAAAAGTCTCTACTGGGGAAAATGCCTTTGTGAGTGGATCCGCGCTGTTGTCCTCTGTGTCTACTCTCCTTACCTCGATCTGCCTGGAGATCAACCATCTCCATGATCAGGTGATATTGCCTAAGAATTATATCTTGATTTCTGATAGGACGGGAGTTCCTTGGCAAAAGCCACAACTCCATTGTCACACAATGGTAGGAACGAAGTTCATCTCATGAACTTATATATATATATATATATATATCCAGACTGCCTCTTTGGTAGCATCTTTGGTAACGATATATCTTGCCTTTAATCGTCTAGTATGTCACGGTATCTAGCTTGGAACTCTTCCAACATACCGTCCCTCCACTGAGGGTAATGACAATGCCTGCGACTGACATTCAGTCGTCCTTATCACCCTGGAACCCTTCCAGTGATTCTCCCCAGGATCGATTGATACCTTCTCACTACAACTAGTGAGTATCCTAACATCCAATTAGATCTATCTCATAGATCTTAAACCCAGGATTTAGGAGGTATCACTTTGATCCTATATGGAGAATCCTTGTGATAAGCGGAGATTGACGGAGCGTAGCATAGGAAACTCCTTCCCTATCAAGAGTATGTCATCCACATACTCTTCGAGGATCACTACCATACTCCCTACTACCTTTTTGTTTATACAAAGTTCATCTACCATTTTGATGATGTCAAACTCTTTGACTATCACATCAAAACAGACGTTCCAACTTCGTGATGCCTGCTTTATCACATAAAACATCTTGCACGCGTTTCCGCTGCTCCCACTATCTACGAAGCCCTCTGACTGTGTACTTATAGACTCTCTCTTCTAAAACATCATTTAGAAAAGCAGTCATGACTCCCAACCGCCAGATATTGTAGTCATGGTATGTAGCCGTGGCAAGTAGGATCTGGATGGACTTAAGCATAGGCCCCAGAAAAAGGTTTCATCATTAGTCACAACTGGTCTACGATGCAAACCTTTAACAAGTCTAGCTTTGAAAGTCTCAACTTTTCCATGTACACCAAGTAATCTTCTCAAGATATACTTGCTCCTAATGGGGATTTAACCCTTTAGATAAAGCAACCAAAGTCCATACTTTGTTGGTGTATAAGGATTCCATCTCAGATCGCTAAGCATCCAGCCATTCTTACAGAGTCCCACTCCTGATGGCCAGCTCGAAACTAGTTGGGTCATCATCTCATGATGCAATCCTCGCTCCCACTGTCATAGAGAAACCGAAGTATCTCTCAGGTGGGTGAGGAACCCTACTAGATCGGCGGAGAGGCTGAGGTTCGTTGGTAACTATTGAATCCTTTGGTTCTATCAAATCATCTGCTGTAATTTGTTTAGCTGGAACCTTTCCAGTTCTACATAACAGACCTTGCCTCGAGCTTGTCCGGATTTTGCTTTTAGACATAGGTCGGACAACCCAAATCTTAACAAACTTAAGATATGGGCTCTTCCCTTTCCATATCACATATGAAGTGGTAGGCAACTGATTTGATTTGGAACCCTATTCATTAGGTATGCAGCTTCTCAAGTGCATAACTCCCAAAAGAAAATAGGAAACTCAGTAGTACTCATCATAGAGCACACCATATCACATAGGGTGCTATTGCTCCGCCCCGATATACCATCGTGCTATGGTGTACATGGAGGAGCAATGCTGAGAGAGAATCTCATTCTCCTTTAGAATAGTCCAGGATTTCCATGCTCAAGTATTCTCCTCCCTTATCACATCAAAGGACATAATACTTGTACCCGTTTTGGTTCTCTACTTCTAAAATATATTCTGTGAATATCTCAAAAGGTTCGGACTTGTGTTTCAACAGGAACATATGTCTGAATCTTGAGAGATTATCAAAGAATGTAATGAAGTACAAAGAACCGGTCTTGGCATATGTAGACAGGGGACCTTCATACATCAGCATGTATTAATCCCAAAAGTTCACTAACTCTTTCTCTATTTCCAATAAAAAGAGCTGTGGTCATTTTATCTTTGTGACATGACCGGCAAGTTTCATAAGATGTAAATTCCAACTAATTTAAATATGCATCTAAATGTAACTTCAGCTAGCCGGGTCGCATTGATATGACCTAGTCTACAATACCTCAAAAAGGATTTGTTCATTTCTGAACTCTTCTTCTTGTGTGTGTTCTGTATACTAAGAACTGTAGTTTGATTTAGAACGTCAATGCTTTTAGATAACGTGCCTGAACCGATCAACTCTTGATATAGGAAATGTTCAAAACATTATCCAACAATACAAAATTATATCATTTCTTTACTAATAAAGAGACTGATATGATGTTGTATATCAGGTTCGGTATCTAATAGCATTCGTTCAGAATCAATGTATTCTGGTAATACAGGGTGATAGTGACCAACAGACTTGGCTGCAACACTTGCACCGTTTTCTGTCTCATGAAACTTATCACCCGTTCTCAGTTCTCTACCTATCTGTAGCCCATGTAACAGATTACATATGCGGGATCCTGATCCGGTATCACATACCCAGGACATAAAGGATACTGAGAAACGGTTCTCTGTAATGAACACACCCGAAGATGATGCATCAGCATGCATTTTCTTCGTTTGGGTGGCACGGGAAATCTGGTATTCCCCAATTTCCTACTCTGTCTTATAACAATTATAAGTTGGAGCGGGACCAACATTCCCCAGCGCAGTATAACAAGCGGGTTCGGTCAATACATCCATATTATTATCTTGATTAAGGCGTGATATGGTCATTACCTGGAGAGAGAGAGAAGAAAACACTCAGCGTATGCTCTTGCAAGATCAGATTGGTTATTATTTTATCTAATCAGGATGTCTCCCACTGTTTTTATCAAATCTTCCTTCAAACCCTAAAAGGAAAGACTAGCCGGGATTAATTACACGCTACAAGTTCGCCAATCTTTCATCCAGGCCAGTGTCGGTACTTTGAGGGAGGTGCCCCGTGCTTTCGCACGGACCTAATTAAAGTAAATCTCGTTTTCCCAGAGGCGTAACCTCGTTAACACCTTTCTAGACACCTACTTGATCGGCTAATTGTAATGTGTAAAACTCTCCCAGGAGTAACTCTTACTCGCAGCGGGTATCGGGATCCAACTATCTCATAGAAGGTATGCAATCTCATTGCAAATTTCAACACTTGAAATTCCCGATAATATTTTGCCCCAAACGATCTATGACCTTGACAAGGTCAACAAACCATAGACCGTAAGTCAAGTTCAACCCGTCATTTCTTGATTGAATTAAACCCACCCGCACGACCCTTGGCAAGGTCAACAAGGCCGTATGACTACCCTAAAACAATCTGCATCATATGCATAAACAGATAAATACTGGTCAGCTACCGCACACTACGCCTTGACAAGGTCAACAAACGCAGCACGAATGCTAAGCAGGACTTATCTGAAATGACGGAGGGCTACTTCAGGTTTTTTTGAAAATCTATTGCGTAATGAACTTGATATCGTTGTAGAATCAAATGATTTTAAAATGGAATGTTTTTTAGGCTTTTAGTAGTTTCGCTAAAGAGGTCACTCCCGGTGAAGGGATCTCGGCTCTTTCCTTATGGAATAAGGTGCAGGACATATCATATATATCACTATGCAAAACAAAACTCTAAAAGCAATCAAAAGACAAACCGAGGGGTGTAGCATCTTCCAGTTATTGCTAAAGGGGTCACTCCCGGTGAAGGGATCTCGGCCCTTTCCTTATCGAATAAGGTGCAGGATGTTCTACAAGGAACACCGCGATGCAAAGCAAGAACCGTAGCTACCTATATTTGAAAATTTGATTCCACAACATCTTTAGGTTTCTTTTATTTCATTAATCTCATTAATGAAGTCCCATCATTTAAGTCACCTAAACATCACAGATAAATATAACGTACGCTTATGCCATCAGCATTCGCCTCGATGTCCCGTCTGCACCGTTAGGTTAGGTAACTAACGGCAGAGCGGGGCAGGGCTAGCGCGGGTGTAAAAAATAAGTAACGTCTATATAATATATCATATATACTATATACAGTATTTATCAGAGAACGTCAAATGATCACATCACAGATATCGCAGCAGAAGAAACATATATGAAATATTGGATATACTAGGACGTCCGTGTTTTCAATATGAGCCTGTATAAAACACGGATTCCACGATCGCGATGAATAGCCAAACCCACATCCCTAGACCCCTACAAGAGCGGCAAGCAAAACTGCCAATTCTAGGGTTAGGAGACCCGGTCTCGACTCCTCGAGATGGTCTCCAACTGGACCCTAGAACCCGGTTACTTGTGCTCCCCGCCTTGGGTCTACCTAATGCAGAAAAGTAAATAATATACAATTGGTGACATCAACCTCATCCCGGAAGTGCCCCAAAAAGAATATTACATACATTTAATTTTACATGAATGAAAATGAAAAACTCTCATCTCACATAAAACCCCCGGCTATTCGAACACGACGATCCAATATAACATATCCAGCAACACATAACATCACATGTCATCAACGTAAGTAAATATGTCCATCCCAATTGTCGTTGACATATAGCAACGAAACCGGCGATATCACATATTACACTTACGGTCGCAGAAAAAAAAGTGTAAAACTACAGCAGTTGGAATCCGCAACCTACTTAGACATCGCATGCCAAACGAATGAATTCCTTAGACATTGCATGCCTAACAATTATAAACCCCGCATTTTAGTCTCATTATCAAAAACTCTTTTCAATATCAAGTCGGGCAATTCAACAAGATTCCCGACATCCTGATCGAATGCTCGTTGCAAACTTTAGTAGACGGCCGCACCCCCGATGTCGTCGACGAAGTGCACTAAGGCGGAACACCGCTGCCGCGAGCACCCGAACGGATGCTTTTTGGCGACGGGGTTCTCCTTCAGTCACTTGGTCGGGGCTATAGGGCATGGTTGTCTATTAAGTTTACCCGACGAGTATCCGCGTACGCAACGTGATTGCGATGGACTTTTGATCACATCAAAATTCCGTGGCAACCGATCATCTGAGACTAAACTGCTAGATTTATAACATTCAAATCAGTTATCTCATAACTACTTGTGAATTCCAAATATTGTATCATATTCCAGATAAATAGACAATGTTAAACTTTCCGATCGAATAATCAAACACCCAGGTTTTCCCAAATAGTTCTCAACACTTAAGGGGAGTTTAAAAACATCCATCATATGCCACAGTACTAATGGTCCAGCCGTAGAAGGGTCAAGCCAACGCCTCACATGTGGCACGCCGTACTGCACCAAACCCTAAGGTTCAAAAGGCAGTTCAAGACGGTCACATAATCGAGTTAAGGTTTGTTGTCTTCTAGAGGGTCCATTGCGTAACTTGCGCGATTCAGAACATTCTTAAACTACGGGAAAATCCAACACTTGAAAATTTTCCGGCAGGGGAAAAAGTGAGATATTGATATCCAGTCGAACTTTTTAACACGTTCTAAATTACCCGGAAAAACACACAGACGAAGTTAAACTTTCCGATCGAATCAACGAACTCCCAATACAACCTAAAAAACTCAACTCTTGAGTATAAATTAAAATTACCCAGAAAACACAGGACTTACAAATGGAGATTACTGTGCTAACAGAGGAGCAAGAGGCCACTTTATTGCCGCGGAACCGCCTCCCCAACCTAGGGTAGGCCGCGGTTCCGTGGCGTAGTGAGGGAATCAGGGGCACGTGCTTCACAGTATTTCCTAGAAAACCCTGCTGAATATTTTGAGTATTTTTAATTTGGAAAAAACCACATTTTCAGAAAATGTCCAGAGAAGGGTTTGAATTAGGGTTTCGGGGTTCGATCGGATTTCTAACATCGACTACACTTCGCCTAAAGCTCTAGCGAGGCTCTGATACCACTGTAGGGTTGCTAGGCACGCGCACAAGGGTCTACGAGGCATCAACCAAGCCCGATTAAAATTTTAGCCGTGCCGAACAACTCTAATACGGATCTTTAAACTAGGGTTTAGGCGAAAACTAGCAAGTTAACAACTTTAACTACAAGTGAAAGGGAATACAACCTTTGTAGATCCGGTCCTTCACTTCAATAGCTCCGTGTAGATGTCCCCTTCGATGCGATCGTGAACTTCGGACTCTGGAGAAGATCCACAAGAAGAACGAACGTGCATGCTACGTTGACTTCGAGGCCGAAGATGATTTTAGAATTGATTTTCTCACTCTTTTTCTCATGGCACCATTGGAGCTAGTAAGCTTTTGGATGGAGCTTGATGAAGAAGAAGAAGAAGAAGAAAGAATAATCCATCCAAATGAAAACTTATCCGAATGAATTATTGCACCATGGTTGAGTTAAGCCCTCATGCTTAACTCATGTAGAGAATTAACCAAGGCATTAGGTTAAGGGTTGGGTTAACTAATATCCTAAGGAATGACAAAAGAGTTGACTTTGTCAATGTTCATCAAGCTTCATGAAGCTTGATAACTTTGACCAAAGTCTCACCTCTTTTGTTATTTGTTAGGGAAATAGTAAACCCTAATTTAACTTTGAATTGGTTTAAGTCTCATACACCCATCTTGTATGTATCATCAAGCATGATACAAACATGTACACTTGCATATATCACATATAAACAATGTGCACAAACAAGTGAGAAAATAATTCTTAAGTGAGATAATACTAGTTAATGTAATGTAATATATCAAATATATAATTATACATTAAATTATTAAATCAACTCTTGATTTAATAATCCGGCTATAACCGACTAATATCGAAAATAACAACTTATCGAATCAACACTTGATCCGATAACCCGGCTATATCGCATACAGCCGATCAATGTCATAAATCGCGAGAATAAAATAAGGTATCTCATATCGTATCAATCTTGGTTCCGCACATATTATATATGTGCTCCTACTCCGTTTCGCTTGAGCCAGGAAACCCCTGTGTAGGACTCTAAAAACTCGTCAATACGCCGGCAGTAGGTGATGATCATATCAAACACCCACAAGCCGCAAGCGGTGTGCTTAACTTAACGGCCACCTGAGTATTGAGTGATTAGAAGATCAATAAGCAGGCCTGCTAGTACTCCTGTGAATCCAATCAGTAACACTCCCGTACAGTCCGGTCTCGTCGTCTGATATTTCGCATATCTCGCCTAGGGGTGGTAAACGTCAGACCCCAGTAGCTTGATAAATCGTGTCGATATGAGGTCTATAACAGTTCGAGAAACTAATGGTAACACTTACCAGTAAATCTCAGCAACCCTGGCCAGGGATTTCCGGTTATAACCAATCGAACACAGCACAACATCAACTCCCTATACCGGGAGAGACGAATCCCCTCCTATCGCTCATTGCCTCCATGCGATTCCGGACTGTACCCAAAAACCACCGTTTTACACGCCCTCTTGGACGTGGTAATGTGGAAATCAAAGCACAGTGGGAATCACACAAGACTCTATGACGATCTCGGGTCAACAGACTACTCTGTACCAGTGTCACCGGAGAACTGCCATCTGACGTGAGGTATAATACCATCTGGGAGTTCTCGGCGAGTCCGTCCAGTGTACCCAGTCTCCACTGATCACCCGTACACCATCCTTGATGTCAAACACCGATGGATATGGGATCATCCATCGCCCATCATATGGGTCAAGATGCGTATACGTTAGTCTACTCTGGTGTATCGATGCCCTGTCTCGATACACCCTCGACTAGGAACAGTTATGGGATGTACTCGTCGACTACCGTGGCCCCACTAGTATGATCTCATCATAGTCCCAGTAGTCGAGTACATATCCTAAGGGCTTTATCAACATGTATTAGAGACAATCAGAGTACATGTTAAGATAAAGTACAACCAGATAGCATACTATCATGTCGAGCAAGAAAGTCCTCCCTATATACGTCCCAGCATCCACTACAATATACATCGTATGTACAGTAATGGCCTCTAGGGCATACATATAACTAACATATATATATATATATTTTATGAAGCATGGCATTTATTTTCGATTTTTTAGAAAATACAAAATGAGATGTAAATTGTGGAGATATTTATGGAATGGGCAGGGCATGGGTTTTATTATTTTTATATTACTCTTGACTCACTATTCAAGCATGGTTGCAATTTATTATTGCATTTTATTCCATGCTTGAATATGTGAGGAGATAGATATTCATTTTCTCATTCTATGCTTGCACTCTCTCTTGAGTTCATGCCTTAGCCATTTCTTGAGCTCTAGCTCTTTCTTGCTCTCTACAATTTTCTTCACCTCACTTACAAGTTCAAACCCTCACATGTGATGTGAATCATTGAACTTGTGAAAACTCTAGTGAGCAAATTAAACCCCTACTTCACCATCACACATTAGATTAGCAATTTGATGTGGAGTGTTGCCTTCACTAATGAGATTAGTGAAAGGTTAGCTTAAGCTTGTGGACTTCGGGTTGATCGTCTTCGGCGCAAAGATCACGAAGGAGGTTATTTCATCTTAAAGAGGAGCCTAGTGGAGTCGCGTGGACCACAACCCGGAGCTATTGAAGAGAAGGAATCGAACTACAAAGGTTGTATGCTCTTTTCTTCTCTTTAGTTCATCACATCATCATAGGCAAACCCTAATAATCTAGTGAAGATCTTGTTAGTTTAGCTTAGCACCTAATAAAATTTGAATTTGGCATGCTTGATGTCACTAGAACCTCATGGTGGTGCTTGGGTCGACTTTCACCAACAAGTTTCGACAAGGCCCTCATAAGTGGAGACTATGTGAAATGGCTGGATGCTATATGATTTGAGATGGAATCCATGTAAACCAACAAAGTATGGACTTTGAAAGTTGCTCTTGAAAAGATAAAACCCATCGGGAGCAAGTCGATCTTGAGAAGATAATTGGTGTAGATGGAAAAGTTGAGACTTTCAAAGCTAGACTTGTAGCAAAATATTTTCGTCAACGACCAGGTGTCGACTATGATGAAACGTTTTCTCCAATGGCTATGCTTAAGTCCATCAAGTTCCTACTTGCCGTTGCTGCATACCATGACTACGAAATCTAGCAGTTGCACGCCAAGACCGCTTTTCTAAATGGTGATTTAGAAGAAAGCGTGTACATAACACAGCCAGAAGGCTTCGTAGACAGTGGGAGCAGCGGAAGTGTGTGCAAGCTTCTTAAATCCATCTACGGATTAAAGTAGGCATCGCGGAACTGGAACATCTGTTTCGATGAAGCTGTCAAAGAGTTTGACTTCATCAAAAATGTAGATGAACCATGTATATATAAGAAGGTTGTAGATAGTAAGGTTGTCTTCCTCGTATTGTACGTGGATGACATACTCTTGATAGGAAATGATGTTCCTATGCTATACACGGTCAAGCTCTTCTTATCACACAAGTTCTCCATGAAAGATCTAAATGATGCCTCCTACATCTTAGGGATATAGATCTATAGAGATAGATCTAGACGGATGTTGGGATTGTCCTAATCCAGGTACATTGACACCATACTAAAGAGGTTTAGTATGGATGATTCTAAGCGTGGTAATGTACCCGCTTATTCAGGAATCACTCTCTCCAAAGAGATGTCTCCCAAGACTGATTTGGAGAGGGCTCGCATGCAAGAGATACCCTATGCTTCGGCGGTCGGGTCAATCATGTATCCGATGTTATGTACCAGACTAGGTGTAGCTTACTCACTAGGTGTAGTGAGTAGGTATCAATTAGATCATGGGGAGAAACACTCGACAGCTGTGAAGAACATTCTTAAGTACTTAAGAAGGACTAAATAGATGTTCTTGGTGTACGGTAACGGTGAACTCCAGGTGGAGTCCTTTACCGATTCGAGCTTCCAAAGTGATAAGGACGACAGTAAGTTGGTCTCGGGTTTTGTCTTTACCCTCAGTAGAAGGACGGTATGTTGGAAGAGTTCCAACCTAGATACCCTAGCAGACTCGACGATGAAGGCTGAATACATCGCTACCAACGATGCTGCCAAAGAGGCTATCTGGATGAATAAGTTCATGAGATGAACTTTGTGAGGTTCCATCCCTTGAGCATCCAATATCTGTGTAGTGATAACAATGGAGCTGTGGCTTTGGCCAAGGAACCCCAGTCCCTTCAGTGATCCAGACATATTCTTAGGCGGTATAACTTGATCAGGGTGATAGTAAATCGGCGGGAGATCGAGGTCAGGAGAGTTGACATTGAGGATAACACCGCGGATCCACTAACCAAGGCCCTCTCCCAGATGCCAATCGAGAGACTTTCTGGGATGTTGGGTATGAGATATTATAACAACTAGCCTTAGTGCAAGTGGGAGATTGTTAGTGATATGTATACTATAGAGGCCATTATTGTATGATATAGTGGATGCTTGGACATATATATGGAGGAATTTCTTGCTCGAAATGATAGTATGCTATCTGTTTTCCTTTATCTTAACTTGTTCACCGGTATTATCATACCGTCTCTCATATACATGTTGATAAAGCCCTTAGGATGTTGGCTTGACTATCAGGACTATGATGCGGATCATACTACTGGGACCCGGGTAGTCCACAGGCACATCCTACATTTTTTCCTAGTCGAGGGTATATCGAGACAGGGCATCAATACACCAGAGTAGACTAGTGTGTACGTTTCTTGACCCTGTATCGGGCGATGGTTGATCTCATATCCATTGGTGTTTGCAATCAAAAATTGTACACAGGTGCTCACTAGAGAATGGGCACACCGAACATGACTCGCCGAGAACTCCTAGTTGGTATTATACCTGTCGTCAGATAGCAGTTCTCAGATGACATCGGTACAGGTTAGTCTATAGACTCAAGATCGTCATAGAGTCTTGTGTGGCTCCCACTGTGCTTTGATTTCCTCCCTACCACGGCTCAAAAGAGTCGGGCAAACAGGTGGATTTTGGGAACAGTCCCGAGTCATATGGAGGTGATGAGCGATAGGAGGGGTTTCGTCTCTCCCTGTATTAGGGGTTGATGTTTCTCTATGGTCGATTGGCTATAATTATAAGTCCCTGGCCAAGGCTGTTGATGAGATTTACTGGTAAGTGTTATCAGCAGTTTCTCATACCGTTATAGGCCTTACATCGGCATGACTTATCAAGTTATTGGGGTCTGACGATACCACCCCTAGACTCGATATGCGACATATCAGACAAAGAGACCAGACTGTACGGTAAGTGTTACCTATAGGCTTCATGGGAGTTTGGACAAGCTTGCTTGTTGATCTTCTATTCGCTCGATACCTGGGTAGCCGTTACGTCCAGCTAGTACCGCTGACGGCTTGTGGGTGATTGAAGTGATCATCACCTACTGCTGGCGTATTGACGAATCTTTAAAGTCCCATATAAAAGTTTCCTGGTTCAAGCGAAACGAAGTAGGGCACATATGTTGATATGTGCTAGGGCCTGATTAAATACGAGTATGAGATACCGCATTGTAATCTGGCGGCTATTTGTTATCAGTCATGTTATATGTGATATAACCAGATTATCGAATCAAGTGTTGATTGATAATGTGATATACAGATAAATAATATTAGTCAGTTATATGTGATATAACCGGATTACTAAATCAGGTGTTGATTTAATAATTTGATATATACTATATAATTATATATTAACTAATATTATTAGCTCACTAATTATTCTTCATAATATATATATTAATATATATGATATATATATATATATATATTATATGAAGCACGGTTTGATTTTCTATTTTTAGAAAATATAATTGAGGTGGAAAATGAAGAGGGATGGGGATGCATGGCTTTATCTAATATTTTATTTCTCTTGACTTACTATTGAAGCATGGCTCTATATTTTAGTGTATGGATATTGGATGCTTCAATGAGTGAGGGTCATTAGAAGAGCCATTCTTCTCTCATTCCAACACTTAGAGTTTTTCTTCACTTAAGTTCTCTTGCTCTCATCTTCTTCTTCCTCTTAATGCTTCAAGCCCCAACCCCTTACATGTGATGTGAACCATGGGGCTTGAATAAAATCTAGTGAGCAAACCAACACCCCTACTTCACCATCCTACACTTGATTAGCAATCAAGTGTAGCGTGTTTCCTTCTCTAAAAAGTTTAGTGAAGAGATAGCTTGGATTGGCGGACTTCGGGTGGATCATCTTCGGCATGAAGTTCATCGGAGGAAGTTCGTTCAACCTTCAAGTGGAGCCTAGTGGAGTCGCGTGGACTACAATCCGGAGCATTAAAAGAGAAGGACACGGTTTATAAAGGTTGTAGCCTCTTTCCCTTCTCTTAGTTAATCATATCATCATTGTTAAACCCTAATCTTCTAGTTAAGATCTTGGTAAGTGTTCATTAGCACCTCTAAAATTTGAAAATTACATGTGTGATGCCCGTTTAAACCACGTCGCGGTGCTAGTAAACACTTTCATACCCAGCCCCTACAACTGTGACTGCCATCACAACGCTGGTAGTCAAGCAAAGATCATAAGGGCTCTACCAATATGTATAAGAGATATGCTAAAAGAAACACATGCACATATCGAGGTAGAATCAAACCAGGTAGCATACTATCATATCGAGCAAGAATGTTATTATAACTGTGAAATATCCCAAGCATCCAATACATAATATACAATCCAGTATGATATAATAATGGCCTCGAAGGCATATATCACTAACAATCTCCCACTTGCACTAAGTCCATGTATTGGCATATCGCAGACCTATTATCTCGATTAGTCGCTCGAACTGTATCTGAGGGATGACCTTTGTGAGTGGATATGCAGTGTTGTTCTCTGTCTCTACTCTCCGCACCTCAATCTCCCATCGATCAGTGATCTCCCTTATTAGGTGGAACCGCCTCAGGATGTGTCTGGACTTCTGATGGGACCTTGGTTCCTTCGCCAAAGCTATAGCGCCATTGTTGTCACAATACAGCGGTATTGGATCAACCATGGATGGAACCACCTGAAGCTCTATCATGAACTTCCTGATCCAGACTGCTTCCTTCATGGTGTCACAAGAAGCAATATACTCTGCTTCCATAGTTGAGTCAGCAACGGTTTCCTGTTTGAAGATCTTCCAAACAACTACCCCTCCATTGAGGGTAAAGACATGACCCGACATGGAGTTGGAGTCATCCTTGTTACTCTGAAAGCTGGAGTCGCCGAAGGCCTCGATCTGGAGGTCTTCCCTGCCATACACCAAGAAGATCTCCTTAGTCCTTCTCAGTTACTTGAGAATGTTCTTCACTACTGTCTGGTGCATCTCCCCTGGGTTTGACTGATACCGGCTTACAACGCTCAATGCGTAAGCTACATCTGGTCTGGTACACAACATCGCATATATTATAGAGCCTACCGCAGAAGCATAGGGTATAGATGTCATGCGAGCCCTTTCCAAATCAGTCTTGGGAGACATCTCTTTGAAGAGGGTGATTCCATGACAAGCCGGTAGATTACCGCGCTTAGAATCTTCCATATTGAATCATTTCAGTATGGTGTCGATGCACCTTGTCTGTGAGAACCCCAACATCCGTTTAGATCTGTCACGATAGATCTGGATCCCTAGAATGTAGGAGGCATCACCCAGGTCCTTCATGGAGAACCTCTGTGACAAGAATCCCTTGACTGATTATAGCATAGGAATGTCATTTCCTATCAAGAGAATGCCATCCACGTACAGGAAGAGGAATACCACAGTTCTCGCTATAATTTTACTATATATGCATGGTTCGTCTGGATTTTTGATAAAGTCGAATTCCTTGATCGTCTCATCAAAAAAATGTTCCAACTCCGTAAACCCTGCTTTAGTCCATAAATGGACTTAAGCAACTTGCATACCTTTCCGCTGCTCCCACTCTGAATGAAACCCTCCGGCTGATCCATATAGACGCACTCTTCCAAATTACCATTTAGAAAAGCGGTCTTTATGTCCATCTGCCAGATTTCATAATCGTGGAAGGCAGCATTGGCAAGAAGGATCCGAATGGATTTTAGCATAGCCACTGGAGAAAAGGTTTCATCATAGTCCAAACCAGGTCTTTGACGAAAACTTTTTGCAACAAGTCTAGCCTTATAGGTTTCCATTTGTCCATCTACACCAATCTTCTTTCTGAAGATTCATTTGTAGCCTACGGGTTTTACACCTTTAAGAGCAAAGTCAAAAGTCCATACTTTGTTGGTGTACATGGACTCCATTTCAGTCCGCATTGCACCCAGCCATTTTACCGAGTCTCTGCTCTGAATGGGTTGCTAGAAGCTAGTTGGCTCATCATCGTCGATGATGCAATCCTCTCTATCCCCGTCTATGAGAAAACCGTAGTATCTCTTGGGCGGATGAGATAGCCTACTAGTTCTGCGGAGTGGCGCAGGTATGACAGGTTCTTTCGAAACGTCTGGTTCCACCATACTTTCAGTAATAGTTTGCAGTTCTGGAATTTCTTCCAGTTCTATTGCGCTCCCACTTATCTCATTTTCTAAAAATTGAGTTTCCAAGAAGTGGGCATGCCGAGAAACAAAGACTTTTTGTTCCTCTGCGTAATAGAAAAGATACGGCCTGGAGTTCTTTGTGTATCCCACAAACTTACACAATACTGAGCGTGCCTTTTTACAAAAGCATACTTCTTTTTTACAAAAGATGGACATCCCCATATCTTAAGGTACTTAAGATAGGGTTTCTTCCCACTCCACATCTGATATGGTGTGGTAGGCACTGACTTAGTAAGAACCTTGTTCAAAAGATATGCAGCTGATTCTAGTGCATAGCCCCAGAAGGATCGCGGTAACTCAACACTACTCATCATGAAATGAACCATATCCAATAGGGTTCTATTCCGCCTTTCTAATACACCGCTGTACTGAGGTGTGTATGGAGGAGTAAGCTGAGAGAGAATTCCATTCTCTTTTAAGTAGCCCAGGAACTCGACACTTAAGTATTCACCACCTCGATCAGATCTTAGTGTCTTGATACTTTTGCCAGTTTTTTTTCCACTTCATTCTTGTATTCCCGAAATTTCTCAAAGGCCTCGGATTTATGTTTCATCAAGAATACATGTCCATACCTTGAGAAACCATCCGTAAAAGTAATGGAGTAGGAATAACCGCTTCTTGCATGTGTAGACATTGGACCACACACGTTGTGGTGTATGAGTCCCAAGAGCGAGCTCGCTCTTACTCCGTGTCGAGTGAACGAAGTCTTTATCATCTTTCCTTTGAGACATGATTGACAAGTTGCATAGGACTGATATTCGAACGGATCCAAGTATCCCTCTTTATGTAACTTCGTCAACCGTGTTTCATTGATGTGACCCAGTCTGCAATGCCATAAGAAAGCCTGATTTAATTCCGGAGACATTCTTTCAAGTGTGTTCTGGACGTTGAAAACCTGAGCTTGATTCAATACGTATATTCCGTTATCTAATGTACCTGACCCAATCAAATTTTGATTTAGGTGGATGTGTACTACATCACTTACAAATGTAAAATCATATCCTTCCTTAGAAAGTAAAGATATAGATATGATATTACAGGCTAGACTAGGTACATACAAATAGTTACGTAAAATCAATATCTGCCCACTTGTCAATCCTAGGTGATATTCCCCTACGGATTCAGCGTCCACGCTCATTCCGTTAGCAACTCTGAGAGTCATATCACCTGCCTTGATGACTCTACGGTTTCTCAAAGCCTGTAATGAATTACAGATATGAGATCCTAATCCAGTATCTAGTACCCAGGAAGTAGAGTTAATAGATAGACAGTTTTCGATTACAAACACACTCGAAGTCGAAGCCGCAACGTGTTTCAGATCTTGGCTTCTGGCTTTCCAAGCCCTACAGTCCTTCTGACAATGCGCTTTCATGTTGTTAGGAATATGTATGCCCTAGAGGCCATTATTATACATGTGATGTATATTAAAGTGGATGCTTGGACATATATATAGAGGACTTTCTTGCTCGACATGATAATATGCTATCTCGTTACTCTTTATCTTAACATGTTGACTGGTATTCTTTAGTGTCTTGCTCTCACATGTTGATAAAGCCCTTAGGATATGTACTTGACTATCAGGATTATGATGAGATCATACTAGTGGGGCCAGGGTGGTCCAAATGTACATCCTTTAATTAGTTCCTAGTCGAGGGGATATCGAGACTAGGGTATCGATATTCCAGAGTAGACTAGTGTGTACGTTTCTTGTCCCTTAGAGGGCGATGGTTGATCCCACAACCATTTATGTATGACATCAAAGATTGTACACAGGTGCTCATTGGAGAATGGGTACACCGAACAGGACTCGCCGAGGACTCCTAGTTGGTATTATACCTATTTTCAGATAGCAGTCCTCTTATGACACTGGTACAGGTTAGTCTGTAGACCCGAGATCGTCATAGAGTCTTGTGTGGCTCCCACTGTGCTTTGATTTCTTCCCTACCACGGCTCAAAGGAGTCATGCAAACAGGTGGATTTTGGGTACAGTCCCGAGTTACATGGAGGCAATGAGCGATAGGAGGGGTTTCGTCTCTCCTGGTATTAGGGGTTGATATTGCGCTATGCTTGATTGGCTATAACTGGAAGTCCCTGGCCAGGGCTGCAGCTGAGATTTACTGATAAGAGTTATCAGTAGTTTCTCGAATCGTTATAGGCCAGACATCAGCATGACTTATCACGTTACTAGGGTATAACGTTTACCACCCTTAGACATGATATGCGACATATGAAACGAAGAGACCGGACTGTATGGTAGTGTTACTAATAGGCTTCATGGAGAGTATGGACGAGCTTGCTTGTTGATCTTCATATCGCTCAATACCCGGGTAGCCGTTGTTAGATATGTATACCCTAAAGGCCTGTATTGTATAGGATGCTAGGAATGTATATGTACAGAAACAATCTTTGCTCGAAATGTTAATATGATATCTGGTTTAACTTCATCTTAACGTGTAGTGTGTTGTATTTCATATCTTATATACATGTTGATGAAGCCCTTAGGATTATGCTTGACAACCAGGATTATGATGTAGATCATACTAGTGGGGCCTAGGCAGTCTAAAAGCATATTCCTTATTTAGTTCCTAGTCGAGGGTATATCGAGACAGGGCATCGATATTACCATAGTAGACTAGTGTGCACGTTTCTTGACCCTGGGGGCGATGGTTGATCCCACAACCATTGGTGTTTGACATCAAAGATTGTACACAGGTGCTCATTGGAGAATGGGTACACCGAACAGGACTCGCCGAGAACTCCTAGATGGTATATATACATATTATCAGATAGCAGTTCTCTTGTGACACTTGTACAAGTTAGTCTGTAGACCCGAGATCGTCATAGTGTCTTGTATGATTCCCACTGTGCTTTGATTTCCTCCCTACCACGGCTCTACCGAGTCGTGCAAACAGGTAGATTTTGGGTACAGTCCTGAATCACATGGAGGAAGTGAGCGATAGGAGGGATTTCATCTCTCCCGGTATAGGGAGTTGATGTCGTGCTATGCTTGATCGGCCATAACAGCAAATCCATGTCCAGGGTTGTCTAGATTTACTGATAAGAGTTATCAATAGTTTCTCGAACCGTCATGGGCCATAAATCAGCATGACTTATAAAGTTACTGGGGTCTGACCCCTAGACTTCATATGCGACGTATCAGACGAAGAGACCGACTGTACGGTAAGTGTTGCTTACAGGCTCGTCAGGGTTGTGATGAGTTTGCTCGTCGGCCACCTTTTCGTCATGTAACTGGGTAGCCGTTACGCACAGCTAGTGCCGCTGACGTGCTTGTGGTTAAACCCACTGCCAGCGTACTTTCGAGTCTTTAGAGTCCCACACAGAGGGTTCCCTGGTTCAGGAAAAAGATGTAGAGGCCCTAAGTTATTAGGTAGGGTTTCGATCATGTTCGTGTAATGGTTATAGGAATAATGATCGGAAGGATAATACTGGTTGGCTTTGGTTTAAGCCGGATACCATTATTATATTATTGGATTATTTGTATTCGTATTTTTCAGAATTCGGATACGGGTATAATTATAGGGTATACGGTGGAGGGGTATTCTTGTAATTGTACAAGAATACCTTCTAGAAGGGGACACCTCATAAATGGTTTTCATTTTGTGAAAAATGGAAATTATGAGTTGGAATTTGGAGAGAGTCAAAGCATGGATGAAGGAATGGCTTATATCTTTTTTTATTCATTTGGGATTACTATTGAAGCATGGTGCATTATTTTATTGCATGCTTCAATTATTTTCATTTGAGCCATATCATTTTTCCATACTTGATTTTTTCATTCATCACTCTCACCTTCTCTCTCCTCATTATCTCCTTCTTCCTCCTCTTAGCTTTATCCTTCACATGTGTTGTGAATCAAAAGATCAAGAGACATATTAATCCACTACATGATCTCTACATCATCTAAGTGATCATTTCTAGCACACTTGATCTATTAGTTAACTCTTGAGAAGTGTTTGAAGCCTGTTTCATAGCTCTCGGGTGGATCATCTACGTCTTGAGGTGGCCGGAGATCGAGGACATCGCAAACATCCAAAGAGCCTAGGAGTTGCATTCAAAAAGAAGACCCGGAGGACCGGTTCATTAGGTTTAACCCTTTCATAGTAGTTAAGAACTCTAGATAGGGTTTACTAGTTAAGGTTTAAGCATAAGATCTAGGTATTATGTGGGTGTTGCATGCAAGAAATTTTTCGTTTGCCACTTCTGCCTCCTCACAAGTGTTGTGAGGGTGTGCAACATCCACTAACAGCCGTTATGTCCAGCTAGTACCGCTCACGGCTTGTAGGTGACTGATGTGATCATCACCTACTGCTGGCGTGTTGACGAGTCTTTAGAGTCCCACACAGAAGTTTTCTGGTTCAAGCGAAACGAAGTAGGGCACATATGTTGATATGTGTGTGAGCCTGATTAAATACGAGTGTATGATACCATATTACAGTCTGGCAGTTATCTGTTATCGGTTAGGTTATATGTGATATAACCAGATTATCGAATTAAGTGTTTATTTGATAATGTGATAAACAGATAAATGATAGTAGTCGGTCATATGTGATATAACCGGATTATTAAATCAATTGTTGATTTAATAATTTGATATAAATTGTATTTGATATAATTATATATTAACTAATATCATTAGATCACTAATTGCTTTATTAATATTTATATATATATATATATATATTAATGTATATTTGATATATATAAATATATATATTATTATATGAAGCATGGCATATTTTTCTATTTTATGAAAATAGAAAAATAAAGTGTAATTGTGGAGATATTTAAGGTATGGTTCAAGGCATGGTTTGTTCATTTGTTTATTCATTTTATTTACACTATTGAAGCATGGTGCATTTGTTTATTGATTATTCATTCATGCTTGAATAATGTGTGTGAGAAGAATGAGTAGCCAATTTCATTCATTCTTCACTCTTCTTGAGTTTTGATGATATAACCATTTCTTGAGCTCTTGCTTTCTTGATCTCTACACTTTCTTCATCTCACCTCCAAGCTCAAAACCCTCACATGTGATGTGAATTATTGAGCTTGTGAGATCCCTAGTGAGCTTCCAAAACCCCTACTTCACCATCCTACACTTGACTAGCACTCAAGTGTAGTGTATTGCCTTCACCAAATAGTTTAGTGAAGAGATAGCTTGAACTAGTGAGCTTCGGGTGGATCATCTTCGACACGAAGGTCATCGGAGCAAGCTCAATCCAACTTGAAGAGGAGCCTAGTAGAGTCGCGTGGACTTCAACCTGGAGCTTTGGAAATGAAGGACTCGATCTATGAGGGTATAGCCATCTCCTCTTCATTAGATTAGTTTATATCATTATAAAAAACCCTAATATTCTAGTTAAGATCTTGTTAGTCTAACTTAGTACCAAACAAAAATTAAAATTTGACATGCTTTGATACTCCAAAAACCTCATGGTGGTGCTAGGGTAGACTCTCATTGTATCTGAGCCAGGTTAGAACATTTGGGCGGTCTTTATGATGTTTAAGTGTTCGATCGGTTTCCATACCCACATATTTTTATAGTTTCTGTCGAATTTTTCAAATGTTGGAATTTTCATAATTAAAAATATCCAAAAAATCGTGCAGGGTTTTCTATGGAGCCCCAGAAAATTTTAGCTCCTAACTCCTTCAAAGGACCGCGAAACCGCGGCCCAAACGCATGTTTGGCCATGGTTCCACCGCTCTTTTGAGGAGTTGTATGCTAATGATTTCTTTGCTGCTCCATTTTGTAGTTTTGCACTCTTTGGGTATTTTTAATGATTCTCAAGTTGTTGAGGTCTGTGGATTTTGTGCGTGTTTGTTAAACCGATTGAAATGTTTTACGTCGTTTAGGCTTTGATGATATATGATACAATTGTTAGAATCCAAATAATTAGTTTTGTGAAAACTAGTTAGTATATTACAAACCTAGTGTATTAGTCTCGGTTAATCGGTTGCCACGGAGTTTTGATTCAGATCAAAATTCTGTCGCAATCGCGTATTGTACGCGAACACTCGCCGAGTAACTCTAGTAGACAGCCACGCCCCATAGCCGAGACCAAGTGACTGTAGGAGAACCCCGTAGCCGAAAGCACCCACTCGGGTGCTTGCGGCCACGGTGTTCCGCCTTAGTGCACTTCGTCGTCGGTATCGAGGGTGCGTCCATCTGCTAAAGTTTCCGACGAGTATTCGATAATGTAGTTAGGAATCTTATTGAATTACCCGGCTAAAGTAATTGAAAAGTGTTTTCAATTTGAGACTAAAATTCAAGGTTTATATGTTAGGCATGAAATCCTGAATATGATATATCACGGGTTTATGATGTCGAAGGATATACGGATTCTAATTATTGTAGTTTTATGATTTCTATTCTGCGACCGTAAGTGTAATATGTGGTGTATCCTGATCTGGTTGCATATGCTAACGAGTTTCGGGATACGCGTATTTACTTACGTTGATGACATATGATGTTATGTATTGATGTTGATATGATTTATTGGATCGTCGTGAATGAATAGCCGTGGGTTTTATGTGAGTTGAAAGTTTTATTTTCATTCATGTAAAATCTGTATGTAATATTCTTTTATTGGGGCACATCCGGGTTGAGGATGATGTCACCACTGTTGTATATTATTTATTTTTCTGCAATAGGATAGACCCTAGGCGGGGAGCATAAGTAACCGGGTTCTAGAGTCTAGTGTGAGACTATCTCAAAGAGTTGAGACCGAGTCTCCTAACTCTAGAACTGGTAAGGTTACTTGCCGCTCTCGTAGGGGTCTAGAGATGTGGGTTTGGCTATTCTTCATGACTGTGCGATCCATGTTTTACATTACAAGCTAAATTTAAAACACGGACATCCTAGTATATCCAATATTTCATAAGTTGCTTCTGCTGTTTGGTTCTGTGATCTAATCTTTAAAAGTGTATTACTTAATTCCTTGCAAATGCGCCTCTACAACCCATTTTGGGGAACCCCGATCGGGATGGTGCGGGTTATCACACATCCTAGGGATTAGTAGAGCGAGATGCAGACCTCCGCAAGGAGCATTCGATCTCGATGGAATTTTTAATGCAATTTTTAAAAAAATGTGATTTCTATTTAATAAATAAATTCTATTTTTATAAATATTAGATATATATAAATATTATCAAAATATCTACTTTAAATACATTATATATATATTCCATGTTTCTAAACCAAAGAAATCACAAATTTTATGAAACTACCTTTACAATTCAATACCATTCCAAGATTTCACTAAAATACCATATACAATAAAAACTAGGTTATATCCACTAGAATATTTCACTTTATAAAAAATTACAATTATGAAAACCCTAATGACGATAATTAAATACTTGAGGTGTATTTTGAAAATATATCAAAACTATTTTTCATAAAACCCCCACAAGTTATATTAATTTAAAATAAGGACTCTAGTAAACATAGATTTAAGCGGGACCAGTTCTCTTGAGCCTCACGGAGCCGGAGAATATGGGTGCTTACCTATCTAAGGTAGACAATTTAACAACGGCGTTATCAACATGGTAATTGTCTTCGAAAAAAACACAAATCATGCCTTCCATGTGCAACAGTTACCGATAACATCAAAACTAATTCAGGACTTCAATTTCTTTGCAAAAATGTCTGACTCAGGCAGAGTCTCCATCTAATATGAAATCAATCTGACTTGAATCAAATTCAAGTATAACTACAATACAACATGAATCCGTTTATACCAGAATTCCATCTATATCAACAGAACTCGACCGAACCGAACCATGTATATACTCTGATTACATGACTATCCATTTATATCCATTTTGTTTACATGATATCATGGTTTCGGCAAGCCATCCATCCATAAAACAATACAATCAATACAAAAGACATTACAGGGTTTTTAAAGGGATAGACTGGTACGGAATGTGTAAGAAGTGGCACGAGACGATCACTTTAATACACCTAACCTGAATATCCATTGCTGTTGTACCGTGGCTTAACGGTTTCTTGTGCTCCGTATACCTTAGTCTCCAGAATAGTGGGACTCCTCTCGTATACACTGGCATATTCTGTACCAAGTTACAAACAATTGCGATAACATATCGAAAGATAACATTATACAGTTATATTCTCTTTCTGTCTATTTTACTTCTCTCTTTTCTTTGGGATTTACCGAGCGATTGTTCGCTGACGACATTCCTTTTCTTATTTCTTTGGAATGTTGTCAGGTGGATCCGACTCAGTAGAGATCGAGCCCAGTACTGAGGACTTGGAGCAGTTTGCCATCGACCCATAGCTGTAGACACTTGTATATACTTTTTATTTCAGTTATGCCATTGTTCAGGCATTGCTTTCTATTCCTGTATTTACATTTCATGTTGTACTAGTAAAGAATTGTTAAATAAATAAAAGTTGTTGTTCATTTATATTCATGTCTCTTGTGTACATTTTACTTTATATTTCTTAGTTACGCTTAGCGTATTTACTTCTGAGTAAATACGTAGCGGGCCCAGTCGTGTCTCCTTACCGTACACAGGGAAGCGGGGCGTGACATGAAATGATGGAGGGCTACGGATGGTTTTGGTGAAACCGTGAACATAGTGAACTTGATATAGTCGAAAGAACCATGATAGCTTTCAAAAGGAGTGGTTTAGGCTCCACATTTAAAATTGCTTTTTGAAGAAAACCGAGTGGTTTTGAAATTGTTCCAACGATTAAGCTTTGGTTTATTTTATCTTTGCATTAATCAATGTTAATACGGTCCCATCATTTACAAATCCTATCATTGCAGCAAAAGAAACGAAAATACAACGTACGCTTATGCCATCCGCATTCGCCACTGGGCCCCGTCTCACACCGTTAGGTTACTTAACAGATCGGGAGCTGGACTAGCGCGGGTGCAAAACATAAGCAACGTCTACTAAATATAATATATATATATGCATTCGTCTCACGCAATAATAAGCATTCCAGATCAAAGATGAATTTATTGGATATACTAGGAATTCCACGTTTCGTTTAAGCCTGTAACGAAATACGGACTCCACGGTCGTGATGAATAGCCAAATACCCTACCCTAGACCCCTACGGGTGCGGCAAACTACCCGCCAAATTCCTGAAGTGAAGCAACCTCCCTCAGTAAAATGAGTAGGCCACTCGGCACTTTAAAGAACCCGATAGTTTGTGCACCCCACCTTGGGTCTATCCTAGGAGCAGAAAACAGTAAAAAAAATAATATACATCGGTAGCTACAACCTCAACCCGGATTTGTCCCACAAAAAAATATTATATCACTTTAACAAATTACATGAATGAAACAAAAGAAAACACTCTTCTCACGTCCCCGGCTATTCATCCACGACGATCCAATAAAATTCATATACACAAACCATCACCACAGATCACAGATATGTGAAACCCTCAACTAATCGATGTATAGCAATTAGCGGTGGTTTACGAACACATATATCAAACACAGAAAACCCGATTAGCTAAAGGACTTAGAATTTCGATCGATTAACCAAATTTGAGTCTACCCCAAGTACAACACTGTACACAAAAGATCCTGGGCAGAAATAAAATATCCCAAATATCACAAATCAAAGAAAAAAAGAAAAAATTTGGACCAAGTCAGGGTTGACTCGGCCGTGGAACGGCGGCAGAACGCTCTGTTCTGCCGCGGTTCCACGACGGTCTTGCCGATTCAGGAGCCTAAATTTCTTCTACTTTCTAAGAAAACCCTGCATGTAATTTTAAGGCCTCTGAAAAGATTTTTAGACCAGTTTTGAAAATCTACAGAAAACGTGCATTTCGGACTTGATTTTGGGATTTTTCCGCGATCGAATTTCTAAATACTTTGCTAACTATCTAGTTAAGGTTTTGTAGGCTCTGATACCACTGTAAGCCGATGTCGCGCACCCCGTGGTTCGCGGGGAGGCGGAATTTTCAAAAACGATAAATATTTGACTACGCAACACCGGCTAAACTCCAGGATCTTTACTAAAGTCTTAACTACCTAATCTATCTAAGAGGTTTAACTACTCGGTGAGATGGTTATACCTCTAAGATACGATCCTTCGGGTCTTCTAGTGCTCCTCTCCATGGCTCCTCGGTGATCGGATGACGAAAGCTCCATCGGCCTCCTTGTGTCAAAGATGATCCACCGCGAGAGAATGTGCTCTAAGCTCCAACCTCTAATCGAGGTAACTAAGGTAGATGGTTCACTAATCCAATTAGCCTAGGAGATATAGAAAGTCTAATGGATTTTTTAATCTCACTAAACCCTTGGCTCACAACACATATGAAGGTTAGGGTTTAGTCTAGAGGAAGAAGGAGATGGAGAAACTCAAGAGAGTATGAGAGGAGAGCAACTCAAGAAAATAATACCAAGTATAGAATGAATAAGTGAGATGAGAGAAATGGCTAATATCTTCTACTCACTTATTGAGCTATGGGATTAAAATCCATAGAATAATGCACCCATGCCTCAATAGTGAGTCAAGATGAATAAACTAATCAAAATAGTCATTCCTCACCATGCCACCAAAGTCTCCTCCATTTCCACCTCATTAATCCATTTAAATAAATGGATAAAACCAATAATGAGGTGGCTCCTTCTAGAAGCATGCCTTACCATATTACAAGAATGCCCATCACCGTATATACATACCCGTATCCGTATTCTGAAAAATATAGATACACTAAGACAATAACAATACAATAATACAATAATAGGATCCGGCTTAAACCAAAGCCCACTAGTATCGTCCGCCCGATCAGCATCCATGTACAAGTACATGTATGTGATTGAAGCTCTACCGTAAAACCATACGGCATCTACATCAATTTCCTGAAACAGGGAAACCCTCTGTGTAGGGCTCTAAGGACTCGACAGTACGTTGGCAGTGTGTTTAACCATAAGCCGGCTGCGGTACTAGCTGCACGTAATGGCTAATCAAGTATCTGTCAATAAGATGGACGATGAGCAAGCTCATCCGAACTCCTACTGAGCCCATCTGGGACAATCTCCGTACAGTCCGGTCTGTTCGTCTGAGATACTCGCATATCCGCCTAAGGGGATGGTAAATGTCAGACTCCTAACAACGTGATAAGTCGTGCCGGAGGAGAGCCCAATACACCTGAAAAACTACTGGAATACCTTACCAGTATTTCTCGACTGCCTTGGCCAGGGACTTTGTGTAATGGCTTTCCAAACACTGTGCAATATCAACCCCCAATACCGGGAGAGACGAATCCTATATGATCGCTACTGTCTCCAAGTGCTTCGGGACTCCACCCAACTACTACCTGTTTGCACGACTCCTTTAAGCGTGGTAGGGTAGTAATCTAAGTGCAGAGGGAACATGTTAGTAGTATGTATGCCCTAGAGGCCAGTATTGTACAGATGATGTATATTATATTGGATGCTTGGACATATATAGAGAGGACTTTCTTGCTCGATATGATAGTATGCTATCTGGTTGCTCTTTATCTTAACATGTATACTTGTCTTTTTATATTGTCTGATGGCTACATGTTGATTAAGCCCTTAGGATGTGTACTTGACTACCTGGACTATGATGCGGATCATACTAGTGGGGACATGGTAGTCCATAAGTACATCCTTCAAGGTCCCAAGTCGAGGGTGTATCGAGACAGGGCATCGATATACCAGAGTAGAGTGTGTATACGCTTCTCGACCCATGAGATGGGCGATGGATGATCCCATATCCATTGGTGTTTGACATCAGAGATGGTATGCGGGTGCTCAGTGGAGACTGGGTACACTGGACGGACTCGCCGAGAATTCCCAGATGGTATTATACCTTACGTCAGATGGCAGTTCTCTGGTGACACTTGTGCAGGTTAGTCTGTAGATCCGAGATCGTCATAGAGTCTTGTGTGATTCCCACTGTGCTTTGATTTCCACCTTACCACGTCCATGAGGGCGTGCAAAACGGTGATTTTTGGGTACAGTCCCGAGTCACATGGAGGCAATTAGCGATAGGAGGGGTTTCGTCTCTCCCGGTAATGGGGGTTGATATTGCGCTGTGCTCGATTGGCTATAACAGGGAAGTCCCTAGCCAGGGCTGATTTAGAGATTTGCTGGTAAGTGTTACCAGTAGTTTCTCGATCCGTTATGAGCCTCACATCGGCATGACTTATTGATTATTGGGGTCTGACGTTTACCACCCCTAGACTTGATATGCGACATATCAGACGAGGAGACCGGACTGTACGGGAAGTGTTACCGGCAGGCTTTTACAGGAGTTGGAGCGGGCTTGCTTGCTGATCTTCTGATCGCTCAATACCCGGGTAGCCGTTACGTCCAGCTAGTACCGCTGACGGCTTGTGGGTGCGTGATGTGATCAACACCTACTGCCGGCGTATTGAAGAGCCTTTAGAGTCCTACATAGAGGTTTTTCTGGCTCAGACAAAACAAAATAGAAGCACGTATGTGATATGTGCAAGACCGAGAATAAATGCGTGTATGTGATACCGTATTCTATTCTCACGACTTCTTGTATCGGTCGGTTATATATGATATGACCGGGTTATCGAATCAAGTGTTGATTCGATAAGTCGATACGATGAATGTTAGTCGGTTATATGAGATATGACCGAATTATTAAGTCAAGTGTTGATTTAATAATTAAGTGTATAATTGTATATTAGATATACTAATTTACATTTACTAACACGTGTTCACTTTAGGGTTTTTCTTACAAGAACACTTGAATATATATATATATATATATATATATATGCGTGTGATATATATATTAAAAGTGTTTTCTTTTGTATCATGATTGATGATACACTATACATGGGTGTGCAAGACATACACCATACTATTTTCGATAGTGGTTAATATTTATTTAAAGTAATTGCAAATTAGTGAAGCTTATGTCATAAGCATGAAGCTTGTAGAAGCTTTTGGATGCTTTGACAAAGTCCACTTAATTTGTTTTTCTTTAGATTTTTATTAACCTAACCAACTTGACTTTTCCATGGTTATGTCCCACCATGAGTTAGTATATGATACTCACTCACCATGGTTAGCATTCTCACTTAATCATTATCCTCATTTTCTTTTCTTTAGTTCATCATCTTCTTCTTTATTGAGCAAGAGAAAAAGCTTGCTAGGGTTTTGAAAAAGTGAGATAGATTGTGAGAAACAAAAATCTAAAGAGAACCCACTTCCTATTTCTCCATCCTCTACTAGATTAGCACTTTAGTATAGGGTGTTTGCTTCACTAATTCTCTAGTTAGTGAAGTAGGAACTTGAGTCGGAATTCCCTCGGCGTAGATCATCTTCGGCCTCGGAGACTTCAAGCAAGGTCGCATCCTTCGCGTCGTGAAGCCATGCAAGAGCACGGGAGAACTTCGATCGCAGCGAAGGGACTTCAACAAGGAGCTAAAGGAGTGAAGGACCAATCTACAAAGGTTGTATTTCGTGTTCCATTAGAAGTTAAAGTTGTTTACTTGCTTTTGATTCGCCTAAACTCTAGTATACGATCTTGCTAAGTGTTATTCGGCACATAAAAATTTAATTTTGGCATGGTCGATGCCTTGTAGAGCCATGTTAGTGTGCCTAGTAACCCCTACAGTGGTATCAGAGCCTAGCTAGAGCATTAGGCGATGTGTTAACGAAGTTAAAAGTCCGAACGAACCCGACAATGTCGAAATCAACCCCTCTCTGGACTTTTTTCAAAATCTAGGTTTTTTCATAATTAAAAATACTTAAAAAATACAGCAGGTATTTCTAAGAATTACGGCGCAAAAATGGTGACGTAATATGTACGAACCGCCGCGGTTCCACGGCAATAACCTGCTTGTGCCGCGGAACCGCGGCCGTACAGTGAGACTTTGACAGTTGGTTTTCACAGTAATTCTTGTATCTGATTGTTCTATTTTATGGGTATTTTTAAACTGACTCAAGTGTTGAGTATTTAGGGGTTCATTTTGTAACCATCGATTCGATCGGAGAATTTAATTTTGTTATGTTTTTCCAGATAATTTAGAAAGTACTAAAATGTTCGAACGGATGTCATTAACTCATTATTTCCCGGCACGAAAAACATTCAAGTGTTGAATTTTTCTCGGGTTTAGATCTTTCGGAAAAACATGCATGTGACGCGATGAACCCTCCAGAAGACAACAAACCTTAACTCAATTTTGTGACCGTCTTGAACTGCCCTTTGAACCTTATGGTTTGGGGCAGTACGGCGTGCCACATGTGAGGCATTGGCTTGACCCTTCTACGGCTAGACCGTTGCTACTGTGACGTATTCTAGAATTTTTGAACTCCGCTCAAGTGTTGAGCTATTTAGGAAATCTTTGGTATTTTATTATTCGATCGAAAAGTTTAATACTGTCTATTTATCTGGAATGTGATACAATATGTGGAATTCACACGGTTAGGCATGAAATGCGAAATATGTGATATTTCGGATTTACGATGTTTGAAGAGATTGTGGATTCCAAATGTTGTAGTTTTACACTTTCTTTTCTGCGACCGAAAGTGTAATATGTGATATCGCCGGTTTCGTTGCTATATGTCAATGACAATTGGGATGCGCATATTTACTTATGTTGATGACATATGATGTTCTATGTTGCTGAATATGTTATATTGGATCGTCGCGTTCTGAATAGCCGGGGGTTTTTATGTGAGATGAGAGTTTTTATTTTCATTCATGTAAAATTTAAATGTATGTAATATTCTTTTATTGGGGCACTTCCGGGTCGAGGTTGATGTCACCATTTGTATATTATTTACTTTTCCGCACTAGGATAGACCCAAGGAGGGGAGCATAAGTAACCGGGTTCTAGGATCCAGTGGGAGACCAACTCGAGGAGTCGAGTCCGGGTCTCCTAACCCTAGAATTGGAAGGGTTGCTTGCCGCTCTCGTAGGGGTCTAGGGGTGTGGTTTTGGCTATTCATCGCGACCGTGGAATCCGTGTTTTATAGAGGCTCAAAATAAAACACGGACGTCCTAGTATATCCAATGTTTCATATGTTTCTTCTGCTGCGATATCTGTGATGTGATCATTTGATATTCTGTGATAAATACTGCATATAGTATATATGATATGTTATATAGGCGTTACTTATGTTTTACACCCGCGCTAGCCCTGCCCTGCTCTGCCGTTAGTTACCTAACCTAACGGTGCACGAGGGGACATCGAGGCGAATGCGGATGGCATAAGTGTACGTCGTATTTATCTGTGATGTTTAGGTGACTTAAATGATGGGACTTCATTAATGTGATTAATGAAAGAAAAGAAACCAAAAAGATGTTGTAGAATCAAATTTTCATATAAAAAGGGTAGCTACAGTTTTGCTTTGCATAGCGGTATATATGATATATCCTGCACCTTATTCGATGAGGAAAGAGCCGAGATCCCTTCATCGGGAGTGACCACTTTAGCAAACCTGGCAGATGCTACAATACTCGGTTTGACTTTTGACTGCTTTTGGAGTTTTTCTTTGCATAGCGATATATATGATATATCCTGCACCTTATTCGATGAGGAAAGAGCCGAGATCCCTTCACCGGGAGTGACCTCTTTAGCAAAACTAATAAAAGCCTCAAAATCACTCCATTTCAAAATTCACTTGATTCTACAATGATATCAAGTTCATTACGTAATAGGTTTTCAGAAAAACATGTCGTAGCCCTCCGTCATTTCAGATAAGAACTATTTAGTATTCGTGCTGCGTTTGTTGGCCTTTGTCAAGGCGTAGTGTGCGGTAGCTAAATGGTGCTTATCTGCTTATGCATATGATGCAGATTGTTTTGGGGTAGTCGTACGACCTTGTTGGCCTTTGTCAAGGGTCGTGCGGGTGGGTTTGATTCAATCAAGAAATGACGGGTTGAACTTGACTAGCATCCTATGATTTGTTGGCCTTTGTCAAGGTCATAGGGGTTAGGGGCAAAATATTATCGGGAATTTCAAGTATTGAAATTTGCAATGAGATTGCATACCTTCTATGAGATAGTTGGATCCCGATACCCACTGCGAGTAATTGTTACTCCTAGGAGAGTTTTACACAGGACAATTAGCCGATCAAGTAGGTGTCTAGAAAGGTGTCAATGGGGTTACGCCTCTGGGAAAACGAGGTTTACTTTAATTAGGTCTGTGCGAAAGCACAGGGAACCTCCCTCAAAGTACCGACACTGGCCTGGCTGAAAGATTGGCGAAGTTGTAGGGTGTAATTAATCCCGGCTAGTCTTTCCTTTTAGGGTTTGAAGGAAGATTTGATAAAAACAGTGGGAGCCATCCTGATTAGATAAGATAAATAACCAATCTGATCTTGCAAGAGCATACGCTAAAGTGTTTTCTTCTCGTTCTCTCTACATAGCGACCATATCATACCTTAATAAAGATAATAATATGGATGTATTGACCGAACCCGCATGTTATACTGTGCTGAGGAAAGTTGGTTTCATTCTTTCTTATAAGAGTTATAAGACTGAACAGGATATAGGGGAATACCAGGATTCTCATGCCACCCGAATGAAGAAAGTACATGTTGATGTATTTTCTTCGGGTGTGTTCGTTACAGAGAACTGTTTCTCCATTTCCTCTACGTCCTGGGTATTAGATACCGGGTCAGGATCCCATATATGTAATCAGTTACATGGGCTTAGGAAAGGTAGAGAACTTGGAGAAGGTGATAAAGACATAAGGGTTGGAAATGGTGCAATTGTTGCAGCTAAAACCGTCGAGGAATATCACCTTGTATTGCCAACTGATAATACATTGATTCTGAACGAATGCTATTACATGTCGAACCTGATATGCAACATTATATCGGTTTCTTTGTTGAGTAAAGAGGGATATAATTTTGTATTACAGGATAATGTTATGAACATTTTCCTAAACCAAAAGTTGGTCGGATCATGCACGATGTGCAATGGCATTTATGTTCTAAATCAATCAACAGTTCTGAGCATAACAAACACACACAAGAGGAAGAGTTCAAAACTGAACGAATCCTTCTTGTGGCATTGTAGACTGGGTCACATCAATGCGACACGACTCGCTAAGTTGCATAAGGATGGATATTTGTTGAATTTTCATCTTATGACACTTGCCAGTCATGTCTCAAAGGCAAGATGACCAAAACTCCATTTACGGGACACGGAGAAAGAGTTACCGAACTCTTGGGACTGATACATAGTGATGTATGCGGTCCCATGTCTACACATGCCAGGGATGGTTCTTCGTACTTCATTACATTCACTGACGATCTCTCTAGATTCGGATATGTGTTCCTGATGAAACACAAATCACAAGCTTTTGAGAAATTTAGAGAATATAAACAAGAAGTCGAGAACCAAACCGGAAAAATTATTAAAATCCTACGATCTGATCGAGGAGGTGAATACTTAAGCAATGAATTCCTGGACTTCCTAAAAGAGAATGGGATTCTCTCTCAGCTGACTCCTCTATATACACCACAGCACAATGGTGTATCGGAACGGAGGAACCGCACCCTATTAGATATGGTGCGCTCTATGATGAGCACAGCCGAGTTACCTATTTCCTTCTGGGGGTATGCGCTGGAGACAGCAGCATACCTAGTGAATCAAGTTCCATCTAAATCTGTACCTACCACACCATATGAGATATGGAGTGGGAAGAGACCATGTCTTAAACGAGTTAAGATATGGGGTTGTCCGGCCTATGTCAAAAGGCAAAATCCGGACAAACTCGAGGCACGGTCAGTTTTATGCAAGTTTGTGGGATATCCCAAACATTCACATGGATATCTTTTCTACCATAGCGAGGAACAAAAGGTGTTTGTTTCTCGACATGCCACCTTTTTAGAAAAGGAATTTCTTGCAAAAGAAATTAGTGGCGACAAGGTAGAAGTGGAAGAAATTCCGGCTACACAAACTCAAACTGAAGATTTAGTGGGACCGGAGGATTCAGTAGTTCCCAACAAACCTCAGCCTCTCCGCCGATCTAGTAGGGTTCCTCACCCACCTGAGAGATACTACGGTTTTCTCATAGATGGTAGGAGCGAGGATTGCATCATAGTTGATGATGACCCAACTATCTTCGAGCAGGCCATCACGAGTAGGGACTCTGTGAAATGGCTGGATGCAATGCGGTCCGAGATGGAATCCATGTACACCAACAAAGTATGGACTTTGGAAGTTGCTCCTGAAGGGGTAAAACCCATTGGGAGCAAGTGGATCTTCAAGAAAAAACTTGGTGTAGATGGGAAAGTGGAGACTTTCAAAGCTAGACTTGTTGCAAAGGATTTTCGTCAAAGACCAGGTGTGGACTATGACGAAACCTTTTCTCCAGTGGCTATGCTTAAATCCATCCGGATCATGCTTGCCATCGCTGCATATCATGACAATGAAATCTGGCAAATGGATGTTAAGACCGCCTTTCTAAACGGTGATTTTGAAGAGTGCGTGTACATGACTCAGCCAGAGGGCTTCGTAGATAGTGGGAGCAGCGGGAAGGTGTGCAAGCTGCTTAAATCCATTTATGGATTAAAGCAAGCAACGCGGAGTTGGAACATCTACTTTGACGACGTTATCAAAGAGTTTGATTTCGTCAAAAACGTAGATGAACCTTGTATCTACAAGAAGGAGGCAGAGAGTAAGGTTGTCTTCCTCGTATTGTACGTGGACGACATACTCTTGATAGGAAATGACATTCTTATGCTGCAATCGGTCAAGCTCTTCTTATCACAAAGATTCTCAATGAAAGATCTTGGTGATGCCTCCTGCATATTGGGAATTAGGATCTATAGAGATAGATCTAAAAGGATATTGGGATTGTCCCAATCCAGGTACATTGACACCATACTAAAGAGGTTTAGTATGGAAGAGTCCAAACGTGGGTTTTTACCCACGATCTCAGGACTCACTCTCTCCAAAGAGATGTCTCCCAAGACTGATTTGGAGAGAGCTCGCATGCAAGGGATACCCTATGCTTCGGCAGTAGGCTCTATCATGTACGCGATGCTATGTACCAGACCCGATGTAGCATACTCACTAAGTGTAGTGAGTAGGTATCAAGCTGATCCTAGAGAGAGTCACTGGACAGCTGTGAAGAGCATTCTCAAGTACTTACGAAGGATTAAAGAGATGCTCTTGGTGTATGGTAACGGAGAACTCCAAGTGGAGTCCTTTACCGATTCGAGCTTCCAGAGTGATAAGGACGACTCTAAGTCGCAGTCGGGATTTGTCTTTACCCTTTACGGAGGGGCGGTTAGCTGGAAGAGTTCCAAGCAGGAAACCGTGGCAGACTCGACGATGGAGGCTGAATACATCGCTTCCAACGATGCGGCCAAAGAGGCTGTCTGGATCAAGAAGTTCATTACTGAACTTGGAGTGGTTCCATCTATTGAGCATCCAATAACTTTGTATTGCGATAACAATGGAGCGGTGGCTTTGGCCAAGGAACCTAGGTCCCATCAGCGATCCAGGCATATTCTGAGGCGGTATCACCTGATCCGGGAGATAGTTGATCGCCGGGAGATCGAGGTCAGGAGGGTTGACACGAAGAACAACACAGCGGATCCACTTACGAAGGCCATTCCCCAGATATAGTTTGAGACACTCTTCGGGATGCTCGGTATGCGATACTACAGCAGCTGACCCTAGTGCAAGTGGAAGATTGTTAGTTGTATGTATGACCTAGAGGCCAGTATTATACAGATGATGTATATTATATTGGATGCTTGGACATATATAGAGAGAACTTTCTTGCTCGATATGATATTATGCTATCTGGTTGCTCTTTATCTTAACATGTATACTTATCTCTTTATACTGTCTGATGGCTACATGTTGATAAAGCCCTTAGGATGTGTACTTGACTACCTGGACTATGATGCGGATCATACTAGTGGGGACATGGTAGTCCATAAGTACATCCTTCAAGGTCCCTAGTCGAGGTTGTATCGAGACAGGGCATCGATATACCAGAGTAGACTAGCGTATACGCTTCTCGACCCATGAGATGGGCGATGGATGATCCCATATCCATTGGTGTTTGACATTAGAGATGGTATGCGGGTGCTCAGTGGAGACTGGGTACACTGGACGGACTCACCGAGAACTCCCAGATGGTATTATACCTTACGTCAGATGGCAGTTCTCTGGTGACACTTGTGCAGGTTAGTCTGTAGACCCGAGATCGTCATAGAGTCTTGTGTGATTCCCACTGTGCTTTGATTTCCACCTTACCACGTCCATGAGGGCATGCAAAATGGTAGTTTTTGGGTACAGTCCCGAGTCACATGGAGGCAATGAGCGATAGGAGGGGTTTCATCTCTCCCGGTATTGGGGGTTGATGTTGCGCTATGCTCGATTGGCTATAACAGGGAAGTCCCTGGCCAGGGCTGATTTAGAGATTTGCTGGTAAGTGTTACCAGTAGTTTCTCGACCCGTTATGAGCATCACATCGGCACGACTTTGTTGGTGTATATGCCCTAGAGGCCATTACTGTATCATACTAGTATGTATATTACTTGATGGAAGCTTGGGATATTCACAGTTGTACAGACAATCTTGCTCAATATAGTAGTATGCTACTTGGTTTGTCTCTGCTTTAATGTGTACATGTGTGTTTATTTATTATATCACCTATACGCATTAGTAGAGCCCTTAGGATCTTTGCTTGATTACCGGCGTTGTGATGGCGATCGCACTCGTGGGGGCTGGGTAATCTACAAGCACACCCTTATACACGTCCCTAGTCGTGGGAGTATCGAGATAGGGCATCGATACTCCAGAGTAGACTAGCGTATGCGCTTCTCATCCCAGCACGGGAGACGGTCTGTCCCACAGCCGTCAGTACGTCGTACTTGAGATAGTATGCGGGTGCTCGTTAGGTTACGAGTACACTGGACAGGACTCGTCGGGAACTGATGGTTGGTATTATACCTATCGTCAGTTATCAGTTCCCAGGTGACATGAGTACAGCTTAGTCCGCTGACTTGACACTGTCACTTCGCCTCGAGTGTGTTCCCACTGTTCTTTGATTACTACCCTACCACGGCTCTACTGAGTCGTGCAAACAGGTAGTAGTTGGGAGCAGTCCCGAAGCACTTGGAGGCAGTGACGGTTAGACAGGATTCGTCTCTCCCGGTATTGGGGGTTGACATCGCGCTGTGTCTAGGAGAGCCATTACACGAGTAGTCCCTGGCCAGGGCAAGCGAGATATACTGGTAGGTTTCCAGTGTTATCTCAGGGTGTATTGGGCTTCACTCCGACACGACTTGTACCGCTATTAGGGGACTGACGTTTACCGCCCCCCTAGGCCCGCCATGCGATGTATCAGACGAACAGACCGGACTGTACGGAGATTGTCACATATAGGCTCAGTAGGAGTTCGGATGGGTGTACCTCATCGGCCTTCTTATCGACATCTACCTGGGGACCGTTACGTACAGCTAGTGCCGCTTGCGGTCTGTGGTTAAACCCACTGCCAGCGTAGTGTCGAGTCTTTAGAGTCCCACACAGAGAGTTTCCCTGCACTGAGCGAAACGTGTAGAGGCCGTATGGTTTTACGGCAGGGCTGCGATCACTTACGTACACTTGTGTGCGTATGGTGTTCGGGCAGGCAGTACTAGTAGGCTTTGGTTTAAGCCGGATCCTAGTATTGCACGGATGGATTTGTTTTGTCTTCTGTGCATCCGCATTCTACGGAATACGGATGCAGGTGTGTATGCACAGTTTTATGGAGCGATGAAGGAGGAGGTGCCTCATTAGGGTTTTGGCAGTTGGTTCGGCCAAAACCATTATGTGGCAGGCTCATTAGGGTTTTGACAGTTCATTTGGTCAAAACCATTATGAGCAGCGGACATCATTTACTAATCCTATTAGTGATAATCTTATGATGGCTAATTGCATTGACCATTTGACCCTGTTGACCCCTCTTGACTTTGTTGACCGGTTGACCGAGTTGACCATTGACTTTCAAGAGGATTCCACACTCTTCTTTTCTTTTCCATTTTCTTTTGGATTATGATAATGGTCATTTCAATTGTAGCCATCAACTTTATCTTGATGGAATTAGTAATGATGTGGTTTTTGCATTATTGCAACCATGGTTAGCTTTTCTCTTGGTTAAGCTTATCATAACATTATTCTCTTTCTCTCTCTTGAAAAGAGAAGCTCCATGGTTGCTAAAAACCTCCTTCTTCTTCCTCCTCTTGTTTTCTCCTTTGATCTCATGTGTTGAGAGAAAAAGGTTTTCACTTGACAAACACATCCATACATCCTCTCTACACAACCTAGGGCTTCTAGATTAGCAATCTCCTTGCCCTAGTTACCTCGGCTTGAGGTGGAGCTCGGCGTACATCTCTCGGGTGGATCGTCATCGACTCAAGGAGGCCGCGGAGGTGACCGAAGTCCGGATCAACTTCTGAGCAAGCCATGAAAAGAACAACAAGAAGAGAAGAACATCATAGAAGAACAACAACTAGAAGTGAAGGAGTTCAAGTTGAGGTATAACCCCTAACCGAGTAGATACATCTCTTGTTAGGTTGCTAGTTTATAGTTTAGCAAAGATCCGGCTTTTACGGTCCATGTTACAAACCTTAGAAAAATTTTTGTTTTACCGTTTCCGCAACCCCGAAAGTACCGGGAGAGGTAACGTGGACCTAACAGTGGTATCAGAGCCTAACTAAACATAAACTAGCTTGGTAGTAAAGTGTATCGAAGTTCGAAACGGAAAAATCGGAAAAACCAAGTTATAAAAACCTGAGTTTCTGTTAAAACTTTTTCTGGTCAAAACAAAATTTGTTATATCCCAAAAATTATCTCAGGCTTTTTAGAAGAAACCCACCAAAAACGACACAGTAACTCACCAGATCGGCCGCGCTTCCGCGGCAATAGCTTGCTATTGCCGCGGCTATTGCCGCGGAAGCGCCGCTGTCTGGTAGAGTTACTGTCTCGTTTTTGGTGCAGTGTGTTTCTGACATGGTTTTAGGATTTTTCTGATATATTATATGTTCCCAGATTTGCCAGAATAGAAATTTGTTTTTGGGGGCCTATAAATCCGTATTTTTCCGAACTTCAATATACTTTGACTATGTTGGTTATATCTGTGATGTTCTTATGTATTGAACGTCGGCTAATCGCTATATGTCGATTAGTCGGGGTTATACATATCTGTGATTGTTGTTGATGGTTTGTGTATATGAACTCGTTGGATTGTCGCGGATGAATAGCCGGGGTGGATGTGAGATGAGAGTTTCTTTTTCTTTCATTCATGTAATAAATTTGTAAATTGATGTAATATTATTTGTTTGGCCGCACAACCGGGTCGGGGTTGTAGCCGTCATTGTATAATTCTTTTTACTGTTTTTGCTCCTAGGATAGACCCATGGAGGGGGTGCACAAACTACCGGGTAGCTCGAAGTGCCGAGTGGCCTACTCATGGCATTGAGGGAGGTTGCTTCGCTTCGGGTTCTTGGCGGGTAGTTTGCCGCACCCGTAGGGGTCTTGGGTGGGGTTTTGGCTATTCATCGCGACCGTGTAATCCGTTTTTCGTTGCAGGCTCGAACGAATTGCGGATTCCTAGTATATCCAAAGTGTTCATCTGTGATCTGGATTGGCTATCATTGCTATATTGCTATATATAATAACTATTTAGGCGTTGCTTATGTTTTACAGCCGCGCTAGCCCAGCCCCCGCTCTGTCGTTAGTTAAGTAACCTAACGGGTGATGACGGGGCCCCGTGGCGAATGCGAATGGCATAAGCGTACGTCTTATTTTGGTTGTTTTCTGCAATGGTAGGATTTAAATGATGGGACGCATTAAAAGAACTAATGCAAGAAAATAAACCTAAAAGACGTTGTTGGAACAATTTTTCAAAAAGCTGTTATTGCAAGGACGTTCATCTTTTTGTTTTGCATCGAGGTATTCGGTTATGAATGCCCAGCACCTCAGTCGACGAGGCAAGGGCCGAGATCCCTTCACCGGGAGTGACCCCTTGGACAAAACTTTGCGTCAGGGTAATAACTTCACTATAGTCGATTATTCTTGCTTTGCATCGAGGTATTCATCTTACGAATGCCCAGCACCTCACTCGACGAGGAAAGAGCCGAGATCCCTTCACAGGGAGTGACCTCTTTAGCAAAAGTTTTCGCCACTGTATTTTTCAAAAAGATGCAATCGGGTTCCTTCAACGATATCAAGTTCATTACGTTAACGGGTTTTTCGCCAAAAACCCAGCCGTAGCCCTCCGTCGTTTCGGATAATTAATACTTAGTATTCGTGCTGCGTTTGTTGATTATTCGTCAAGACACAGTGAACGGTAGCTAAGTAATAATTCTCTGTTGCACTGATTGATGCGATTGGTTAGGACGGTCGCGTGATTTTGTTGATTATTCGTCAAGGATCATGCGGGCGGGTCTAATGCAATCCTGGATAACGACAGGTTGAACTTGACTAGGACCTTTTGATTTGTTGATTATTCGTCAAGGTCACTTGGGTCCTAGGGGCAAAAACCACATCGGGAGTTTCAAAAGTACTGAAACTTGCAGATTTAGCATACCTTCTGGAGTGTGGTGACTAGAGTGGATTCCATCTAGGTCATCACACAATGATGGTTGGATCCCGATCCCACTGATGAGTTGGATTACTCTCGGGAGATTATTTCACTTAACGATCAATGCTATAAACCTAGTAGGTGTCTAGAAAGGTGTTAGCGGGGTTACGCCCCCAGGGAAAAGAGGTTATTTAATTAAGGAACTTCGCGAAAGCGTTGGAAAACCTCCCTCGAAGTACCGACACTAGCCTGGCTGAAAGGTTAAGCAAGTATTGTGACGTGAATTAAAACCCGACTAGTTCTTCTTTTAAAAGGTTTTAAGAAGAATTTGAGTAAACAGTGGGAGACATCCTGGTTAGATAAATTAATAAACCAATCTAATCTTGCAAGAGCATACGCTGAGTGTTTCTTTTCTCTCTCTCCAGGCAGCAACCTTTTCACGCCCTAATCAAGATAATAAAATGTATCGCTTGACCGATCCGAATTCTTATTCGGGACTGGGGAAAGTTGGTTCAGCTCTAACTTGTGACAACAGTCACGAGTATGAGAATGGGAAAGAGGAAAGTATGGATTTCCAGGATACCCAGTTGAAGAAGAAGCATGGTTTTGCATCTACTTCAGGTGTTCTTGTAATTGAGAACTGTTTTACGGTCAGCCCTACCTCCTGGGTACTTGATACCGGATCAGGATCTCATATCTGTAATTTATTACAGGGACTGAGAAAAAGTAGGAAAGTTGCACCGGGTGATATGTCGCTCAGAGTAGCGAACGGAGCACAAGTTTATGCGGCAGCCGTCGGTGAATATCACCTAGTATTGCCAAATGGCAAGACTATGATTTTGAACGATTGCTACTATGTACCCTCTATGGTTTGCAACATCATATCTGTTTCTTTACTCGATAAAGATAGATATAAGTTTGTTCTTGAAAAGAATATCATGAACATTTACCTTGATAAGGTACTGGTTGCAGAGGGTACACTGTTTAATGGTATCTACGTTCTAAATCAGAATACAGTTCTCAACATACAAAACACACGCAAGAGGAAGAATTCAGATACGAATGAATCCTACTTGTGGCATTGTAGACTTGGTCATATCGGAGAGAAAAGACTGAGTAAGTTGCATAAAGATGGACTCTTGAATGCGTTCGAGTTTTCATCTTATGAAACTTGTCAGTCTTGTCTCAAAGGGAAGATGACCAAATCTCCGTTCACCGGACATGGAGAAAGAGCAAGAGAGCTCTTGGGACTCATACACAGTGATGTGTGTGGTCCGATGTCTATACATGCAAGGGGTGGGTTCTCGTACTTCATCACATTCACTGACGATCTCTCTAGGTTCGGATATGTGTATCTGATGAAACACAAATCTGAAGCTTTTGAGAAATTCAAGGAATTCAGAAAGGAAGTAGAGAACCAGATTGGCAAAAGTATCAAGATCCTCCGGTCTGATAGAGGAGGGGAGTACTTAAGCACGGAATTCCTAGATTACTTAAAAGAGAATGGTATTCTCTCTCAGCTTACTCCTCCTTATACACCACAGCACAACGGTGTTTCGGAGCGGAGGAATCGTACCCTATTGGATATGGTTCGGTCCATGATGAGTAGTGCTGAGTTGCCTCTTTCATTCTGGGGACATGCGCTTCAGACAGCGGCATACCTTTTGAATCAAGTTCCGTCCAAATCAGTGCCTAAAACTCCGTATGAGATATGGAGCAGTAAGAAACCATGTCTTAAGTTTATTAAGATATGGGGTTGTCCGGCCTATGTGAAAACACAGAAACCGGACAAGTTAGAGGCACGGTCAGTTCTTTGTAAATTTGTGGGATATCCTAAAGACTCACTAGGATATCTGTTCTACCACACTGAGGAACAGAAGGTGTTTGTATCTCGCCACGCTACCTTCTTGGAAAGGGAGTTTCTTGCAAAAGAAACTAGTGGGAGTTCGGTAGAACTGGAAGAAATTCAGCGACCACAAAATGTAACTGAAAATTTGGAGGAACCGCTAGATTCAATAACCCCAAACGAACCTCAGCCACTCCGCAGATCTGGTAGGATTTCTCATCCGCCCGAGAGATACTACGGTTTTCTCATAGACGGGGATCGAGAGGATCGCATCTTGGAAGAAGATGACCCTACCAGTTTCAGGCAGGCCATTATCAGTAGGGACTCTGATAAGTGGCAGGAAGCAATGCAATCCGAAATGGAGTCCATGTACGCCAATAAAGTGTGGACCTTGGATATTGCTCCAGCTGGGGTAAAACCCGTTGGATGCAAATGGATCTACAAAAGGAAACTTGGTGTAGATGGGCAGGTGGAAACCTATAAAGCTAGACTCGTTGCAAAAGGTTTTCGTCAAAGACCTGGTTTGGACTATGACGAAACTTTTTCTCCGGTGGCTATGCTCAAATCCATTCGGATCCTACTTGCCATTGCTGCCTTCCATGACTATGAGATCTGGCAGATGGATGTTAAAACGGCTTTCTCAAACGGTTGTTTGGAAGAGTGCGTTTACATGGATCAACCAGAAGGTTTCGTAGACAGTGGGAGCAGCGGAAAGGTGTGCAAGTTGCTTAAATCCATTTATGGATTAAAGCAGGCATCGCGGAGCTGGAACATCTGTTTTGATGAGGCAATCAAGGAATTTGATTTCATCAAAAACGAGGATGAACCCTGTGTATATAAGAAGATTGTAGGACGAACTGTCGTATTCCTAGTCTTGTACGTGGACGACATTCTTTTGATAGGAAATGACATTCCTATGCTACAATCGGTCAAGCTGTTTTTGTCACAAAGGTTCTCCATGAAGGACCTGGGTGATGCCTCGTACATTCTGGGGATCAAGATCTATAGAGATAGATCCAAGAAACTGTTGGGACATTCACAGTCCAGGTACATAGAGACCGTACTAAAGAGATTTAGTATGGAGGGTTCCAAGCGCGGTAATATACCCGCATTGCACGGAATTACCCTCTCCAAGAAGATGTCTCCTAAGACTGACGAGGAGAGGGTTCGCATGAGCACTATACCCTACGCTTCGGCGGTAGGATCTATAATGTATGCGATGCTATGTACAAGACCAGATGTAGCTTACGCGTTGAGCACGGTAAGCCGGTATCAGTCAGACCCAGGGGAGGACCACTGGACAGCAGTGAAGAACATTCTCAAGTACCTGAGAAGGACTAAGGAGATGTTCCTGGTTTACGGTAATGGAGACCTTAGGGTCGAGTCCTTTACCGATTCAAGCTTCCAGAGTGACAAAGATGATAGCAAGTCCGTCTCGGGTTTTGTGTTTACCCTCAACGGAGGGGCGGTATGTTGGAGGAGTTCCAAGCAGGATACCGTCGCAGACTCGACGATGGAGGCTGAATACATTGCTGCAAGCGATGCCGCAAAAGAGGCGGTCTGGATTAAGAAGTTCATTAGTGAACTTCAGGTGGTTCCGTCCATTGTTGACCCAATACCTTTGTATTGCGATAACAATGGGGCTATAGCTTTAGCGAAGGAACCAAGGTCCCATCAGAAATCCAGGCACATCTTAAGGCGGTATCACCTGATCAGGGAGATCATTGATCGACAGGAGATCGAGGTGCGGAGAGTGGACACAAAGGACAACACTGCGGACCCATTCACGAAGGCTTTACCCCAGACTCAGTTCGAGCGGCTGATCGAGATGATAGGTCTTCGATACGCCAGTACATGGCCTTAGTGCAAGTGGGAGATTGTTGGTGTATATGCCCTAGAGGCCATTACTGTATCATACTAGTATGTATATTACTTGATGGAAGCTTGGGATATTCACAGTTGTACAGACAATCTTGCTCAATATAGTAGTATGCTACTTGGTTTGTCTCTGCTTTAATGTGTACATGTGTGTTTATTTATTATATCACCTATTCGCATTAGTAGAGCCCTTAGGATCTTTGCTTGATTACCGGCGTTGTGATGGCGATCGCACTCGTGGGGGCTGGGTAATCTACAAGCACACCCTTATACACGTCCCTAGTCGTGGGAGTATCGAGATAGGGCATCGATACTCCAGAGTAGACTAGCGTATGCGCTTCTCATCCCAGCACGGGAGACGGTCTGTCCCACAGCCGTCAGTACGTCGTACTTGAGATAGTATGCGGGTGCTCGTTAGGTTACGAGTACACTGGACAGGACTCGTCGGGAACTGATGGTTGGTATTATACCTATCGTCAGTTATCAGTTCCCAGGTGACATGAGTACAGCTTAGTCCGCTGACTTGACACTGTCACTTCGCCTCGAGTGTGTTCCCACTGTTCTTTGATTACTACCCTACCACGGCTCTACTGAGTCGTGCAAACAGGTAGTAGTTGGGAGCAGTCCCGAAGCACTTGGAGGCAGTGACGGTTAGACAGGATTCGTCTCTCCCGGTATTGGGGGTTGACATCGCGCTGTGTCTAGGAGAGCCATTACACGAGTAGTCCCTGGCCAGGGCAAGCGAGATATACTGGTAGGTTTCCAGTGTTATCTCAGGGTGTATTGGGCTTCACTCCGACACGACTTGTACCGCTATTAGGGGACTGACGTTTACCGCCCCCCTAGGCCCGCCATGCGATGTATCAGACGAACAGACCGGACTGTACGGAGATTGTCACATATAGGCTCAGTAGGAGTTCGGATGGGTGTACCTCATCGGCCTTCTTATCGACATCTACCTGGGGACCGTTACGTACAGCTAGTGCCGCTTGCGGTCTGTGGTTAAACCCACTGCCAGCGTAGTGTCGAGTCTTTAGAGTCCCACACAGAGAGTTTCCCTGCACTGAGCGAAACGTGTAGAGGCCGTATGGTTTTACGGCAGGGCTGCGATCACTTACGTACACTTGTGTGCGTATGGTGTTCGGGCAGGCAGTACTAGTAGGCTTTGGTTTAAGCCGGATCCTAGTATTGCACGGATGGATTTGTTTTGTCTTCTGTGCATCCGCATTCTACGGAATACGGATGCAGGTGTGTATGCACAGTTTTATGGAGCGATGAAGGAGGAGGTGCCTCATTAGGGTTTTGGCAGTTGGTTCGGCCAAAACCATTATGTGGCAGGCTCATTAGGGTTTTGACAGTTCGTTTGGTCAAAACCATTATGAGCAGCGGACATCATTTACTAATCCTATTAGTGATAATCTTATGATGGCTAATTGCATTGACCATTTGACCCTGTTGACCCCTCTTGACTTTGTTGACCGGTTGACCGAGTTGACCATTGACTTTCAAGAGGATTCCACACTCTTCTTTTCTTTTCCATTTTCTTTTGGATTATGATAATGGTCATTTCAATTGTAGCCATCAACTTTATCTTGATGGAATTAGTAATGATGTGGTTTTTGCATTATTGCAACCATGGTTAGCTTTTCTCTTGGTTAAGCTTATCATAACATTATTCTCTTTCTCTCTCTTGAAAAGAGAAGCTCCATGGTTGCTAAAAACCTCCTTCTTCTTCCTCCTCTTGTTTTCTCCTTTGATCTCATGTGTTGAGAGAAAAAGGTTTTCACTTGACAAACACATCCATACATCCTCTCTACACAACCTAGGGCTTCTAGATTAGCAATCTCCTTGCCCTAGTTACCTCGGCTTGAGGTGGAGCTCGGCGTACATCTCTCGGGTGGATCGTCATCGACTCAAGGAGGCCGCGGAGGTGACCGAAGTCCGGATCAACTTCTGAGCAAGCCATGAAAAGAACAACAAGAAGAGAAGAACATCATAGAAGAACAACAACTAGAAGTGAAGGAGTTCAAGTTGAGGTATAACCCCTAACCGAGTAGATACATCTCTTGTTAGGTTGCTAGTTTATAGTTTAGCAAAGATCCGGCTTTTACGGTCCATGTTACAAACCTTAGAAAAATTTTTGTTTTACCGTTTCCGCAACCCCGAAAGTACCGGGAGAGGTAACGTGGACCTAACAGACTTATCCGTTATTGGGGTCTGACGTTTACCACCCCTAGACTTGATATGCGACATATCAGACGAGGAGACCGGACTGTACGGGAAGTGTTACCGGCAGGCTTTTACAGGAGTTGGAGCGGGCTTTCTTGCTGATCTTCTGATCGCTCAATACCCGGGTAGCCGTTACGTCCAGCTAGTACCGCTGACGGCTTGTGGGTGCGTGATGTGATCATCACCTACTGCCGGCGTATTGACGAGTCTTTAAAGTCCTACATAGAGGTTTTTCTGGCTCAGACAAGACGAAATAGGAGCACGTATGTGATATGTGCAAGACCGAGAATAAATGCGTGTATGTGATACCGTATTCTATTCTCGCGACTTCTTGTATCGGTCGGTTATATATGATATGACCGGGTTATCAAATCAAGTGTTGATTCGATAAGTCGATACGATGAATGTTAGTCAGTTATATGAGATATGCCCGAATTATTAAGTCAAGTGTTGATTTAATAATTAAGTGTATAATTGTATATTAGATATACTAATTTACATTTACTAACACTTGTTCACTTTAGGGTTTTTCTCACAAGAACTCTTGAATATATATATATGTGATATATATATTAAAAGTGTTTTCTTTTGTATCATGGTTGATGATACACTATACATAAGTGTGCAAGACATACACCATACTATTTTGGATGGTGGTTAATATTTATTTCAAGTAATTACAAATTAGTGAAGCTTATGTCATAAGCATGAAGCTTGTAGAAGGTTTTGGATGCTTTGACAAAGTCCACTTAATTTGTTTTTCTTTAGATTTTTATTAACCTAACCAACTTGACTTAGCCATGGTTATGTCCCACCATGAGTTAGTATATGATACTCACTCACCATGGTTAGCATTCTCACTTAATCATTATCCTCATTTTCTTTTCTATAGTCCATCATCTTCTTCTTCATTGAGCAAGAGAAAAAGCTTGCTAGGGTTTTGAAAAAGTGAGATAGATTGTGAGAAACAAAAATCCAAAGAGAACCCACTTCCTATTTCTCCATCCTCTACTAGATTAGCACTTTAGTATAGGGTGTTTGCTTCACTAATTCTCTAGTTAGTGAAGTAGGAGCTTGAGTCGGAATTCCCTCGACGTAGATCATCTTCGGCCTTGGAGACTTCAAGCAAAGTCGCATCCTTCGCGTCGTGAAGCCATGCAAGAGCCTGGGAGAATTTTGATCGCAGCGAAAGGACTTCAACAAGGAGCTGAAGGAGTGAAGGACCGATCTACAAAGGTTTTATTTCATGTTCCCTTAGAAGTTAAAGTTGTTTACTTGTTTTTGATTCGCCTAAACTCTAGTATACGATCTTGCTTAGTGTTATTCGGCACATAAAAATTTAATTTTGGCATGGTCGATGCCTTGTAGAGCCTTGTTAGTCTGCCTAGTAACCCTACAGAACACACTCGAGATGAAGTAGCGATAGCAAGTCAGCGGACTAAGTTGTACTCATGCCACCTAGGAACTGCTACCTGACGATAGGTATAATACCAACCAGCGGTTCCCGATGAGTCATGTCCAGTGTAACTCACAACCCAGTGAGCACATGCATACCTTCTCCAGTACGTCGTACTAATGGCTGTGGGACATACCATATCCCCTGCTGGGATGAGAAGCGTATACACTAGTCTACTCCGGAGTATCGATACCCCCTCTCGATAATCCAACGACTAGGGACCTGTATAAGGATGTGCTTATAGACTACCCAGCCCCCACAAGTGTGACTGCCATCACAACGCTGGTAGTCAAGCAAAGATCCTAAGGGCTCTACTAATATGTATAAGCGATATGCTAAAAGAAACACATGCACATATTAAGGTAGAATCAAACCAGGTAGCATACTACCATATAGAGCAAGACGATTCTTATAATTATAAAATATCCTAAGCATCCAATATGTAATATACAATCCAGTATGATAAAATAATGGCCTCTAGGGATATATCACTAACAGATACTCCCACGACTAGGGACATTTAAGGATATGCTTACGGACTACCCAGCCCACACATGTATGATCGCCATCATAACGCTGGTAGTCAAGCAAGAATCCGATAGGCTCTATCAACATGTAATAGTGATCTGTAATACCACAAAATGCATGTACATGATGATAAAGACAAACCAGATAGCATACTATCATTTTGAGTAAGACTGTTCTACCCGTATAGGTCCTTCTTCAATCATCACAATTGCGTGCCTGCGATTACAATAATTGACTTGAGGGTACTATATCCAAAAGCATATGATTCAGATGACATGATACTATATACTATTATTGGCATAACCTTGTTATCATTACACATAATGTGTACACGATCACCCTAGATACCCCAATATTACCTTTATGTTACAGTATGACCTAGGAGATCGTTATACATTCGATTTCTATCTACTGATATTTTCTACTCACGAGTTGGCAACCCACCCCTATTCTGCCACAGTTTTCTTGCAGGATCGACCGCTCAAATCAGCAGTGGCTCGCACACAGTTCGCTTCTGGGTGATATGCATTGGTAGGTGTTGTACACATTTGGATCGTGACCACCTTTGTATATATTATTCTGTTGTATCTAATTAAAAGCTCTATCAACTAAACTATGTATATTTGGTAGACCTGGACACCAGACTTGTATATTCTTTGAGACTTACAGTGAGATGGGTGTATTGTTCGTGGTTTGAGCTTGATGATGTCTTGGTCTTCTTTATATTCTTTCTGTGATTGATCTTCGCCTTGGGGCGTCATATATATTTATTGCATGGTTATGATTCCGCCAATTGGCGAAGAGCTAGCCCCCGCTTCGGGATGCCTATATTATTGCTGTGTTGTATTGGTTTTGGATCAAATATTACATGGGTGGTGCTGCCTAAATTTCAAGGACGAAAATGTTTTCAACGATAGTATACAAACCATTGCATTTCAATATAATATTACTTATACTTTTAAAAGAAGAATTTGAATTCATTATGCCGATATTTCAAAACTACACCTCTATTATTTTCCGAACAAGGTTTAGATTTCTGGGCTTTGGCTTACTTGGATCACGGTGGGGTCCTATAACTTCACGTGATTCTTATGCCGGTCACGTGCCAATTTCGGGTTGTGACAAAGTTGGTATCATAGCGTTAGCTTTAACCTTGGTTCGAGTCTAGGTTTGACTATACGGGGTCTAGCGTATATATTTCGGAACCTAGGCTTGACCTTACGGAACTTAGACTTGACTGAGGGGGTATTGGACCCAAATTTTCATCATGCAGGTTGACCTTGGTTGGTGGAGTAGATAACTTAAGTAGAGTGACGTACCGTGTGTATGTTCCACGTCATACTTACGATACGCTGCTCCGCTTAAGTGACCTTAGGATGTACATTTCTTGAGATCCATGATTCTATTCCTTCCTATGATCTATCCTCATCGATGGTTGCTTGCGGTTCCTATCACCATGGCTACAGGAGCAGAGAGAGCTGTGGCTAGTTATGCGGTCAGAGCGAGCTCGTCAGGGATGAGGACTGACCATGATATTCTTTCGGTGACGTAGGAACGTACAGATTTATTGTTTGTGTTAGGATCTCTCGTTTGAGACGAGTGTTCAGGATCTACACTGGATGATCGTGCCACTGATAGAAGCCTACCAGATTGTGAAGACTGTCGACATAGAACCCACTCCAGAAGATCACGATGTTGTCTACTGTGCAGACAGATGACCCAGCAGTTGCTGAGATTGACGGGATGTTACCTCTAGAGTTTATTAAGTTGAAGCCACAGGAGCTTATAGGCAGGGATGTGTGATTAGTCTAAACTACTGCACATTTGAATGAACATTTTCCCTACTATTGTTCAGTACTAAAAAGTGTTTATTGTAAATATAGAACATATGTGGGTTTATCTGTAAAACGTTTATTATCATATGTTTCTACATTATAATTAATATAATGAGGGAAAATATATGCATATAATATTTAAATGAAATATTAATAATTAAAATATGCATATCATATCAAATATTCCTAATCACTATTTCTTAAGATATTATATCATGTAAATGGTTGGAATAATATCTCAAAAATATAAAATGCTACTAACACTTTGATTTGAGATATTGTACAGGTATTAGCTCAGGTCTAAGGTCCAAATAAGAGATCCAAGTCAAATCAGGATATCGGAACCGAATCTGCTAAATTTTAGAAGCAAGTCAAGAGATCTAGCAACGGTAGAGACTCAGAGTATTATTTTCAGAATCTAGGCATCAATAGGATCTCCAAATATCAACACAAAATACCGGAAAAAATATCAAAACCTGGTTCCACTATGTTGCGGCTGAACCGCGGCTAAAGGGGGCAATATGCGGTGGTTCCGCGGCTCATTAGTATCCATTGGATATGAGATTTTGTGGATTTGATCGTAACTATATATCCTCACATATGGAATCTAGGGTTTCTGGTTTCAAATACTATATAAAGGATCGAGAGCTGTACATTCAAAATCATCACCATAGAGATCACGAGATCCACATATCCGAGTGATCGTCATCCATTCATCTACCTCCTTAAAGAGAGAGATCTAGAGCAAACTAGGGTTCTTGTAATCTACTTTCTAAGGAGAATTGTAAATGCAATAGTTGATTAATAAAGGTAGATTTTATTTTAATTCTTTCCGCATTTACTTTTTCTGCACTTACTTTTACGCATTACTTTTTCTGCACCATAATTATGAATTCTTTCTTCTTCAACCTTTCTTCACTAACCATGAGGGAGTAATTCCTAGCTTGCTATGGTCTGTAGGATAGAGTAGGATAATGGATGAAGAAATCTTTTCACTTCTTTTAAAAATTTTAAAGTTTATAAACTTTAGCAAAATAAATGTTAACCAGGTACTAGCTGGACGTAATGGCTACCCAGGTCTTGAGCGAATAGAAGATCAACAAGCAAGCTTGTCCAAACTCCCATGAAGCCTATAGGTAACACTTACCGTACAGTCCGGTCTCTTCGTCTGATATGTCGCATATCAAGTCTCGGGGTGGTATCGTCAAACCGCAATAACTTGATAAGTCATGCCGATGTAAGGCCTATAACGGTATGAGAAACTTCTGATAACACTTACCAATAAATCTCATCAACAGCCCTGGCCAGGGACTTGATGTTATATCCAATCGAGCATAGCGCAACATCAACTCCTAATACCGGGAGAGACGAAACCCCTCCTATCGCTCACTGCCTCATGTGACTCGGGACTGTACCCAAAATCCACATGTTTGCACGACTCCTTTGAGCCGTGGTAGGGAGGAAATCAAAGCATAGTGGGAACCACACAAGACACTACGACGATCTCGGGTCTACAGACTAACCTGTACCAGTGTCACCAGAGAACTGCTATCTGACGATAGGTATAGTACCATCTAGGAGTTATCGGCGAGTCCTGTTCAGTGTACCCATTCTCTAATGAGAACCTGTGTACAATCTTTGATGTCAAACACCAATGGTTATGGGATCAACCATCGCCCCTTACAGGGTCAAGAAACGTACACACTAGTCTACTCTGGAATATCGATGCCCTGTCTCGATACTCCCTTGACTAAGAACAGTTAAAAGATGTGCATGTGGACTACACAGGTCCTAGTAGTATGATCCGCATCATAGTCCTGGTAGTCAAGCAAACATCCTAAGGACTTTATCAACATGTATCAGAGAGATAGTATAATAATACAATTGTACATGTTAAGATAAAGATCAACCAGATAGTATACTATCATGTCGAGCAAGAAAGTCCTCTATATATATCCAAGCATCCACTATATCATACAATAATGGCCTCTACGGCATACATATTCCTAAAATATGCATACGTTTTAATAACCAAATTCGAAAACGTGAGCACAATCCAAGTTTCACGGGATGCTATGTGATTACGTCTTCTCCTTTTTACCTTGTGCGATCTAGCAGAAAAATGGCTTTATAGCACTGCCGCACATTTTATCGCTAAATGGGATGAATTCGTTATAGCATTCCTTAAGAAATTTTATCCTCATCACAATACCGCCCATGTTTGAAGCGAGATTAACCAGTTTACCCAACTTCCCAACGAACCATTTTGGAAATGCTTTGAATGGTTTAAAGATCTTCTTGTCCAATGCCCTCATCACGGAATCGACAGATGGCCACTTTGTCGAATTGTATATGAGGGTATTAATCCAGCCACGAAACAAATGCTTGAAACCATTTGTCAATGTCATTTTATGTCAAAATACGATGGCGAAGCTTGGCAATTTCTGGAAGATCTCGCCGAACAGACATTACAATAGGAGAGCACTAAACTTACTACATCGTCTTCATCTAGGGCAGGTATCCATCAGCTCGATGTTTCCATCACAGTAAAAGCCAAAATGGCCGCGATACGAAAGAACCTCGAAGCTATAGAAAACAAATTCTCGTCAGCCTCCCTAAACCAAGTTACGCTCCCCAAAACCGTGTGTGGTTGCTGTTTTGACCCATCACATTTAACGGAAGAATGTCCTTTCAATCCTCCTTCTTAAGGTCAAGAACAAACCAATGTTGCTTTTCAGCAACGACCTAGAAACGATCCTTATTCCTCCACATACAATCAGGGATGGAGGAATCATCCTAATTTTTCTTGGAACCAAAACAAAACTCAAACTCAAAATCAGTTCCCAAGCCAAAATAACTTTCAAAGGCTTCCCCCACAACAACAACAGCCACCACATCAAATTCAGCACCCCTTTCAACCGTAATCTTTCCAAAATCCGGCCAACAACTTTGACCCTTAAAATAATTCTTTCCAACCATAGACTAATACTCTAACGGCCGGTACCGAAAAAACCTCTGCACTCGAAAGAAGCTTAGAAACGTTTATTAAACGCTCCATACAAACGACGGCTAATTTAACATCTTCTATCCAAACGTTAATGAAACACACTGCTTCTTACGGTGAAAGCATAAAATCGATCGAAGAACAAATTGCACAGATAAATGCCGCAATGAGTGAAAGAGAGAAAGGGAAACTTCCATCTCAACCTCTACCAAATCCCGGCCACTCATAAAGCGCAAGCATCGCTTTTAACCTACAAAATCATAACGTGAGTGCCGTAACTACGTTGAGATCGGGAAGAATGCTTAACAATAATGTTGGTAAACAAGTTGATGATGATGAATCAGATGAAACCCCGGCTACTACTTCTAATCCTACTTCGTCTAGTCTACCATCTTCTTCTGAGCCTATTCTCCGTTTTCCACTAGGCTCGGACCCTCAGCCCACTTCCTTGAAGTAGTTACCATCTATGACCATCCCAAATCCAATTTTGGGATCCATTCCATCCCCACAAACTTCTCCTCAAATGTTGGACCCAACCCTTATTGATAAACCTCCTTTTCCAGAAAAGTTAAGGGCCAACAGACCAAGTCCCCAAATGGAGAAGGTTGTGGAAATTTTTAAACAAGTCAACATAAATATTCCTCTCCTAGATTATATCCAATAAGTTTCATCCTATGCGAAAATTCTAAAGGACTTGTGCACTAGGAAAAAGAAAAATTCAAGTGCCTAAAAAAGTTTTCTTAGCGAGTAATATGAGCAATTCTCTTACCCAATTGGTGCCCACGAAACGTAAGGACCCCTGCTGTCCTACAATATCTATAACTAATGGGGGTAAAAATATCAATCACGCTCTACTCGATTTAGGTGCTAGTATTAACTTGCTTCCGTATTCTGTCTATGAGCAATTAGGCATAGGAAAGTTGAAACATGCGCACTGCACTCTCTAGATGACCGATCGATCTATCACTCAACCTAGGGGTGAGTTAGAGGACGTGTTAATCAAAGTCGGGGAATTTATATTCCCTGTGGACTTTATAGTTATAGATATACAGCTTGTGGCAAACCACGGAACCAAATCCCGGTAATTCTCGGTCGACCTTCTCTAGCAACTTCCAACACGATAATCAATTGTCGTAACGGTTCAATGAACCCGTTCTTTGGGAAAATGACAATTGAGATTAACATCTATAAGTTATGAAGTCAACCCTCCGAACCTTATGCTCATATAATAGATGTATGTTCTGTCGACAAGATAGCGACCGACAGTTGCAAAATTGAGGAGTTCTTGCTTCACGATAGTGATCTCGAGGCCACTAGTGTGTTTGATCCTGCTATTTATTATACACGTGAGGACCATTCTGTCGACAAGTCCACACTCAAGTCCGAATCCTTTGACTTGTCGAATGATTTAGTCGAGCTATCTGAGTATCATACCTTTCTTTTTGATGAGATTATCATTCGGAATATCGATGGAAGTTTTGAAGACATTTTTGCCAAAGAACTCGCATTCCTAAAAGACACGGATGTTGTGATGAATCAACCTCCACCCAAAGAAGTTGAACCGCCACCTCTTGTTCTTATCAAGTACGAGAATGGGAATATTCCACCTATTCCTTATCTTGCACATTCGCGTTTTCATCCACCATCACGGTTTCGTCTCTATCAACTGAGACGTAAACCCATTCAATTACACCTCTTATCTCCTCCCCACTTCTTCACGTCTGACATGATCTTTTACCAACCATGGTGTCACATTGATAAAATATTCGAATAGTTGGTGTTAACTTTTGGTCTTTGTAAAGCTTTATATAGACCTATAATATTTCACCCCTCTTTTGATGAATTTCAACACTTAAAAATACTGTTTTACTTAAGTTTAGGGGAGAGAAAAATATTTTGGCCCTAGAAAAAAAGAAAAATTTTGCACAATTGTGAGCCAAAAATAAGTTTGGGGGAGGATTTTACTGTCATTAACTCTTGTCCCCTTTACTAATCATTGAGAACTTTTCCTCCCAAGTCTACAGGTTTTGAGCTTAAATGAATGACATCAGTGAGGACACTGCTGCAAATAGGTTTGGGGGAGATTTGTGCTTATTCACGCATCATTTTGCATTATTACTAAATAAAAGAACTAATTTTTTTTTTGATAATAAATGATAGAAGTGAAAAATACATATGAAAAATAGAAATTTAAGAAAAGCAAGAAAATTAGATGTTTTAAAACGAAGCTAGTAATAGGTGGTCATGAGCTATTGTCCCAAGGGTTAGTAAGATGAAAGGAATCACTAATCTGAGGATAGAAATAAGTCTGAAAAATAGTCTATATTCTTGAGTCCAAACATCTGAACGTTGATACCCTACTATACGCACTTGCACACATCTTGAAACTTGTGATAGTAGAGAATACCTTGAAATGCTCTTGTCTAAAAGCCTTAGTATGAAGGAAAAAAATATACAAAAATATAAATGACACAGAAAATATAAATGGTGAAGAAAAATGAACACTAATTATGTAACTACTTAAAGCAGCATAAAAAAATATAGCGAGGGTGCCTTATCTCCTAGTGCCTTAGACCAACTGGTTTGGGAGTCACTGCTAAGCCTTAGGTGTTGCCAGACTAGGATATTGCTAATTACGCCTTAATGAGTGAGAACGTTTGGTAATCGGTTGGTTAGTACCTCAAGAAGTATTAACGGTCGCATGAAGAATGTGTGAGCAATTCCATCTAAAATATTCACCGACTAAAAAGTACTAAGGAAGATGGACAAGAGTATGATAGCTTGAATTGAATTCTCTAAGTGTAGTGATGTATTATACACACAAGTAGGGGGATATGATCGATGTTTGGAAGAAAGGTATGGAGGAAGACTAAAGGCGATGTTTTATTGAGGGATGATGTGATTTCTAACATCTTTTCATGACTATTAAGATAGGGCTCATGGCAACTCAAAAGCTAGTGTAGTTTGAAACTCTTATTTTCAAGTTCTTTCTCTTATATGTTTCTTATCTTTGTATGTAACTTTCATCTTCTTTCTTTTATTATGGGATTTTATGGGTGTAATCCGCTAAAAACCTTCAGGAGGCAACACTCCTCCTACTAGGGACACCTAGAGGTTTAAACGCTTGTTGTACGTGCTAAGTGCAATCGTGTTGCCTACGAAAGTGTGTTGTTTAGGTTTTTTCTTTTTCTCTTTAATAACTAGTTTGCTCGGGATGATCAAAGATAAGTTTGGGGTATTTGATTAGTCTAAAATATTGCACATTTGAATGAATATTTTCCCTACTATTGTTAAGTACTAAAATGTGTTTATCGTAAATATAGAATATATGTTGGTTTATCTGTAAAAAGTTTATTATCATATTTTTCTACATTATAATTAATATAATGAGGAAAAATATATGCATATAATATTTAAATGAAATATTAATAATTAAAATATGCATATCATATCAAATATTCCTAATCAATATTTCTTAAGATATTATATCATGTAAATGGTTGGAATAATATCTCAAAAATATAAAATGCTACTGACACTTTGATTTGAGATATTGTGTAGGTATTAGCTCAGGTCTAAAGTCCAAGTAAGGGATCCAAATCAAATCGGGATATCGAAACCGAATCTGCCAAATTTTAGAAGCAAATCGAGAGATCTAGCAACGGCAGAGACTCAGAGTATTATTATCAGAATATAGACATCAAGAGGATCTCCAAATATCAACACAAAATACCAGAAGAAATATCAAAACCTGATTCCACTATGTTGCGGCTAAACCACGGCCAAAGGGGGCAATATGCGGCGGTTCCATGGCTCATTAGTAACCGTCGGATGTGAGATTTTGTGGATTTGATCGAAACTGTATATCATCACATATGGAATGTAGGGTTTCTGGTTTCCAATACTATATAAAGGACCGAGAGCTGTACATTCAAAATCATCACCAAAGAGATCAGGAGATCCACATTTTCGAGTGATCATCATCTATTCATCTACCTCCTTCAAGAGAGAGATCTAGAGAAAACTAGGGTTCTTGTAATTTACTTTCTAAGGAGAATTTTAATTGCAATAGTTGATTAATAAAAGTAGATTTTATTTTAATTCTTTTCGCATTTACTTTTTCTGCACTTACTTTTACGCATTACTTTTTCTGCACCTTAATTATGATTTCTTTCTTCTTCAACCTTTCTTCACTAACCATGAGCGAGTAATTTCTAGCTTGCTAGGGTTTGTAGCATAGGGTAGGATAATGGATGAAGAAATCTTTTAACTTCTTTTAAACATTTTAAAGTTTATAAACTTCAAAAAAATAAATGTTAACCTCCTTATCGGGCGCGCTATCAATTTATTGATAGTCTCGACCGCGATTTGAGATCGGTTAAACACTTATTCAGTTATGTGCTTGACATGAATAGAGATCAATAAAAGGATAAGGATTAGTAGTGGGAAACCATATTCCCTCCAAGAACCTTAATCTACATTCATCACAATCGCTCTAGTTTTAAACTATTAAAAGATAAAAGAGTCATTTTTAAATATTCATCCATTAACTACTAAGTCTTATGAACCCTACAAGACTTTTAATTATAAATTTTATATCCGTTTTAAAATATAACGACAAACAATCACCCATCTTTCATCAACTCGTCTAAAGTAAAAAAAGAGTTCACGTTTCCCAGCGGACGACCAGTACTCATCACGACTAACTACTAGGGACACCGTTTTGATTGCGGTTATTTACAAAAACACTTTCTTTTTTCATGACAAATCAATGTGACAAGGATCGCTAGTCATTATTAGATAAAGTGACTAAGATAATTCGTCTATTTGGATGCCCCAACGCAGGTTCAGTTAAGTTGAAAAATTCCAGTTTGAAGGATCTTGCTCAGACCTGGAGTGAATCGATCAAGAAAGGACATTTTGTTCATTGGATGCTCCGACGCGAGATCAGTAAGTTGACTAGCTTCAGTTAGAGGGGCCTCACCCAGACGTGTTGTGAGTTGATCGAGGAAAGACGAATGAAGCGAATTCCTCGATGACTTAGACGAGTTCCAGAGGACGTAATTGTCCAGTTGCCTTCCACAGAGGGTTAAAGTTAACGAATTCGTAGCTTCAATTCCTTATCAGAGACTCTGGATATAAATATAGCCAAATTGGATTGCAGTCTACGCAGCTACCAAGAGAAGATTCTAAATTGGTCGATATTGAAGAAAAGTGGATAAGAGATTCGTGTGAGCTCTTAATGAGTCATACTTCTCTGTTGAAGCCAAAGAATTAACATGTACGCAGAGGCGTTGGATTCATCCATAATTCCAGAAGAAAGTCGTGATGAGAATGCGGCTATCCTGGAACAGAAAAAGAATTAAGTAAAGAGTGCTAGTCTCCGGGCAGTTCGGCAGAGATGAGATCGGAATTGACCAAAGCAGGTTCTTTCCAGGACACTGTAGTGACAAGGTTTGTACCCAGGATCAGTTGTATCGCCAGTATTCAGAGGGCCAGATGCCGCCATCAGTAACGTATTACTTTGCGAGTAGTCAGGTTAATTGGCTAGGAGATGTTCAGAGAGGCGTCAGAGCGGGACTGTTCCGTCATTACTCCTAACCGGGCCGTCGAACATAGAGATTGTACAATTAGTGATCCACAGAGAAAACAAGAATCCAGTGACAAAGGACACTAGACCATGGGCAGGAGGCAAGTAGACGCTCTTGCTCTGCCAGCTTTAGGTGCACCGACACTTTTCGACATTGAAGGAGTTGTAGCTCAATGTCATTTGTTTGCGATTTGCGTTTTAGTGATCTGAGTATCACGCTTTTATTGTTTTAGACTTTGAGTTTTGATGATTTAGTTTCATGATGGATGTTTTCGTGCACCGTAGCTACATACTGGATATTTTCTTTTGTGCACAGTTGTTGCATTTGATTTATGTTTTATACATCTATTACATTTGATTTATGATTTGTGCATATCCATTGCACTTGATATCGATTTTGGGCGTTTGTTGCACATACTTACGATTCTGTGTATTTCGATACAGCCGATTTTGACTTCGTGCATGTTGTATGCACTTGACTTTGACTTATGCACTCGGTATAGTTCGCATGTGCTTGCAATGCATTGATATGGGTTTTGTGCACGCAGTTGCACACGTTTATGATTTCATACACCTCGGTATACTCGATTCTGATCTTGCGCATGCTGTATAACGAGGATTTCGATTCATGCACTCGATGTTGTTTCTATGTGCTTTTGATATATTGACGAGTTTTCGAGCACTCTATTGCACTAGATGTTTTTGTGTGGACCTGATGCACTTGATTTGGATTTTCGCGCACACTTAGCGCACTGGATGTGATTTTGTGCACACCGGATGCACTTGATCGAGATTTTTCGTGCATGTTGGTTGCACTTGATTGAGATTTCTATGCGTTCTTGATGCACTTGATGTTGTTGTCGTGCACACCCGTTGCACTTGACAGATTCTTTCGTGCACACCCGTTGCACTTAGTTTTTGCTTCTGTGCACATTCGTGGCACTTGTATTTGACTTTGATTTCCGTGCGCACCAGACGCACGTGGTATTTTGGATACACTTATAGAGATTGATTTCCTTCTGAGCATCATGTTTTTATGATATATACCATATCATATAGTAACCGAGCAGGACTGGTCTGAGGACAGTACCTGAGTATTTTTGCATGTATCAATATTTACCAAGAGATTTTCAAAAATGAGCTATAGTCTCACTATTTTCTTATGTGTCCATGAGTGACACGAAGTTTTACAAGGAAAACCTTTTGGGATATTTCAAAAAGGCGGGACGTATATCTTGAGCAAAACATATATAAACATGTATCTATTTCTTTACAAAATGAGCGTCCACCACTGGTACCGTGATTTACACATTGCACGGCGATTTGGAAAGGATTTTGCATGTATTTTTATTCATCTTTTTAGATGGTTTTACAGTAATGCGTACTATATACGTATTATAGACTTGAGTATATGATACTCGAATTAAACAGTAGATGTTGAACTTGCATTTTCATCATAGCTTTTATGATTGGCTTGACGTTTGGCGGAGTTTGATTATTGAGTTATGCACCGCTTTCATGCGCACACGATGCGCTGTGATATTTTTGTGTATTCCATGATTTCGGAGCCCGCTGATTTGACTGATTTACTGAAATGTTTTAATATTTGGGGGGTTCAAATTTAAATTCAGGGACCGAATTTATTTAATGGGGGAAGATTGTAACATTTCAGAAATATAAAATATTATTTTTTGGTATTTGAATAAAATAATAAATTTCACGAAAACTATACGAGTACGGATTTGAGTTTTCGTAGAATGGTATAATTACATACCTATAATTTTGGAAAATATTGGAAATTAATATGAATTATTAATTTCGAAGGCATTTATTAGATTTGGGTATTATATAAATTATTACACAATTATTTACATACAAGTTATGTTAAATTTGATTGGTGCATTACTAATTATGCATTAAACCAAATCCATGTTTGTTAACCATGACTAATGTGCCATGACACATTGTATTTTGTTGCATGTTGGTTTCAATTGTATTTGTTATTATTTGGTTTTAAAAAGAGAAAAGAAAAAGAAAAATGCGAGAAAAGAGAGAGGGGGGACAAGATGTGATTTGCATATATGTGTGGAGAGAGAGTGAGAATGAGAGAGATATGGTTTGCCTTCACCCTTTTCTTTCTTCATGCTATCCTTCATCTCTTTCATCCTCTCTTCATTTTTCCTCCATCTCCTCCACCTCACTACCCCATGAAACCATCCCAAAAACCCCACACCACCTTCATAAAAAATGACCTCAAGCTCATCCTACACCCCATGGTCAGATCAAGTTGAAACTTTGAGTATTTTAGATCATCTTGGAAATTTCTTCAGTTGCTCCTTAAGGTAAAACCTTCACTTTCCTTCAAGTCATTAGGTTTCTTAACCTCCTACATGTGTTTAGAACTGAAAAATGCATGATTAGTGATCTTAGAAAATTCTAGAGTAAGGATTAGGGGGTAAAACTTGTAGTAGTGCATAGTAGAGGGTCTAGGGAGTGTTTATAAGACCATTAGTGATAAGTGAGAGTGATATAGTGGAGAAATTCTCGGATTCGACGAACTTAGATTTTTCCGACATCGGTTTTTGTTGCAATTGTGGTGATCAAATTGAATCTGCTATGACTTGAGGACTTTGAAAAACATTTTGCAAACACAAAGAGGTGTGCAAGCTATTAGGAACATACCCTAGAAACCTGAGCCCCTAACTCCCTCACTTGGCCGCAGATTTAATCCCTATGGCCGCAATTTGCGACCTGATCTCTGAGTCTGGGTTTGGTGTTTGGTCCATAGCTCTATCAAATGATATATAGACCTACCCTATATGGAAAATGTACTAATTTCACCTGAGTCAAAATCTGGGAGAGTTTTTCTAAGTTGCTGATTTCGTTTTACGACTTTTGAAAACTAGATTTTTGGTATTTGAGTTTTGACTCGGTCTTTTGACATTTGTACGTCAACGTTGGGGGTTGTTTAGTTGTTCTTGCATGCATGGACCATAGGTTCTAACCTATGTACATTTTACTTGCCGTAACGTTTTTCGGGTCTGGTTTTGATTTCGTTACGATGTGTATTGATTGTAGGTACCCTTGCGTGGACTTCCGAGACGACGAAGGAGAACAAGACGTTCATCGACTTCGGCTAGAACAAGGATAGCAGGTGACTGGATGTATATCTATGGGGGAAGTCGAGTGGATGGCGTATAGCACCCCCGCAACCACAGTACTAAGAGATCGGAGATATAGTGTATATATATAGATACATGCGCTTACATCCATATGGATATAACCATAAAGATAATTACGAGACGATACATAAAATGAGAATGTGATGGAATAATATGACACAAGTCGATAGATTTGATATGAAGATGCGAGGCAGTATATTTATACATATGCTAAGATATGATATGAGATGATATATATGTAAATTAGAATATGAGATGATAAAAATGTACATGACCATAGATCCGTACCCTTGATTTATGATATACATGATGATTGACCCGCACTCTTGACTCGAGAATAGCGTACGATGGATCATACCGTACGCGATATAATGTACAGGACGATATATCCTTATTTCCATTGATGATACTGTACGATGGGTTAAACCGTACATGATATGATATACCGGATGATTGATCCGCACTCTTGACTCGGGGATGACGTACTATGGATTATATCACATCTGATACTATGAGGCTGGATCGCCGACTTATGGATTATCTTGATTTGGAAAATCGTTGCTTTCTAATCACTTGGAAAATAATAGATTACATTTGAACCATACCTATTTTCAAACCAACGAATCGTTAGGCTCTTTAAATAACAACCTCAAGGGGCGCTATGGATTTTTCAAATGGTATCTCTTTTTCAAAACACCGTAGCCCTACTTTCAAAATCTATGATTCGTATTATTTAAACTATAACCATATGGTTCATGTGTAGTCATGTACTTTATACAGTTCATGTTTACGCTGTATTATTTTCCTCACGACATACATACTACGTTCCCGGCACTTATCTTTATATGGCTTCGTCTACTAGGACACATGCACCATTACCGATGATGCGCATGTTATACGTATACAGATTTTCCGGCTCACACACTCATCATCGATAATTGCCATTCCACTTTCATATTAGAACTGCTATATCGCCGTATTGTTCAGTACTTATTATCGCACATGCTAGCTTAGATATTGCACTTCTTTACCCGATTACACGGCATGCTTACATGAAAACACTTGCAATACTTTACAGTACTGTTCTGTGCTTACATTTACTGTATCGTTATGGTTACATACATATGAGATTCAGTTTTTATGAGATCTCTGTATTTGAGAACCACAGATGCATTTTTAAAAGTCTTATGATTGTTTTAAACACGCGGTTTCTCTTTATATGATTTGTGGCATCCACCATGAGTTTTCTCGGTTCTGAGCAATGAGTATACCCGATTCGAGGAGTGAGGAGGCACCGTCTGCGGGTACATGGTGGACCCGGTACGGTACCCCGGGGCAAGAAGATCGTATAGAGAGACGTTGAGCCCGACAGGGGAGCACTACCGACTCGTGATAGTTTGGGCTTGGCGGATATCCGGAGGATACCGATCGGAGTCATGTGATCAGATATATATGAAGGCCGATCCGATGAGACGGTACCCGAGATATAAAGACTTATGTGTCGATGCTGAACACGGGTTTTTATGATATTTTTGAGTGTCGATGCTGGAAACCCAGGTTTTATGATGATTTGATGTGTTGTTGATGGACACACGTTGGATGATACACATATATACATGCATATGATTCAGATGACATGATACTATATACTGTTGCTGGCTTGACCTTATTATCATTACACATATGTGTACACGATCACCCAAGATACCACAATATTACCTTATTATTACAGTATGACCTAGGAGATCGTTATACATTCGATTTCTACCTGCTGATATTTTCTACTCACGAGTTGACAACTCACCCCCGTTATGCCACAGTTTTCTTGCAGGATCGACCGCTCGGATCAGCAACGGCTCCCTAGCACACAGTTCGCTTCTGGGTGATTTGCATTGGTAGGTGTTGTACACATTTGGATTGTGACCACCTTTGTATATATTATTCTGTTGTATCTAGTTAAAAGCTCCATCAACCAGACTAGGTATATTTGGTAGACCTAGACACCATACTTGTATATTCTTTAAGACTTAGAGTGAGATGGGTGTATTGTTCGTGATTTGAGCTTGATGATGTCTTGGTCTTCTTTATATTCATTCTGTGATTGATCTTCTCTTTGGGGCGTCGTATATATTTATTGCATGGTTATGATTCCGCCAATTGGCGAAGAGCTAGCTCCCGCTTCGGGATGCCTATATTATTGCTGTGTTGTATTGGTTTTGGATCAAATATTACAAGGGAGGTGCTGCCCAAATTTCAAGGACGAAAATGTTTTCAACGATAGTATACAAACCATTGTATTTCCATATAGTATTCCTTATACTTTTAAAAGAAGAATTTGAATTGATTATGCCGATATTTCAAAACTGCACCTCCATTATTTTCTGAACAAGGTTTAGATTTCTGGGCTTCGGCTTACTTGGAACACGATGGGGTCCTATAGACTTCACGTGATTCTCGTGCCGGTCACGTGTCAATTTTGGGTCACGACAAAGCCATGTTTATTTTTGTTAACCATGCTTGTGTACATGTTATCTTTCATTTGTGATATTTGGCTTTTTGTTTTAAAGAGAAAAGAAGAAAAAAAAGAGATGAGAGGGGACAAGTGGAGGACAAGAGGATATGGCTTGGAGGGAGAGGGGGGGAGAGAGAGTGTGTGTGTGTGGTTACCTCCAACCATCCATTTCCCCCATCTTCATTTCTTTCGTCATTCTTCATCTCCTCCTTCATTTTCTTCAATTCCTCCAAAACTCTCACTCACCCCCACAAACACCCTCTAAACCACCTCCAAATCTCACACCACCTTCACAAAAATTATTCCCAGGCTCACTACAAGCATCATTGTAGGATCAAGTTGGAGTTTTGAGTACTTTAACCATCTAGGAATTTTCTTGATGTGCTCCCTTGAGGTAAAACACTCCCCTTTGTTCAAGTAGTTAGTCTCCTAACCTCAACCATTAGTTTAGAGTTAAAAAGGTTAAGTTTTGTGATCTTGGAAGATTCTAGGATGATGATTAGTGGATGAAACTTGTAGTAGATCTTAGTGGAGGTGTAGTGAGTGTCTTTTAGGCCTAGTAGTGATGATAGCATTGTTTTAAATGAGTTTTGAAGTCTCAAACACGAACTTAGAATTTCCCGATATCGGTTTTTGATGAAATATGGTGATCAATTAGAATCTGGGATGAACTGGGGACTCTGAAAATTTTATTGCAGATACAATGAGATGTACAGGTAGATACAAAGCCACCCCAGAAGCCCGAGCCCCTACTTCCCTTCCCTGGCCGCCAAAAAATTAGTTTTGGCCGCAAATTGCGGCTCGATGTTGGAGTTAGGGTTTGGGTTTTGTTTTATAGCACACACATATGAGGACTAGACCTACCCTATATGCAAAATGTTCTAATTTCACCTTAGGTAGAATCTGGGAGTGTTTTACTATGTTTCTGATTTCGTCTTGCGACTTTTGAAAACTTGGGTTTTGGTATATGAGTTTTGACTCGATCGCTTGACGTTCGTACGTCAACGTCGGGGATTGTTTTGTTGTTCTTGCATGTGTGGACCATAAATTCTAATCTATGTACGTTTCGCTTGGCATATCGGTTTTCAGGAGTTGATTTTGATTTCGATACGATATGCGTTGACTTGTAGGTACATTGGCGTGAACTTTCAGGGCGACAAAGGCGAACAAGGCGTTCATCGACTTCGGCTGGAGCGACGATAGTAAGTGAGTAGATGTTTATCTATGGGGAAAGTCGGCTGGATGGCGTATAGCAACCCCGCAACCATAGTACTAGGATATTAGAGATACAGTATATTTATATAGATGTGTATACCCAGCTAATAGGGTTCTGGGATACTATAAACCATAGTAGTGTGTGTGTAGGATGGTATATCCCTAGTTCTAGTTTTCTTAGTCCATGAGTCATATATATATATATATATAACTATTAGGATAATTACGAGATGATATGATGAGATAAGGATATGATGGAATAAAATAACACGAGTCGATATGTTTTGATATGAGGATGTGAGGCGATATATATATGTTAAGATATGACATGAGATGATATATATGATGACATGAGATGAGGTGATGTATGTGCTATAGATCCGCACTATTGATTGATAATATCGTACGATGGATTATACCATACGTGATATGATGAGGATGAATCGCCGGCATATATATATCGACTTGAGGAATAGTGATTAAGATCATTATGTAGATATTAGGATATATTTATAGCCATACCTATTTTCAAAACTAACGAATCGTTAGGCATCTTTAAACGATAACTTCAAGGAATGCTATGGATTTTCAAATGGTATCTTTTTCTAAAACATCACAGCCCTTAATTTCAAAAACAACGATTCGTACTATTTTAACCTTGACTGTATGGCTTATACGTGGTTATGTATTTTATACTTTCCACGCTACGTTATCTTGTTTCCATGGATGCTCGTACTATTTTTCCTATGCGACATATATATCCTACGCTCCGTGTACTTACCTTATTATGACTTTGTCTTCTAGGATACATGCACCATTACCGATGATGCGCATGTTGCACGTACACAAACTTACCGGCTCACACACACATCATCGGTAATTGCCATGCCACATACACGTTAGAAATTGCTATGTCGTTGTATTTTTTTCTAACTTGTAGAATTATAGTTATTGTTTAGTACTTATTACCGCACATGCTAGTTCAGACATTGCACTTCCTTACCTAGTTACACGACATGCTTATATGAAAACATTGACTATACCTTGCAGTACTGTTGTGTGCCCGTACTTACTGTTCCATCGTAGTTACATGCATATGAGATTCTGTTTTCATAAGATTTCTAGATTTGAGAACCGCAGATACATTTTTAAAGTTTTATGATTGTTTTAAAAATGCGGTGTCTCTTTATATGATAGTTCAACGTCCACCATGAGTTTTCTCGGTGCTGGGCTATGATGATTACCCGATTCAAGGAGTGAGGAGTCATCGTCTGCGAGTACATAATGGACTCGGTACAGTACCCCGGGGCAAGAAGATCGTATAGAAAGGTGTTGAGCCCGGCTGGGGAACACTACCTACGGGTGACAGAATTAGACTCAGCGGAGATCCGGAAGATACCGACCGGAGTGATATAAGACAGATGGATATAAGGACCGATCTGATGAGACGGTGCCTAAGATATGAGGATTTACATGTCGATATTAGACACGGGTTTTATGATGATTTCGAGTGTCGATACTGGGCGCTCAGGTTTTATGATGATTTGATGTGTCGTTGATGGACACACGTTGGATGATACACTTATATACATATGTATGACACGGATGACTTGGTACTATATATTGATACAGGCACGACATTATTATTATTACACATATGTATACACGATCACCCTAGATACCACACAGTATGACATTATTATATTGCAATATGACCTAGGAGATCGTTATACATTCGATTTCTATCTGCTGATATCTTCTACTCACGAGTTGGCAACTCACCCCTGTTTTGCCATAGTTTTCTTGTAGGATCGACCGCTCGGATCAGTAGCGGCTTGCTGGCATACACCTTTCTTCTGGGTGATTTGCATTGGTAGGTAGGTTACTCCTCGAATCGTAACCGCCGTTGTATACCTTATTATTCAGTTGTATCTAGTTAAAGGCTCCATCAACCAGACTATGTATTTTTGGTAGACTTAGAAACCACAGACTTGTATATTCTTTCAGACTTAGATCGAGATGTGTGTATTATTCTTTATTCTGAGTTTGATGATGTTTTGGTTACTTTAGTTTCTTTTCTGTGTTTGATCTTCGCCTTGGGCATCGTATATTTGTATTTGCGTGGTTGTTTCCGTCAATTAGCGAAGAGCTAGCTCCCGCTTGGGGATGACTATATTATTTTTGTTATGTATTGGTTTTGGATCAAAATTTACAAAAGAGGTGCTGCCCAAATTTCAAATGACAAAAACGTTTTCAAATTATAGTATATAATTCACTTTCATTTCAAACGAACTTTACATATGCTTTAAAAAGAGAACTTAATTTCAATTATACCCCCCTTTCCAAAACTTCACCTCCGCTATTTTACTAAAAAGGTTTAGATTTCTGGGTTTACGGCTTATTTGGGTTACGGTGGGGTCCTATAGACTTCACGTGATCCAAGTGCCAGCCACGTGCCATTTCCGTGTCGTGACAATCATCTCGATTAAGACTGTTATACCCGTATAGGTCCTCATTCAATTATCATAATTGCCTACTTGCAATCACAATAATTGCTTTGAGGGCACTATATCCAACACGCAGACCTGAGACTACCCCTATAGGGTAGTACTCGGGTCCTCACCCCCTAAGGCCACCTCATGGTGGTCTCAGAGGGTGGACCGGACCTTCTTCCCCCCCCCCTGAGGCGTCCTCCGGGGTACCCACACAACACCCCGCGGCTTCTCGGTCCAAACCGTAAGCCCGCGGGGAGTGCAAACATGCTAAAACTTGGATTTTTAAGACTATTTTTTTCGACAATTTTTGCACGACGAAAATGGCAGAATTTAATTGTTGTAACAAACTAGTTAATGTGTTTTGATGGCTCTAATACCATGTTAGGGTTCCTAGCGCCCTAGCCTCCATAACCGCAGCCTATGCGGAACGAAAAATAAAAATGTAGGGGCACTAGAAACTCGAAACCCTAGAATCGAAACAAAACACATGAACTAGAAAACTACAAGAAGGTTTTAATTACTATGGAAGAGGGTTATATCAAGAGATCGAGTCCTTCGGTCTTCATCTCCTCTTCCTTGGCTCCTTGGAGTCTCCTTGATCGAGCTTGACCGCTAGTCTTCCTCCGTCGAAGGCGATCCACCCGAGGGATGTGGTTCATGGCTCTACCTGTACGTAACGGCTACCCGGGTACCTGTCAAAAAGGAAGTCTGACGAGCAAGCTCATCCGAACTCCTACTGAGCCTATCTGTGACAATCTCCGTACAGTCTGGTTCTTTCGTCTAAGAGTATCGCATACTAGGTCTAGGGGGTGGTAAACGTCAGACCCTAATAACCCGATAATTCGTGCCGATGTGACTCAGGACCAATCCAGGAAACTACTGATCTAACTATCAGTAAATCCCAACTGCATTGGCAAAGGTCTTATGGTACTGGCCAACCGAACACAGTGCGATATGGACTCCCTATACCGGGAGAGTCGAATCCCAACAATCGCTCACTGCCTCCATGTGGCTCGGGACTGTACTCAACTAAAACCTATTTGCGTGACTAAGCAGAGCCATGGTAGGGTAGTAATCTAAATACAGTAGGAACTCATACGAGACAAATGAGGATCTCAGGTCTAAAGACAAATATGTACTCATGCCACCTGAGAACTGCTATCTAACGATAGATATAGTACCATCTAGAAGTTCTCAGCGATTCTGTCCAGTGTACTCACCCTCAGTGAGCACATGTACACGATCTTAGGTACGAAAGACTAATGGCTGTGGGACCAACCATCGCCCCACGTCGGGGTCTAGAAACGTAAACACATGTCTACTCCGGAATATCGATACCCAGTCTCGATACTCCTATGACTAGGGATATTTAAGGATGTGCTTATAGACTACCCAGCCTCTACATATATGATCACCACATAACGCTGGTAGTCAAGCAATAATCCTACGGGCTTTATCTGTTAGTGATATATGCCCTAGATGCCATTATTGTATAGTATTGGATTGTATATTACATTTTGGAAGCTTGGGATATACACATATATAATAACAGTCTTGCTCAATATGATAGTATGCTATCTGGTTTGATTCTAATTTAATATGTGTATATGTTTCTATTAACATATCGCTAATACATATTGATAGACCCCTTAGGATCTTTTCTTGAGTACCAGCGTTGTGATGGCAGTCACATTAGTGGGGGTTTGGTAGTCTATAAGCACATCCTTAAGCTTGTCCCTAGTCATAGGATTATCGAGACAGGGCATCGATATTCCAGAGTAGACTAGTAGTGTATACGCTTCTTATCCCCGTCAGGGGAGGTGGCCTGTCCCGCAGCCATTGGTATATGGTACCAGAGATAGTATGCAGGTGATCATTGGGTTATGAGTTACAATGGACGGACTCACAGGGATCTTCTGGTTGGTATTATACCTATCGTCAGTTAGCAGTTCCCCGGTGACATGAGTATAGGTTAGTCCGTTGACTTGATATCACTATTCGTCTCGAGTGAGTTCCCATTGTACTTAGATTACTACCCTACTAAGGCTCAAATGAGTCGTGCAAATAGGTAGTGGTTGGGTGCAATCCCAAAGCACTTGGAGGCAGTAGGGGTTAGAAGAGATTCGTCTCTCCCGGTATTAGGAGTTGATATCGTGCTGTGTACAGTTAACCAATACACAAAATCCCTGGGCAGGACAAGTGAGATTTACTAGTAGGTACACCAGTAATTTCTCAAGGTGTATTGGGCTCTACACCGACACTACTTATTGCGCTATTAGGGGTCTTACGTTTACCACTACCCTAGGCCCGATATATGATACTTGATTTTATTAATTTTCCGGATTGTGTAATTGGGAAATTGTAAAGAAATCACAACCAAAAATTATATTTGACCGCAATCAACTACGGTGTCAGTTGTAGATCGTAAGCGAGTACGGATCGTCCATAGGGATTGTGCGATTCGTTTCAATGTTTAATTTGTTTGAATCGAAAAGTTAATCGAAAAGAAGAGAAAAGAAAACATGATTCAAGAATTTATCAATTGATTCAGGTGTCACGATGTTTAATCAAGAATCAAGAAACTGATAAACAATCAAGAATTGGGTTTCGATAATATTTCCAACCAAAATGTCAAGAGTCTAAATGAGGCTCGTAGAAATCGATCGGATCTATAGACGTGATGTAATTTCAAGATTTCGTGTTCTTGTCCTTCGAAGGATTGATACTAGATCGATGATGATCGACGAGAGTTAGGGCTTTCTTGATGAAACTAGGGTTTCATCTTTTAAACCTTTGTTCTTTCGTTGATATCATTTGCATTCTAGCCTCTAGCAATTTCAAGAAACGATCGTAACTCTCCAATCTCGAGCGATATCAATCAAGAAAGCATCGCAACGAATTGGGTCGTCGATTCTTGAACTTGCTAGGTTTTACAAAACTCGTAGGATTCAAGAATCTATTTAAGATATATTACATCATCATTCTATTGATCGTCTCGACTCCTCGACGAGCGAAGTATTACTCAAACATCACAACAAGAATTATAACTAGAAATTTAGATTGACTCATGATGCAAGAATTTAAAGAGAACAAGATAAAAGAATATCACCTTTTATTTTTATCAACAATTTGATTACAGTCGCTCAAGAACTACAAGAGGAAGAATTAAATTGTCGACTTGGTTTTGCTCGGCTCCGTGAGTCGTGGATCGGCTTGGACCACTTGCTCTGTTGAAGACCGGCTTGGCTCCTAAAAGGTTGCAAGGCTTCTTGCTTGAATGGGTACTCGGGATCTTGGCTTTTGATTGGATTTAGGGTTAGGGTTTCACACAAATCCTCTCACTAGATTTGTGGAAGAAGAAGATGAGATAAGAGATGAAATGGCTCTAGTTTTGATACTAGATTGGGATCCTCATTACCCTAGGTTTAGGCTTCTATTTATAGACTTCCTAAACCCTAGGTCTAGGTTTGAAATTACAATTCCCTCCAAAAATTTGTTGAGGAGTTTCTACAAAGAGTTTGTTAGGAGCTAGCTTAGGTTTTAAGCTAGGATTAATTAAGCTTGGAAACCCTAGTTTGCTGATCTGGCAGAAACCCCTGGAGTCTTCTGGAATTTGAGATACATTTCTGAGCAGTGGGCCCTGAATGAAGCATTTTGGTACAAAGATTGATGTCTGAATCCCTGGACCCACCGCGGATCCGCGGCTCAAGCCAGCTCCTGCCGCGGATCCGCGGCTCTTTGATGGGCTTGGACTTTGGTTCTTCTGGTGAAGCTTTGTACTGGAGTTTGGGCTTTTCTCTGATGTTTTAATTTGTGATTGCTCCTTTGTATTGATACCAGATTTGAAATCATTGAGTTGGCGTAACGTTTTAGCTGTACCCTGTAAGTTTTGGCCTTTCTGCTGGATTTTCCTGCACAGATCTCAAAACAAGTGTTGCGCAATATAGAGATAATGCGATGCCATGAAATGCAGTCAATTTCCTTTATAGTGCCGGTTTTAGAGTTTAATACATGTAATCAGATATTTTGCGACAATTTTGCTAATATGTGAATTAGGAATGCCGAACACTTCTATATGAATGCAAATGATGAGGAAATTGCCGGCTAAAATATGCATTATTTTCGACTAATCAAATTCCCCCAAACTTAATTTCGATCGTCTCGAGCGAACTGTTTTATTAAAAAGAGAAGGAGAAAATAAAGAAAGAGAAAAACTATCTAGCACACTTTCGTAGGCAACACGATTGCACTGAGCACGTGCAACAAGCCTTTAAACCTCTAGGTGTCCCTAGTAGGAGGAGTGTTGTCTCCTGAGGGTTTTCAGCGGATTGCACCCACAAAATCCAATAATAAAAGAAAGATCATGAATATTACATTTAAAGAAAAGAATTGTAAAAGAAAAGCTTTGAAAATTAGGGTTTCCAACTAAGCTAGCTTTTCGGTTGTCATGAGCCCTATCTTAATGGTCATGAAAAAATGTTAGACATCACGTCCTCCCTCAATAAAACATCGTCTTATTTTTCATTCCTATCTTTCTTCCAAACATTCATCATATCACCCTGCGTGTGTGTAAAGACATCCCTACACCCGGAGAATTCAATTCAAGCTATCATACTCTTACCCGTCAGCCTCAGTACTTTTTAATTAATGAATATTTAGATGAGATTGCTCACACATTTTCATGCGACCGTTAATACTTCTTGAGGTACTAACCGACCGATTACTCCTGTGCTTGCTTACTTGGTGTATTTTCCTCGTCTTGCACCACCTCAGGCATAGCAGTGACTCCCAGACCAGTTGGCCTTAGGGCACTAGGTGAAAAGGCACCCTCGCTATACATTTTTTATTGCCCTTGGTGATAACAAAACCAGTGTTCATTTTTCTCACCACTTTATATTTTCTTTATTCATTTTTTTTTCCTTTTTATTTCCTTCATACATCGGCTTTAAGACAAGAGCATTTCAAGGTATCCTCTACTATCCCAGGCTTCAAGACGTGTGTAAGTGCGAATAGCAGGGTAGCAACGTTCAAAATGTTTGGCTTCCAGAATAGAAACTATTTTTCAGACTTATTTTTATCCTCAGATTAGTGACGTCCTTCATCTTACTAACCCTTGGAACAACGGCTCATAACTACTTATTACTAGTTCGTATAAGAAAACTTATAATTTTCTTAGTTTTCTAAAATTTTTCTAGTCTCATGGATGTAATTATTCACTATCTAAACTTTCATTATCTTATTTATGTACAAAAAGTGTAAATATTAAAATTATTTTTATACTTGAAAATTTTTAAATTTTTATGGGTTTTGAAAATTTTTCAATTTTTATAGATTTTTAAAGAAATGTTTTGTGCTTATGCAGATGATATGCAAATGATACAAAAATAAGCACAAACCTCCCCCAAACTTGTTTTCAACAGTGTCCTCACTGTTACCAAACGCTATACCTACAAAACTGTAAGCCTGGGGGGAATTATTAGTGGGGGCAAAATATATAAGTGAAGAACTTCCCCCAAACTTACTCTTTTCACTCACCTTCATTCAAAAAATGATGCAATGATATACTGGACATGAAGGTGAGACGGAGGAATTTTAATCCAAATAAACTGGCTCTTGTAAGAACAAGAGCTCCTCCGTGGGGTCAGTGGAAAAATACGCCTTAAGTCTATGTCCATCTACTTTGAAAAAGGTGCCGTTTTTAACATTTTCTACTTCTACTGCCCCGTGCGGGTATACAGACCGCACAACAAAAGGTCCCTTCCATCGAGATCGGATCTTACCCGCGTGAAGGTGTAATCGTGAATCATAAAAAAGGACTTGTTGACCAGGTGAAAATGTTTTCCTCAAAATGTTTTTATCGTGAAAAACCTTAGTCCTATTCTTTGTGATTACAGCGTTATCATAAGCTTCATCGCGGAGTTCGCTTAGCACATTAAGTTGCAGCTTCCGAAAGTTGCAAGCAAGGTTTAGATCAAAATTTATTTCTTTTATAGCCCACAATGCTTTATGCTCTATCTCGACGGGTAAATGACATGCTTTCCCAAACACTATCCTGTATGGAGACATTCCTAGGTCGGTTTTATATGCAGTCCTGAATGCCCAAAGAGCATCCGTCAGTTTGGTTGACCAGTCTTTTCTATTCTTAGCAATAGTTTTCTCCAGGATAAGTTTGATTTGTCTGTTTGAGATTTCAGCATGCCCGCTTGTTTGGGGATGATATGGTGTAGAAAGTCGGTGGTTGATTGAGTATTTTCGCATCAGAGTCTCGAAAGATCTGTTGCAGAAATGTGTCCCATTATCGCTAATGATAGCGCGTGGGTGTCCAAATCGCGAAAAGATATTCTCTTTCAAGAACTTAATGACAACTTTCTTGTCATTAGTGCGACATGGAATGACTTCTACCCACTTTGAGACATAATCAATCGCCAGCAATATGTACAAATTCCCAAAGGAGTTGGGAAAAGGACCCATAAAATCAATGCCCCAAACATCAAATATTTCAACAACCAGAATGGGTTGCTGAGGCATTTCATTCTTCTGGGATATTCTACCCGTGTACTGACATTGTGTACAGGTTTTGCAATACTCAAATGCGTCCTTGAATAAGGTCGGCCAATAAAATCCACATTGCAAAACCTTTTCCGCTGTCTTTCTAGGACCAAAGTGACCCCCACAGGCCTGATCATGACAAAATAAAAGAACACTCTTGAACTCTTCATTCGGGACACACCGGCGAATGATCTGATCAGGACAATATTTAAACAAATAGGGCTCGTCCCAGTAAAAGTGTTTTACTTGGGATAGAAAACGATATTTGTCCTGTTTTGACCAATCGCTCGGTATAAGTCCCGTGGCATGATAGTTCACAATATCCCTGAACCATGGTTCAGCGGATATGCTCAAGAGTTGTTCGTCAGGGAACGAGTCATTAATCGGCAGGGTCATAGGGGAAGAAATGATGCGTGAAAGATGGTCAGCTACTACATTTTCACATCCTTTCTTATCTTTGATAACATGATCAAATTCTTGTAACAGTAGGATCCAACGTATTAGTCGACCTTTTGCATCTTTCTTCGCCAGAAGATGTTTTAAAGCGGAATGGTCAGTATACACAACTATAGGTGAGCCAATTAAGTAAGGCCTGAATTTTTCTAATGCAAATACAACCGCTAAAAGTTTTTTTCGTGGTTGTATAATTAATTTGCGCATCATTCAGGGTCTTACTTGCATAGTAAATCACGTGTGGCATCTTTTCGATGTGCTGTCCTAAGACTGCACCTACTGCAAAATCAGATGCGTCACACATCAGCTCAAAAGGGTAGTCCCAGTTTGGTGATGATAAAACGGGGGCTGAAGTGAGTGAGTGTTTAAGTGAGTCGAAAGCTGTCTCGCAGTCCGAGTCAAAATGGAAGGTCGTATCCTTGGCCAGGAGAAGAGTTAAAGGTCTAGCAATTTTGCTAAAGTCCTTAATGAATCTCCTATAAAAGCCCGCATGGCCAAGGAAAGATCGAATATCTTTGACGCTTTTGGGATGAGGGAGGTTTTGAATGACATCTATCTTAGCTCTGTCAACCTCAATGCCTTTCTGTGAAATGACATGTCCAAGTACTATTCCTTCTTGGACCATAAAATGGCATTTTTCCCAGTTCAAAGTCAAGTTCTTCTCTTTGCAACGAGTAAGAACAGCGTCAAGATTCGCTAGGCAATCGGAAAAAGAGTCTCCAAAAATCGAGAAATCGTCCATAAAGATCTCCAGAAAATTCTCTACCATATCAGAGAATATCCCCATCATACACCGCTGAAAGGTAGCGGGAGCATTGCATAACCCAAAGAGCATGCGACTGTAAGCAAAGGTACCAAAAGGACAAGTAAAAGTGGTTTTATCTTGATCCTTTTTGGCGATGGGGACCTGATTGTAGCCTGAGTATCCGTCCATAAAACAATAATATTCTCGTCCTGCTAAGCGTTCCAGCATCTGATCAATGAATGGTAGAGGAAAGTGGTCTTTTCTCGTGGCAGCATTGAGTTTTCTATAATCAATACATACACTCCATCCAGTTTGGGCGAGTGTCTGAATCAACTCATTTGCCTCATTGGTTATAACTGTGATGCCGGATTTCTTAGGAACGACATGTATAGGACTCACCCACTGGCTATCGGAGATGGGGTATATAATACCATTATCTAAGCATTTGACGATCTCTTTCATGACAGCTTCCTTCATGACGGGATTCAACCGTCTCTGTGGTTCTCGGTTTGGTCTGGCATCATCCATCACATGTATATGATGTTCAACTATCAAGGGACTAATCCCTTTGATGTCCGCCATACTCCAACCAAACGCCTCTTTGTTAGATCTCAATACCGATAAAAGGGCATTCTCTTGCTCTGATGCAAGAGAAGCAGATATAATAACCGGTAAAGACTCATTCTCACCTAGATATGCATATTTCAGGTGAGAAGGTAAAATTTTGAGATCTAATTCGGGCGGAGAAATGATAGAAGGAGGGATCATTGAGCGATTTTTGGATTTACAAAGAAGCTCAGAGCCTGTGAAAGATACAGACTCGGGTAGAGAAAAGTCAGAAGTGTAGGACTCAAGTGTAGGGAAAGTGTCCTCACTAAGATCATGTGTGAAATCAAACAGAGATGTGGTAATGTCATCGAGATCAGTAAAGCAAAGATCCTCAGCTCCACAACTATCGGGAGCGATCTCATGGACAGAGCACACATCTAAAATATGAGCAGAGGGTTCTGATGGCTGACTTCCAACTTTGTAGATATTTAGTTCAATGGTCATATTTCCAAATGATAAATTCATTGAACCGTTTCTACAGTTTATAACAGCGTTGGAAGTGGCAAGGAAAGGACGACCCAGAATCACCGGAATTTGGCCCCGGGGGTTTGCTACAGGATGTGTGTCGAGCACAATGAAGTCTACAGGGAAAACAAATTCCCCGACCTTTATCAATACATCCTCTAATTCACACCTTGGTTTGGTGATAGATCTGTCTGCCATCTGGAGAGTGCAATGAGCAGGTTTCAGCTCTCCAATCCCTAATTGCTCATAGACAGAATAAGGGAGCAGGTTAACACTTGCGCCAAGGTCTAAAAGAGCACGATTTGTGTTTTTACCCCCAATCGAAATCGATATTGTAGGACATCCTGGGTCCTTTCGTTTCTTTGGTAGCTGGGGAATAAAAGCAGTGCTGATATTATTAGACATAAAGACCTTCTTTGGCACTTGAGTCTTCCTCTTCCTTGTGCACAAGTCCTTAAGAATTTTCGCATATGCGGGGACTTGCTGAATCGCATCTAGGAGAGGGATATTGATGTTAACCTGTTTGAACAATTCCAAAATTTTCTCCATATGAGGACTCATTCTATTAGCCCTTAACCGGTTCGGGTAAGGAGCTTTTGCAATAAGCGCAGGGTGCATCACAGGAGAAGGAAGAGGGGGTAGAAGAGGTCCCAAAAGAGGTGTGGGGACCGTCTGTGGAGAACTATAAGGGTTGGGAGAAGGTGTTGAGCCTAGTGGGAAATGGAGAATAGGCTCGCGAGAAAGTGGTGTGGTAGAAGAAGAAGGATCAGAAGGAGAAGTGTGTGTGTGTGGAAAGGTCTCAGCCGGGGTGTTGATATGATTTTCAGTATCATCAATACCTTTCCCGACATGATTGTTCAACACTCTTCCCGATCTCAACGTTGTGACGGCATTTACATTGTAATGCCCAGGATTCTGTAGGGGTTGAGAGGGAAGTTTCCCTTTTTCTCTCGCACTCATTTCGGCTTTTAGGCGTGCGATTTCAGCTTCCATCGATTTGATACTCTCAGCTTGGGACGCTGAGTTTTTCTTTATCTCACTGACGGAAGATCTAACCTCAGTCGAAACCTCTATGAAATTTGATAAAAGTGATTTCATGGTTTGAGTGAAATGAGAGAACTCGTCAGAACAAGACTGCATAGGATTAGACTGTGCAGGAATGTTGCCCTGGTTTTGGAAATTTTGTGACAGATAAGGGTGCTGAGTGAGTTGAAGGGGTTGCTGTTGTGGTGGAGGAAGAACCCTTTGAAATTGATTCGTGTTTGGAACCGTGTTCTGAGATTGGTTTTGGTTCCAAGCAAAATTCGGGTGATTCCTCCAACCCTGATTGTACGTGGAAGAATAAGGATCGTTTCGAGGTCATTGAAATGCGGCATTAGAATGCTCGTAACCTTGAAACGCAGAGTTTAATGGACATTCTTCCGTTAAATGAGACGGATCAGAACAGCACCCATAAACAGTTTTGGGGAGTGACACTGGGTTTAGGGAGGCTGCTGCAAATTTGTGTTCCATAGCGTCGAGCTTCTTTTGCATTGCTGCCATTTCAGCTCGAACACCTATGGACACATCTATTTGGTGTACGCCACCCCTATTCAATGGTTGGGTTCCACTCTCCCACTGTAGTGATTTTTCAGCGAACTCTTCTAAGTACTTCCAGGCTTCCCCATCATCTTTGGTCATAAAAGTACCTTGACACATGTTTTCAAGGCTCTGTTTAGTGTTTAGGTTAATGCCCTCATAAATGATTCGGCAAAGCTCCCATCTCGGGATGCCGTGATGAGGACACTGAACCAAAAGTTCCTTGAAACGTTCAAAGCATTTAGAGAATGGTTCAGCAGGGAGCTGAGCAAATTGATTCAGTTCGCTACGGATTCGAGCTGTCTTTTGTATTGGGTAAAATTTCTTAAGGAATGCAGTGACGAATTCTTCCCAATTCATAATAGAGTGTGCGGTAGTGTTATATAGCTACTTCTCGGCTATATCGTACAATGTAAATGGAAGAAGTCGTAGACGCATAGCATCCACTGAAAGTTGTGACGTACCCATCATTGCGCATACGCTTTCAAATTTGGTAATGAAAACGTAAGCGTCCTCAGTCTCGAGTCCGTGGAATTTGGGTAAAAGATTGATATACTGGGGCTTAATCTCAAAGTTATCCCCATTGGCTTATGGTGTGGATAAGCAGGTCGAAAGAGGACCTCGAATAGGGTAGCACCTCTCCGGGAGAGAGATGCGGGGTGGATTCTGCGCACCAACGGACGGCGGCAGATTAGGGTTAAAGAAGTTTGATGGATTCAGATCCATCGGTGTGGGTGTGGTAGTGGGTAAAGAAAAGGTAAATGGAGAAATATCGACTTCAGAGTCGATAAAGGGTACGCGGACTAAACGGGCACTAGAATCCCGTGTCCAGCCTATCTTGCACTAAAAAGGGTTAGTACAAGTGGCAGCGTTGACTTATAATTAGGGGTAATGAATGCGGTGTTTTCTTTTGAAAAAGGGGCGGATTTTTGAAAAAATGATGCGACAAAACAAATGCAGCACACAAACCTTAGAATCTAGTGGTCACCTAGGTCCGGCTCTAGACCGCTCCTAACTGCCAAAAGACAAGTCGCAGGATAGAATCCTCCACTGCCTCTTTGTCCCCCTGTGGCCGGATAAGTGCCAAGTAAGTGGGAAGGTACTCCACTACGTAAGTAGTGGGCCTAATTAAAAACCACTAGCCTTAGACACACTCGCCTTAGGCACCACAAGAAAACGCGGATAAGCAATGAATTACCCACGGCCTTCTCTTGTCCTAATTGAGCGCGACAGTCCTTAGAGTCTTCTCTAGATTTCTTTTAGTTAATGTGGGTCAATGCGGATGCAAGTTTTGCGATTTTCGGGGCCTAGGAAGGGTAATGAAATCCCCACCTAATTTGGATTTGGCCGTGCCCCTTAATTTCCGTATTTAGAATGCAAACAACCAAGAAATCAAAATCACGCACAAATTTAATATTTGCTTTTGCGGCGCTGCGATTATTTGCAAAGAATCCTGCAGCAAAGTGTTAGTTGGAGCTAAAAGAGGAGAGAGAAGGAGGTAAGAAATCACCTGAAGCAAAAATTTCACAGAGAACCCTCTGAGGAGCCGCGTTTCCGCCGCAAATGCTCCTATATGCCGCGCTTCCGCGGTCTACATGTGGGATAACTGAACCAAACTTCTTCAGGGAGCTTCTGTGGACTCCCTCAGCTCTCTGGTATTTTCCAAAAAATTTCTTCAATTTCCAAACAGCTCCAGATTTCCTTGCAATGAACAACAGCAAATCGTTTAGGGTTTGCACGAATTTTGATCTCAAAAACAACAATGGAATAATTCTTTCAATTCAACCTATAATATGAAACGAATTAGCGCGCGATCCCCGGTAACGGCGCCATTTGATTGAATGATTTTCGATTGTGTAAGTAAATTAAATGATCCCCGGCAACGGCGCCATTTGATTTTATTAATTTTCCGGATTGTGTAATTGGGAAATTGTAAAGAAATCACAACCAAAAATTATATTTGACCGCAATCAACTACGGTGTCGGTTGTAGATCGTAAGCGAGTGCGGATCGTCTACAGGGATTGTGCGATTCGTTTAAATGTTTAATTTGTTTGAATCGAAAAGTTAATCGAAAAGAAGAGAAAAGAAAACATGATTCAACAATTTATCAATTGATTCAGGTGTCACGATGTTTAATCAAGAATCAAGAAACTGATAAACAATCAAGAATTGGGTTTCGATAATATTTCCAACCAAAATGTCAAGAGTCTAAATGAGGCTCGTAGGAATCGATCGGATCTATAGACATGATGTAATTTCAAGATTTCGTGTTCTTGTCCTTCGAAGGATTGATACTAGATCGATGATGATCGACGAGAGTTAGGGCTTTCTTGATGAAACTAGGGTTTCATCTTTTAAACCCTTGTTCTTTCGTTGATATCATTTGCATTCTAGCCTCTAGCAATTTCAAGAAACGATCGTAACTCCCCAATCTCGAGCGATATCAATCAAGAAAGCATCGCAACGAATTGGGTCGTCGATTCTTGAACTTGCTAGGGTTTACAAAACTCGTAGGATTCAAGAATCGATTTAAGATATATTACATCATCATTCTATTGATCGTCTCGACTCCTCGACGAGCGGAGTATTACTCAAACATCATAACAAGAATTATAACTAGAAATTTAGATTGACTCATGATGCAAGAATTTAAAGAGAATAAGATAAAAGAATATCACCTTTTATTTATATCAACAATTTGATTACAGTCGCTCAAGAACTACAAGAGGAAGAATTAAATTGTCGACTTGGCTTTGCTCGGCTCCGTGAGTCGTGGATCGGCTTGGACCACTTGCTCTGTTGAAGACCGGCTTGGCTCCTAAAAGGTTGCAAGGCTTCTTTCTTGAATGGGTACTCGGGATCTTGGCTTTTGATTGGAATTAGGGTTAGGGTTTCACACAAATCCTCTCACTAGATTTGTGGAAGAAGAAGATGAGATAAGAGATGAAATGGCTCTAGTTTTGATACTAGATTGGGATCCTCATTACCCTAGGTTTAGGCTTCTATTTATAGACTTCCCAAACCCTAGGTCTAGGTTTGAAATTACAATTCCCTCCAAAAATTTGTTGAGGAGTTTCTAGAAAGAGTTTGTTAGGAGCTAGCTTAGGTTTTAAGCTAGGATTAATTAAGCTTGGAAACCCTAGTTTGCTGATCTGGCAGAAACCCCTGGAGTCTTCTGGAATTTGAGATACATTTTTGAGCAGTGGGCCCTGAATGAAGCATTTTGTTACAAAGATTGATGTCTGAATCCCTGGACCCACCGCGGATCCGCGGCTCAAGCCAGCTCCTGCCGCGGATCCGCGGCTCTTTGATGGGCTTGGACTTTGGTTCTTCTGGTGAAGCTTTGTACTGGAGTTTGGGCTTTTCTCTGATGTTTTAATTTGTGATTGCTCCTTTGTATTGATACCAGATTTGAAATCATTGAGTTGGCGTAACGTTTTAGCTGTACCCTGTAAGTTTTGGCCTTTCTGCTGGATTTTCCTGCACAGATCTCAAAACAAGTGTTGCGCAATATAGAGATAATGCGATGCCATGAAATGCAGTCAATTTCCTTTATAGTGCCGGTTTTAGAGTTTAATACATGTAATCAGATATTTTGCGACAGTTTTGCTAATATGTGAATTAGGAATGCCGAACACTTCTATATGAATGCAAATGATGAGGAAATTGCCGGCTAAAATATGCATTATTTTCGACTAATCAATACTCTTATACAAACAGATCGGACTGTACGGAGATTGTCACGGATAGGCTCAGTAGGGGTTCGGATGAGTTCGCTAGTCAGCCTTCTTTTCGACAGGTATCTGGGTAGCCGTTATGTACAACTAGTGCCGCTGACAGACTTGTGGTTAAACCCACTGCCAGTGTACTGTCGAGTCTTTAGAGTCCTACAAAGAAGGTTTCCCTGGTTCAGATGAAACGATGTAGAGCTCGTATGATTTTACGTGCACGGTTCCGATCATATACGTGTACTGGCTACACGGATGTTATTCGGACGGATAATACTAGTGGGCTTATGTAACATTTCAGAAAAATAAAATATTATTTTTGGAACTTTTTATAATTAAATAATAAATAATATGAATATTTCGATAATGCGGTATAATTAAATAAAGATAAATTAAGGAAATATTTGGAAATTATGTAAATTATTGAATTTGAAAGAGATTACAAGATTTGAGCATTTATAAATTGTTATATAATTAATTGTATTCCATTTTTAATGCTAATCGTGATTAAATATCACTAATCATGGATTAAGCTTGATTTGTGCACATGACATGCACCAAGTCATTTTTCACATTTCTACATTTTTGTAACCATGGCTCATTTGGGTTTCTATTGTGAAAAGAAAAGAAAAGATAAAGAAAACAAAAGAAAAGAAAAGAAAAGAAAAATAAAACACCAAACAAATAGGTATGGGCATGAGAGAGATCGAGAGAGAGGATAAGGGGTCTTCGTTTGACCAAGCTCCCATTCTTTCTTCTTCCCTTCATCATTTTCCTCCCACTCATTCCCCCATGGCTGCCCTCTTCCTCCCCCATCTCTAAGCCCTCACAACTCCATGAAAAATTCATCAAAAGTTCATCCCCACTTCACAAAAGACATGCACAAGCTCACTACAAACACTTTGGACCAAGAAAAACCGGATTTTGAAGACTTGGGGTAACTCAAGAAAATTCTTGAGTTGCCAAATGAGGTAATTTCTTCACCATTAGCATTGTATATCATTCACTTTAGCTTCCATATTGGTTTAGAAGTGTTTTAGTTCAGTTTAGTGAACTTTGAAAATTCCAAGTTAAAGGTTAGGGTTTGAATTGAATCCGAATGTGTAATTGATGTTTGTAGGCACCATATAACCCCTGTAGTGTTAGTTTTATGGACTAAAACAGAGACTAGAACCCCTTAACCCAAACTTAGAAACCCCGATATCAGGAAATTGTGGGATTTGTGATGAGAATTGGAGATCTGCTAACACCCGGAGCCTCTGAAAATTATTTAGCAAACACAGAGAGTCATGCAAGCAACCTAGAAGCTATCCTGAGGGCCCCATCCCCTAACTCCTCACCCAGGTCATAAATATATTCCTTCTAACCACAATTTGCGGCCAGAGCATGGAATCTGGTGTTCGTTCTGGGTCCAAGGCTTTATCTCCAGTAAAATAGACCCTTTAAATATGCAGATTTGGCTAATTTCACCTAGGGAAAAATCTAGGACCATTTTCTTGAGTTGCTGCTTATTTTGCGATTTCGTTTTGACTTGAATTTTGTTATTTGATGTATTGTATTCCGTCGTGTGGCGTTTGAACGCCAACGACTAGGATTATTGGTCGTATTTTGCATGCGAGGCTATATGTTTTGACCTATGGGCGAAACGTGTGCCGTTTTGGTTTTCCGACTTGGTTTTAATATGTGATACGATGTGTTATGATATGTAGGTACCCCCATGAGGACTTCGAGACGACAAGAAAGTGGGTGGCAAATCGACTCCAGCAAGCGAGGATCGAGGTGAGTAGATATATATCTACGGGGGAAGTCGGGTGGATGGCGTATAGCACCCCCGCAGTTCGAAGTGTTGTATACGAATACGTATACATATATTTATAATTATGTGTATTGTGAGATTAATGACTATCTAGATAGGCTTATGTGTTCGTGGGATAGTTTAGTGTATTTAGAAGTAACTTAGTTTAGCTTCTTAGTCGCGAAACCATAGAGTTAAGAATTTCATACACGCACGCGCACACACTTGCATACATTTTATTACTTGTGCGTATATGGGGATATGTATGTATATATAAATACACATAGGTATGGGACTATGTGTGTGTTCTGTGTGTGTGTGTGTATGTGTATATATGTATACATATACATGGATGATGAGGATAGTACATGGTATTTGGAGATGAGTCGGTGTGATTGGGCATGATGCCATGAGATCGGTAATGAGGCATGGTTCGTATTATGATATACGACATGATTAGTATAGCGGGTCCTTAGGCGATGTATTTTCATACACACATACATAAATGTAGATGGTATCAGTATGTACTAGACTTAGATCAGTACCCCTATTAAGGATATGATGATAAGGATACCAGATGGATAATGAGATGATGTGATATTTGACCCGTACCCAGATGTGGGATGCCATACAATGGATTTACCGTACGAGCTATATATTGATGATAGATCCGCACTCTTGAATCGAGGATGTCATGTTATATATTGTATCATATATGATACTATTAAGGTGGGATCACCGACTATTATATGTTATATATATCGACTCAGATTTAGATGGTTTCCTTACCTTTTCGATTAGCCTGTTAGTTTAGTCATGTAGTTTACTTGTAGATGTTAGACTAGACTAGAGTCATACCTTTTTCAAAACTAACGAATCGTGAGTATTTTAAAGACAGGCCAAGGGATTCTACGGATATTTCAAAGGACGTACCTTTTCTTAAAAACACCGTAGCCCTTATTTTCTAAACACCACGATTCGTGTTATTTCAAATGTCAAAACAGTATGACTCATACATATTTGTTATTCTCATATGTTACGTTATTATTCATGTCCTGCATATTCATGTTGTTATTATCGCATTGCAATGCTTATATTTTTGTGATTCATGTTATATTGAACCCATGCTGCCAGGACACCAGCACCATTACCAATGATGCGTATGCTACACATACACCTGCTTGCCGGCTCACACACATCATCATCGGTAATTGCCATGTCACATACACTTTATGTAATATTATTTCATTGTTATCGCTTGTTAGCTGATAGTTCTGTTATATCATTGTTGTGCTAGTTTAGATGTTGCATTTTTACTATGATATTTCATGCATATATATATATATATATATATATATATATTCATTGTCATGCATATTTTGGGCCAGTCCGGATTGCCGGAGCCCGGTATTCACTGTTTATTGATTTTCAATTATGGGATTTCGGATATCCATGAGATTTCTGGATTTGGAGAAACCGCAACATTTTATAAACTGATTATTCATTTCAAGTAAATATAAATTGCGGTTTTCTCATGATATGATTTGAGATATGTCCACCATGAGTTTTCTCGGCTCTTGAGCGATATCATACACCCGATTCGAGGAGGAGGAGGAACCGTCTGTGGGTGCATGGTGGACCCGGTGCGGTACCCCGAGACGAGAAGGTCGCAGATGATGGCGTTGAGCCTGAGACAGGGGAGCACTACTGACCGGTGATTTTAGTGTGACTCGACGGATATCCGGAGGATACCGATCGGAGTCGGGCCAGTCCGGATAGCCGGTGCCCAGGGGCCAGTCCGGATAGCCGAAGCCCAGGGGCCAGTCCGGATAGCCGGAGCCTTAGATATTGACATTTGAGGTATTGAGATTTTATGATATGGGTCAGTCCGGATAGCCGGAGCCCGAGATATTAGATATTTGGATATATGTTTTGTGTCGATGCTAGACACTGATTTATGTTGATTTCATTGATGATACCTCATTTTAAATATACAGAAATCTCACTATATTATGAAAATAGTTTTCCTTTCATGATGTATTCTGTTTTCATTTCGATGCATTCATACCTCATATTTATGATATGTTACTACCTGAGGCACTGACACGAGCACTTGGTATTACACTTATGTATAAATGTTTACCCTCGCCACCTCATCATGCTTCAGACCTTATCATATTGAGGATATATTTTTACTGATCGTATTGACCTAGGATTGAGTCATACATACGATTTCTGCTCTGTGATGTTTTCTACTCACGATTTGGCAACTCACCCCCGTTGTGCCACAGTTTCTTGCTGGTTTTGCCGTACAGGTTTTTCCCCTTGGCGGCTTTGCTGGCACACTACTTCATTTCGGGTGATTGCTTTGATAGGTGGGTTCACTCGCATCGTGACCACCATAGTAATTTTATTTATTTCAGTTGTATCTAGTAAACTCCATCAACCAGGTTATATTATTTATTCGACTTAGAGACCAGTGTATATTATTTCGACCTTAGAGTCGCGCGTTGTATTATTATGGGTTTCTTACTGATTTGAGTTTTCTTTTGAGTTTTGATCCTCGACCTTCGGCGTTGTATATTATATTGCATGCGTGGTTGTGACCGTCATTTGACGAAGAGTAGCTCCCGCTTGGGGATGCCTTTTTATATATTATGCATGTTGTACCCGTTTGGGGCCAGTATTTACAAAAGAAACTCTGCCAAAATTTTCAGAAAAGACTTGATGTTTTAAAAACGCATATTCGGCTTATTTTAATAAAACACTTTCATTAAAAATGGTTTAGATTTCTGGGATTTTGGCTTACTCGAATTAGATGGGGTCCTATAGACTTCAGATGATTCAAGTGCCAGTCACGTGCCATTTCGGGTCGTGACAAAGTTGGTATCAGAGCGCTAGGTTAACCTTGGTTCGAGTCTATGTTTGACTATGCGAACCCTAGGGCGTTTGTATATATACGGAATCTAGGCTTGACCTTACGGAACTTAGAGTTGGTCGGGGTGATATTAGACCCGAACTTTCGTCGCATAGGTTGGCCTTGGTTGATGGAGTAGGTGACTTAAGGAGAGTGACGTACCGTGTGTATGTTCTGCGGCATACTTACGATATACTATTCTGCTTAAGAAGCCTTAGGATATACATTTCCTTGCACAGTATTATATTCATTCATATGATCTATCCTCATCGATATCGGTTTATGGTTTTGCTGCCATGATTACACGGGCAGAGAGGGCTACGACTAGAGTTTTGTCAGCATGAGCTCGTCACTGACGAGGACTGACCAGGGCGTGATTCCAGGGGTATACGATTGCATAGAGGCGTCGCATTATTGTGTTTCGCGCCATGAGTGTTTGATGGATCGCTTTTACGAGATTTCTCTAACGTGCAGATCAGCACCAGAAGATTGGACCACTGATAGAGGCCGGCCAGATTATGATGACCGTTATTCTTGATGATTAAGGCACTGTTCAGCGTGCGGATGAATGAGCTAGTTGTTGCTATGAATGATGAGATATCGCCCTAGATGCTTGGAGCTATTGCCGCACGAGTATACTTAGAGATATGATAGAAGATCGCTAGTCACCCAAGGAGGAATGACTAGGACATGTGATTCATTGTCTACCCCGATGCGAGGTCATCAGACTGGTTGATTCCAGCTAGAGACGACTTCACGCAGGTACGTTGGGAGTCGAAAGAAAACGATCAATTGTCAGAAACCCATTTTCCAAGTTTAAAATATTCGGAAAAACATGCAAGTAATTCTATGGACCCTCTAGAAGAATGAAACCCTAACTCGATATAATGACCATGAGAACACTTGGAAACCTTAGGGTTTGCAACAGTTCAGCGGTGCCATTAATGAGGCATGGGTTTGCCCTTCTACGGCTGGTCCATAGGTACTGTGGCAAGTAATGGAATACTATTAAACTGTACTCAAGATGTGAGCTCTTGGGGGATTATGGAACCTTGACAAATCGATCGAATGGTTCGACATCATTCGGATATCATGTGGTGGGATACATTGCTTGGGAGACTCAAGATACGAGTATAGCCGTTAGAGCGCAGTCCATGGAGCCACGAAGAGACGAGTCCGAAGTAGTCGACATTAGAGAAAAGTGGAGTAACAGGTTCGTACGAGATCTTGATGAGATGACGTTCCACTCCGCTGACAACAGAGATGTGATACGCTTATAGAGGCGTTGTATATGGATATATCTTCCAGAAGGAGTCGCGATGAGTATGCAGCCGTTCTAGAACAAGAAACAAATTTAGTAAAAGAGTGATAACTTCTGGGCAGTACGGCAGAAACGAGATTTGAGAGAGACCTCGACAGCACCTTTCTGGAATCCTATATGAGAAGACTTTGACCCAGGATCGGTCATATTATGCGCACATAGTAGGCCAGAGTTCGACATCGTCGATGAGATATGTTATGAGTGACCATGACAGTTGGCCAGAGATCTTTAGAGGATGTGCTAGAGCCGGACTATTTCCGCCATCTTTGATTTCGGTATTTTGGGCAATTTATTTGGATGATTGAGATTTTGTTCACCACAGTTGCACTTGACTATGATTTGATGTCATTCGAGATGCTGATTTTGATTTCATACTTATGGTATGTATGTGATTTGACTTATACTTTCGGCATAGTTTTCATGCACTTTTAGTATTTTGATTCGATTTTATGCACGCTGATGCACATGATTGTGAGATTATATATCACGGTATACCTAATTTGGATTTGGATTGATATATGTTGTATACCGTCGATTTTGATTATGATATTCGATATTTGTTTCCGTGCACCTTGTGCACTTGACTTAGATTCTTGCGCATACTTGGGCGCTTGAGGCGATTTTGGTGCTCACCAGATGCACCAAATCGAGATTCTTCGTGCATATCAGATACACCTGATATTGCTGTCAGGCACACCGTTGCCCTTGACTGATGTTTTCGTTCACACCCGTTGCACTTAGAGTCTGTTTCTATGCACATGTATGGCACGTTTATTGATTTCAATTTCCGTGCGCACCAGACGCACGTGGCATTCTTATATACATTTGGGATTGATTCCTTTGAGCAGTATGTTTTTATGATATTTACTATTTAGTATAGTGACTTAGCAGGACTAGTCCGAGGGCAGCGCCTGAATATATTTCTGCACGCATTGATAGTTATCGAAGGGATTTCCAAAAAGGAGATATAGTCTCAGTATTTACCTACGTGTCCGAGATGACACGAAAAATGTTACAAGGAAACCCTTCTAAATTATTTTTCAAAACAGCGGGACGTGTATGTTAAACAAAGGGTATATATATATATATATATATAGTTATTTTCTTGTAATAGACGTCCGCCACTGTGCCGCGATACGCGCATCGCCCAGCAACATGAAAGGTTTGGCATGCATTTCTTCCAGATGTTTTGACGGTTTACGAAGATGCGTACTATGTACATATTATAGTTTTGAGTATATCATGTTAGTTTTCGTCTTGGATTTTGACATTGGTGTCTTCACCATAACTCCGATGATTACGGGATGCTTGACAGAGTTTTGATTTTGAGTCATATGCTCATTTTTCATGCGCATGCATTGTGCTATGATACGTTTTATGTATTTGTGATTTCGGGACCCCGACGACTTGATCTTTTACTAAAATGTTTTAGTATTTGAGGGGTTTAAATTTAAATTCGGGGACCGAATTTCTTTAAGGGGGGAAGATTATAACATTTCAGAAAAATAAAATATTAGTTTTGGGAATTTTTATAATTAAATAATAAATATTATGAATATTTCGATAATGCGGTATAATTAAATACAGATAAATTGGGAAATATTTGGAAATTATGTAAATTATTGAATTTGAAAGAGATTACAAGATTTGAGCATTTATAATTGTTATATAATCAATTGTATTCCATTTTTAATGCTAATCGCGATTAAATATCACTAATCGTGCATTAAGCTAGACTTGTGCACATGACATGCACCAAGTTGTTTTTCACATTTCTACATTTTTGTAACCATGGCTCATTTGGGTTTCTATTGTGAAATGAAAAGAAAAGATAAAGAAAACAAAAGAAAAGAAAAGAAAAAGAAAACACTAAACAAATGGGTATGGGCATGAAAGAGAGAGCGGGGGGGTGAGGGGGCTTCCTTGGACCAAGCTCCCATTCTTTCTTCATCCCTTCATCATTTTCCTCCCCCTCATTCCCCCATGGCTGCCCTCTTCCTCCCCCATCTCTAAGACCTCACAACTCCAAGAAAAATTCATCAAAAGTTCATCCCCACTTCAAAAAAGACATGCACAAGCTCACTACAAATACTTTGGACCAAGAAAAACCGGATTTTGAAGACTTGGGGCAACTCAAGAAAATTCTTGAGTTGCCAAATGAGGTAATTTCATAACCATTAGCATTGTATATCATTCACTTTAGCTTCCATATTGGTTTAGAAGTTTTTTAGTTCGGTATAGTGAACTTTGAAAATTCCAAGTTAAGGGTTAGGGTTTGAATTGAATCCAAAGGTGTAATTGATGTTAGTAGGGACCATATAGCCCCTGTAATCTTAGTTTTATGGACAAAAACAGAGACTAGAACCCCTTAATCCAAATTTAGAAACCTCGATATCAGGAAATTATGGGATTTGTGATGAGAATTGGAGATCTGCTAACACCCGGAGCCTCTGAAAATTATTTAGCAAACACAGAGAGTCATGCAGGCAACCTAGAAGCTACCCTGAGGGCCCCAGCCCCTAACTCCTCACCCAGGCCATAAATATATTCCTTCTAGCCGCAATTTACGGCCAGAGCATGGAATCCGGAGTTCGTTCTAGGTCCAAGGCTTTATCTCCAGTAAAATAGACCCTTTAAATATGCAAATTCGGCTAATTTCACCTAGGGAAAAATCTGGGACCATTTTCTTGAGTTGCTGCTTGTTTTGCGATTTTTTTTGTAAGCCCGCGGGGGCGCCCCGGCCGTCGATCCGATGCCGGAAACGCGGAAAACAAAAGCTTTGCGAACTTTGCAAAACGGCACCACCGCGGACTTTTTACCCGGATCGGGCCATTAACCTAGCTAGCTAGCAAAAAGGAAAAGAGTAGAGATGCAATACCAAGCGATCCGTGTCCTTCGGTCTTCCTCTCCACTCCGATCTCCCGCGGAATCTCCGTCACCTCCTCGCTCGTCGGAAAGGGGCACCACGTAGCCGGAATCTTTTACGGGCTCCCGCCTCTTGACCGAGGCAACTCGGGCGCGAAGTTGGCTAGCCGACGCGTCCAAGGCTTGCTATAGAAATAGTGTAGAAGGCATGTCTCTTGGGGTTCTTCAAGTTGCCTTGATGGAAGGAGGAAAGGAATGAAGCTATGGAGGGAAATGTGTAATCTTTTTTTAAGCAAGCAAGCATAAGAATGAGATGATATATTTCCACCACTAGAAAAATGATCCTTTCATCTCTCTCCCTCAAGAATAGCCGGCCCTCTCTCTCTAGAATGAGAGTGGAGAGAGAAAAAGAATTCTCCAAGTATATAAAAAATACAATGGAAAAACCAAATAAAGAAAATGGTCACACTCATTTCTTTTCTCATCATAACAAAGCACCATCAAATGAAAAGCATAATGAAAAGACTAGAAAGGCATATCATCATGAAGCAAGTCTCATCATAATCCACAAATGCAAGAAAACCCTCCACTAAATGTTAATTGCAAACTAGCAATTAACACCCTCCAACAAGAAAGTCCGACCGAGAAGGAATGAAGGAAAACCGGCCGGAACGAAATGCAAACTGGCAACTACAGAAAACTGTTCCCGTAATAAATTACAGGAAAACCCCGCTACTGCAAATACATGCCCGCATTTGTATTCCCACTGAACACAAATGCAAAGAGACAAAACTACACTATCTAAAACTAGAATCCGGCTTAAGCCAAAGCCGGCTAGTAAAATCTGTCCGATCACGATCCGTGCAATACCGCACGTATCTGATCGAACCCTGCCATATCTCCATACGGCCTCTACAGCGTTTCGCCCGAAACTTGAGTAACTGTCTGTGTGGTGGACTCTAAAGACTCGTCAATACTGTGGCTGTGGGTTTAACCACTAGCACGTCAGAGGTATAAGCCAATACGTGACGGGCCACCAGGTATTGACCAAAAGGGACGTCGATGAGCGAACTCATCCTGACACCCTACTGAGCCTGTCAGTGACAATATCCGTACAGTCCGGTCCGTTCGTCTATGAGCACCGCATGGCGGGCCTAGGGGGTTGGTAAAAGTCAGACCCCCAAAAGCGGTACAAGTCGTGTCGGAGTGTAGCCCAGAACACCCTGAGATACTACTGGAATACCTACCAGCAAATCTCCTGCCTTGGCCAAGGACTTTTCATGTTCTGGCTCTCCTAGACACAGCACGACCTCACCCCCAATACCGGGAGAGACGAACCCCTGCAGATCCGCTCACTGCCTCCATGTGGCTCGGGACTGTACCCAACTAAAACCTGTTTGCACGACTCCTTTGAGCCGTGGTAGGGTAGTAATCAAAGTACAGTGGGAACTCACACGAGACAAATGACGATCCCAGGTCGATGAACTAACCTGTACACATGTCACCTGGGAACTGCTATCTGACGTCTGGTATATGCCCAACTAGCAGGTTCCCGGCGAGTCCTGTCCGGTGTACTCATAACCCAATGAGCACCTGTATACATCTTAGGTGAACCAACTGACACCAGTGGCTTGTGAGACCGGCCACCGCCCCTCGTCGGGGTCTCGACTGTATACACTAGTCTACTCTGGAGAAACGATGCCCTGTCTCGAATCTCCCACGACTAGGGACCTTTTAAGGATGTGCTTGTAGACCCCAGCTCCCACTTATATGATCGCCCTCATACTGCTGGAAGTCAAGCAAGAATCCTAGGGGCTTTATCAACGTGTAATAGCGACTCGAAAGGTCACCTAAAGCAGTACACGATGATAAAGATAAACCAGATAGCATACCATCATCTCGAGTAAGACTGTCCTACCGGGATAGGTCCTCCCCTCAATCATTGCAATCACGTGCCTGTGACCTAATAATTGATTCTGAGGGCACTATCTCCAACAATCTCCCACTTGCACTCAAGGCTAATTATTGCGATGTCGCGTACTCACAGCCCGTGTGATACCGATCACCCAACTCCTCTACTAGTCAGTCTCACAAAGCTCGTTTGCAAAACTATTGCGTTCAAGGAATAGCCTCAGTGAGTGGATCCGCTTTGATGTTTCTTTCTATGTCTCTCTATATCTCAAGTTCGTGGAGAAAGCTATCTCCCGAAATGAGCAATACCTCTCTTAGAATGTCTGGATGTCTGATGGGACCTAGCTCATAAATGAACTCCAAATCCAAACTTCTTAGACTGTATCGACAACTGAACTTAATCAGTGTCCTACGCCATGCCTTCCCTCAGTATCCATCTGGACCATCTGTCCAAAAAACTGCCCCTCGTCAGAGGGAAAACTATAACTCTGACAACCTCCTTGTCGTCCATGTCACCTTGGAAGCCTAGAATGATAACTGTCTCCCGAAGGAGAATGCTGCTATCATATCCCTAGAACATCCACTTATGTTCTAAAACTGCCTCCTACTGTTTCTCCAGGATTGGATTAATATCAACTTATTGCATCTACTGCAAGAACAACATCTGGTGTGGTACTTGACATTTCATGATTGACTCAATTGCCTAAGCAAGTGATCTGCCAATCATGCACATCCCTCTCTATTTTAGTCTATAAGACACCTTTAGAGAGGGTGACTCCATCACCTGCAGGTACACTACCGTGCCAGGAGTCGTTCATTCTAAATACTCATAGAATGCTGTCAAGGTACCCAGATTAGGAAACCACCCAAATCTAGATCTAAAACCATAGATCTAGTAACCAGAATGTCTGATATAATATCCAAGTCCTTTGTGGAGAAACCACTGTGTGACGACCAAAAGTATAACCGATCGTAGTATAGGAATATCACTTCCTACTCTGTGTATGTCATCAAATACCAGGACATCACACTCTACTACCTTCTCAACAGATCCATCCCCTATTCTGATGAAGTCAAACCTATGACTGCCACATCAGAAATAGATGATCTATCTCCGCTATATCTGCTTTAGTCTATAAATAGACATAAGCCTGATATCCACCAATGCTTCCGCTGCTCCCACTGACTACGACAACCCTCTGGCAGAGTCATACAGACATGCACTTCTAAAGCTAGTTTAGAACGACGCCATACTCATCCTCCTGCCGGGTCTCGCAGCCTGGAACAACAACAATGGCAAGTGTGGGTAAACAAGAACTTCCCTGCCACCGTCCTTGAGCATACTGAAGTACCTCTCGGGTGCCTGAGGTTACCCACCTTATCTGCGGAGTGGCCAATGGAATGTCAAACCAGATTGAATCTTTAGGTTCTAATCAAATCTTCAGTAATCGTTTGCGGTTCTGGAATCACTTCCAGTTCTACCATACTCCCACTACTGTTTTTCTGAAAAAAATCCATTTTTGATAAAACTGTGGCGAGTCAAGAACAATATCACTATTGATCTTCCAGATGGTAGAAAATCAACCCTCGTCATAGCCCGGGTCAACCCACAAACAGCCACTACTGAAACGTGCCTTGAGTTGTCCAGAGTCTGGTTTTAAGCATAAGCCGGACAACTCCCCGTATCTTAACAATGTCAAGATATGAACTGTTCTATATCCAAGAAACAGAGGCACTGATTTAATTGAACCAGATTCAAATCATGCAGCTGTCTCCAGTGCATGTCAAGTAAATGGAAGAGAGACCGATCAGCGTTACTCAACTTAGGAGTACTTCCAATTATGAGTAACCTGAAAGAGAAGTTAGTTCTCTTAATCATTACTATCAACTGAATACCATTCACAAGTATCTACATCTTCGATCACCTTGAAGAATCCCGATACTTGCAACACCTGGTTCTCTACTTTACTCTTATACCTATAACTCCTCAAAACTTAGACCCTGTGTTTCTACGAAACACATGTCTAAGAACTAGAGAAGTCATAAGTAAACAGAATATAGTACGAGGACCAACCCCTCCGTCCTAATGGACACTGGACAATATACAATACTCTGTATAAGTCCGCTGAGTCTAACAACTCATTCACTGTGTGTCGTAGGTTGAAAACTGTACTTTTGGTTAAGAAGAATTACACCGCTGTTCAATGCTCCTTACCTAACCATCCACTGGTATAGGTAAATGTCATAGACATAATTTCAAAAAGATATGTCTCACTCTATAAAAATAGACGTACAGATATATCAATTTGAAATTGGTGCACAACAATGGATATTCAAAACCAAATATTTGCCGACCGGCAAACAACCCAGGTGGCTTTCTCAAATATCACCAATTCCAACGAATCCCGATATAATGAGGATGGTCACCTAATTCCCAATAACTTACTCCCACTCATCATCTGTAAAACCATACAGATGTGAGAATCATACCTGGCAAATACATATCCTGGAGCAAGTGTCTAATTGAGAAATCAGTTTTCTTTTAACAGTACACAGTGAAACTGAAACATTGAAATGTTTCGATGGGGTTTCTTGGTATTCCTAGTAATGCCTCTTCCATTGTCCAGATTCACAACTGTAACCGTATAATTCTTTGCCACCTCTCCAAATCCCTTTATATGTCTTTAGTCATTACCTTCTGTACACCCCTTTAGGCCAAATGGTTTTCTTCCTTCCCTACCGTTCGGCACCAGCCTATGGTTTGGAAGAAGACTATCCAAAAAGCATAATGGGTGTACTGTCCTAATCCGAGGAGCACTCGCAATGCGAGAGAAGGTGAGGATAAAAGACAACCGAATGTACTTAATTCATAGGTGATTTAGGATTGACAAAGAAGTACATGGTTTGGTCGTGAATAGCAGTCGCAATTTACTTTGCCCTCTTACTAATCCCTTGCTTTGTCTGAACTTAATACCTTCTGTACACCGTTTAGGCTAATTGGCTTTCTTCATTCCCTACCGGTCGGCACCAGCCTAAGGTTTGGAAGAAGACTATCCAATTTGCATAATAGGTGTACTATCTCCTAAACCAAGGAGTACTCGCAACCTGAGAGAAGGTAAAAGGTAAAGACAACTGAATAGTCCTATTCGTTTTCTCCAGAACCGGAAACCATCCTCGAAGTCCTTCGAGTTCGTATATAACCATACGATGGTTTTGTCCAATGGAAGTGGACGTTCGTAGTAATACGGGGTGTCCTGGAGAAAAGGGTAAAAGTAGGAGTGGCAATGAGGTTTGCAACTCTGACAATCCAAAAGCCAGTGTTAAGAAGGTTCGGTCAACTTGGTCACTGAGTCATAGTCTTAGGGTCGGGTCAATGGTCGCTGCCAAAGAGAGAGAGAAAAGAAACACTCAGCGTGCACTCTAACCTAGATCAGAATGGTTATCACTTTATCTAATCTGGAAACCTCCCACTGTAACGTCAAATTCTTCCCCAAACCTGAAAGAAGAATTAGCCGGGAATACCCGAGGAGTAAACCAACTCATCAGTGGGAATCGGGATCCAACTCTCATCGCATGATAACGTGACGGAATCCGCTCACGTTATCACACTCCAGAAGGTATGCGCATATCTGGCAAGTTTCAGTTCTTTTGAAACTCCCGATGTGATTTCTGCCCCATGCTCTTATGACCTTGACTAAGGCCAACAAATCATAAGTCACATGTCAAGTTCTACCCGTCATTGTCCAGGTTGATTTGAACCCACCCGTACAAGCCCTTGACTAAGGCCAACAAGGCTATACGACTGTCCCAAACCAACGCATCTATCTATGCAGCATATGAATACCCAATAGCTACCAAACACTGTGCCTTGACTTTGGCCAACATACACAGCTTGAATACTACTGACCACCCATATGAAACGACGGAGGGCTACGAATGGTTTCTGGCGAAAACCTTTAACGTAGTGAACTTGATATCGTTGAAGGAACGGATAGCTTTTTAGAAAATATAGTGACGAAAACCTTTACTAAAGAGGTCACTCCCGGTGAAGGGATCTCGGCTCTTTCCCCGTAGAATGGGGTGCAGGATATTCCAACTGAATACCACGGTGCAAAGCAAAAGTAACCGGCTATAGTGAAGTTAATGCCCTGACGCAAACTTCTGTCCAAGGGGTCACTCCCGGTGAAGGGATCTCGGCCCTTGCCTCGTCGACTGAGGAGCAGGATATTCCAAATGAATACCACGATGCAAAACAAAAGTGAACGTCCTTGCATTAACAGCTTTTTGAAAAAGTGTTCCAACAACATCAGAAAAGGTTTGTTTATCTTGCATTGATCCAAATCAACGCAGTCCCATCAATTGATCACACCACAAAGAACGAAAATATACTGACGTATGTATATGCCATCCGCATTCGCCACTGGGTCCCGTCATCACCCGTTAGGTTAGCTAACTAACGACAGAGCGGGGACTGGACTAGCGCGGATGAAAAACATATACAACATCTACTAGTATATATATATAAAATATAATTTTCGCTCAAGGCGTGATAAACAATGCAGCAGCACAGAAAAGTACAGCAACACAGATCAATACAGATATCTGGGATCCCCGGGTTTCACAGAGCCGCTACTGAAACCCGACGTTCCCCTGGTCGTGTGGATAGCCTGTGCAATGAAAACCTAGACCCCTACGGGCGCGGCAAGTTACCCGCCAAAACCTGAAGCGAGGCAGCCCCTTTCAGCACCGTGAATGGACCACCCAGCACTTCACGGAATCCGGTAACTTGGGCACCCCTCCTGGGTCAACCTATACCCCCTACGAGTGCGGCGAATAGCCCGCCAATTCTAGAGTGAAGCCCCCTCCGTCTCAACGCCATGAGATGCGGGCTTGTTGCCCTCCAGAATCCGGCTATCCGTGCACCCCTCCGCGGGGTAATCCTAGTACAGAAAGTAAAATATACATACAACGGGTACATCGACCGCAACCAGGTCGTGCCCCAAAATAATAATACAAACTGGCAGTGACGGCAGTCCACATGTCGGACGCTCGCCCCGCAATATCAAATGTACATAATACAACAAAACAGTACTACCACTGCAACCAGGCTATCCTCCACGACCGATCCGCAACAACACAGTACAATCACAGAACATCAACGTGAAAGTCACGTTCGCAAATCCGTCTAACCGGGCTATAGCAGTTAGACGGGATTTTCCGATCAAGTGACATTCACGGTCGCAGATATAATGTAAAAACTGTGAACTGGCATGTTTAAAATATCCGATCGAACAAATTTATCAAGTGGGCCCCATACACTACTGTAGCACTTACAGAAAAACTGGGCCCAAAAGGAATATCCCAAAACCCCTATTTCCAAGCCAAAAGCCCACTGGAAAAATTTCGCACAGCAAGGACTTCTTTCCACCGCGGAACCGCGGCCAAACCAGGGGTTTGGCCGCCCTTCCGCGGTCGTCCTGAAGCATCGCAAAACCAAATTTTTCCAGAGTCCTTAGAATTTCATTCTCATGTTTCTGCAATGTACTGAAAAATTTTCTGAGACAAAATAAAATCGACAGAAACCTGAAGCATGGGAAAATACGGTTTTTGGGGATTTTTGTTCGATCGAGCACTAAACATACTAGAGCAAGCTAGGTAGGTTAACGGCGTGGCTCTGATACCAATGTAAGCCCGCGGGGGCGCCCCGGCCGTCGATCCGATGCCGGAAACGCGGAAAACAAAAGCTTTGCGAACTTTGCAAAACGGCACCACCGCGGACTTTTTACCCGGATCGGGCCATTAACCTAGCTAGCTAGCAAAAAGGAAAAGAGTAGAGATGCAATACCAAGCGATCCGTGTCCTTCGGTCTTCCTCTCCACTCCGATCTCCCGCGGAATCTCCGTCACCTCCTCGCTCGTCGGAAAGGGGCACCACGTAGCCGGAATCTTTTACGGGCTCCCGCCTCTTGACCGAGGCAACTCGGGCGCGAAGTTGGCTAGCCGACGCGTCCAAGGCTTGCTATAGAAATAGTGTAGAAGGCATGTCTCTTGGGGTTCTTCAAGTTGCCTTGATGGAAGGAGGAAAGGAATGAAGCTATGGAGGGAAATGTGTAATCTTTTTTTAAGCAAGCAAGCATAAGAATGAGATGATATATTTCCACCACTAGAAAAATGATCCTTTCATCTCTCTCCCTCAAGAATGGCCGGCCCTCTCTCTCTAGAATGAGAGTGGAGAGAGAAAAAGAATTCTCCAAGTATATAAAAAATACAATGGAAAAACCAAATAAAGAAAATGGTCACACTCATTTCTTTTCTCATCATAACAAAGCACCATCAAATGAAAAGCATAATGAAAAGACTAGAAAGGCATATCATCATGAAGCAAGTCTCATCATAATCCACAAATGCAAGAAAACCCTCCACTAAATGTTAATTGCAAACTAGCAATTAACACCCTCCAACAAGAAAGTCCGACCGAGAAGGAATGAAGGAAAACCGGCCGGAACGAAAAGCAAACTGGCAACTACAGAAAACTGTTCCCGTAATAAATTACAGGAAAACCCCGCTACTGCAAATACATGCCCGCATTTGTATTCCCACTGAACACAAATGCAAAGAGACAAAACTACACTATCTAAAACTAGAATCCGGCTTAAGCCAAAGCCGGCTAGTAAAATCTGTCCGATCACGATCCGTGCAATACCGCACGTATCTGATCGAACCCTGCCATATCTCCATACGGCCTCTACAGCGTTTCGCCCGAAACTTGAGTAACTGTCTGTGTGGTGGACTCTAAAGACTCGTCAATACTGTGGCTGTGGGTTTAACCACTAGCACGTCAGAGGTATAAGCCAATACGTGACGGGCCACCAGGTATTGACCAAAAGGGACGTCGATGAGCGAACTCATCCTGACACCCTACTGAGCCTGTCAGTGACAATATCCGTACAGTCCGGTCCGTTCGTCTATGAGCATCGCATGGCGGGCCTAGGGGGTTGGTAAAAGTCAGACCCCCAAAAGCGGTACAAGTCGTGTCGGAGTGTAGCCCAGAACACCCTGAGATACTACTGGAATACCTACCAGCAAATCTCCTGCCTTGGCCAAGGACTTTTCATGTTCTGGCTCTCCTAGACACAGCACGACCTCACCCCCAATACCGGGAGAGACGAACCCCTGCAGATCCGCTCACTGCCTCCATGTGGCTCGGGACTGTACCCAACTAAAACCTGTTTGCACGACTCCTTTGAGCCGTGGTAGGATAGTAATCAAAGTACAGTGGGAACTCACACGAGACAAATGATGATCCCAGGTCGATGAACTAACCTGTACACATGTCACCTGGGAACTGCTATCTGACGTCTGGTATATGCCCAACTAGCAGGTTCCCGGCGAGTCCTGTCCGGTGTACTCATAACCCAATGAGCACCTGTATACATCTTAGGTGAACCAACTGACACCAGTGGCTTGTGAGACCGGCCACCGCCCCTCGTCGGGGTCTCGACTGTATACACTAGTCTACTCTGGAGAAACGATGCCCTGTCTCGAATCTCCCACGACTAGGGACCTTTTAAGGATGTGCTTGTAGACCCCAGCTCCCACTTATATGATCGCCCTCATACTGCTGGAAGTCAAGCAAGAATCCTAGGGGCTTTATCAACGTGTAATAGCGACTCGAAAGGTCACCTAAAGCAGTACACGATGATAAAGATAAACCAGATAGCATACGATCATCTCGAGTAAGACTGTCCTACCGGGATAGGTCCTCCCCTCAATCATTGCAATCACGTGCCTGTGACCCAATAATTGATTCTGAGGGCACTATCTCCAACAATTTTTACTTGAATTTTGGTATTTGATGTATTGTATTCAATCGTGTGGCGTTTGAACGCCAACGACTAGGGTTATTGGTCGTGTTTTGCATGCGAGGCTATAGGTTTTGACCTACGGGCGAAACGTGTGCCGTTTTGGTTTTCCGACTTGGTTTTAATATGCGATATGATGTGTTATGATATGTAGGTACCCCTACGAGGACTTCAAGACGACAAGAAAGTGCATGGCGAATCGACTCCAGCAAGCGAGGATCGAGGTGAGTTGATCAGTCGAAAATATTGCATTTTTAACACGACAATTTCCCTACCATTTGTACTCATCTATAGGTATTCAGATTAAGTAAAGCACATATTAGCAAAACAGTCGTAAAAAACCAAATTACATGTGTTATACCCTAAAACCGTCATTTTGAGGGAAATTGAGTGTTTATCATGGCATCGCAACATCTTTGTATAGCGCAACACTTGTTTCGAGAATCTGTGCAGGAAATTCCAGGAGAAGAGCCAAAACAGTTAAAAGTGCTGAGAAAAATACGCCAAGTCCAAGACTTAAAATCTGGCAATGATCAAGAAATAATTAAAATATTCCACATATCAGTAAACATCACTAAAGCCAACATCTAGCAGTACAGGAATTTTCACACAGAGAGGCAACCAAACGGCCGCGGATCCGCGGCCGGAGCAGGGCTTGCGCGGCGGATCCGCGGCCACGTCATGCTTACGTCAGCAACCCTTTGTCTCATAATTCTTCTCTCTAGGCTTACACCTCATCAAGCCGGTGAAAACTCCAGAGAACTCCAGAATCTTCTGCCAGATCAGCAAGGCTCCTTGATCAAGCTAAAAATGTCCAAGCTTCTCAAGCAAGCATCTCAAATAACTACCTAAAGCCTAGAAGCTTCTCCCTAACCTCCAAGCTTATGAAGGAAGCTAAAGCCTAACTAACTACCTCTAGAAGCTTCTACCTAACTACCTAGCTTACAAGGGAAGCTAAACTAAACATAGCTTCTAAAGAAAGCCAAAGCTAGTGAAGGCTATAAAAGGAACCCTAAGGCTTCACATCTAGGGCTGTTCAATAATTGGTTGTTCTTTAGTTCAATCTTTAGTTCCCCAAATTCAACACAAGTTGAGTGACACAACTTGTAAACCCTAATCCCCAATTCAAAATCCAAAACCAAAAATCAAGAACTCCGAGTACCAAATCAAGCATGAAGCCTTCAATCCTTTAGAAAGCGACGCTGGACTTCATCGGAGCAAGTGATCCAAGAAGATCCGCGACTCAAGGAGACGAGCGAAGCCGAAATCGACGATGGAGTTCTTTTCTCTTGTAGATCTTGAGAAAATTGTAAAGAAATTGTTGATAAATAAAGGTGAAATTCTTTTATCTTGCTTCTTTACATTCTTGCATCATGATTCGATCTCAATTCTTAATTGTGTGTCTTGTTATGATATTTGAGTAAAACTCCGCTCATGGAGGAATCAAGACGATCAATATATGATGATGATTAGATTCTTGTACAATTCTTAAGTCCTATGAGTTTTGTAAACCCTAGCAAATTCAAGAATCGACGATCTAGTTTCGAGCGATGCTTTCTTGATTATGTTCGCTCTTAATTAGGAATCCACGATCGATTCTTGAGTTTATTAGAGGCTAGAATGTGAATGAAATCAACGAAACGACAAGGGATAGATGATGAAACCCTAGTTTCCGTAAGAAATGCGTAATTTTCGTTGATCATCATTGATCTAGTATCAATTCATCGATGGATAAGAAAACGTAATCAACAGATTTCATCACGTCTATAGATTCGATCGATTCCTACGAGCCTCACTTCGATTCTTGATTATTGGATTGGAAATCATCAATTCTTAACTCTTGATTTTAATGTTTTCGTGTTAATTAGATTAGATCTAGAAGATTCTTGAATTCATTTTATAAATCTTGAATTGAATTGTCTTTTCTCTTTTCTTTAATTTTCAATTCAATTATTCGAATTACGAACGGATTACACTTTCCCTGTGGACGATCCGCACTGGCTAACGCGCTACAATCGACACCGTTATTGATTGCGGTCAAAATATTTTTTGTTGTGATTTCTTACACTTTTCTTATATACACACCGGAAAACCACTCAATCAGATGGCGTTGTTGCCGGGGATAGTGCGCTAATTCGTTTGTTTTTGAAATTTGAGTTGAAAAGTTTATTCCATCATAATTTTTAGATCAAAATTCACGCAAAACACTAATCGATTCATTGTGATTTGTTGCGAGGAAATCTGGAATCTGTGGATCTTGAGGAAAAATATTTTGAATATTCCAGAGACCACAGGAGGTGAACAGGAATAGTTTCTGTAAATTTGGTGCAGTGATCTTATCAACTGACCGCGTTTCCGCGGCAAAGAAGGGAATACCGCGGCGGTTCCGCGGCGGGTCCAAGGCATCTCTGTACGGAAATTGCTCAGTAACTCCCTCACTTTCTTATCTCCTCCTCTGTCTGCTCCAATAACAAAATTGCTGTAGGTTTCTTTGCAAATAATTCGCAGCGCCGCAAAAGCAATAAAAAATTGTGTGTGTTTTTGATTCTTGGTTGTTTGCATATTAATACGGAATTTAAGGGGCACGGCCAAATTCAGATTAGGTGGGGAGTTCATTACCCTTCCTAAGCCCCAAAAATCACAAACTTGCATCCGCATTACCCTCATTAACTAAATGAAATCTAGACATGACTCTAAGGACCGTCGCGCTAACTTAGGACAGAAGAAGGCCATGGGTAATCCATTGTTTATCCGCGTTTCTTTTGTGGTGTCTAAGGCAAGTGTGTCTAAGGCAAGTGCTTACTTAATTTGGCCCACTACTTACGTAGTGGAGAACCTCCCACTTACCTAGCACTTACCTGGCCACAGGAGAGACAAAGAGGCAGTGGAGGATTTATCCTGTGACTTGTCTTTTTGCAGTTAGGAGCGGTCTAGAGCCTTGACCTAGGTGACCACTAGACTTAGGGATGCTTGTTGCATTTGTTGTGATTTGCATCATTTTTTCAAAAATCCGTATATTTTTTCAAAACAAACACCACATTCATTCATTTCCCCTAATTATATTAACGCTGCCACTTGTACTAAACCCTTTAGTGCAAGATAGGCTGGACACGGGATTCTAGTGCCCGTTTAGTCCGCGTTCCCCCTATCGACTCCGAAGTCGGTATTTCGACATTTACCTCTTCTTTTCCCACCACCACACCCACTTCGATGGATGCTTCTCCATCGAACTTCTTTACCACTACTCTGCGGCCATCCGCTGGTGCGCAGAATCCACCCCGCATCTCTCTCCAAGAAAGGTGCTATCCTATACGAGGTCCTCTTTCGACCTGTCTCTCCATTCCACCAGCCAACGGGGACAATTTTGAGATTAAACCCCAATACATCAACCTTCTACCAAAATATCACGGTCTTGAATCTGAAGACGCATATGTCTTTATCACCAAATTTGAAAATGTATGCGCAATGATGGGTACTTCACAGCTTTCTGTGGATGTTATGCGTCTTCGTCTTCTCCCATTTACTTTGTGCGATATAGCCGAGAAGTGGTTATATAACACAACCGCACATTCCATTTCAAACTGGGAAGAATTCGTCAAAGCATTCCTAAAGAAATTTTACCCCTATCATAAAACAGCTCGAGTCCGTAGCGAAATCAATCGATTCACCGAGCTTCCAAATGAAACATTCTCAAAATGTCTTGAACGCTTTAAGGATCTGTTAGTTCAATGTCCACATCACGGAATCCCTAGATGGGATCTGTGCAGAATCATATATGAGGGCATTAATCCTAACACAAAACAGACCCTTGAATCCATGTGTCAAGGCAACTTCATGACCAAAGATGATGGGGAAGCCTGGAAATTCCTAGAAGATTTCGCTTAAAAGTATTTTTAGTGGGAGGGTGTGATTCAATCGTCTAGGGGTGGCAATAACCAATCGGATGTTTCCATAGGAGTTAGAGCTGACATTTCAGCTATGCAAAAGAAACTCGAGACTATGGAAAACAAATTTTTAGCTGCCGCCCTAAATCAAATGTCACTCTCAAAAACTGTATGTGGATGCTGTTCTGATCCTTCTCATTTGACGGAAGAATGTCCAATGAATTCTCCATTTCAAGGTCATGAGCATATCAATTCTGCTTTCCAACAACGACCTAGGAACGATCCATTTTCTTCCACTTATAATCAGGGTTAGAGGAATCACCCTAACTTTGCTTGGAACCAATCACAATCTCAAAACACGGTTCCAAACCAAAACAATTTCCAAAGGGTCCCTCCACCACAACAGCAACCACTTCAATTGAGTCGGCACCCTTCCAAGCACAAAACATCCAAAATTCGGTCAACACACCTGCACCATCTAATCCTTTGCAGTTGACCGGTACTGATGAATCCTCTTCGTTCATGAACTTGCTTTGGACAATAAAGTCTTCGGTCGATAAAATTGAGAAAAACTCTGCTTCCCAAAGCGAGACTATTAAATCGATGGAAGAAGAAATTGCACGATTAAAAGCTGAAATGAGTGCAAGAGAGAAAGGGAAACTTCCAGCTCAACTTTTGCCCAATCCTGGCTATTCACATCATATGAATGCAATCACGTTGAGATCTGGACGAGTGCTTGATAATCACGTTGGGGAAGAGATTGATGACACTGAAAAATCTATCAATGATACCCCGGCTGAGACCTTTCCTTCCACTTCTACTTCTAATTCTGACCCCAGTTCTTCTATCCCACCACCTTCTTCCGAGCCTATTCTCCGTTTTCCCTTAGGCTCGACACCTCAGCCCACACAAAAAAAGATCCCCACTCCAATTCTTAGATCGTTTCCACCCACACGATCTTCTCCAGTGTTGGACCCTGATCTTATTGCTCAAGCTCCTTATCCAAATCGGTTAAGGGGAAACACACTGTGTCTACAAATGGAGAAGATCACAGAAATGTTTAAACAGGTTAACATCAACATCCCTCTTCTAGATGCAATACAACAAGTCCCCGCTTATGCGAAAGTTCTTAAAGACTTGTGCACTAAAAAGAGGAAGACTCAAGTGCCCAAGAAGATATTCATGGCAAAGACAGTAGACACAGCCTTCCCCCAGCAATTACCGAGGAAACGTAAGGATCCTGGATATCCTACGATTTCCATTTCTATTGGGGAAAAATGTAGGGTTCCTAGGCACACTCAAGAGGTTCCACAAGGCATCAACCATGCCAAATTAAAATTTTTCCGGTGCCGAGAAACCCTAATGCGATCGTTAACTAGAGTTTAGGCGAAAACAAATGCGAATAAACAACTTTACTCTAAAGTGAATGGAAATACAACCTTTGTAGATCCGGTCCTCCACTTTCTAAGCTCCGTATTGACGTCCCTTCACTGCGATCACCACGATCCCGGACCCTAGCGATGGTTTCGTCGGAGAAATGATCGGGCTAGGTCGTTGACTTCGATGTCGAAGATGATCTACGTCGACGCAACTCAAGATCAAGCTCCAACTTCACCAAGTCATAAAACTTGTGAAGAAAACACCCTATACTACATGGCAAGTGGTAGAGGATGAAGAAATAGGAAGTGGGTTCACTTTGGATTTTGATTTCTCACTTGGATTCATCACTTAGAATTTTCTAGCTAGCATTCTTCAACTCATGAAGAAGATGAAGAAGAATAGAAAAGAAAATGAATTATCTAATTAGAAAATTCAAGTGATGCTTTATCATAATGCAACCATGGGTTATATAAACTCATGTAGAGAATGAACTAGGGTTTAGGTAATGGTTAGGTTTAGGAAAGAAACAAAATGGTCAAAGCTTCACAAAGCTTCAAGTACGAAACAAAATAAGCCACCATTTTATTTCTTGCCAAAATGAATAAAGAAAATAAATAAAACAAATAACGAATACAAAACCCTAACCATTAGCTAAACATGCTTTAAAGTATACACACCCAAGTTTGCATGTATCATCAAACATGATACAAACAAGTGCACAAAACTATATCATATATACAGTGTGCACATCAAGTGAGATAATCAATCTTAAATGAACCAATACTAGTTAATGCAAAGTAATATATCAAATATATAATTATACATCAAATCATTAAATCAACACATGATTTAATGATCTGGTCATATCGCATATAACCGACTAATATAAAGTGTATCAATGTATCGAATCAACACTTGATTCGGTAACCCGGCTATATCATATATAACCGTCCAATGATACAAATCACGAGAATAGAATACAGTATCACATACTGTTATTATCCTCGGTCCCGCACATATCTCATATGCGCTCCTATTTCGTTTCGCTTGAGCCAAGAAACCTCTGTGTAGGACTCTAAAGACTCGTCAATATTGCGGCAGCAGGTGATGATCATATCAAACACTCACAAGCCGCAAGCGGTCTGCTAAACGTAACAGCCACCCGGGTATTGAGCGATCAGAAGATCGATGAGCTAGCCCGCTCACACTCCTGTGAATCCAACCAGTAACACTTACCGTACAGTCCGGTCTCATCGTCTGATATGTATCATATCTCGCCTAGGGGTGGTAAACGTCAAACCACAGTAGCTCGATAAGTCGTGTCGATATGAGGTCTATAACAGTTCGAGAAACTACTGGTAACACTTACCAGTAAATCTCAGCAACCCTGGCCAGGGATTTCCGGTTATAGCCAATCGAACACAGCGCAAGACGAATCCCCTCCTATCGCTCATTGCCTCCATGTGATTCGGGACTGTACCCAAAAACCACCATTTTGCACGCCCTCTTGGACGTGGTAAGGTGGAAATCAAAGCACGGTGGGAATCACACAAGACTCTATGACGATCTCGGGTCAACAGACTACTCTGTACCAGTGTCACCAGAGAACTGCCATCTGACGTAAGGTATAATACCATCTGGGAGTTCTCGGCGAGTCCGTCCAGTGTATCCACTCTCCACTGAGCGCCCGTATATCATCTCTGATGTCAAACACCAATGGATATGGGATCATCCATCGCCTATCTGTATGGGTCGAGAAGGTATACGCTAGCCTACTCTGGTATATCGATGCCCTGTCTCGATACACCCACGACTAGGGACCTTGAAGGATGTACTTATAGACTACCATGTCCCCACTAGTATGATCCGCATCATAGTCCAGGTAGTCAAGTACACATCCTAAGGGCTTTACCAACATGTAACAGAGAGACAATCAGTGTACATGTTAAGGTAAAGTGCAACCAGATAGCATACTATCATGTCGAGCAAGAAAGTCCTCCCTATATATGTCCAAGCATCCACTACAATATACATCCTATGTATACTAATGGCCTCTAGGGCATACATATAACTAACAAAAAACACATCAACCGTGCTCTACTCGATCTTGGCGCAAGTGTTAACCTGCTTCCTTTCTCAGTTTATGAGCAGTTAGGGATCGGAGAGTTGAAACCAGCCCATTGCACTCTCCAGATGACTGACCGATCAAGCACCAAACCTAGGGGTGAACTCGATGTGTTAATAAAAATCGGGGAATTTGTATTCCCTGTGGACTTTATTGTACTTGATACACAGCCTGTAGCGAACCCACGGAATCGAATTCCGGTGATTTTAGGTCGCCCCTTTTTGGCCACTTCCAACGCTATAATCAACTGTCGTAATGGCTCTATGACCCTATCTTACAGGAATAGGTCAATAGAGCTGAACATTTACAAGTTAGGAAGTGTACCCTCCGAACCTACTGCTCAGGTCTATTCTGTCGACTTAATGGATGTCGACAGAAGCGAATTTGATGATCCTCTTGATACTGATCTTGACTCTTTTCATATGTTGCTGTTTGACCCAACTATGTATCATACACATACGGACTCTTCCACCGAGTTGTCCGGGTCAACAACTTACACCGATTATGAATTGCTTTTAGAGTCTGAAGATCACCCCGCACTTTATGATGATATTATTCTTCGGGGTATTGATGAGACTTTTGAGGAAATCTTCGCTGATGAACTCGCATTTTTGAATGACACGGGTGTTGAGATGAATCCACATCCAATCAATGAAATTGAACCTCCACCCCTTCATATGAACTGTAAAAAGAATGCGAGTAATCCATCACAATCACTGCATCGTCTCTCCAAAATGAGATGCACACACATTCCATTCCACCACTTACCTTTTCCCCACTTCTTCTTCCACCAACCTGAGCACTACATTAATAAAATCTTTGAATGGTTAGTGTTAACTTTCGGACTTTGCAAAGCTTGGCATCGACCACTAATGTTTGACCCCCTCATATGATTTTCAAAGATTAACATTGTTTAACTCAAGTTTGGGGGGGTATAATCTGGCTCTTGAAAAGAAAATTTTTACACAAAATGATGAGCCAAAGAATAAGTTTTGGGGAGGATCTTCACTTAAATATTTTGCCCCCATTAATAAATTTCCTCCCAGGCTTACAGGTTTTTTAGATTTAGTGGATGGCAACAGTGAGGACACTGTTGAAAACAAGTTTGGGGGAGGTTTGTGCTTATTTTCGCATCATTTGCATTATACTTAGCATAAGCACAAAACATTTGAAAACATATAAAAATTTAAAAAATTTCAAAAAGATAAAAATATTTTTGTACATAAATAAGATAATAAAAGATTAGATAGTGAAAAATTACATCCAAAAGATTAGAAAAATTTAAGAAAACCTAGAAAATTAGAAGTTTTCTTAAACGAACTAGTAATAAGTAGTTATGAGCCGTTGTCCCAAGGGTTAGTAAGATGAAGGAAGTCGCTAATCTGAGGATAAAAATAAGTCTGAAAAATAGTTTCTATTCTGGAAGCCAAACATTTTGAACGTTGATACCCTACTATTCGCACTTACACGCGTCTTGAAGCTTGGGATAGTAGAGGATACCTTGAAATGCTCTTGTCTAAAAGCCAAAGTATGAAGGAAATAAAAAAATAAAAAAATGAATAAAATATAAAATGGTGAGAAAAATGAACACTGGTTTTGTTATCGCTAAGCCAGCAATAAAAAAATATAGCGAGGGTGCCTCTTCACCTAGTGCCTTAGACCAACTGGTCTGGGAGTCACTGCTAAGCCTTAGGTGGTGCAAGACGAGGAAAATACACCAAATAAGCAAGCACATGAGTAATCGGTCGGTTAGTACCTCAAGAAGTATTAACGGTCGCATGAAAGTGTGTGAGCAAATTCATCTAAATATTCATTAATTAAAAAGTACTGAGGCAGATGGACAAGAATATGATAGCTTGAATTGAATTCTCCGGGTGTAGGGATGTTCTTTACACACACATAGGGTTATATGATCGATGGTTGGAAGAAAGATAGGAATGAAGAATAAAGACGATGTTTTATTGAGGGAGGATGTGATTTCTAATATCTTTTCATGACTATTAAGAAAGGGCTCATGACAACCGAAAAGCTAGCATAGTTGGCAACTCTAATTTTCAAAGTCTTCCTTTTACAATTCTTACCTTTATATGTAATATTCACGGTCTTCCTTTTATTATTGGATTTTGTGGGTGCAATCCGCTGAAAACCCTCAGGAGACAACACTCCTCCTACTAGGAACACCTAGAGGTTTAAAGGCTTGTTGCACGTGCTCAGTGCAATCGTGTTGCCTATGAAAGTGTGCTAGTTAGTTTTTCTTTTTCTTATATTTTCTCCTTCTCTCTTTAATAAAATAGTTCGCTCGAGACGACCGAAAATAAGTTTGGGGGAATTTGATCAGTCGAAAATATTGCATTTTTAACATGGCAATTTCCCTACCATTTGCACTCATCTATAGGTATTCAGATTAAGTATAGCACATATTAGCAAAACAGTCGTAAAATACCAAATTACATGTGTTATACCCTAAAACCGGCATTTTGAGGGAAATTGAGTGTTTATCATGGCATCGCATCGTCTTTGTATAGCACAACACTTGTTTCGAGAATCTGTGCAGGAAATTCCAAGAGAAGAGCCAAAACAGTTAAAAGTGCTGAGAAAAATACGCCAAGTCCAAGACTTAAAATCTGGCAGTGATCAAGAAATAATTAAAAGATTCCACATATCAGTAAACATCACTAAAGCCAACATCCAGCAGTACAGGAATTTTCACATAGAGAGGCAACCAAACGTCCGCGGATCCGCGGCCGGAGCAGGGCTTGTACGGCGGATCCGCGGCCACATCATACTTACATCAGCAGCCCTTTGTCTCAAAATTCTTCTCTCTAGGCTTACACCTCATCAAACCAGTGAAAACTCCAGAGAACTCCAGAATCTTCTGCCAGATCAACAAGGCTCCTTGATCAAGCTAAAAATGTCCAAGCTTCTCAAGCAAGCTTCTCAAATAACTACCTAAAGCCTAGAAGCTTCTCCCTAACCTGCAAACTTATAAAGGAAGCTAAAGCCTAACTAACTACCTCTAGAAGCTTCTACCTAACTACCTAGCTTACAAGGGAAGCTAAACTAAACCTAGCTTCTAAAGGAAGCCAAAGCTAGTGGCTATAAAAGGAACCCTAAGGCTTCACTTCTAGGGTTGTTCAATAATTGGTTGTTCTTTAGTTCAATATTTAGTTCCCCAAATTCAACACAAGTTGAGTGACACAACTTGTAAACCCTAATCCCCAATTCAAAATCCAAAGCCAAAAATCAAGTACTCCGAGTACCAAATCAAGCATGAAGCCTTCAATCCATTAGAAAGCGACGCCGGACTTCATCGGAGCAAGTGATCCAAGGAGATCCGTGACTCAAGGAGACGAGCGAAGCCGAAATCAACGATCGAGTTCTTTCCTCTTATAGATCTTGAGAGAATTGTAACGAAATTGTTGATAAATAAAGGTGAAATTCTTTTATCTTGCTTTCTTTACATTCTTTCATCATGATTCGATCTCAATTCTTAATTGTGTGTCTTGTTATGATGTTTGAGTAAAACTCCGCTCGTGGAGGAATCAAGACGATCAATAGATGATGATGATTAGATTCTTGTACAATTCTTAAGTCCTATGAGTTTTGTAAACCCCAGAAAATTCAAGAATCGACGACCTAGTTTCGAGCGATACTTTCTTGATTGTGTTCGCTCTTAATTAGGGATCCACGATCGATTCTTGAGTTTACTAGAGGCTAGAATGTGAATGAAATCAACGAAAGGACAAGGGATAGACGATGAAACCCTAGTTTCCGCAAGAAATACCTAATTCTCGTTGATCATCATCGATCTAGTATCAATTCATCGATGGATAAAAAAACGTAATCAATAAAGTTCATCACGTCTATAGATTCGATCGATTCCTACGAGCCTCACTTCGATTCTTGATTATTGGATTGGAAATCATCAATTCTTAATTCTTGATTTTAATGTTTTCTTGTTAATTAGATTAGATCTAGATGATTCTTGAATTCATTTTATAAATCTTGAATTGAATTGTCTTTTCTCTTTTCTTTAATTTTCAATTCACCTAATTCGAATTACGAATGGATTACACTTTCCCTGTGGACGATCCGCACTCGCTAACGCGCTACAATCAACACCGTTATTGATTGTGGTCAAAATATTTTTGGTTGTGATTTCTTACACTTTTCTTATATACACACCGGAAAACCACTCAATCATGAGTAGATATATATCTACGGGGGAAGTCGGGTGGATGGCATATAGCACCCCCGCAGTTCGAAGTGTTGTATATGAATACGTATACCTATATTTATAATTATGTGTATTGTGAGATTAATGACTATCTAGATAGGCTTATGTGTTCGTGGGATAGTTTAGTGTATTTAGAAGTAACTTAGTTTAGCTTCTTAGTCGTGAAACCATAGAGTTAAGAATTTCATACACGCGCACACACACACTTGCATACATATTATTACTTGTGCGTTTATGGAGATATGTATGTATAAATAAATATGCATAGGTATGGGACTATGTATATATATATACGTATACATATACATGGATGATGAGGATAGTGAAAGGTTTGTTTGGCACCTTATGAAGAGTTTTGAAGAAACACATGTCAAAAAGTTTAAATTTTTATGGTGCTAAACGAACATGCAAAGGAATCGATCCTAGAAAATTAGGGTTTCGAAAAATAAAGCGAACTAATCTAGGGTTTCGAGACTACAACCTTTGTAGCTCCCTTTCCCTGGACTCCTTGGTCTCTAGGGTGTTGAATGGAAGTCCTCTTGAAGTCCTCTTGTGTCCACGACGATCCACCACGGAGTTCTCCGTCCAAGCTCGCAACTTCGTAAAACCGAAGAGAACACTCTAAACAAGACGGCTAAGCTTGTGTAGAATGAAGTTGTGGTTAAGGTTCTCACTTCAAAAACCTTTCTTTAAGTGGTATTTACTCACTAGAAAAAACTAGTAAGCAAATGAGAAAGAGGAAGAAGATGGTGGCAATATTTTCACAAGAGGTAATGAGATAAAAGATAACTCACAAGAAGAAAAAGAAATATATCAATATATATTTTATTTCTTCTTACTATGAACCATGGTTAAAGTGATGGAGACATTATTTAACTTGAGTTTTAAATGATAAAGAGAAGGATAACTCAAGTTAAGAGGTAGGTGAGATAGGTTAGGTTAAAAGAAGAATGTAGAAACTAGTAAGAATTATCCTTTCTTTTTCAATTTGTTTTAAAACCAAAATTAAATAATAATCCATTATTTAATCCATGGTGTGAGTCTTATATTGCCACCATTTCCATATGTTAACAACCATGATAGATGGGTGTATGTATGTGTGTATGTATGCACATCCATATGTGCATGAAACTAGCATGAAAGAAAGAAAGAAAAGCACACATGCATGCACACATCCATCATCCAAGAAAAGGTTTTAAGTGAGAAAACTAATGGTTAAATGATAAATCAACACTTGATTTATCAATCCGGTCATATCTCATATGACCCTGCCAAAAGCAGTTCACCCGATCAATGTTCAGTATCATATACGCACATTTTAATCGGGTGCTTGCGCATATCGCATACGCGCACCACAACGTTTCGCCTGGACTGGGTAACTCCTTTGTGGGACTCTAAGACTCGTCAATACGCCGCCAGAGGGTGATGATCATATCAGGTACCAGTTAGTTATATGTATGCCCTAGAGGCCATTACTGTACATAGGATGTATATTGTAGTGGATGCTGGGACATATATAGGGAGGACTTTCTTGCTCGACATGATAGTATGCTATCTGGTTACCCTTTACCTTAACGTGTATGCTGATTGTCTCTCTGTTACATGTTGGTAAAGCCCTTAGGATCTGTACTTGACTACCTGGACTATGATGCGGATCATACTAGTGGGGACATGGTAGTCCATAAGTACATCCTTCAAAGTCCCTAGTCGTGGGTGTATCGAGACGGGGCATCGATATACCAGTGTAGACTAGCGCATACCTTCTCGACCCATACAGATGGGCGATGGATGATCCCATATCCATTGGTGTTTGACATCAGAGATGATATACGGGTGCTTAGTAGAGACTGGATACACTGGACGGACTCGCCGAGAACTCCCAGATGGTATTATACCTCACGTCAGATGGCAGTTCTCTGGTGACACTGGTACAGAGTAGTCTGTTGACCCGAGATCGTCATAGAGTCTTGTGTGGTTCCCACTGTGCTTTGATTTCCATCTTACCACGTCTAAGAGGGCGTGCAAAATGGTGGTTTTTGGGTACAGTCCCGAGTCACATGGAGGCAATGAGCGATAGGAGGGGATTCGTCTCTCCCGGTATAGGGAGTTGATGTTGTGCTGTGTTCGATTGGCTATAACAGGAAATCCCTGGCCAGGGTTGCTGAGATTTACTGGTAAGTGTTACCAGTAGTATCTCGAATTGTTATAGACCTCATATCGACACGACTTATCGAGCTATTGGGGTCTGATGTTTACCACCCCTAGGCGAGATATGCGACATATCAGACGATCAGACCGGACTGTACGGTAGTGTTACTGGTTGGATTCACTGGAGTGTGAGCGGGCTTGCTCGTCGAACTTCAGATCGCTCAATACCCGGGTGGCCGTTACGTTTAGCAGACCGCTTGCGGCTTGTGGGTGTTTGATATGATCATCACCTGCTGCCGGCCTATTGACGAGTCTTTAGAGTCCTACACAGAGGTTTCCTGGCTCAAGCGAAACGAAATAGGAGCGCATATGAGATATGTGCGGGACCAAGAATAATGCGTGTATGTGATACCGTATTCCATTCTCACGATGAATGTATCGATTAGGTTATATGCGATATACCCTAGTTATCGAATCAAGGGTTGATTCGATAAGCCGATACATTGGATATTAGTCGGTTATATGCGATATGACCGGATCGTTAAATCAAGTGTTGATTTAATGATTTAATGCATAATTATATATTTGATATATTACTTTGCATTAACTAGTATTGGTTCACTTTAAATGGATTTTCTCACTCGGATGTGCGCATTACATATGCGATATGATTTTGTGCACTTGATTGTATCATGTTTGATGATACATGTTTACTTGGTTAAGTGCAAAGGATTAAACCATGGTTAAAAGAATGGCTAGGGTTTCATTTCCTTTATTTATTCATTTATTTATTTGTTTATTCATTTTGGAAAAGAAGAGAAAAGAATGGTTGCTAGTTTTGGAGTTTAGTTGAAGCTTCATGAAGCTTTGATCAAGTCAACCATTCTTATCTCATGCTTAACCCTAACCATCCCACTAACCATGATTTATTCTCTACACTTGACCATGGTTCAAGTTATGATAAAGAATATATTTCTTTTCTTTTTTAAATTATTCTTATCATAACATTTTCTTCTTCTTCTTCCTTGAACTCAAGAAGAAAAAGATTTCTTCATCAATGGTGAATTGAGCAAACAAGTGAGAAATCCAATTCTAAAGTCTACCCACTTCCTATTTCTTCATCCTCTACCTCTTGCCAAGTAGTAGAGTGTGTTTCCTTCACAAGTTTTAGGGCTTGGTGAAGGTGGAGCTTGATTTAGCGATGCCTCAACGTAGATCATCTTCGGCATGGACATCGACGACCTAGCTCACCCATTCTCCGAAGAAGCCGACGCTAGAGCCCGGATTTGATTTGGACAGCGGAGACGACTTCGTTGCGGAGCTATGGAGGTGGAGCACCAGATCTACAAAGGTTGTATTTCCGATATCTCATAGTTAAGTGTTAACTAGTTATCTTTTCGCCTAGTTTTCTAGCAAACGATCCGTAGTCGGGTCTCTCGGCACCTAGAATTTTTGAAATTGGCATGGTTGATGCCTTTTGAGACCTCACTAGAGTTCCTAGGAACCCTGCAGTGGTATCAGAGCCTAGCTAGAGCCTTAGGCGAAGTCTAGACGGATTTTGAAACCCGAACGAACCCGAAAACCCAAACCCAAAATGCTCTCTGTCCTTTTTCCGAAAATTGGGATTTTTCCAAATTAAAAATATGAAGAAAAATAAGCAGGGTTTTCTAAGAATTACGGTGAAAAATTTTGGTCGTAATTCCATCAAACAGCCGCGGAACCGCGGCCTTAGCCCACTTGGCGCGGCGGTTCCGCGGCAACACTGTTTCATTGTTGACCAAAATTTGCACAGTAATTATTAGTTTGCTGTGCTTAGTTCTCTGGGTACTTTTAAACATTATTCAAGAGTTGAATTTTCTGCAGTTGTTTTGGGGATTCGGTGTTTCGATCGGGGTATCAAATTTTGTCTATTTGGCTTTCCAGATAAATTTTTAGAATATGTTAAAAAGTTCGACCGGATATAAATACCCAATTTTTCCCCTGTCGGGAAATTTCCAAGTGTTGGATTTTTCCGTAGTTTAACGACGTTCTAAGTAGTGCAAGTAACGCGATGGTCCCTCTAGAAGACAACAAACCTTAACTCGATTATGTGACCGTCTTGAACTGCCCTTTGAACCTTCGGGTTTGGGGTAGTACGGCGTGCCACATGTGAGGTGTTGGCTTGACCCTTCTACGGCTGGACCGTTGGTACTGAGGCACGAACTGAATGTTGTTAGACTTATTTCATGTGTTGATCTGTATTGGGAAAACTTGGGTGTTCGATTGTTCGATCGGAAAGTTTAACATTTTCTATTTATCTGGAATGGGATACAATAATTGGAATTCACAAAAAGTTATGAGATAACTGAATGAATATTATAAACATAGCTGTTTAGTCTCACTTGATCGGTTGCCACGGAATTTTGATGTGATCAAAAGTCCGTCGCAATCACGTAGTGTATGCGGATACTCGCCGGGTAAACTTAATAGACAGCCTCACTCCATAGCCCCGACCAAGTGACTGTAGGAGAACCCCGTCGCCGAAAGCATCCGTTCGGGTGCTCGCGGCAGCGGTGTTCCGCCTTGGTGCACTTCGTCGACGGTATCAGGGGTGCAGCCGCCTACTAAAGTTTGCGACGAGCATTCGATCAGGATGTCGGGAATCTTGTTGAATTGCCCGACTTAATATTGAAAAGTGTTTTCAATGATGAGACTAAAATGCGGGGTTTATAATTGTTAGGCATGCGATGTCTAAAGAATTCATTTGATCAGGCATACGATGTCTGAGGTGGTTGCGGATTCCAACTGTTGTAGTTTTACACTTTCTTTTCTGTGACCGTAAGTGTAATATGTGATATCGCCGGTTTCGTTGCTATATGTCAACGACAATTGGGATGCGCATATTTACTTACGTTGATGACATGTGATGTTATGTGTTGCTGGATATGTTATATTGGATCGTCGTGTTTGAATAGCCGGGGGTTTTTATGTGAGATGAGCGTTTTTCATTTTCATTCATGTAAAAACTTGTATGTAATATTCTTTTATTGGGGCACTTCCAGGTTGCGGAAGTTGTCACCGTTTGTATATTATTTACTTTTCCGCACTAGGATAGACCCAAGGAGGGGAGCACAAGTAACCGGGTTCTGGAGTCCAGTGGGAGACCAACTCGAGGAGTCGAGTCCGGGTCTCCTAACTCTAGAATTGGTAGGGTTGCTTGCCGCTCTCGTAGGGGTCTAGGGGTGTGGGTTTGGCTATTCATCGCGACCGTGGAATCCGTGTTTTATACTGGCTCGTATTGAAAACACGGACGTCCTAGTATATCCAATATTTCATATGTTTCTTCTGCTGCGATATCTGTGATGTGATCATGTGATGTTCTGTGATAGATACAGTATATAGTGTATATGATATATTATATAGGCGTTACTTATGTTTTACACCCGCGCTAGGCCTGCCCCGCTCTGCCGTTAGTTACCTAACCTAACGATGTACGAGGGGACATCGAGGCGAATGCGGATGGCATAAGTGTACGTCGTATTTATCTGTGATGTTTAGGTATTTAAATGATGGGACTTCATTAATATGATTAATGAAATAAAAGAAACCTAAGATGTTGTAGAATCGAATTTCAAAATAAAACCGGTAGCTACAGTTCTTGCTTTGCACAGAGGTATATGTGATATATCCTGCACCTTATTCGATGAGGAAAGGACCGAGATCCCTTCACCGGGAGTGACTCCTTTAGCAATAACTGGCAGATGCTACACACTCGGTTTGTCTTTTGATTGCTTTTAAGAGTTTTTGCTTTGCACAGTGATATATGTGATATATCCCGCACCTCATTCGACGAGGAAAGGACCGACGATCCCTTCACCGGGAGTGACTCCTTTAGCAAAACTAGAAAAGCCTCAAAAGCACTCCATTTTTAAAATCATTTGATTCTACAACGATATCAAGTTCATTACGCAATAGGTTTTCAGAAAAACCTGTCGTAGCCCTCCGTCATTTCAGATAAGTCCTATTTAGTATTCGTGCTACGTTTGTTGACCTCCGTCAAGGCGTAGTGTGCGGTAGCTAACTAGTATTTATCTGTTTATGCATATGATGCAGATTGAGTTAGGGTAGTCATGCGGCCTTGTTGACCTCCGTCAAGGATCGTGCGGGTGGGTTTAATTCGATCAAGAAATGACGGGTTGAACTTGACTAGTAGCCTATGGTTTGTTGACCTCCGTCAAGGTCATAGGGTGCTAGGGGCAAAATATTATCGGGGATTTCAAGTGTTGAAATTTGCAATGAGATTGCATACCTTCTATGAGATAGTTGGATCCCGATACCCGCTGCGAGTAAGAGTTACTCCTGGGAGAGTTTTATACATTACAATTAGCCGATCAAGTAGGTGTCTAGAAAGGTGTCAACGGGGTTACGCCTCTGGGAAAACGAGGTTTACAGTAATTAGGTTCGTGCGAAAGCACGGGGGACCTCCCTCAAAGTACCGATACTGGCCTGGCTGAAAGATTGGCGAACTTGTAGTGTGTAATTAATCCCGGCTAGTCTTTCCTTTTAGGGTTTGAAGGAAGATTTGATAAAAAGCAGTGGGAGCCATCCTGATTAGATAAAATAATAACCAATCTATTCTTGCAAGAGCGCACGCTGAGTGTTTTCTTCTCTCTCTCTCCTGGTAGCGACCATATCACGCCTTAATCAAGATAAGAATACGGATTATTGACCGAACCCGCTTGTTATACTGAGCTGGGGAATGTTGGTCCCGCTCCAACTTATAATTGTTATAAGACAGAGCAGGAAATTGGGGATTACCAGAATTCCCGTGCCGCCCAAACGAAGAGAGTGCATGCTGATGCATCATCTTCGGGTGTGTTCGTTACAAAGAAATGTTTCTCTGTATCCTCTACGTCCTGGGTATGTGATACCAGATCAGGATCCCAGATATGTAATCTGTTACATAGGGCTACAGATAGGTAGAGAACTGAGAACGGGTGATAAGTTTCATGAGGCAGAAAACGGGGCAAGAGTTGCAGCCAAGTCTGTTGGTCACTGTCACCCTGTATTACCAATACATTGATTCTGAACGAATGTTATTAGATACCGAACCTGATATACCAAATCATATCACTCTCTTTGTTAGAAAAGAAAGGATATAATTTTGTATTGATGGATAATGTTTTGAACATTTCCTATATCAAAAGTTGATCGGTTCAGGCACGTTATCTAAAAGCATTGATGTTCTAAATCAAACTACAGTTCTAAGTATACAGATCACACACAAGAGGAAGAGTTCACAATTGAACGATTCCTTCTTGAGGTATTGTAGACTAGGTCATATCAATGTGACCCGACTAGCTAGAGTTACATATAGATGCATATTTAAATTAGTTTGAATTTACATCTTGTGAAACTCGCCAGTCATGTCACAAAGATCTGATGACCATAGCTCCATTTACTGGAAACAGAGAAAGAGTTAGTAAACTCTTGGGATGATACATGTTGATGTATGTAGGTCCCCTGTCTACACATGCCAAGACTGGTTCTTTATACTTCATTACGTTCTCTGATGATCTCTTTAGATTCAGACATATGTTCTTGTTGAAACAAAAGTCCGAACCTTTTGAGATATTCACGGAATATAAGTTAGAAGTAGAGAACCAACATACGGGTATAAGTATTATGTCCTTTGATGTGATCAAGGAGGAGAATACTTGAGCACGGAAATCCTGGACTATTCTAAAGGAGAATGAGATTCTCTCTCAGCATTACTCCTCCGTATACACCATTGCACGATGGTATGTCGGGGCGGAGCAAATACACCCTATATGATATGGTGTGCTCTATGATGAGTACTACTGAGTTACCTTTTTCCTATTGGGTGTTATGCACTTGAGAAGTTGCATACCTATTGAATAGGGTTCGAATCAAATCAGTTGCCTACCACTTCATATATGATATGGAAAGGGAAGAGCCCATATCTTAAGTTAGTAAAGATTTGGAGTTGTCCGGCCTATGTCTGAAAGCAAAATCCGGACAAGCTCGAGGCAAGGTCTGTTATGTAAAACTGGAAATGTTCCAGCTATACAAACTACAGCAGATGATTTGGTACAACCAAAGGATTCAGTAGATACCAGCGAACCTCAGCCTCTCCGCCGATCTAGCAGGGTTCCTCACCCACCTGAGAGATACTTCGGTTTCTCTATGACAGTGGGAGCGAGGAATGCATCATGAGATGATGACCCAACTAGCTTCGAGCTGGCCATCGAGAGTAAGACTCTGTAAGAATGGCTGGATGTTTATCGATCTGAGATGGAATCCTTGTACACCAACAAAGTATGAACTTTAGTTGCTATATCTGAAGGGTTAAATCCCCATCAGGAGCAAGTATATCTTGAGAAGATTACTTGGTGTACATGGAAAAGTTGAGAATTTCAAAGCTAGACTTGTTAAAAGTTTGCATCATTGACCAGGTACGGATAATGATAAAACCTTTTCAAGTAGCTATGCTTAAGTCCATCCAGATCCTACTTGCCACGGCTACATACCATGACTACGATATCTGGCGGTTGGGTGCCATGACTGCTTTTCTAAATATTGATTTAGAAGAGAACGTCTGTAAGTACACAGCCAGAGGGCTTCGTAAACAGTTGGAGCAGCGGAAACGTGTGCAAGATGCTTTATAGGATAAAGCAGGCATCGCGGAGTTGGAACGTCTGTTTTGATGGATTAGTCAAAGAGTTTGACATCATCAAAATGGTAGATGAACCTTGTATAAACAAACTGGTAGTAGGGAGTATGGTGACGATCCTCGTAGAGTACGTGGATGACATACTCTTGATTGGGAAGGAGTTTCCTATGCTACGCTCGATCAATCTCCGTTTATCACAATGATTCACCACATAGGATCAAAATGATACTTTTTAATATCCTGGGTTTTGGATCTATGAGATAGATCTAAATGGATGTTAGAAAACTCACTAGCTGTAGTGAGATGGTATCAATCGATCCTGGGGAGAATCACTGGAAGGGTTCCAGGGTGATAAAGACGACTGAATGTCAGTCACAGGCATTATCTTTACCCTAAGTAAAGGGACGGTATGTTGGAAGAGTTCCAAGCTAGATACCGTGACATACTAGACGATAAAGGCTGGATACATCGCTACTTAAGATGCTACCAAAGAGGCTGTTTGGATGTATATTGGTTCATAAGATGAACTTTGTTCCTCCCATTATGTGACAATGGAGTTGTGGCTTATGCCAAGGAACGCCGGTCCCATCAGTGATCCAGACTTATTCTAAGGCAGCATCGCCTGATCATGGAGATAGTTGATCTCCAGGGTGATCGAGGTTAGGAGAGTAGATTCAGAGGACAACACAGCGGATCCACTCAAAAGGCCTTTTCCCAGAGAGAGACTTTTATGGGATGGTTGAGTATGAGATACTGCAACCACTGCTACAGATGGCCCTAGTGCAAGTGGGAGATTGTTAGTTATATGTATGCCCTAGAGGCCATTACTGTACATAGGATGTATATTGTTGTGGATGCTGGGACATATATAGGGAGGACTTTCTTGCTCGACATGATAGTATGCTATCTGGTTACCCTTTACCTTAACGTGTATGCTGATTGTCTCTCTGTTACATGTTGGTAAAGCCCTTAGGATCTGTACTTGACTACCTGGACTATGATGCGGATCATACTAGTGGGGACATGGTAGTCCATAAGTACATCCTTCAAAGTCCCTAGTCGTGGGTGTATCGAGACGGGGCATCGATATACCAGTGTAGACTAGCGCATACCTTCTCGACCCATACAGATGGGCGATGGATGATCCCATATCCATTGGTGTTTGACATCAGAGATGATATACGGGTGCTCAGTAGAGACTGGGTACACTGGACGGACTCGCCGAGAACTCCCAGATGGTATTATACCTCACGTCAGATGGCAGTTCTCTGGTGACACTGGTACAGAGTAGTCTGTTGACCCGAGATCGTCATAGAGTCTTGTGTGGTTCCCACTGTTCTTTGATTTCCATCTTACCACGTCCAAGAGGGCGTGCAAAACGGTGGTTTTTGGGTACAGTCCCGAGTCACATGGAGGCAATGAGCGATAGGAGGGGATTCGTCTCTCCCGGTATATGGAGTTGATGTTGTGCTGTGTTCGATTGGCTATAACAGGAAATCCCTGGCCAGGGTTGCTGAGATTTACTGGTAAGTGTTACCAGTAGTATCTCGAATTGTTATAGACCTCATATCGACACGACTTATCGAGCTATTGGGGTCTGACGTTTACCACCCCTAGGCGAGATATGCGACATATCAGACGATCAGACCGGACTGTACGGTAGTGTTACTGGTTGGATTCACTGGAGTGTGAGCGGGCTTGCTCGTCGATCTTCAGATCGCTCAATACCCGGGTGGCCGTTACGTTTAGCAGACCGCTTGCGGCTTGTGGGTGTTTGATATGATCATCACCTGCTGCCGGCGTATTGACGAGTCTTTAGAGTCCTACACAGAGGTTTCCTGGCTCAAGCGAAACGAAATAGGAGCGCATATGAGATATGTGCGGGACCGAGAATAATGCGTGTATGTGATACCGTATTCCATTCTCGCGATGAATGTATCGATTAGGTTATATGCGATATACCCTAGTTATCGAATCAAGGGTTGATTCGATAAGCCGATACATTAGATATTAGTCGGTTATATGCGATATGACCGGATCGTTAAATCAAGTGTTGATTTAATGATTTAATGCATAATTATATATTTGATATATTACTTTGCATTAACTAGTATTGGTTCACTTTAAATGGATTTTCTCACTCGGATGTGCGCATTACATATGCGATATGATTTTGTGCACTTGATTGTATCATGTTTGATGATACATGTTTACTTGGTTAAGTGCAAAGGATTAAACCATGGTTAAAAGAATGGCTAGGGTTTCATTTCCTTTATTTATTCATTTATTTATTTGTTTATTCATTTTGGAAAAAAAGAGAAAAGAATGGTTGCTAGTTTTGGAGTTTAGTTGAAGCTTCATGAAGCTTTGATCAAGTCAACCATTCTTATCTCATGCTTAACCCTAACCATCCCACTAACCATGATTTATTCTCTACACTTGACCATGGTTCAAGTTATGATAAAGAATATAGTTCTTTTCTTTTTTAAATTATTCTTATCATAACATTTTCTTCTTCTTCTTCCTTGAACTCAAGAAGAAAAAGCTTTCTTCATCAATGGTGAATTGAGCAAACAAGTGAGAAATCCAATTCTAAAGTCTACCCACTTCCTATTTCTTCATCCTCTACCTCTTGCCAAGTAGTAGAGTGTGTTTCCTTCACAAGTTTTAGGGCTTAGTGAAGGTGGAGCTTGATTTAGCGATGCCTCGACGTAGATCATCTTCGGCATGGACATCGACGACCTAGCTCACCCATTCTCCGACGAAGCCGACGCTAGAGCCCGGATTTGATTTGGACAGCGGAGACGACTTCGTTGCGGAGCTATGGAGGTGGAGCACCGGATCTACAAAGGTTGTATTTCCGATATCTCATAGTTAAGTGTTAACTAGTTATCTTTTCGCCTAGTTTTCTAGCAAACGATCCGTAGTCGGGTCTCTCGGCACCTAGAATTTTTGAAATTGGCATGGTTGATGCCTTGTGAGACCTCACTAGAGTGCCTAGGAACCCTGCAGTACCCCCAAACCGCAAGCGGTCAGCTAAACGTAACGGCCACCCGGGTATTGAGCGATCAGAAGAAAACAAGCGAACCAGCTACAACTCCCGTCGAGCCATCCGGCAACACTACCGTACAGTCCGGTCTCTTCGTCAGATATGCTGCATATCGAGCCTAGGGATGGTCACGTCGACCCTAATAACTCAATAAGTCATGCCGATGAATGGTCTATAACAGATCGAGAAACTACCGATAACACTTATCAGCAAATCTCAGCAGCCCTGGCCAGGGACTTACTGATATAACCAGTCGGGCATAGCACAGCATCAACCCCCAATACCGGAAGAGATGAAACCCCTACTATCGCTCATTGCCTTCGTGTGTCTCGGGACTGTACCCAACGGCCACCTGTTTGCACGACTCAGTAGAGCCGTGGTAGGGTGGCAATCAAAGTACAGTGGCAGAGCATACAAGACTCCATGACGATCTCGGGTCTTCAGACTAACCTGTACCAGTGTTACCTGAGAACTGCTATCCGACGATAGATATAATTCCATATAGGAGTTCTCGGCGAGTCCGTCCAGTGTACCCAGTCACCACTGAGCACCCGTATATGATCTTGATGTCAAACACCAATGGATATGGGATCATCCATCGCCCATCACATGGGTCTAGTATCATATACGCTAGTCTACTCTGGTATATCAATGCCCCGTCTCGATATACCTACGACTAGGGACTTTCCAGGATATGCTTATAGACTACAGATGTCCCACTAGTATGATCTCCATCATAATCAGAGTAGTCAAGCCAATATCCTCAGGGCTTTATCAGCATGTATGAGTGAAATAACAAGCATGATCATAACAACATGTTAGATAAAGAAGAACCAGATAGCATACTATCATATCGAGCAAGAATGCATACTGAATATATACATGTATAGATACATCCACTCTCACATAATGGCCTCTAGGGCATACAAATATCCAACAGATAGTACATGGTATTTGGAGATGAGTCGGTGTGATTGGGCATGATGTCATGAGATCGGTAATGAGACATGGTTCGTATTATGAGATACGACATGATTAGTATAGCGGGACCTTAGGCGATGTGTTTTTATACACACGCATACATAAATGTTGATGGTATCAGTATGTACTAGACTTAGATCAGTACCCCTATTCAGGATATAATGATAAGGATACCAGATGGATAATGAGAAGATGTGATATTTGACCCGTACCCAGATGTGGGATGCCGTGCGATGGATTTACCGTACGAGCTATATATTGATGATAGATCCGCACTCTTGACTCGAGGATGTCATATTATATATTGTATCATATGTGATACTATTGAGGCGGGATCACCGACTATTATATGTTATATATATCGACTCAGATTTAGGTAGTTTCCTTACCTTTTCGATTAGCATGTTAGTTTAGTCCTGTAGTTTACTTATAGATGTTAGACTAGACTCGAGTCATACCTTTTTCAAAACTAACGAATCGTGAGTATTTTAAAGACAGGCCAAGGGATTCTACGGATATTTCAAAGGACGTACCTTTTCTTAAAAACACCGTAGCCTTTATTTTCTAAACACCATGATTCGTGTTATTTCAAATGTCAAAACAGTATGACTCATACATATTTATTATTCTCATATGTTACGTTATTATTCATGTCCTACATATTCATGTTGTTATTATCGCATTGCAATGCTTATATTTTTGTGATTCATGTTATATTGAACCCATGCTACCAGGACACCAGCACCATTACCGATGATGCGTATGCTACACGTACACCTGCTTGCCGGCTCACACACATCATCATCGGTAATTGCCATGTCACATACACTTTATGTAATATTATTTCATTGTTATCACTTGTTAGCTGATAGTTCTGTTATATCTGTTGGATATAGTGCCCTCAGAGTCAATTATTGGATCGCAGGCACGTGATTGCAATGATTGAGGGAGGACCTATGCCGATAGGATAATCTTACTCAGGATGATTGTATACTATCTGGTTTTTCTTCATCATCGTGTACATGTTTGTCTTCATCATCGTGTACATGTTTTAGGTGACATTGTGGTTCACTATTACACGTTGATAGAGAATAGTATGCTACCATGGTTTATCTTTATCATCGTGTACTGCTTTAGGTGACCTTAAAGGTCGCTATTACACGTTGATAGAGCCCTTACGATTCTTGCTTGACTACCAGCAGTATGACGGCGATCATATTGTAAGTCAATTTGCAACACCCCACGACTTGCGGGGAGGCGGAAATATGAAAAACGATCTTGTTCTTTGCTTAAACATCGACTAACCGCACGAATCGAAGCTAAACGATAACTAACATCAAACATAGAAGTTCTAAACTACTATGTGAAGTGATTATACCTTAAGAACCGTATCCTTCGTCTTTACGAACTCCACCTCCTCCTCGGCCTTCTCCAAATAGTAGACGATCCACCACGAGAGCTTTACTCCAAGCTTTGCCTCTAAACTTGAAGCAACTAGGTTTCTTTAAGTGCTAATCAAAGTACCTAGATGATATAGAGTGAGGGTTATGGATTAAGTAGTCTAACTAATCCTTGTACTCAACACATGAGAGGGGAGGATTAGGGTTTGAAGAGAGGAAGCTTGAGGAGAGAGAAGGTGAGTAGAATAATATGAAATGAGAAAATGAGCTATCATAATATATATCAAGCATTATTGTTTTTCAAGGAAAAAAAAGAAAATAATTTACAACTATGCTTGATAAATATCTAATGGTGATTCATCTCCATGAGTCATTAAGCATTTATGATGCATTAATAACATGGATGAATCATCCATATGACTCACTAATCTCATTTAATGTATATGCCACCTTAACCCCCTTAGTCACCATCTTCTAGAAGCTTCTCGCGCAATTACGAGAACGCCCCTCCTATCCATGAAAACACGGAAAAACTTTAGACTGTCTAAATCCAATAACCGGATACTAGTAACTGGCTTAAACCAAACCCGACTAGTAAAAACTGTCCGAAAGTCGTACGTGTGTAAACACACGTAAGCGTTCGAACCCTTGTCGTAAAACCATACGACCTCTATATCGTTTCGCCTGGAGTAGGGAAACTCTCTGTGTGGGACTCTAAAGACTCGACTACTACGCTAGCAGTGGGTTTAACCACAGACCGCAAGCGGCACTAGCTGTACGTAACGGTCCCCAGGTAGATGTCGATAAGAAGGCCGATGAGGAAACCCATCCGAACTCCTACTGAGTCTGATGTGACAATCTCTATACAGTCCGGTCCGTTCGTCTAAGACTATCGCATATCGGGCCTAAGGGGGCGGCAAGCGTCAGTCCCCTAATAGCGGTATAAGTCGTGTTGGAGCGAAGCCCATTACACCCTGAGAAACTAATGGAACCTACCAGCAAATCTCGCTTGCCCTGGCCAGGGACTTTGCGTAATGGCTCTCTGACACAGCGCGAAATCAACCCCCAATGCCGGGAGAGACGAATCCTGTCTAACCGCCACTGCCTCCAAGTGCTCGGGACTGCACCTAACTGCTACCTGTTTGCACGACTCCTTTGAGTCGTGGTAGGGTAGCAATCTAAGAACAGTGGGACACACTCGAGGCGAAGTAGCAGTGTCAAGTCTGCGGACTATGCTGTACTCATGTCACCTGGGAACTGTTCACTGACGATTGGTATAAAACCAACCAACAGTTCCCTGTAAGTCCTGTCCGGTGTACCCGTAACCTAACGAGCACCTGCATACTATCTCCAGTACGACGTACTGACGGCTGTGGGACAGACCATCTCCCCAACTGGGATGAGAAGCGTACACACTAGTCTACTCCGGAGTATCAATGCCCTGTCTCGATAATCCAACGACTAGAGACCTGAATAAGGATGTGCTTGTAGACTACCCAGCCCCCACTAGTGTGACTGCCATCACAACGCTGGTAGTCAAGCAAGATCCTAAGAGCTCTATCAATACGTATACTCACATATTAAAATAGAAAAACCAAGTAGCATACTACCATGTTTAGCAAGACTTTTATATACATGTGAATATCCCAAGCTTCCATTAAGTAATATACAAACTAGTATGATACAATAATGGCCCCTAGGGCATATACACTAACAATCTCCCACTTGCAATAGGGCCATGTTCTGGCATATCGAAGACCGATGATCTCGAGTAGCCTCTCGAACTGAATCTGAGGTAGGGCCTTCGTGAATGGATCAGCAATGTTCTCTTCAGAAGCAACTCTCCGAACCTCGATCTCCTGACGATCAATGATCTCCCTGATCAGGTGATACCGCCTTAAGATGTGTCTGGAATTCTGATGGGACCTTGGTTCCTTCGCTAAATCTATAGCTCCGTTGTTGTCGCAATACAGAGGTATTGGATCAACAATAGTAGGAACCACCCGAAGTTCTGTTAGGAACTTCTTCATCCAGACTGCTTCTTTTGCGGCATCGCAAGCAGCAATATACTCCGCTTCCATCGTCGAGTCAGCAACGGTGTCCTGCTTGGAACTCTTCCAGCACACCGCCCCTCCATTGAGGGTAAAGACATAACCCGACATAGACTTGGAATCGTCCTTATCACTCTGGAAGCCGGAATCAGCAAAGGCCTCCAACCTGAGGTCTTTTCCACCGTAAACCAAGAACATCTCCTTAGTCCTTCTCAGGTACTTGAGAATGTTCTTTACTGCTATCCAGTGCTTCTCCCCTGGGTCTGACTGATACCGACTTACCACGCTCAGTGCGTAAGCTACATCTGGTCTGGTGCACAACATCACATACATTATAGAGCCTACCACAGAAGCGTAGGGTATAATAGACATGTGTTCCTTTTCCAAATCAGTCTTGGGAGACATCTCTTTGGATAGGGTGATTCCGTGACAAGCCGGTAGATTACCGCACTTGGAATCTTCCATACTGGATCTTTTCAGTACAGTGTCGATATACCTAGACTGCGAAACTCCCAACATCCTCTTGGATCTATCACGATAGATCCGGATCCCCAGAATGTAAGAGGCATCACCCAGGTCTTTCATGGAGAACCTGTGTGACAAGAATCCTTTGACAGATTGTAGCATAGGAATGTCATTTCCTATCAATAGAATGTCATCCACGTACAAGACGAGGAATACGACACTTCTGGCTACAACTTTACTATATATACATGGTTCATCTGGATTTTTGATAAAGTCATATTCTTTGACTGTCTCATCAAAACAGATGTTCCAACTCCGCGATGCCTGTTTTAGTCCATAAATGGACTTAAGCAACTTGCATACTTTCCCGCTGCTCCCACTCTGATTGAAACCCTCTGGCTGATCCATATAGACGCACTCTTCTAAATTACCATTCAGAAAAGCCGTCTTTACGTCCATCTGCCAGATTTCATAATCTTGGAAGGCAGCAATATCAAGAAGGACCCGAATGGATTTGAGCATAGCCACTGGAGAAAAAGTTTCGTCATAGTCCAAACCAGGTCTTTGACGAAAACCCTTTGCAACAAGTCTAGCCTTATAGGTTTCCACCTGTCCATCTACACCAATCTTTTTCTTGAAGATCCATTTGCATCCTATGGGTTTTACCCCATCTGGAGCAAAGTCCAAAGTCCATACTTTGTTGGTGTGCATGGACTCCATTTCAGTCCGCATTGCATCTAGCCATCATACCGAGTCGCCGCTCTGGATGGCCTGCTGGAAGCTAGTAGATTCATCATCATCTATGATGCAATTCTCTCTATCCCCATCTATAAGAAAACCGTAGTATCTCTCAGGCGGATGAGACGGCCTACTACTTCGGCGGAGGGGTGCGGGAATGTCCTGTTCTTCTTGAACTACTTGTTCTACCAAACTTTGAGTATTAGTTGGTGGTTCTGGAATTTCTTCCAGTTCCATTTCGCTCCCTCTTGATTCCTTTTCTAAAAACTGATGTTCTAGAAAATGGGCATTACGAGAAACAAATACCTTTTGTTCCTCTGCATAATAGAATAGATATCCCCTGGAGTTCTTTGGATATCCCACAAACTTACACTTTACTGATCGTGCCTCGAGCTTGTCCATATGCTGCTTTTTAACAAAAGCTGGACATCCCCAAATCTTTATATACTGAAGATGGGGTTTCTTCCCACTCCACATCTGATATAGCTTGGTAGGCACAGTCTTGGTAGGAACCATGTTCAAAAGATATGCCGCTGACTCTAGCGCATAACCCCAGAAAGATCGCGGTAACTCAGCATTACTCATCATGGATCGTACCATATCCAATAGGGTTCGATTCCGTCTCTCCGATACACCATTATGCAGTAGAGTGTATGGAGGAGTAAGCTGAGAGAGAATTCCTTTCTCTTTTAGGTAACCTAGGAACTCGGCACTTAAGTATTCACCACCTCGATCAGATCTTAGTGTATTAATACTTTTGCCGGTTTGGTTTTCTACTTCATTTTTATACTCCTGGAATTTTTCAAAAGCCTCGGATTTATGTTTCATCAGATAAATGAATATGTACCTTGAATAATCATCCGTAAAAGTAATGAAATAGGAAAAACCACCTCTTGCATGTGCAGACATTGGACCGCATACATCGCTGTGTACGAGTCCTAAGAGCTCGCTCGCTCTTACTCCATGTCCAGTGAATGGAGTCTTTGTCATCGTTCCTTTGAGACATGATTCACAAGTGGCATAAGTTTGATATTCGAATGAATCCAAATATGCTTCTCTATGTAACTTAGTTAACCTTGTCTCATTGATGTGACCTAGTCTACAATGCCACAAGAAAGCCTTATTTAATTCTGGAGACTTTCTTTTTAGGACATTGAAAATCTGGAGTTGGTTTAAGACATATATACCGTTATTTAGTGTACCAGACCCAATCAAACCATGATTAAGGTGGATGTTAACAACATCGCTTACAAACGTGAAATCATAATCTTTATTTGATAACAAAGAAACTGATATGATATTACACATTAAACTAGGTACATAAAAACAGTTATGTAAAACCAAAATATGTCCACTCGTCAATCCCAGGTGATAATCCCCGACGGACACAGCTCCTACGCTAGCTCCGTTAGCAACCTTGAGGATCATATCACCTTCCTTCAGCACTCTACGGTTTCTCGGTGCCTACAATGAATTGTATAAATAAGATCCTGATCCGGTATCCAATACCCAGGAAGTAAAGTTGATTGACAGACAATTCTCAATTACAAACACACCTGAAGTCGAAGCCACAGCTTGCTTCGGTTCCTGGTTCTTGGCGTTCCACGCCTTGCAATCCTTCTTCCAGTGCCCTTTCCTATGACAATGGAAGCACTCATCCTGGCCCACTACCGGTACCGCAAACTTTTTCTTTCCCTTCCCTCCCACCTTACTTACACTTCCTCTAGGTCTGGGGGCGGCCTTCTTTTTCCTTCCTGTGGCCTTAGCCTTGGACCTGGAAGAAGAAGCACCGCTAACAAACATAGCGGGTGTTTCCCTTGCCTTCTGCAAGGTGCCCTCTGCACTCCTTAACATGTTCAGGAGTTCCGGAAGTTCAACTTCTTTTCTTTGAATGTTGAAATTCAGGATAAACTGGGCGTAGGTGGGAGGAAGAGACTGGAGAATAAGGTCTGTATAGAGCTCATTATCCAAAGCCGTCCCAAGGACTGCGAGCTCTTCTATATAGCCGATCATCTTTAGGACATGTTCTCCTACAGATGACCCGACAGCCAACCTCGCTCGAAACAAGTTCTTAGAGGTCTCGTATCTTGCTATACGAGATTGCTCTCCATAAAGTTCCTTTGTACGGAGAAATATGGCATCTAGTTCCATATCCTCGTGCCTCCTCTGATGTTCATTGTTCATTGAGGCAAGCACGATGCACTTGGCTTTCACGCAATCGAAATCCCAGGTTTTGCGGATTTCCTTATCCGCATTACTGGATTTAGGACCAGGGACAGCAGGTGCCGTAGCGGTGAGGACGTACCCCAATTTGTCATAGGTCAAAGCCATTTTGACATTCCGCAGCCAATCTTTATAGTTTGGCCCTGTCAGTATATTTTTCTCTAAAAGTAACTTAAGTCCAGTCATTTTCATGGTCGCTGCAAATAGGAGAGAGAGAAGAAAACTCTTTAGCATGATGCTCTTGCAAGTTTAGAGTGGTTTTTAGTTTATCTAAACTGGATGGCTCCCACTGTTTCTCGAATCCTTCCCCAAACCATAAAAGAAGAATTAGCCAGGACTATTCTCACCGTACAATACTTGCTTAACCGTTCAGCCAGGCTAGTGTCGATACTTCGAGGGAGGTTTTCCAACGCTTTCGCGAAGTTCCTTAATTAAATAACCTCTTTTCTCTGGGGGCGTAACCCCGCTGACACCTTTCTTGACACCTACTTGGTTTATAGCATTGATCGTTAAGTGACGAATATCCTGATGAGTAGCATATACTCACAGTGGGATCGGGATCCAAATATCATCGTATGATAATGTTGAAGGAATCCTACCAACATTCATCAAACTCCAAATGGTATACATCTCTTTGCAAATTTCAGTTTCTTTAGAAATTCCCGATATGAATTTTTTTTTGCCCCATGCTCTTATGACCTTGGCGTTAGGTCAAAATGTCATAAGTCACATGTCAAGTTCTTCCCATCATTATCTTGTCAATTTGAACCCATCCGTATATATCCTTGACGTTCGGCCAAAATGATAATGCGACTGTCCCAAACTAACTCATCTATCTATGCAACAAATGATTACCCAGTAGCTACCAAACACTATGCCTTGGCGTTAGGTCAAAATACATAGCTTGAATACTACTGAATACCCAGATGAAATGACGGAGGGCTACGAATGGTTTTGGCGAAACCATGAACATAGTGAACTTGATATAACCGAAAGAACCTGATAGCTTTTAAAAGGAGTGGTTAAAGCTCCGCAATTTATAAAATAACCAAGTGGTTTCTTTTAAATTGTTCCAACGATTAAACTTTTGGTTTGATTTCTTTGCATTATAAATAATGCGTCCCATCATTAACCTATCATTGCAGAAAACAACGAAAATACAACGTCCTCTTATGCCATCCGCATTCGCCTCTGGGTCCCGTCATCACCCGTTAGGTTACTTAACTAACGACAGAGCGGGGGCTGGGCTAGCGCGGGTGTAAAACATAAGTGACGTCTAAATAGCTATCATATATAGATATTGTACATTCGTCAGACGCAATAATAGGCATTCCAGATCTCATATGAACTTTATTGGATTTGCAAGCAATCCGCGTTTGTTTAGAGCCTGCAAAAAAAGACGGATTACATAGTTGTGATGAATAGCCATTACCCCACCCTAGACCCCTACGGGTATGGCAAACTACCCGCCAAATACCCAAAGTGAAGCGGTCTCCCTCAACAAAGTGAGTAGGCCACTAAACACTTCAAAGTACCCGGTAGTTTGTGCACCCCACCTTGGGTCTATCCTAGGAGCAAAAACAGTAAAATGAAATAATACAACGGTGGCTACAACCGCAACTTGGATGTGCCCCGCAAAAATAATATTACAACAAATTACATTTACATCAAATGAATTAAATAATAACCCATCGCAAAACCCCGGCTAATCATCACAACAGTCCAATACAGTTCACATCCACAAACTGATAAAATCCATTACAGAAATATGCAACCCCCTGCCAACCGACATACTAGCAGTTAGGGGAGGTTTACGAACACATTATACAATTGTAGCGTTTTGAAAATCGTTTCGGTGAAATTTCGAAAAAACGGTAAAATAAGGGGGTTTTCTGTAAAAAGTCAAAATGCAAATATCTTTATTATAAAATTAAATATACATATTCTAGCTATGTAATTGCTAGTATTTGGTGTTTATTGAGCCACTGGTGAAATTTCAAATTTTCTGAAAAAAAATTATTTTATTATTATTTTAAGCCGTCGCTAATAAATTTAATTAGGGAAAATTAAAAATTGGATTGAGTTGAAATAAATTTTGTGCATCATAAAACATTAAATAAAATTTTATCATGTTGTTTTTGAAATGAAATCGTTTGTTAAAACGGTTTAGAAAATATCGAAGAAAAAGGCTTTTTTTCGGTGAAATTAGTGTTAATGGGAATTGGGGTAATACATTCATCTTTTTCCCTAACCCACACACCCACACCTCACCATCTCCCCCCCTCCCCACATGGTCGGCCCCACTTTGACAGCCCTCCCTCTCTCTCTCTCCAATCACCTCTCTTTTGAAAAGAAAAGAAAAGAAAGTCAAAGGGTGTAAACTTTGTCTTTTCCTCCCCACTTTCTCCATCTCACTCTCTCTCCTCCCCCCCCCCCCCCTCAATTTTCTGGCCGAGCCCCATTCCTCCCTTAACAGCAGCAGCCCCCCTTCTCATTTCATTTCTCTCCAAAATTCCAAGAAAAATCAAGTAAAAACTCACAATTTTCCAAATACAAACCTTACCCATTTTTCCTTAGCTATTCTTGTATGGATCTTGGTGAAGGGAAGCATGTTTGGAAGGCTAGATTTGTGCTAGATCTCAAGATAATTGTGGGGTAAATTCTTAACCTTATGGCTAATTGTTGTTTAATTATGATAAGCTATCTTATTCAAGTGTTGATTTGGGTGTAATTACTAGTTTATGATATTTTAGAAAAGGGTTTGATTTTGGGATTAGGGTTTGTAAAATTCAAGTGAGGGTTTCTAGCATTAGATTATGGTTCTAGTGAGTGATTAACATGTTAATTCTATGCAAAACTAAACCTTGTTGCTTATTACTAGATTGTTAAATTTAAATTGTCCTAATTATGATTGTTTTGCAAACTAGATTTTTGTAATTAATTTTAAGAGTGAGATTAAAATCTAGATAATGGTTGTGTGGCTTAGTTAATATGTTTTAATGAGAATTACGGCCACTAGAATTGTTAAAATATTTAAGTTGATTAAAAAACCAAGTTTTGAGCTAAAATGAAAAATTGTGCTAATTTTGTTAACTAGGTTTTGTAAATATATATATTTTGTGGAGAATAAATTATTAGAATGGTTTATATAACTTGGTTATGATATTGAGTGGATATTGCGGCCGCTAGATTTGTTTAAAAATCGAGTTTTGTACTAAACCGGGTAATTTGGCTTGCTAGATTTTCGGAAAAATAGCTTTTAAAGTGAGTTTGAGGTTTTGGGGAATTTTAAGCTATTTTATATTATAATTAGTGCTTGTGATTGTGTAAACGAGTGTGTTTGGGTTTTTCTCAATGGTTTGGCGTTTGTACGCCGACGTCGAGGGTTTTTGGGTTGATTTGTGAAAGCAACCATAGGTTTTGACCTATGTTGGATTCGTGTGTCTTTTTGGTCATGAGTCGAATTTTAATGCGATACGGTGTGTTATGATATGTAGGTACCCCATGTGGACTTCGAGACGATAAGCAAGCGCGTGGCGACGTCGGCACCGGCGAGCAAGGACCAGGTGAGTAGATTTACATCTACGGGGAGAAGTCGGGTGGATGGCGTATAGCACTCCCGCAGTCTGTGGTGGTGTATACGGATGCGTATACACACCAACAATTATTATATGTTATTTGGGATTAATAACGATGTTTAGGAGGGATATTGGTGTGTGGGATTATTTTAGTGTTGCGAACCCTAGGGTAGTGTTGCACTACACATACATACTTGCGTACATTCCTATTTATATGTGCTCATGGGATTCTTTATAGTTATGTGTTCACATGGGTATGGGACTATTTGTTCACATACGGATTTGAGGATGATACTTAGGATTGAGCTGAGTCGATGAGATTTGTTTGGTGGTTGTGATATCGGTGATATGGCAGGATTCGTACTTGAGGTACGTCCTGGTGTTATAGCGGATCTTGGGGCGGCGATACGGGTGAATAGTGTTATAAATAAAATGGTCGACATATGATCGTGATATGAGGCATGATATGCTAGGATATTGATATTAGGCCGTATCGGGCGATGTATACCCCTTGATGATGATATGTGCTGACGATATCGGTTTGTACGAGATTGTCGATCAGTAGTCAGATCATGAGTATATTGAGGATATTAGTATTGTACTAGACATAGGTCAGTACCCTAGACTATGATCTTGGATAAAGAGGATACCAGAGGAATAGTGTGAGGAATATGATATTGACCCGTACCCATATTTGGGGATGCCGTACGACGGATTTACGTACGAGCTATATCTTGATGATTGATCCGCACTCTTGATTTGGGATGTCTGATTATAGATATGATATCGGATATGATATTATTGAGGCAGGATCACCGACTAATATATATATACAGGTATGTATATGGATCGACTCAGATGTTAGGCGGTTTCCTAATGTAGTCCAGCTTGTTAGCTTAGCCCTTTAGTTTAGTTTAGTTGTTAGATTAGATTCGATTCTTACCTATTTCAAAAACTAACGAATCGTGGGTATTTTAAAAGACAGCCCAAGAGATCCTACGGATATTTCAAAAGACGTATCTTTTCATAAAAACACCGTAGCCCCTATTTTCAAAACCCCATGATTCGTGTTATTTCAAAAGGCACCATTTGTAGGACTTATATTAAATTAATGCAGATTAGTTATAGTTGCGTCTAGTATTCAGCTCCCGCTCATTATTGTGGTTCGCTTCGCATCGCATGCTTATATTATGTTTCATACTCCATTATTGATATCATGCTGTTAGGACACCAGCACCATTACCGATGATGCGTATGTACCACGTACACTTACTTGCCAGCTCACACACATCTTCATCAGTAATTGCCATGTCACGTACACCTTAGAAAATATTATTGCTTGACATAGCCTGTTAGCTAATAGTTTAGACATGATATTAGTGTACTTGCCTCATATGTTAGTTTAGACATTGTAGTTATTACCTGCTACTTCATGCATACTGTTATTCTTTTTTATGCTGCATTCATGGATTCTCATGCATATATTCACTATTTTACGTGTTATTGAGGTTTTGGATTCGGTTTTCCATGAGATTTTCTGGATTTGGAGGAAAACCGCAAAAACATAAATAAACCTTTTCTCTCTTTTAAAATAAAAGGTGCGGTTTTCCCATGATGTATGAGTCGTCCACCATGAGTTTGCTGATGGATTTCGAGACCCGATTCGAGGAGACGGATGAACCGTTTCGGGTACATGGTGGACCCGGTAAGGTACCCCGGGGCAAGAAGCGCGTGATGATGACGATGTGAGCCTGGCAGGGGAGCACTACCTACTGGTGATTTTACCCGACGCGTCGGATATCCGGAGGATACCGTCGTGGTCTTGAGATGGATGGTAGGGGCCGGTCTGGACTGACAGTGCCCTAGATATTGTGATTGAGACATTGAGATTTCGAGATATTGAGGTACAGAGACTGTGATACAGAGATATCGAGATATTGGGATTACGTTTTGTGCCGATGCTAGGCACTGTTTTATGCTGATTTCATTATGATACCTCATTTTAAAAATACAAAGGAAATCTCACTAAATTATGAAAACAGTTTCTTCATTTACATGTATTCTGTTTTCATGCATTCATACCTCATTCATATGATATATTGCTACCTGAGGCACTGACACGGGCACATGGAATTACGCTTGGGTTAGATATTTGCCCTAACCATTGTTATGGGTTGCTGGTTATATATTTGAGTATATATTATGATCATTGACCTAGGATTGCGTTATTTATGCGATTTCTTTTCGTAGATGTTTTTCTATTCACGAGTTGGCAACTCACCCCCGTTGTGCCCCAGTTTCTTGCAGGATTGCCGTACAGGTTTCATTACGGCTTTGCGGGCATAGTTTCCTTCGGGTGATTTGCTAATAGGTGGGTTTACTTGTATCGTACCCCCATTATTTATCTTGTATATCATTATTCCGTTGTATCTAGATGTTCCATCAACCAAACATGTATTTAATTTTGAGATAGAGACCAGTGATGTTATTCTTTCGACCTTAGAGTCGCGCGTTATATTTCTGTGGTTTTCTTGTGGTTTTGAGTTTCCTTTTGAGTTTTGATCCTTTCCCTTGGCGTTGTATATTATATTGCTTGTGTGGTTGTGACCGTCGATTGACGAAGAGCTAGCTCCCGCTTAGGGATGCCTTTTTATTGATTTCGTATACTATTCATGTTGTATCCCGTTTGGGGGCCAGTATTTACAAAGGAGACTCTGCCGAATTTTTCAGGAAATATTTGATGTTTTTAAAGACGCATAATTCGGCTTATGCTATTAAAACTACTTGATTTAAATTGGTTTTCTTTCACTCTACTACTTTTCTTGGTTTGGATTTCTGGGTTTTCGCTTTACTTAGATTACGTACGCCTCGAGACGTTTCGTAGTTTAAATGCCGGTCATGTTCCGTACTTTCGGGACGTGATAACAATCACAGATATAATCATATTAGCAAACATCATAAAATTTTGATCGTGCAAACACATTAGATTCTACTCCAATACTTCTCTGTGCACCTGAGACTTGAGCAGAAAAATAAACATCCAGAAATATCACTGTTAACACCAGAAGGTCACTGAAGAAATTTTGGCCGACTCGGCCCTAACTCGGCCGCGGATCCGCGGCGGATCGCATGGATCCGCCACTGTTCCGCGGCAAGTTAGCCGAGTTACACGACCAAATTTCTTGAGTACCCCTATAATTTCCACCTTATTATTCTGCAGGTACCTGAAAAATTTTTAGGGCCTGTTTTAATTTCGACAGAAACTGTGTTAATGCAACGATGTTTCCGGTTCTTTTTGCGTTCGAAATTCTTGCGACTTTGCTGATGAGTTAATTATTGTTTAGCGAGGCTCTGATACCACTGTAAGTCGATGTGCAACACCCCACGACTTGCGGGGAGGCAGAAATATGAAAAACGATCTTGTTCTTTGCTTAAACATCGACTAACCGCATGAATCGAAGCTAAACGATAACTAACATCAAACATAGAAGTTCTAAACTACTATGTGAAGTGATTATACCTTAAGAACCGTATCCTTCATCTTTACGAACTCCACCTCCTCCTCGACCTTCTCTAAGTAGTAGACAATCCACCACGAGAGCTTTACTCCAAGCTTTGCCTCTAAACTTGAGGCAACTAGGTTTCTTTAAGTGCTAATCAAAGTACCTAGATGATATAGAGTGAGGGTTATGGATTAAGTAGTCTAACTAATCCTTGTACTCAACACATGAGAGGGGAGGATTAAGGTTTGAAGAGAGGAAGCTTGAGGGAAGAAAAGGTGAGAAGAATAATATGAAATGAGAAAATGAGCTATCATAATATATATCAAGCATTATTTTTTTTCAAGAAAAAAAAAGAAAATGATTTACAACCATGCTTGATAAATATCTGATGGTGATTCATCTCCATGAGTCATTAAGCATTTATGATGCATTAATGACATGGATGAATCATCTATATGACTCACTAATCTCATTTAATGTATATGTCACCTTAACCCCCTTAGTCACCATCTTCTAGAAGCTTCTCACGCAATTACGATAACGCCCCTCCTATCCATGAAAACACGGAAAAACTTTAGACTGTATAAATCCAATAACCGGATACTAGTAACTGGCTTAAACCAAAGCCGACTAGTAAAAACTGTCCGAAAGTCGTACGTGCGTAAACACACATATGCGTCTGAACCCTTGTCATAAAACCATACGACCTCTATATCGTTTCGCCTGGAGTAGGGAAACTCTCTGTGTGGGACTCTAGAGACTCGACTACTACGCTGGCAGTGGGTTTAACCACAGACCGCAAGCGGCACTAGCTGTACGTAACGGTCCCAAGGTAGATGTCGATAAGAAGGCCGATGAGGAAACCCATCTGAACTCCTACTGAGTCTGATGTGACAATCTCCATACAGTCCGGTCCGTTCGTCTAAGACTATCGCATATCGGGCCTAGGGGCGGCAAGCGTCAGTCTCCTAATAGCGGTATAAGTCGTATCGGAGCGAAGCCCATTACACCCTGAGAAACTAATGGAACCTACCAGCAAATCTTGCTTGCCCTGGCCAGGGACTTTGCGTAATGGCTCTATGACACAGCGCGATATCAACCCCCAATAATGGGAGAGATGAATCCTGTCTAACCGCCACTGCCTCCAAGTGCTCGGGACTGCACCCAACTGCTAATTGTTTGCACGACTCCTTTGAGCCTTGGTAGGGTAGCAATCTAAGAACAGTGGGACACACTCGAGGCGAAGTAGCAGTGTCAAGTCTGCGGACTATGCTGTACTCATGTCACCTGGGAACTGTTCACCGACGACTGGTATAAAACCAACCAACAGTTCCCTGTGAGTCCTGTCCGGTGTACCCGTAACCTAACGAGCACCTGCATACTATCTCCAGTACGACGTACTGACGGCTGTGGGACAGACCATCTCCCCAACTGGGATGAGAAGCGTACACACTAGTCTACTCCGGAGTATCGATGCCCTGTCTCGATAATCCAACGACTAGGGACCTGAATAAGGATGTGCTTGTAGACTACCCAGCCCCCACTAGTGTGACTGCCATCACAACGCTGGTAGTCAAGCAAGATCCTAAGAGCTCTATCAATACGTATACTCACATATTAAGATAGAAAAACCAAGTAGCATACTACCATGTTTAGCAAGACTGTTATATACATGTGAATATCCCAAGCTTCCATTAAGTAATATACAAACTAGTATGATACAATAATGGCCCCTAGGGCATATACACTAACACATATATGTAGGAGCTGGGGTCTATAAGCACATCCTTAAAAGTTCCCTAGTCGTGGGAGTTTCGAGACTGGGCATCGATACTCCATTAGTAGACTAGTGTATACTGTCGAGACCACGACGAGGGGCGGTGGCTGGTCTCACAAGCCATTGGTGTCAGTTGGTTCACCTAAGATGTATACAGGTGCTCATTGGGTTATGAGTACACCGGACAGGACTCGCCGGGAACATGCTAGTTGGTATTATACCTGACGTCAGAATGCAGTTCCCTGGTGACATGTGTACAGGTTAGTTCATCGACCTAAGATCGTCATTTGTCTCGTGTGAGTTCCCACTGTACTTTGATTACTACCCTACCACGGCTTAAAGGAGTCGTGCAAACAGGTTTTAGTTGGATGCAATCCCGAGCCACATGGAGGCAGTGAGCGGATCGGCAGGGGTTTCGTCTCTCTCGGTATTGGGGGTGAGATCGCGCTGTGTCTAGGAGAGCCATTACACAAAGCCCTCGACCGAGGCAGGAGATTTACTGGTAGGTATTCCAGTAGTATCTCAGGGTGTTCTGGGCTACATTCCGACACGACCTGTACCGCTTTTGGGGGTCTGAATTTTACCAACCCCCTAGGCCCGACATGCGATGCTCATAGACGAACGGACCGGACTGTACGGATATTGTCACTGACAGGCTCAGTAGGGTGTCAGGATGAGTTCGCTCATCGACCTCCCTTTTGGTCAATACCTGGTAGCCCGTTACGTTCGGCTAATACCTCTGACGTGCTAGTGGTTAAATCCACAGCCAGTGTATTGACAAGTCTTTAAAGTCCCCCACAGACAGTTTCTCAAGTTTTGGGCGAAACGTTGTAGAGGCCGTATGATATATGGCAGGGTTCGATCATATACGTGCGGTATTGCACGGATCATGATCGGACGGATCATACTAGTGGGATTTGGTTTAAGTCGGATCCTAGTATTAGATTTGTTGGATTACTTTAGTCTTATCGCATTCGCATTCAGTCGGAATGCGGGTGCAGGTATGTATATACAGGTGAGGGGTATCCTTGTGTTCCGTCACCAGTTTACTTTAGACGTTGTCGGATTTTTCTTTGTTGGACCAAACATTTGGATTAATGTTTGGATGGTGGTAATTATGAGCTAGAAATCATCATTTAGAACATTAATGGTGACACATGCACAAGTGATGACTCATGGTCTCTTTTCTTGTGCATGTGTCACATTATGAGATTGATTTGAGTCATGAAATGAGAAGGAGAGAGAGAGGGGATGCCATGTGATGGTGTTGGCTCTCATATCATTTTTCTCACACTCTCATTTTGATCATTCCATCATCACAAAAGAAAAGAAAGAGAAAAACTTCTTCTTCTTCCTCTTTCTTCTCTAGCTCCTAACATCCATCAATGGCTTCATCTCTAACCTCCATCCATCTCATGGATGCAAGAGACAAAGTGATCACAAACATTCTCTATAACACCTTGGACACGTCGGCTAGCACACTTCGTGCCCGAGTTGCTTCGGATGAAGTGGGAGCCCGTAAAAAGACTCGTAGATGTGGTGCCCTTTCCGACGAGGAGATCGAGACCGGAGTTGCCGTGGAGAGATTGGGATGGTGGCCAGAGACCGGAGGACACGGATCGATCGGTATAGCATTCTATCCCTTCTCTAGATTGCTAGTTGTAGGTTAACGGTGTAAGTGCACGGCGGCGCCCCGGCCGTCGTTCCGACGCCGGAATGCGGAAACGGTGATAAACTTTAATTTTTGCGGACTTTGCAAACCGGCACCACCGCGCACTAAACTCCGGATCGTAACCATTAACAAGTCTAAGCAACTAACAAGAAAGGGAAGAGATGTACCGACTGATCCGAGTCCTCCGGTCTTCATCTCCACTCCGATCTCCTCGCGGGATCTCCGTCCGTCTCCTCCTCGTCGGAAAGGGCACCACATCGCCTGTAGCTTTTACGGGCTCCCACCTCAATACCGAGGCAACTCGGGCGCGAAGCTGGCGAATCGACGCGTCCAAGATTTGCTGTAGGAAGTGTAGTGTAGAATCATAGTCTCTTTTGGGGTGGTTGCCATTTGAAGATGATGGAGGAAACAAGATAAGAAAAATGGTGCTTGCATTTTTCTTAATATGAAATGAGATCAAGAAATGAAACTCTCAAGAATGAAAACTCTCATCTTTTTCTTTCTCTCAACCATGAAAAACTTCTTTCATCAAGTGAGAATAATGGTGGAGGAAAATCAATATGAAGCAAGAAGGGAGGTGAGTGTAGGAGTGAAGAAAAGGTGACCACATCAAGAGACAAAGAAACATCAACCATGCTTCACACATTAATCAAACCCATACCCTCATTAATGCAAATGATGGTGCAAAAGATAATGATGCTATCATAATCAATACTTTTGCAATAAAACCCTCCACAAAGTGTTATTTGCAAACTTGCAAATAACCCCCTCCATCGGAAAAGTCCGGCCGGGAAAGAACAAAGGAAAACCGGCCGGAACGGAATGCAAACTGGCAACTCCAGAAAACTGGTCCCGTAATAAATTACAGGAAAACCCCGATACTGTGCATACACACCCGCATCTGTATTCCGTCCGGATACAAATGCAAAGAGACAAAATCTACACTGTACTAAACTAGGACCGGCTTAAACCAAAGCCGGCTAGTAATATCCGTTCGATCCTGATCCGTGCAATACCGCACGTATCTGATCGAACCCTGCCATATACCTATACGGCTACTAGTACAAACCGTCCGATCCTGATCCGTGCAATACCGCACGTATCTGATCGGACCCTGCCATATCTCCATACGGCCTCTACAGCGTTTCGCCCGAAAGATTGAGTAACTGAAAGTGTGGTGGACTCTAAAGACTCGTCAATACTATGGCTGTGGATTTAACCACTAGCACGTCAGAGGTATAAGCCAATACGTAACGGGCCACCAGCTATTGACTAAAAGGGACGTCGATGAGTGAACTCATCCTGACACCCTACTGAGCCTGTCAGTGACAATATCCGTACAGTCCGGTCCGTTCGTCTATGAGCATCGCATGTCGGGCCTAGGGGGTGGGTAAAAGTCAGACCCCCAAAAGCGGTACAAGTCGTGTCGGAGTGTAGCCCAGAACACCCTGAGATACTACTGGAATACCTACCAGTAAATCTCCTGCCTTGGCCAAGGACTTCGTGTAATGGCTCTCCTAGACACAGCGCGACCTCACCCCCAATACCGGGAGAGACGAAACCCCCGAAGATCCGCTCACTGCCTCCATGTGGCTCGGGACTGTACCCAACTAAAACCTGTTTGCACGACTCCTTTGAGCCGTGGTAGGGTAGTAATCAAAGCACAGTGGGAACTCACACGAGACAAATGACGATCCCCAGGTCGATGAACTAACCTGTACACATGTCACCTTGGAACTGCTATCTGACGTCAGGTATAAGACCAACTAGCATGTTCCCGGCGAGTCCTGTCCGGTGTACTCATAACCCAATGAGCACCTGTATACATCTTAGGTGAACCAACTGACACCAGTGGCCTGTGAGACCGGCCACCGCCCCTCGTCGGGGTCTCGACTGTATACACTAGTCTACTCTGGAGAATCGATGCCCTGTCTCGAAACTCCCACGACTAGGGACCTTTTAAGGATATGCATGTAGACCCCAGCTCTCACGTATATGATCGCCCTCATACTGCTGGTTGTCAAGCAAGAATCCTAGGGGCTCTATCAACGTGCAATAGCGACCTGTCATGTCACCTAAAGCAGTACACGATGATAAAGGTAAACCAGATAGCATACTATCATCTCGAGTCAGACTGTTCTACCAGGATAGGTCCTCCCTCAATCATTGCAATCACGTGCCTGTGATCCAATAATTGACTCTGAGGGCACTATCTCCAACAATCTCCCACTTGCAGTCAAGGATAATTATTGGGATGTCGCATACTCACAGCCCGTGTGATACCGAACACCCAACTCCTCTACTAGTCAGTCTCACAAAGCTCGTTTGCGAGACTATTGCGTTCGAGGAATAGCCTCAGTGAGTGGATCCGCTCTGAAGTTTCTTTCTATGTCTCTCTTTATATCTCAAGTTCGCGGAGAAAGCCATCTCCCGAAATGAGCAATACCTATCTTAGAATGTCTGGATGTCTGATGGGACCTAGCTCATAAATGAACTCCAAATCCAAACTTCTTAGACTGTATCGTCAACTGAACTTAATCAGTATCCTGCGCCATGCCACCCTCAGTATTGCCTTGGACCACCTGTCCAAAATACTGCCCCTCGTCAGAAGGAAAAATATAACGCTGACAACCTCCTTGTCGTCCATGTCACCTTGGAAGCCTGGAATGATAACTGTCTCCCGAATAGGGCTGTCGTTATCATATCCCTAGAACATCCACTTATGTTCTAAAACTGCTTCCGACTGTTTCTCCAGGATTGGATAAATATCAACTTATCGCATCTAGTGCAAGAACAACATCTGGTGTGGTGCTTGACATCTCATGATTGACTCAATTGCCTAAGCAAGTGATCTGCCAATCATGCGCATCCCTCTCTACTTTAGTCTATAAGACACCTTTAGAGAGGGTGACTCCATTACCTGTAGGTACACTACCGTGCCAGGAGTCGTCCATTCTAAATACTCTTAGAATGCTGTCAAAGTACCCTGATTGGGAAACCACCCAAATCTAGATCTAAAACCATAGATCTAGTAACCAGTATGTCTGATATAATGTCCAAGTCCCATGTGGAGAAAACCACTGTGTGACGACCAAAGTATAACCGATCGTAGTATAGGAGTTTCCTTTCCTACTTTGTGTATGTCATCCAAATACCATGACATCACACCCTACTACCTTCTCAACAGATCCATCCCCTATTCTGATGACGTCAAACCCATGACTGTCACATCAGAAATAGATGATCTATCTCCGCTATATCTGCTTTAGTCTATAAATAGACATAAGCCTGATGTCCACCAATGCTTCCGCTGCTCCCACTGACTACGACAACCCTCTGGCAGAGTCATATAGACGTGCACTTCTAAAGCTAGTTTAGAACGACGCTATACTCATCCTCCTGCCGGGTCTCGCAGCCTGGAACAACAACAATGGCAAGTGTGGGTAAACAAGAACTTCCCTGTCACCGTCCTTGAGGCTACCGGAGTACCTCTCGGGTGCCTGAAGTTACCCACCGTATCTGCGGAGTGGCCAATGGAATGTCAAATCAAATTGAATCTTTAGGTTCCTTATCAAATCTTCAGTAATCGTTTGCGGTTCTGGAATCACTTCCAGTTCTACCATACTCCCACTACTGTTTTTGAAAAAATCCATTTTTATTAAAACTGTGGCGAGTCAAGAACAATATCACTATTGATCTTTCTTATGGTAGAAAATCAACCCTCGTCATAGCCTGGGTCAACCCACAAACAGCCATTACAGAAACGTGCCATGAGTTATCCAGAGTCTGGTTTTAATCATAAGCCGGAAAACTCCCCGTATCTTAACAATGTTATCAGAGCCACGCCATTAACCTTTTCTAGCTTGCTCTAATGTATTTAGAACTTCAATCGAATGGAATTTCTAAAAACCGCGTTTCCAAGTCATCAGTTTCTGCCGAAATTTTTCCGTTGTCAAAAAATTATTTGGTGTGTTGCAGAAAATCAGGCAGGGTTTTTAGAGAACACTGAAGAAAAATGGTTGCATGATGTCACTGTAGCACCGCGGAACTGCGGCCGTAACCCCCTTTTGGCCGTGGTTCCGCCGCCGAACAGTAACATCTCTGGACCATTTCTCCTACAGTGATTCCTGACTTGAAAAGGGGGTTTCTGGTAATTTTATTTTGGGCCCAGATTTATTTGAGTACTGGGTATTGTTCGTGGGGCCCACTTCGGGAAATTTTGTCGATCAAAAATTTAAATATGTTAGTTCACAGTATTTACATTATATCTGCGACCGTGAATGTCATTCAAGCGGTAAATCCTGTCTAATTGCTATAGCCCTTTTAGACGGATTTGCGAACGAGACATTCACGTTGATGTTCTGTGTTGTGCTGTGATATTGTGGATTTGTCGTGGTGGATAGCCTGGATGCAATGGTAGTACAGTTTGGTTGTATGTGTACATTTGATATTGCGGGGCAAGAATCCGACATGTGGACTGCCGTCACTGCCTGTTTGTATATTATTCTTTTGGGGCACGACTGGGCTGAGGTCGATGTACACGTTGTATATTTTACTTTCTGTACTAGACTTACCCCGCGGAGGGGTACAGGGTAGCCGGGTTCTAGAGGGCAACGAGCCCGCATCTCATGGTTTTGAGACGGGGGGGCTTTATGTTAGTTATGTATATGCCCTAGAGGCCATTGTTGTACATATGATGTACATTATGATGGATGCTTGGATATATACAGAGAGGACTTTCTTGCTCGTCATGATAGTATGCTATTTGATTTCACTTTATCTTAACATGTTAACTTGTACTGGTTTACTGCCTTTCTCTTACATGTTGATAAAGCCCTTAGGATCTGTACTCGACTACTTGGACTATGATGAGATCATCCTAGTGGGGCCACGGTAGTCGATTAGCACATCATATAACTGTTCCTAGTAGAGGGAATATCGAGACAGGGCATCGATACACCAGAGTAGACTAGCGTATACGCATCTTGACCCATATGATGGGCGATGGATGATCCCATATCCATCGGTGTTTGACATCAGAGATGGTGTACGGGTGCTCAGTAGAGACTGGGTACACTGGACGGACTCGCCGAGAACTCCCAGATGGTGATATACCCACACGTCAGATGGCAGTTCTCCGGTGACACTGGTACAGGGTAGTCTGTAGACCCGAGATCGTCATAGAGTCTTGTGTGATTCCCACTGTGCTTTGATTTCCACCTTACCACATCCAAGAGGGCATGCAAAACGGTGGCTTTTGGGTACAGCCCCGAATCACATTGAGGCAATGAGAGATAGGAGGGGATTCGTCTCTCCCGGTATAGGGAGTTGATGTTGTGCGGTGTTCGATTGGCTATAACTGGAAGTCCCTGGCCAGGGCTGATAGTGAGATTTACTGGTAAGTGTTACCAGCAGTTTCTCGACCCGTTATGAGCCTCACATCAACACGACTTATCGTTTACTGGGGTCTGACGTATACCACCCCTAGACATGATATGCGACATATCAGACGAACAGACCGGACTGTACGAGAGTGTTACTAATTGGATTCACAGGAGAACGTACATGCTAGCTTGTTGATCTTCTGATCGCCCAATACCTGGGTGGCTGTTATGTTTAGCTGACCGCTTGCAGCTTGTGGATGTTTGATATGATCATCACCTGCTACCAGCGTATTGACAATTCTTTAGAGTCCTACACAGAGGTTTCTTGGCTCAGGCAAAACGGAGTAAAGGCACATATGTGATTTGTGCAGGACCGAGGATAATGCGATATGAGATACCATATTATATTCTCGCGATATTTAGATATGAACCAGATCATCGGATCAAGTGTTGATTCGATGAATCGGTACATGATATATTAGTCGGTTATATTCGATATAGCCGGATTGTCGGATCAAGTGTTGATTCGATGATTTAATGTATAATAATATATATGATATATTATATTACATTATCTAATATTGGCTCGCTTTATTATTTCATTTTCTCACCGGATAATACATTCATATATATGCGATATATATTAATTGTATTATTTTCTTTTGTTACAAATATAATATATATGTGATATATATTATAGTAACATGATATGATTAATAATGAAACATGTTTAGTGATGATAAAAAGAGATTAGGGTTTGATTAGGGTTAGCTTCTTCTTGCACCATCTAGAAGCATTCCTTTTGTCATGAAGAAGATATTATGATAGATATTTTCTTATGACTTATTTCTTAACCCAACCAAACCCTAGCCTTAGTTAACTCTCTACAAGGGTTATCCTTGTCATCATTAACCATGGTTGCATTATTATTGATATACTCTTATCATTATTCATCACAAAAGGATTATCTCATTATTCTTCATCTTCTTCTTTCTTGAGTTTTTGAAATAGCTCACTAGATTTTCCTTTGGTGATGATTTCTTGTGAGAATATGATATAAAAGGATAGCATAAATACTACTCCATCATCCTCATCTAATCTAGCCCATTAGATTAGGGTGTTCACCTCTTTAGAGTGAGAGAGCTTGAGTTATAGCAACTTCGACGTAGATCATCAGAGAAGCGGAACACTACAAGCTAGCATAGATCGTTCGAGTCGTGGAGCCTCTCTTGAGTCCGGGAGATCGTGGATCACGGCGAAGGGACTTCTACTCGGAGCTTATGAAGCGAAGGAGCAGACTACAAAGGTTGTAATCCCTCACACTTAGTGGTAAAAATGTTTACTTGCATGTTAAACCCTAATAATCTAGCAAAGATCCCGGCTTTGGGTTGTTCGGCACGTCTAAAATTTTATTCGGGCATGTTTGATGCCTTATGAACCCTCACAAGAGTTCCTAGGAACCCTACAGTAGTATCAGAGCCTAGCTAGAGCATTAGGCGACGTGTATACGAAGTTAAAACTCCAAACGAATCCGAAAATACGAAATGAACCCTTCTCTGGACTTTTTGTAAAAACAGTGATTTTTCAGAATTAAAAATTCTTAAAAATACTAGCAGGGAAATATAAATATTACTGTGAAAAACGTGTCATCAATCCATACATACCACCGCGGAACCGTGGCCGTACCGCGCTTGGGCCGCAGATCCGCGGTGGGACTGTGGAAATGGGTCTTAGGTTTTCAACAGTAATATCAGTATATGTATTTTATATTTTCTGGGTATTTTTAATCTGACTCAAGTGTTGAGTGTTCTGGGGTTTATTTTGTAATCGTTGATTCGATCGGAAAATTTAATTTTGTGATGTTTTCCGGATATTTCGAAACTGTTAAAATGTTCGAACGGATATCATTAACTCACTTTTTCCCGGCACGTAAAATTTTCAAGTGTTGAATTTTTATCAGGTTTAAATCTTTCCGAAAAATGTGCAAGTAACACGGTGGACCTTCTAGAAGACAACAAACCTTAACTCGATTATGTGACCGTCTTGAACTGCCTCTAAACCTTAGGGTTTGGGGCAGTACGGCGTGTCACATGTGAGGCGTTGGCTTGACCCTTCTACGGCTGGATCACCCGTACTGTGACATATTCTGGGATTATTTGAACTCCGCTCAAGTGTTGAGCTATTTAGGAAATCTTGGGTATTTGATTATCCGGTCGGAAAGTTTAATACTGTCTATTTATCTGGAATGTGATACAATATGTGGAATTCATATAGTTAGGCATGAAATGCGAAGTATGTGATATTTCGGATTTACGATGTCTAAAGTGATTGTGGATTCCAAATATTGTAGTTTTATAATTTCTTTTCTGTGACCGTAAGTGTAGTATGTAGTTGTATTGCCGGTTTTCGTTGCTATACATCAACGACGATCGGTGTATGCATACTTACTTACGTTGATGATATGTGATATTATATGTTGCTGTGATATGTTATATGGGATCGTCGTGTTCTGAATAGCCGGGGGTTTTATGTGAGATGAGGGTTTTTATTTTCATTCATGTAAAATTCATTTGTATGTAATATTCTTTTATTGGGGCACTTCCGGGATGAGGTTGATGTCACCAGTGTATATTATTTACTTTTCCGCATTAGGTAGACCCAAGGAGGGGAGCACAAGTAACCGGGTTCTTGGGTCCAGTGGGAGGCCATCTCGAGGAGTCGAGACCGGGTCTCCTAACCCTAGAATTGGCAGTGTTACTTGCCGCTCTCGTAGGGGTCTTGGGATGTGGGTTAGGCTATTCATCGTGACCGTGGAATCCGTGTTTTATACAGGCTCGTATTGAAAACACGGACGTCCTAGTATATCCAATATTTCATATATGTTTTTCTGCTGCAATGTTCTGTGATGAGATCATATTACTGCCTGAGACGAATGCTAATACTATATATATATATATATGCGGATATATAAATATTACTGCTTTCGTTTCTTCTGTGATGCTTAGGAAGCATAAGCTGATGGGATTTTATTAATGAGATTAATAAAAAGAAAAGAAACCTAAAAGATGTTGTATAATCAAAATTTTATAAAAAGGGTAGCTACAGTTTTGCTTTGCATAGCGGTATATATGATATACCCTGCACCTTATTCGATGAGGAAAGAGCCGAGATCCCTTCACCGGGAGTGACCTCTTTAGCGAAACTGGCAGATGCTACAAACTCGCGGTTTAGTTTTTGACAGCTTATATAGTTTTTCTTTGCACAGCGGTATATATGATATACCCTGCACCTTATTCAATGGAGAAAGAGCCGAGATCCCTTCACCGGGAGTGACCACTTTAGCGAAACTAGAAAAGCCTTAAAAACACTCCTTTTTCAAAAAACTACTAGATTCTACGACGATATCAAGTTCATTACGCTCAGGGTTTTCTGAAAAACCTGCATAGCCCTCCATCATTTCAGATAGAGACTAGTTAGTATTCGTGCTGCGTTTGTTGACCTTAACCAAGGCGTGGTGTTCGGTAGCTAATTAGCATTTATCTGTTAAAACATGAGATGTGATTGAGTTAGGGTAGTCATACGACTTTGTTGACCTTAGCCAAGGGTCGTACGGGTGGGTTTAATTCAATCAGCAAATGACGGGTTGAACTTGACTAGCACTTATGATTTGTTAACCTTAGCCAAGGTCATAAGTTGCTGGGGGCAAAATATAATCGGGAATTTCAAGTGTTGAAATTTGCAATGAAATTGCATACCTCCTATGAGATAGTTGGATCCCGATACCCACTGCGAGTAAGAGTTACTCCTGGGAGAGTTTTACACAGGACAATTAGCCGATCAAGTAGGTGTCTAGAAAAGTGTTAACGGGGTTACGCCTCTGGGAAAACGAGGTTTACTTTAATTAGGTCCGTATGAAAGCATAGGGAACCTCCCTCAAGTACCGACACTGATATGGCTGAAAGATTGACGAAATTGTAGGGTGTAATTAATCCCGGCTAATCTTACCTTTTAGGGTTTGAAGGAAGATTTGATAAAAACAGTGGGAGACATCCTGATTAGATAAGTTAATAACCAATCTAATCTTGCAAGAGCATATGCTAAAGTGTTTTCTTCTCTCTCTCTCTCTCCAAGTAGCGACCATGTCAGGCCATAATCAAGATAATAATATGGATGTATTGACTGAACCCGCTTATTAGACTGAGCAGGGGAACGTTGGACCCGTTCTTTCTTATAAGAGTTATAAGACTGAACAGGGAATAGTAGAATATCTGGATTCTCAAGCCGCCCAAAAGAACATGCATGTTGATGCATCTTCTTCAGGTGTGTTAGTTATTGAGAACTGTTTCTCAGTTCACCCTACGTCCTGGGTATTAGATACCGGATCAGGATCCCACATATGTAAATTGTTACATGGGCTACGGAAAGGTAGAGAACTAGGAAAAGGTTATCATTCCGTTCAAGTAAGAAACGGTGCAAGTATTGCAGCCAAAGCAGTTGGCGAATATCACCTAGTATTACCAAGTCGTAATACACTAATTCTGAATGAGTGCTATTATATACCGAACATGATGTGCAACATTATATCAGTTTCTTTATTAAGTAAAGAAGGATATAATTTTGTTGTAAAGGATAATGTTATGAACATATTCCTAGATCAAAATTTGATTTCATCATACTCATTACATAATGGCATATTCATTCTCAATCAAAATACAGTCCTCAATATACAAAACACACACAAGAGGAAAAGTTCAGAAATGAACGAATCCTACTTGTGGCATTGTAGACTTGGTCATATCAATGCAACACGACTGGCTAAGTTACATAAGGATGGATATTTGAATCCGTTCGAATTATCATCTTATGATACTTGCCATTCATATCTCAAAGGAAAAATGACCAAAGCTCCGTTTAGTGGACATGGAGAAAGAGTTACGGAACTCTTAGGACTGGTGCATAGTGATGTATGCGGTCCTTTGTCTACACATGCCAGGAACGGTTCTTCCTACTTCATTACATTCACTGACGATCTCTCAAGATTCGGATATGTGTTCCTGATGAAACACAAGTCTGAAGCTTTTGAGAAGTTCAGAGAATATATGCACGAAGTAGAGAACCAAATGGGCAAAAGTATTAAGATTCTTCGATCTGATCGAGGAGGTGAATACTTAAGCAATGAGTTCCTAGATTATCTAAAAGAGAATGGGATTCTCTCTCAGCTTATTCCTCCTTATACACCACGGCACAACGGTGTATCGGAGCCGAGGAATCGCACCCTATTAGATATGGTGCGCTCTATGATGAGTACAGCTGAGTTACCTATTTCCTTCTGGGGGTATGCGCTGGAGACAGCCATATACCTATTGAATAGAGTTCCAACTAAATCTGTGCCTACCACTCCATATGAGATATGGAATGGGAAGAGACCATCTCTTAAGAGAGTTAAGATATGGGGTTGTCCGGCCTATGTTAAAATGCAAAATCCGGACAAACTCGAAGCACGATCAGTTCTATGTAAGTTTGTAGGATATCCAAGCAATTCATATGGATATCTATTCTACCACAGTGAACAACAAAAGGTGTTTGTTGCTCAATATGCCACCTTTTTAGAAAAGGAATTTCTTGCAAAATAAATTAGTGGCAATGAGGTAGAGCAGGAAGAGGTTCCAGTAACACAAATTACAACTGAAGATTCAGTGGAACCGGAGAATTCAGTAGTACCCGACGAACCCCAGCCTCTCCGCCGATCTAGCAGGGTTTCTCATCCACTTAAGAGATACTACGGTTTTCTCATTGATGGTGGAAGCGAGGATTGCATCATGGAAGATGATGACCCGACTAGTTTCGAGCAGGCCATCACGAGTGGTGACTCTGTGAAATGGCTAGATGCAATGCGATCTGAGATGGAATCCATGTACACCAACAAAGTATGGACTTGGGAAAATGCTCCTGAAGAGGTAAAACCCATTGGGAGCAAGTGGATCTTTAAAATGAAGTTTGGTGTAGATGGAAAAGTTGAGACTTTCAAAGCTAGACTTGTAGCAAAGGGTTTTCGTCAACAACCATGTGTGGATTATGATGAAACCTTTTCTTCAGTGGCTATGCTTAAGTCCATCCGGATCTTACTTGCCATTGTTGCATACCATGACTACGAAATCTGGCAAATGGATGTTAAGACCGCCTTTCTAAACGGTGATTTAGAAGAGTGTGTGTACATGACTCAGCCAGAGGGCTTCGTAGATAGTGGGAGCAGCGGAAAGGTGTGCAAGCTGCTTAAATCCATTTATGGGTTAAAGCAAGCATCGCGGAGTTGGAACATCTGTTTTGATGTTGTAGTCAAAGAGTTTGACATCATCAAAAATATAGATGAACCTTGTATCTATAAGAAGGTAGCAGAGAGTAAGGTTGTCTTCCTCGTATTGTACGTGGATGACATACTCTTGATAGGAAATGATATTCCTATGCTGCAATCAATCAAGCTCTTCTTATCACAAAGATTCTCAATGAAAGATCTAGGTGATGCCTCCTGCATATTGGGAATCATGATCTATAGAGATAGATCTAAACGGATACTGGGATTGTCCCAATCCAGGTACATTGACACCATACTAAAGAGGTTTAGTATGGAAGAATCCAAGCGTGGGAACCAACCCACGATCTCTGGACTCACTATCTCCAAAGAGATGTCTCCCAAGACTGATTTGGAGAGAGCTCGCATGCAAGGGATACCCTATGCTTCGGCAGTAGGCTCTATCATGTATGTGATGCTATGTACCAGACCCGATGTAGCATACTCACTAAGTGTAGTGAGTCGGTATCAAGAAGATCCTGGAGAGAGTCACTGGACAGCTGTGAAGAACATTCTCAAGTACTTACGAAGGACTAGAGACATGTTCTTGGTGTATGGTAACGGAGAACTCCGGGTGAAGTCCTTTACTGATTCCAGCTTCCAAAGTGATAAGGATGACTCTAAGTCGCACTCGGGATTTGTCTTTACCCTCAATGGAGGGGCGGTATGTTGGAAGAGTTCCAAACAGGATACCGTTGCAGACTCGACGATGGAGGCTGAATACATCGCTGCCAATGATGCTGCCAAAGAGGCTGTCTAGATAAAGAAGTTCATTAGTGAACTCGGTGTGGTTCCATCCATTGAGCATCCAATACCTATGTATTGCGATAACAATGGAGCTGTGGCTTTGGCCAAGGAACCCAGGTCCCATCAGAAGTCCAGACATATTCTGAGGCGGTATCACCTGATCAGGGAGATAGTTGATCGCCGGGAGATCGAGGTCAGGAGAGTAGATACGAAGGACAACACTACGGATCCACTCACGAAGGCAATTCCCCGGATACAGTTTGAGAGATTATTCGGGATGCTAGGTATGAGATAGTACAGCAGCTGGCCTTAGTGCAAGTGGGAGATTTTTAGTTATGTATATGCCCTAGAGGCTATTGTTGTACATATGATGTATATTATGATGGATGCTTGGATATATACAGAGAGGACTTTCTTGCTCGTCATGATAGTATGCTATTTGGTTTCACTTTATCTTAACATGTTGACTTGTACTGGTTTACTGTCTTTCTCTCACATGTTGATAAAGCCCTTAGGATCTGTACTCGACTACTGGGACTATGATGAGATCATACTAGTGGGGCCACGGTAGTCGATGAGTACATCCTATAACTGTTCCTAGTCGAGGGTATATCGAGACAGGGCATCGATACACCAGAGTGGACTAGCGTATACGCATCTTGACCCATATGATGGGCGATGGATGATCCAATATCCATCGGTGTTTAACATCAGAGATGGTGTACGGGTGCTCAAAGGAGAATGGGTACACTGGACGGACTCGCTGAGAACTCCCAGATGGTGATATACCACACGTCAGATGGCAGTTCTCCGGTGACACTGGTACAGGGTAGTCTGTAGACCCGAGATCGTCATAGTGTCTTGTGTGATTCCCACTGTGCTTTGATTTCCACCTTACCACGTCCAAGAGGGCGTGCAAAACGGTGGCTTTTGGGTACAGTCCCGAATCACATTGAGGCAATGAGCGATAGGAGGGGATTCGTCTCTCCCAGTATAGGGAGTTGATGTTGTGCTGTGTTCGATTGGCTATAACTGGAAGTCCCTGGCCAGGGATGATAGTGAGATTTACTGGTAAGTGTTAGCAGTAGTTTCTCGACCCGTTATGAGCCTCACATCGACACGACTTATCGGTTACTGGGGTCTGACGTATACCACCCTTAGACATGATATGCGACATATCAGACGAACAGACCGGACTGTACGGGAGTGTTACTGATTGGATTCACAGAAGAACGTACGGGCTAGCTTGTTGATCTTCTAATCGCTCAATACCTGGGTGGCTGTTACGTTTAGCTGACCGCTTGCAGCTTGTGGGTGTTTTATATGATCATCACCTGCTACCGGCGTATTGACGCTTCTTTAGAGTCCTACACAGAGGTTTCTTGGCTCAGGAAAAACGGAGTAAAGGCACATATGTGATATGTGCAGGACCGAGGATAATGCGATATGAGATACCGTATTATATTCTTGCGATATTTAGATATGAACTGGATCATCGGATCAAGTGTTGATTCGATGAATCGGTATATGATATATTAGTCGGTTATATTCGATATAGCCGGATTGTCGGATCAAGTGTTGATTCGATGATTTAATGTATAATAATATATATGATATATTGTATTACATTATCTAATATTGGCTCGCTTTATTATTTCATTTTCTCACCGGATAATACATTCATATATATGCGATATATATTAATTGTATTATTTTCTTTTGTTACAAATATAATATATATGTGATATATATTATAGTAACATGATATGATTAATAATGAAACATGTTTAGTGATGATAAAAAGAGATTAGGGTTTGATTAGGGTTAGCTTCTTCTTGCACCATCTAGAAGCATTCCTTTTGTCATGAAGAAGATATTATGATAGATATTTTCTTATGACTTATTTCTTAACCCAACCAAACCCTAGCCTTAGGTAACTCTCTACAAGGGTTATCCTTGTCATCATTAACCATGGTTGCATTATTATTGATATACTCTTATCATTATTCAACACAAAAGGATTATCTCATTATTCTTCATCTTCTTCTCTCTTGAGTTTTTGAAATAGCTCACTAGATTTTCCTTTGGTGATGATTTCTTGTGAGAATATGATATAAAAGGATAGCATAAAAACTACTCCATCATCCTCATCTAATCTAGCCCATTAGATTAGGGTGTTCACCTCTTTAAAGTGAGAGAGCTTGAGTTATAGCAACTTCGACGTAGATCATCGGAGAAGCGGAACACTACAAGCTAGCATGGATCGTTCGAGTCGTGGAGCCTCTCTTGAGTCCGGGAGATCGTGGATCGCGGCGAAGGGACTTCTACTCGGAGCTTATGAAGCGAAGGTGCGGACTACAAAGGTTGTAATCCCTCACACTTAGTGGTAAAGATGTTTACTTGCATGTTAAACCCTAATAATCTAGCAAAGATCCCAGCTTTGGGTTGTTTGGCACGTCTAAAATTTTATTCGGGCATGTTTGATGCTTTATGAACCCTCACAAGAGTGCCTAGGAACCCTACACTTTACTCTAGAATTGGCGGGCTATTCACCGCACTCGTAGGGGGTACAGGTTGACCCAAGGAGGGGTGCTCAAGTTACCGGATTCCGTGAAGTGCTGGGTGGTCCATTCACGTTGTTGAAGGGGGCTGCCTCGCTTCAGGTTTTGGCGGGTAACTTGCCGTGCCCATAGGGGATTAGGATTTCATTGCACAGGCTATCCACACGACCAGGGGAACGTCGGGTTTCAGTAGCGGCTCTATGAAACCCGGGGATCCCAAATTATCTGTATTGTTCTGTGATGCTTATTACATTTCTGTGATATTGCATTTTATCACGCCTTGAGCGATTATTATATATTGATATATATACTAGTAGATGTTGTATATGTTTTACACCCGCGCTAGTCCAGTCCCCGCTCTGTCGTTAGTTAAGTAACCTAACGGGTGATGACGGGACCCAGTGGTAAATGCGGGTGGCATATACGTACATCGTATTTTTGTTCTTTATTGGTGTGATCAATTGATGGGACTGTATTGATTCAGATCAGTGCAACCTAAACAAACCTATTCTGATGTTGTTGGAACATTTTTCAAAAAAAAGGCTGTTATTGCAAGGACGTTCTCTTTTGTTTTGCACAGTGATATTCGGTTATGAATATCCAGCACCTCAGTCGACGAGGCAAGGGCCGAGATCCCTTCACCGGGAGTGACCCCTTGGATAGAAGTTTGCGTCAGGGTAATAACTTCACTATAACTGATTGCCTTTTGCTTTGCATCATGGTATTCAGTTGGAATATCCTCCACCTCATTCTACGAGGAAAGAGCCGAGATCCATTCACCGGGAGTGACCTCTTTAGCAATGGTTTTCGCCACTATATTTTTATAAAAAGCAATCCGGTTCCTTCAACGATATCAAGTTCATTATGTTAAAGGTTTTTCGCCAAAAACCAGTCGTAGCCCTCCGTCATTTCAGATTAGTATTGCTTAGTATTCGCGCTACGTTTGTCGTTGCTATTCGCCGAGGCGTAGTGTGTTGTAGCTCTGTTATGCTTTTCTGTCGCATGGATATGTGGATTGGTTAGGACAGTCGTACGACTTTGTTGATTATTCGTCAAGGGTTGTGCGGGTGGGTTTAACGCAATCAAGATAATGACGGGTTGAACTTGACTAGGACCTTCTAATTTGTTGATTATTCATCAAGATCACTTGGGTCCTAGGGGTAAAAACACATATCAGGAGTTTCTAAAGAAACTGAAACTTGCCAGATATACGCATACCTTCTGGAGTGTGGTAACGTGAGTGGATTCCATCACGTTATCATGCGATGATAGTTGGATTCCGATTCCTACTGATGAGTTGGTTTACTCCTCGGGTGATCCCGACTAATTCTTCTTTCAGGTTTGGAGGAGAATTTGAGGTTACAATGGGAGGTTTCCTGATTAGATAAAGTGATAACCATTCTGATCTAGGTTAGAGTGCACGCAGAGTGTTTCTTTTCTCTCTCACTTTGGCAGCGACCATGACCCGACCCTTGACTATGACTTAGTGACCAAGTTAACCGAACCTTCTTAAAACACTGGCTTTTAGATTGTCAGAGTTGCATACCTCATTGCCACTCCTTCTTTTACCCTTTTCTCCAGAACACCTCGTATTACTACGAACATCCACTTCCATTGGATAAAACCATCGTATGGTTATATACGAACTCGAAGGAACTTGTTCCAGATTCGAGAATGGTTTCCGGTTCTGGAGAAAAAGAATAGGACTATTCAGTTGTCTTTTCCTTTTACCTTCTCTCAGGTTGCGAGTGTTTCTTGGATTAGGACAGTACACCTATTATGCTAATTGGATAGTCTTCTTCCAAACCATAGGCAGGTGCCGAATGGTCGGGAATGAAGAAAACCAATTGGCCTAACGATGGTGTACAGAAGGTAATAAGTTAAGACAAATAAAAGGATTGGTAAGAGGGCAAAGTAAATTGCGACTGCTATTCACAACCAAACCAAGTATTTCATCGCCACTCCTACTTCACCTTTGTATTTCTCCAGAACACTTCATATCACTATGAAGATCCACAGTTATTTGGATACTCCATCGTATGGTTATATACGAACTCGAAGGAACTTGTTCCAGTTCGGGGATGGATTCTGGTTCAGGAGAAATAGGAATAAGATTTATTCGGGTGTCTTTTATCTTCACCTTCTCTCAGGTTATGAGTACTCCTAGGATTAGGAGAGTACACCCATTATGCTTATTGGATAGTCTTCTTCCAAACCATAGGCTGGTGCCGAACGGTAGGGAAGGAAGAAAACCATTTAGCCTAAGAGGGTGTACAGAAGGTAATGACTAAAGACATATAAAGGGATTTGGAGAGATGGCAAAGAAATATACGGTTACAGTTGTGAATCTGATAATGGAAGAGGCATTACTAGGAATACCCGGATACCCCTTCGAAACATTTACATGTTTCAGTTTCACTGTGTATTGTTAAAAGAAAACTGATTTCCCAATTAGACACTTGCTCCAGGGTATGTATTTACCAGGTATGATTCTCACATCTGTATGGTTTTACAGATGATGAGTGGGAGTAAGTTATTGGGAATTGGGTGATCATCCTTATTATATCGGGATTCGTTGTAATTGGTGATATTTGAGGAATTCACCTGGGTTGTTTGCCGGACGGCAAATATTTGGTTTTGAATATCCGTTGTTATGCACCAATTTCAAATTGATATATCTGTACGTTTATTTTTATAAAGTGAGATATAACTTTTTGAAATTATGCCTATGACATTTACCTATATCAGTGGATGGTTAGGTAAGGAGCATTAAACAGCGGTGTAATTCTTCTTAACCATAAGTACAGTTTTCAACCTACGACACACAGGGAATGAGTTATTAGACTCAGGGGACTTATACAGAGTATTGTATGTTGTCCAATGTCCATTAGGACAGAGGGGTTGGTACTCGTACTATATTCTGTTTACTTATGACTTCTCTAGTTCTTAGACATGTGTTTCGTAGAAATGCAAGGTCTATGTTTTGAGAAGTTATAGGTATAAGAATAAAGTAGAGAACCAGGTATTGCAAGTATCGGGATTCTTCAAGGTGATCGAAGATGTAGATACTTGTGTATAGTATTCAGTTGATAGTAATGATTAAGAGAACTTGCTTCTCTTTCAGGTTACTCATAATTGGAAGCACTCCTAAATTGAGTAATGCTGATCGGCCTCTTTCCATTTAGTTGACATGCACTGGAGACAGCTGCATGATTTGAATCTGGTTCCAATTAAATCAGTGCCTCTTTTTCTATATTGGATATAGAATAGTTCATATCTTAACAATGTTAAGGTATGGGGAGTTGTCCGGCTTATGCTTAATGTTGGTGTATATGCCCTAGAGGCCATTACTGTATCATACTAGTATGTATATTACTTGATGGAAGCTTGGGATATTCACAGTTGTACAGACAATCTTGCTCAATATAGTAGTATGCTGCTTGGTTTGTCTCTGCTTTAATGTGTACATGTGTGTTTATTTATTATATCACCTATACGCATTAGTAGAGCCCTTAGGATCTTTGCTTGATTACCGGCGTTGTGATGGCGATCACACTCGTGGGGGCTGGGTAATCTACAAGCACATCCTTATACACGTCCCTAGTCGTGGGAGTATCGAGATAGGGCATCGATACTCCGGAGTAGACTAGCGTATGCGCTTCTCATCCCAGCTCGGGAGACGGTCTGTCCCACAGCCGTCAGTACGTCGTACTTGAGATAGTATGCGGGTGCTCGTTAGGTTACGAGTACACTGGACAGGACTCGTCGGGAACTGATGGTTGGTATTATACCTATCGTCAGTTATCAGTTCCCAGGTGACATGAGTACAGCTTAGTCCGCTGACTTGACACTGTCACTTCGCCTCGAGTGTGTTCCCACTGTTCTTTGATTGCTACCCTACCACGGCTCTACTGAGTCGTGCAAACAGGTAGTAGTTGGGAGCAGTCCCGAAGCACTTGGAGGCAGTGACGGTTAGACAGGATTCGTCTCTCCCGGTATTGGGGGTTGACATCGCGCTGTGTCTAGGAGAGCCATTACACGAGTAGTCCCTGGCCAGGGCAAGCGAGATATACTGGTAGGTTTCCAGTGTTATCTCAGGGTGTATTGGGCTTCACTCCGACACGACTTGTACCGCTATTAGGGGACTGACGTTTACCGCCCCCCTAGGCCCGCCATGCGATGTATCAGACGAACAGACCGGACTGTACGGAGATTGTCACATACAGGCTCAGTAGGAGTGCAGATGGGGTTCACCTCGTCAGTCTTCTTATCGACATCTACCTGGGGACCGTTACGTACAGCTAGTGCCGCTTGCGGTCTGTGGTTAAACCCACTGCCAGCGTAGTGTCGAGTCTTTAGAGTCCCACACAGAGAGCTATTCGCCTTTAGGCAAAACGAGTAGAGGTCGCATGGTTTTTGCGACAGGGTTCGTTCGCATCCGCGCACTTGTGCACGTTTGCTGTCCGGACAGTTTATACTAGCGGGCTTTGGTTTAAGCCGGATCCTAGTATATGATTTGAGATTGGTTTTTCTCATTGTGTTCGTGTTCCTCGGATCACGAATGCGGGTGCGTATGCACAGTTGCTTGAGATTGGGGGAGAGGACCTTGTTTAGGGTTAATGGCCTTTGTCATTTTATTAACCCTATTGATTTTGTGTGGATTATTGTTAATTGATAATTAGCTTAATTATTGTGCATGGTTGTTGTTGACAATTTGACTTCATTGACTTGTTGACCATGTTGACAACTTGACCATAATCATTTCATTTGGAAGATGCTCTTTGATCTTTGCAAAAAATGAAATGATAATGGTCAATTCATGATTTATCATGACAATTTTCAAGCTAATTATCTAATTAGAATTATCCTCACATATTAGTGAGAATGGCTCACTATTTTCTCATTCTCTCATATCTTTTCTCTCTCTTGCTCATCCTCTCCCTCAAGCTCTCTCCCTCTCATGTGTTGAGAAACAAAAAGCTTGAGAAAAACCCTCTCTTGATCTTCTCTACTCACTTCTAGGGTTCAAGTCTTAGCATTTCTTGTACTCTAGTTACTCCTAGCTTGGAGTTGAAGCTAAAGGTGGTGGCTTTCAAGTGGATCTTTCTTTGACGGATGAAGACAAGCAAGGTGAACTCTTTCTACCATTCCGACGAGCAAGGAGAGAAGGAGTTCGAGCTCAAGGTATAACCTTTCTACAACTTGCTTAGTTGTTAGTTTACTTTAGCTAGTTTTCGTTTAGCAAAGATCCGGCTTTTACGGTCCATGTTACAAACCTTAGAAAAATTTTTGTTTACCATTTCCGCAACCCCGAAAGTACCGGGAGAGGTAACGTGGACCTAACACTGGTATCAGAGCCTAACTAAACATAAACTAGCTTGGTAGTAAAGTGTATCGAAGTTCGAAACGGAAAAATCGAAAAAACCAAGTTATAAAAATCTGAGTTTCTGTTAAAACTTTTTCTGGTCAAAACAAAATTTGTTATATCCCAAAAATCATCTCAGGCTTTTTAGAAGAAACCCACCAAAAACGACACAGTAACTCACCAGATCGGCCGCGCTTCCGCGGCAATAGCTTGCTATTGCCGCGGAAGCGCCGCACTCTGGTGGAGTTGCTGTCTCGTTTTTGGTGCAGTTTGTTTCTTACATGGTTTTAGGATTTTTCTGATATATTATATGTTCCCAGATTTGCCAGAATAGAAATTTGTTTTTGGGGGCCTATAATTCCGTATTTTTCCGAACTTCAATATACTTTGACTATAAAGGTTATATCTGTGATGTTCTTATGTATTGAACGTCGGCTAATCGCTATATGTCGATTAGTCGGGGTTATACATATCTGTGATCTGTGATTGTTGTTGATGGTTTGTGTATATGAACTCGTTGGATTGTCGCGGATGAATAGCCGGGGTGGATGTGAGATGAGAGTTTCTTTTTCTTTCATTCATGTAATAAATTTGTAAATTGATGTAATATTATTTGTTTGGCCGCACAACCGGGTCGGGGTTGTAGCCGTCATTGTATAATTCTTTTTACTGTTTTTGCTCCTAGGATAGACCCATGGAGGGGTGCACAAACTACCGGGTAGCTCGAAGTGCCGAGTGGCCTACTCATGGCATTGAGGGAGGTTGCTTCGCTACGGGTACTTGGCGGGTAGTTTGCCGCACCCGTAGGGGTCTTGGGTGGGGTATTGGCTATTCATCGCGACCGTGTAATCCGTTTTTCGTTGCAGGCTCGAACGAATTGCGGATTCCTAGTATATCCAAAGTGTTCATCTGTGATCTGTAATGTCTATCATTGCTATATTGCTATATATAATAACTATTTAGGCGTTGCTTATGTTTTACAGCCGCGCTAGCCCAGCCCCCGCTCTGTCGTTAGTTAAGTAACCTAACGGGTGATGACGGGGCCCCGTGGCGAATGCGAATGGCATAAGCGTACGTCATATTTTGGTTGTTTTCTGCAATGGTAGGATTTAAATGATGGGACGCATTAAAAGAACTAATGCAAGAAAATAAACCTAAAAGACGTTGTTGGAACAATTTTTCAAAAAGCTGTTATTGCAAGGACGTTCATTTTTGTTTTGCATCGCGGTATTCGGTTATGAATGCCCAGCACCTCAGTCGACGAGGCAAGGGCCGAGATCCCTTCACCGGGAGTGACCCCTTGGACAAAACTTTGCGTCAGGGTAATAACTTCACTACAGTCGATTATTCTTGCTTTGCATCGAGGTATTCATCTTACGAATGCCCAGCACCTCACTCGACGAGGAAAGAGCCGAGATCCCTTCACAGGGAGTGACCTCTTTAGCAAAAGTTTTCGCCACTGTATTTTTCCAAAAAAGTGCAATCGGGTTCCTTCAACGATATCAAGTTCATTACGTTAACGGGTTTTTCGCCAAAAACCCAGCCGTAGCCCTCCGTCGTTTCGGATAATTAATACTTAGTATTCGTGCTGCGTTTGTTGATTATTCGTCAAGACACAGTGAACGGTAGCTAAGTAATAATTCTCTGTTGCACTGATTGATGCGATTGGTTAGGACGGTCGCATGATTTTGTTGATTATTCGTCAAGGATCATGCGGGCGGGTCTAATGCAATCCTGGATAACGACGGGTTGAACTTGACTAGGACCTTTTGATTTGTTGATTATTCGTCAAGGTCACTTGGGTCCTAGGGGCAAAAACCACATCGGGAGTTTCAAAAGTACTGAAACTTGCAGATTTAGCATACCTTCTGGAGTGTGGTGACTAGAGTGGATTCCATCTAGGTCATCACACAATGATGGTTGGATCCCGATCCCACTGATGAGTTGGATTACTCTCGGGAGATTATTTCACTTAACGATCAATGCTATAAACCTAGTAGGTGTCTAGAAAGGTGTTAGCGGGGTTACGCCCCCAGGGAAAAGAGGTTATTTAATTAAGGAACTTCGCGAAAGCGTTGGAAAACCTCCCTCGAAGTACCGACACTGGCCTGGCTGAAAGGTTAAGCAAGTATTGTGACGTGAATTAAAACCCGACTAGTTCTTCTTTTAAAAGGTTTTAAGAAGAATTTGAGTAAACAGTGGGAGACATCCTGGTTAGATAAATTAATAAACCAATCTAATCTTGCAAGAGCATACGCTGAGTGTTTCTTTTCTCTCTCTCCAGGCAGCAACCCTTTCACGCCCTAATCAAGATAATAAAATGTATCGCTTGACCGATCCGAATTCTTATTCGGGACTGGGGAAAGTTGGTTCAGCTCTAACTTGTGACAACAGTCATGAGTATGAGAATGGGAAAGAGGAAAGTATGGATTTCCAGGATACCCAGTTGAAGAAGAAGCATGGTTTTGCATCTACTTCAGGTGTTCTTGTAATTGAGAACTGTTTTACGGTCAGCCCTACCTCCTGGGTACTTGATACCGGATCAGGATCTCATATCTGTAATTTATTGCAGGGACTGAGAAAAAGTAGGATAGTTGCACCGGGTGATATGTCGCTCAGAGTAGCGAACGGAGCACAAGTTTATGCGGCAGCCGTCGGTGAATATCACCTAGTATTGCCAAATGGCAAGACTATGATTTTGAACGATTGCTACTATGTACCCTCCATGGTTTGCAACATAATATCAGTTTCTTTACTCGATAAAGATGGATATGACTTTGTTCTTGAAAAGAATATCATGAACATTTACCTTCATAAGGTACTGGTTGCAGAGGGTACACTGTGTAATGGTATCTACGTTCTAAATCAGAATACAGTTCTCAATATACAAAACACACGCAAGAGGAAGAATTCAGATACGAATGAATCCTACTTGTGGCATTGTAGGCTTGGTCATATCGGAGAGAAAAGACTGAGTAAGTTGCATAAAGATGGACTCTTGAATACGTTCGAGTTTTTATCTTATGAAACTTGTCAGTCTTGTCTCAAAGGGAAGATGACCAAATCTCCGTTCACCGGACATGGAGAAAGAGCAAGAGAGCTCTTGGGACTCATACACAGTGATGTGTGTGGTCCGATGTCTATACATGCAAGGGGTGGGTTCTCGTACTTCATCACATTCACTGACGATCTCTCTAGGTTCGGATATGTGTATCTGATGAAACACAAATCTGAAGCTTTTGAGAAATTCAAGGAATTCAGAAAGGAAGTAGAGAACCAGATTGGCAAAAGTATCAAGATCCTCCGGTCTGATAGAGGAGGGGAGTACTTAAGCACGGAATTCCTAGATTACTTAAAAGAGAATGGTATTCTCTCTCAACTTACTCCTCCTTATACACCACAGCACAACGGTGTTTCGGAGCGGAGGAATCGTACCCTATTGGATATGGTTCGGTCCATGATGAGTAGTGCTGAGTTGCCTCTTTCATTCTGGGGACATGCGCTTCAGACAGCGGCATACCTTTTGAATCAAGTTCCGTCCAAATCAGTGCCTAAAACTCCGTATGAAATATGGAGCAGTAAGAAACCATGTCTTAAGTTTATTAAGATATGGGGTTGTCCGGCCTATGTAAAAACACAGAAACCGGACAAGTTAGAGGCACGGTCAGTTCTCTGTAAATTTGTGGGATATCCTAAAGACTCACTAGGATATCTGTTCTACCACACTGAGGAACAGAAGGTGTTTGTATCTCGCCACGCTACCTTCTTGGAAAGGGAGTTTCTTGCAAAAGAAACTAGTGGGAGTTCGGTAGAACTGGAAGAAATTCAGCGACCACAAAATGTAACTGAAAATTTGGAGGAACCGCTAGATTCAATAACCCCAAACGAACCTCAGCCACTCCGCAGATCTGGTAGGATTTCTCATCCGCCCGAGAGATACTACGGTTTTCTCATAGACGGGGATCGAGAGGATTGCATCTTGGAAGAAGATGACCCTACCAGTTTCAGGCAGGCCATTATCAGTAGGGACTCTGATAAGTGGCAGGAAGCAATGCAATCCGAAATGGAGTCCATGTACGCCAATAAAGTGTGGACCTTGGATATTGCTCCAGCTGGGGTAAAACCCGTTGGATGCAAATGGATCTACAAAAGGAAACTTGGTGTAGATGGGCAGGTGGAAACCTATAAAGCTAGACTCGTTGCAAAAGGTTTCCGTCAAAGACCTGGTTTGGACTATGACGAAACTTTTTCTCCGGTGGCTATGCTCAAATCCATTCGGATCTTACTTGCCATTGCTGCCTTCCATGACTATGAAATCTGGCAGATGGATGTTAAAACGGCTTTCCTAAACGGTTGTTTGGAAGAGTGCGTTTACATGGATCAACCAGAAGGTTTCGTAGACAGTGGGAGCAGCGGAAAGGTGTGCAAGTTGCTTAAATCCATTTATGGATTAAAGCAGGCATCGCGGAGCTGGAACATCTGTTTTGATGAGGCAATCAAGGAATTTGATTTCATCAAGAACGAAGATGAACCCTGTGTTTATAAGAAGATTGTAGGACGAACTGTCGTATTCCTAGTCTTGTACGTGGACGACATTCTTCTGATAGGAAATGACATTCCTATGCTACAATCGGTCAAGCTGTTTTTGTCACAAAGGTTCTCCATGAAGGACCTGGGTGATGCCTCGTACATTCTGGGGATCAAGATCTATAGAGATAGATCCAAGAAACTATTGGGACTTTCGCAGTCCAGGTACATAGAGACCGTACTAAAGAGATTTAGTATGGAGGATTCCAAGCGCGGTAACATACCCGCATTGCACGGAATTACCCTCTCCAAGAAGATGTCTCCTAAGACTGACGAGGAGAGGGTTCGCATGAGCACTATACCCTACGCTTCGGCGGTAGGATCTATAATGTATGCGATGCTATGTACAAGACCAGATGTAGCTTACGCGTTGAGCACGGTAAGCCGGTATCAGTCGGACCCAGGGGAGGACCACTGGACAGCAGTGAAGAACATTCTCAAGTACCTGAGAAGGACTAAGGAGATGTTCCTGGTTTACGGTAATGGAGACCTTAGGGTCGAGTCCTTTACCGATTCAAGCTTCCAGAGTGACAAAGATGATAGCAAGTCCGTCTCGGGTTTTGTGTTTACCCTCAACGGAGGGGCGGTATGTTGGAGGAGTTCCAAGCAGGATACCGTCGCAGACTCGACGATGGAGGCTGAATACATTGCTGCAAGCGATGCCGCAAAAGAGGCGGTCTGGATTAAGAAGTTCATTAGTGAACTTCAGGTGGTTCCGTCCATTGTTGACCCAATACCTTTGTATTGCGATAACAATGGGGCTATAGCTTTAGCGAAGGAACCAAGGTCCCATCAGAAATCCAGGCACATCTTAAGGCGGTATCACCTGATCAGGGAGATCATTGATCGACAGGAGATCGAGGTGCGGAGAGTGGACACAAAGGACAACACAGCGGACCCATTCACGAAGGCTTTACCCCAGACTCAGTTCGAGCGGCTGATCGAGATGATAGGTCTTCGATACGCCAGTACATGGCCTTAGTGCAAGTGGGAGATTGTTGGTGTATATGCCCTAGAGGCCATTACTGTATCATACTAGTATGTATATTACTTGATGGAAGCTTGGGATATTCACAGTTGTACAGACAATCTTGCTCAATATAGTAGTATGCTGCTTGGTTTGTCTCTGCTTTAATGTGTACATGTGTGTTTATTTATTATATCACCTATACGCATTAGTAGAGCCCTTAGGATCTTTGCTTGATTACCGGCGTTGTGATGGCGATCACACTCGTGGGGGCTGGGTAATCTACAAGCACATCCTTATACACGTCCCTAGTCGTGGGAGTATCGAGATAGGGCATCGATACTCCGGAGTAGACTAGCGTATGCGCTTCTCATCCCAGCTCGGGAGACGGTCTGTCCCACAGCCGTCAGTACGTCGTACTTGAGATAGTATGCGGGTGCTCGTTAGGTTACGAGTACACTGGACAGGACTCGTCGGGAACTGATGGTTGGTATTATACCTATCGTCAGTTATCAGTTCCCAGGTGACATGAGTACAGCTTAGTCCGCTGACTTGACACTGTCACTTCGCCTCGAGTGTGTTCCCACTGTTCTTTGATTGCTACCCTACCACGGCTCTACTGAGTCGTGCAAACAGGTAGTAGTTGGGAGCAGTCCCGAAGCACTTGGAGGCAGTGACGGTTAGACAGGATTCGTCTCTCCCGGTATTGGGGGTTGACATCGCGCTGTGTCTAGGAGAGCCATTACACGAGTAGTCCCTGGCCAGGGCAAGCGAGATATACTGGTAGGTTTCCAGTGTTATCTCAGGGTGTATTGGGCTTCACTCCGACACGACTTGTACCGCTATTAGGGGACTGACGTTTACCGCCCCCCTAGGCCCGCCATGCGATGTATCAGACGAACAGACCGGACTGTACGGAGATTGTCACATACAGGCTCAGTAGGAGTGCAGATGGGGTTCACCTCGTCAGTCTTCTTATCGACATCTACCTGGGGACCGTTACGTACAGCTAGTGCCGCTTGCGGTCTGTGGTTAAACCCACTGCCAGCGTAGTGTCGAGTCTTTAGAGTCCCACACAGAGAGCTATTCGCCTTTAGGCAAAACGAGTAGAGGTCGCATGGTTTTTGCGACAGGGTTCGTTCGCATCCGCGCACTTGTGCACGTTTGCTGTCCGGACAGTTTATACTAGCGGGCTTTGGTTTAAGCCGGATCCTAGTATATGATTTGAGATTGGTTTTTCTCATTGTGTTCGTGTTCCTCGGATCACGAATGCGGGTGCGTATGCACAGTTGCTTGAGATTGGGGGAGAGGACCTTGTTTAGGGTTAATGGCCTTTGTCATTTTATTAACCCTATTGATTTTGTGTGGATTATTGTTAATTGATAATTAGCTTAATTATTGTGCATGGTTGTTGTTGACAATTTGACTTCATTGACTTGTTGACCATGTTGACAACTTGACCATAATCATTTCATTTGGAAGATGCTCTTTGATCTTTGCAAAAAATGAAATGATAATGGTCAATTCATGATTTATCATGACAATTTTCAAGCTAATTATCTAATTAGAATTATCCTCACATATTAGTGAGAATGGCTCACTATTTTCTCATTCTCTCATATCTTTTCTCTCTCTTGCTCATCCTCTCCCTCAAGCTCTCTCCCTCTCATGTGTTGAGAAACAAAAAGCTTGAGAAAAACCCTCTCTTGATCTTCTCTACTCACTTCTAGGGTTCAAGTCTTAGCATTTCTTGTACTCTAGTTACTCCTAGCTTGGAGTTGAAGCTAAAGGTGGTGGCTTTCAAGTGGATCTTTCTTTGACGGATGAAGACAAGCAAGGTGAACTCTTTCTACCATTCCGACGAGCAAGGAGAGAAGGAGTTCGAGCTCAAGGTATAACCTTTCTACAACTTGCTTAGTTGTTAGTTTACTTTAGCTAGTTTTCGTTTAGCAAAGATCCGGCTTTTACGGTCCATGTTACAAACCTTAGAAAAATTTTTGTTTACCATTTCCGCAACCCCGAAAGTACCGGGAGAGGTAACGTGGACCTAACACTTAAAACCATACTCTAGATAACTCAAGGCACGTTTCTGTAATGGCTGTTTGTGGGTTGACCCGGGCTATGACGAGGGTTGACTTTCTACCATCTGGAAGATCAATAGTGATATTGTTCTTGACTCGCCACAGTTTTAGTAAAATGGATTTTTTCAGAAAACAATAGTGGGAGTATGGTAGAACTGGAAGTGATTCCAGAACCGCAAATGATTACTGAAAATTTGATAAGAACCTAAAGATTCAATCTGGTTTGACATTCCATTAGCCACTCCGCAGATAAGGTGGGTAACATCAGGCACTCGAGAGGTACTTCGGTATACTCAAAGACGGTGACAGGGAGGTTATTGTTTACCCAGACTTGCCATTGCTGTTGTTCCAGACTGTGAGACCCGGCAGGAGGATGAGTGTAGCGTCGTTCTAAACTAGCTTTAGAAGTGCATGTGTATATGACTCTGCCAAAGAGTTGTCGTAGTCAGTGGGAGCAGCGGAAGCATAGTGGACAAGTAACTTATGTCTATTTATGGACTAAAGAAGATATAGCGGAGATAGATCATCTATTTCTGATATGACAGTCATAGGTTTGACTTCATCAGAATAGGGGATGGATCTGTTAAGAAGGTAGTAGGGTGTGATGTCCTGGTATTTGGATGACATACACAGAGTAGAAAGTGAAATTCCTATACTACGATCGGTTATACTTTGGTTGTCACACAGTGGTTTCTCCACATAGGATATGGATATTATATCAGATATTCTGGTTACTAGATCTATGGTTTTAGATCTAGATTTGGGTAGTTTCCCAATCTGGGTACTTAGACAGCATTCTAAAGGTGTTTTAGAATGGACGACTCCTGGCACGGTAGTGTACCTGCAGGTGATGGAGTCACCCCCTCTAAAGGTGTCTTACAGACTAAAGGGGAGAGGGATGTGTTAGTTGTGTGTATGCCCTAGAGGCCAGTATTGTACAGATGATGTATATTATATTGGATGCTTGGACATATATAGAGATGACTTTCTTTCTCGATATGATAGTATGCTATCTGGTTAATCTTTATCTTAACATGTACACTTGTCTCTTTAAACTGTCTTATAGTTACATGTTGGTAAAGCCCTTAGGATGTGTACTTGACTACCTGGACTACGATGCAGATCATACTAGTGGGGACATGGTAGTCCATAAGTACATCCTTCAAGGTCCCTAGTCGTGGGTGTATCGAGACGGGGCATCGATATACCAGAGTAGACTAGCGTATACGCTTCTCGACCCATGAGATGGGCGATGGATGATCCCATATCCATTGGTGTTTGACATCAGAGATAGTATACGGGTGCTCAGTGTAGACTGGGTACACTGGACGGACTCGCCGAGAACTCCCAGATGGTATTATACCTCACGTCAGATGGCAGTTGTCAGGTGACACTTGTGCAGGTTAGTCTGTAGACACGAGATCGTCATAGAGTCTTGTGTGATTCCCACTGTGCTTTGATCTCCACCTTACCACGTCCATGAGGGCGTGCAAAACGGTGGTCTTTGGGCACAGTCCCGAGTCACATGGAGGCAATGAGCGATAGGAGGGGTTTCGTCTCTCCCGGTATTGGGGGTTGATGTTGCGCTGTGCTCGATTGGCCGTAACAGGGAAGTCCCTGGCCAGGGCTGATCAGAGATTTGCTGGTAAGTGTTACCAGTAGTTTCTCGACCCGTTATGAGCCTCACATCGGCACGACTTATCGGTTATTGGGGTCTGACGTTTACCACCCCTAGACTTGATATGCGACATATCAGACGAACAGACCGGACTGTACGGTAAGTGTTACTGGTTGGATTCACAGGAGTGTGAGCGGGCTAGTTCGTCGATCTTCTGATCGCTCAATACCCGGATGGCCGTTACGTTTAGCAGACCGCTTGCGGCTTGTGGATGCTTGATATGATCACCGTCTGCTACCGGTGTATTGACGAGTCTTTAGAGTCCTACACTGAGGTTTCCTGGCTCAAGCGAAACGAAATAGGAGCGCATATGAGATATGTGCGGGACCGAGAATAATGCGTGTATGTGATACCATATTTCATTCTCGCGATGAATGTTTCGATTGGTTATATGCGATATAACCTAGTTATCGAATCGTAGATTGATTCGATAAGTCGATACATTGGATACTAGTCGGTTATGTGCGACATGACCGGATCATTGAATCAATTGTTGATTTAATGATTTAATGTATAATTATATATTTGATATATTGCTTTGCATTAACTAGTATTGGTTCACTTTAAAAGGATTTTCTCACTTGTAGTTTACAAGTTGTATATGTGATATACTTTTGTGCACTACAATGTGTCATATTTGATGATGCATGTACATTGGTTTTGTGTTAAGACTTAAACCATGGTTATGATAATAGTTAGGGTTTTGATTTATTTACTTATTTATTTATCTATTCTTTCTTGATAAATAAATAAAAGAAAACAAAATGGTTTCTTTCTTTCATGAAGCTTCATGAAGCTTCATGAAGCTTTGACTAAAGTGACCATTTTGTCTTCATGCTTAACCCTAACCATTCTCACTTGACCATGGTCTATTCTCTACACTTAACCATGGTTAGAAGATGATAAGTATTGATTTTTATTATTCTTTTAAACATACTTATCATATTCTATCTTCTTCTTCTTCTTCATCTTCATGAAGAAAACCTTGCCTTCATCAATGGCACCTTGAGAAAAAGAGTGAGAAATCCAATTCTAAAGTGAACCCAACTCCTATTTCTTCATACTCTACCTCTTGCCAAGTATTATAGGGTGTTTTCTTCACAAGTTTCACAACTTGGTGAAGTTGGAGCTTGAACTTGTGACGCCTCGACGTAGATCATCTTCGGCACGAAGCCGACGACCGAGCCCGCCCTTTTCTCCGATGAAGCCGACGATTGAGTTCGGGATTCGAGATGGACAGTGAGAGGATGCGTACATGGAGCTAAGGAAGTGGAGAAACAGATCTACAAAGGTTGTAGCCTCTCTCCTTTAGTTAAGTCGTTAACTAGTTTAATGTTTCGCCTAGAATTCTAGTCGACGATCCGTATTAGGGTTTCTTGGCACCCACAAAATTTGAAATTGGCATGGTTGATTCCTTGTGAGACCTCTATAGTGTTCCTAGGAACCCTACAGTGGTATTAGAGCCTAGCTAGAGCCTTAGGCGAAGTCTAGACGATGTTTGAAACCCGATAGAACCGAAACCCTAAAACCCAAAATGCTCTCTGGAAATTTTCTGAAAATTTGGATTTTTGTCAATTAAAAATTCGCAGAAAAATAAGCAGGGTCTTATTTGAATTACTGTGAAATACGAGGGCCTAAATCGATTTTTCCACCGCGGAACCGCTGCGCGAACTAGGCATGTGCGGCGGTTCCGCTGCTGTACTGTCCCCTTGTCTGATGATTTCTGCACAGTAACTCATATAATTTAATGCTATATTTTCTGGGTATTTTTATTGTGACTCTACAGATGAGTATTCTGGGGTTGTATTGGGAATCAAAGATTCGATCGGATTTTCAAATTTTGTCTGTGTGGTTTTCCGGATAATTTTCGAATATGTTAAAAAGTTCGACCGGATATAAATACCCAACTTTTCCCCTGCCGGAAAATTTCCAAGTGTTGGATTTTTCCGTGGTTTAAAGACGTTCTAAGTAATGCAAGTAACGCGATGGTCCCTCTAGAAGACAACAAACCTTAACTCGATTATGTGACCATCTTGAACTGCCCTTTGAACCTTCGGGTTTGGGGCAGTACGGCGTGCCACATGTGAGGCGTTGGCTTGACCCTTCTACGGCTGGACCGTTGGTACTGAGGCATGAAGTGAATGTCTTTGAACCTATTTCATGTGTTGAACAGTTTCGGGAAAACTTGGGTGTTCGAATGTTCGATCGGAAAGTTTAATATTTTCTATTTATCCGGAATGGGATACAATAATTGGAATTCACAAACAGTTATGAGATAACTGAATGAATGTTATAAATCTAGCGGTTTAGTCTCACTTCATATTGAAAAGAGTTTTCGATAATGGGACTAAAATGCGGGGTTTATAAGTGTTAGGCATGAGATGTCTAAAGAGGTTGCGGATTACAACTGTTGTAGTTTTACACTTTCTTTTCTGTGACCGTAAGTGTAATATGTGATATCGCCGGTTTCGTTGCTATATGTCAACGACAATTGGGATGCGCATATTTACTTACGTTGATGACATGTGATGTTATGTGTTGCTGGATATGTTATATTGGATTGTCGTGTTTGAATAGCCGGGGGTTTTTATGTGAGATCAGTGTTTTTCATTTTCATTCATGTAAAAACTTGTATGTAATGTTCTTTTATTTGGGGCACTTCCAGGTTGCGGAAGTTGTCGCCTTTTGTATATTATTTACTTTTCCGCATTAGGATAGACCCAAGGAGGGGAGCACAAGTAACCGGGTTCTAGGGTCCAGTGGGAGACCATCTCGAGGAGTCGAGTTCGGGTCTCCTAACCTTAGAATTGGTAGGGTTGCTTGCCGCTCTCGTAGGGGTCTAGGGGTGTGGGATTGGCTATTCATCACGACCGTGGAATCCGTGTTTTATACTGGCTCGTATTGAAAACACGGACGTCCTAGTATATCCAATGTTTCATATGTTTCTTCTGCTGCGATATCTGTGATGTGATCATGTGATGTTCTGTGATAGATACAGTATATAGTATATATGATATATTATATAGACGTTACTTATGTTTTGCACCCGCACTAGCCCTGCCCTGCTCTGTCGTTAGTTACCTAACCTAACGGTGCACGAGGGGACATCGAGGCGAATGCGGATGGCATAAGTGTACGTCATATTTATCTGTGATGTTTAGGTATTTAAATGATGGGACTTCATTAATGTGATTAATGAAATAAAAGAAACCTAAAGATGTTGTAGAATCAGATTTTAAACAAAACAGGTAGCTACAGTTCTTGCTTTGTATAGCGGTATATATGATATACCCAGCACCTTATTCGATGAGGAAAGGACCGAGATCCCTTCACCGGGAGTGACTCCTTTAGCAATAACTGGCAGATGCTACACACTCGGTCTGCTTTTGATTGCTTCTATAGTTTCTGCTTTGCACAGTGATATATATGATATATCCCGCACCTCATTCGACGAGGAAAGGGCCGACGATCCCTTCACCGGGAGTGACCCCTTTAGCAAAACTAGAAAAGCCTCAAAATCACTCCATTTCAAAACTTCATTTTGATTCTACAACGATATCAAGTTCATTACGCTCATGGTTTTCAGAAAAACCTGCGTAGCCCTCCGTCATTTCAGATAAGTACTACTTAGTATTCATACTGCGGTAGTTTGGCCTCCGTCAAGGCGTATTGTATGGTAGCTAACTAGTGCTTATCTGCAAGCATATGATGTGATTGGATTAGGGTATTTGTACGGTGTAGTTTGGCCTCCGTCAAGGGTCGTACAGGTGGGTTTAATTCGATCAAGAAATGACGGGTTGAACTTGACTAGCGCCCTGTGGGTAGTTTGGCCTCCGTCAAGGTCACAGGACGCTAGGGGCAAAAGTATTATCGGGAATTTCAAGTGTTGAAATTTGCAATGAGATTGCATACCTTCTATGAGATAGTTGGATCCCGATACCCACTGCGAGTAAGAGTTACTCCTGGGAGAGTTTTACACATTGCAATTAGCTGATCAAGTAGGTGTCTAGAAAGGTGTCAACGGGGTTACGCCTCTGGGAAAACGAGGTTTACATTAATTAGGTTCGTGCGAAAGCACGGGGGACCTCCCTCAAAGTACCGACACTGGCCTGGCTGAAAGATTGGCGAACTTGTAGTGTGTAATTAATCCCGGCTAGTCTTTCCTTTTAGGGTTTGAAGGAAGATTTGATAAAAACAGTGGGAGCCATCCTGATTAGATAAGATAATAACCAATCTGATCTTGCAAGAGCATACGCTAAAGTGTTTTCTTCTCTCTCTCTCCTGGTAGCGACCATGTCATGCCCTAATAAAGATAATAATATGGATGTATTGACTGAACCCGCATGTTATACTGTGCAGGGGAACGTTGAACCCGTTCTATCTTATAAGTGTTATAAGAATGAACAGGAAACAGGAGAATATCTGGATTCTCACGCCGCCCAAACGGAGAACATGCATGTTGATGCATCATCTTCGGGTGTGTTTGTCATTGAGAACTGTTTCTCAGTTCACCCTACGTCCTGGGTATTAGATACCGGATCAGGATCCCACATATGTAAGATGTTACATGGGCTGCGGAAAGGAAGAGAACTGGGAAAAGGTGATCATTCCGTTCTAGTTAGGAATGGGGCAAATGTTGCAGCCAAAGCAGTTGGCGAATATCACCTAGTATTACCAAGTGGTGATACAATGATTCAAAATGAATGCTATTATATACCGAACATGATGTGCAACATTATATCAGTTTCTTTATTAACTAAAGAAGGATATAATTTTGTAGTAAAGGATAATGTTATGAACATATTCCTAGATCAAAGGTTGATTGCATCAGGCTCGATGTATAATGGCATATTCATTCTCAATCAAAATACAGTCCTCAATTTACAAAACACACACAAGAGGAAGAGTTCTGAACTGAACGAATCTTTCTTATGGCATTGTAGACTGGGTCACATCAATGCGACACGACTAGCTAAGTTGCATAAGGATGGATATTTAAATTCGTTTGAATTTTCATCTTATGACACTTGCCAGTCATGTCTCAAAGGCAAGATGACCAAAACTCCGTTTACGGGACACGGAGAAAGAGTTACCAAACTCTTGGGACTAATACATAGTGATGTATGCGGTCCCATGTCTACACAAGCCAGGGATGGTTCTTCATACTTCATTACATTCACTGACGATCTCTCTAGATTCAGATATGTGTTCCTGATGAAACACAAATCAGAAGCTTTTGATAAATTTAGAGAATATAAACAAGAAGTAGAGAACCAGACGGGCAAAAGTATTAAGATCCTTCGATCTGATCGAGGAGGAGAATACTTAAGTAACGAATTCAGAGATTATCTAAAAGAGAATGGGATTCTCTCTCAGCTTACTCCTCCTTATACACCACAGCACAACGGTGTATCGGAGCGGAGAAATCGCACTCTATTAGATATGGTGCGCTCTATGATGAGTGTAGCTGAGTTACCTATTTCCTTCTGGGGATATGCACTGGAGACTGCTGCATACCTATTGAATAGAGTTCCAACCAAATCAGTGCCTACCACTCCATATGAGATATGGAATAGCAAGAGACCATGTCTTAATTTTATTCAGATATGGGGTTGTCCGGCTTATGTTAAAACACAAAATCCGGACAAGCTCGAGGCAAGGTCTGTTCTATGTAAGTTTGTTGGATATCCCAAATATTCGCGAGGGTATATCTTCTACCACTCCGAGGAACAAAAAGTGTTTGTTTCTCGACATGCCACTTTCTTAGAAAAGAGTTTTCTTATGAAACAGACAAGTAGCATTGAGGTAGAACTGGAAGAGGTTCCAGCAACACAAACTGTAACAGAAGACTTGGTAGAACCAGAGGATTCAGTAGAACTCGACGAACCGCAGCCACTCCGCCGATCTAGTAGGGTATCTCGTCCACCTGAGAGATACTACGGTTTTCTCATTGACGGCGGAAGCGAAGATTGCATCATGGAGGGTGATGACCCAACTAACTTCGAGCAGGCCATCACGAGTAGGGACTCAGTGAAATGGCTGGATGCTATGCGGTCCGAGATGGAATCCATGTACACCAACAAAGTTTGGACTTTGGATGTTGCTCCTGAAGGGGTAAAACCCATCGGGAGCAAGTGGATCTTCAAGAAAAAACTTGGTGTAGATGGGAAAGTGGAGACTTTCAAAGCTAGACTTGTAGAAAAGGGTTTTCGTCAAAGACCAGTGATCTGTCGAAAATACTGTATTTCTAACACGGCAATTTCCCTACCTTTTGCAGTCAAGTAAAGCTATCCGGTATTCATATCACCTATATTTGCAAAACACATGAAAAATACGGGATTACTTGTACTGTGTATTAAAACCAGCATTTTTAGGGAAATTGTGTGTTTTTCATGGCATCACATCATCCTTGTATTGCGCAACTCTTGTCTCGGTGAAATTGTGCAGGAAATTCCAGAAGCAGGGCAAAATTTGGGAAAAGATCTAATAAAAGATACACCAATTCAAAGGCTAAAAATCTGGAGCAATACAGAAAGGCCAAATAAAAATCCAAGCATCAGAATAAGGCCCATATATCATCACCAGCCCACACCAGAAACCTCAAGCTCCAATTCCACCAAAGGACCGGGGATCCGCGGCCCAAGCCCTCTTTGCGCGGCGGATCCGCGGCCTTATTAATGGATCATTGGCTCAAAATTCATCACATGCTCAATTACAACGGCCAAAGCTTCCAGAAGACCCTAGAAGCTCCATGTGGCATCTCTAGAAGGCTCGGCTCAACAAACTATTGGAGGGAAATTCAAAATTTAAAGCTTAACTAACTTTTTGGAGGGAAATTTAAATTTGGTGCTAACTAACTTATGGGGGGAATTCAAATTTCAATTCTAGATCTAAAATTGGGAAAGTCTATAAAAGGGAGCCTAGATCTAGAGGGGAAATTGTTCAAGAATTATCACCATCTTCTACCCACAAGTTTAGTGACAAAAGCTTGGGCCAAATTCAAATTCCCATCTCCAATTCAAAATCAAGATCAAGATCCCGAGATCAATTTGAGCAAGAGAGCCTTCAACCTTTAGCAAGCGACGCCGGATTTCCAACGGAGCAAGAGATCCACGCCGATCCGCGACTCAAGGAGCCGAGCGAAGCCGAAATCGACGATCTAGTTCCTTCCTTTTGTAAATTCAAGAGAGTTGTAACGAAATTTGTCGATAAATAAAAGTGAAATTTCTATATCTTGCTTATCTTTTAATTCAAGCATAATGATTAGAATTCAATTTGTGATTGTGTTTGTGATCATGATGTTTGAGTAATCTCCGCTCGTGTAGGAGTTGTGACGATCTTTAGATGATGATGATTTAGATATTTTTACAATTCTTAAATCCTATAATGTTTGGAAATTCTAGTAAATCAAATGATTAATAACCTAGTTTTGAGATGATGCTTTCTTGATCGTGTTCACTCAAAACTAGGGAACAACAATTAATCATTTGATTAACTAGAAGCTAGAATTTGAATGCGATCCATCGAAAGGACAAAGGATGAGTTGCGAGATCCCTAATTTCCTCGCAAGATCCTTAACCCTCAATGAGTTTGCATCGATCTAGTATCAATTCATTAATGGATAAGAATTAGTAATCTTTAGATCTCATCACATCTATAGATCCGATCTACTCCTACGAGCCATACTTCTAGTCTTGATTGTTGGTTGGAAATTATCTCTCATCCCTATTCTTGCTCTTTAATGTTTCTTTTAGATCTAGATTTTTCTTACTTTTTGATCTACAATTACAAATCATGAATTGTTTTCTTTTCTTTGCCCTAAATTTTCAACTCATCTAATTCAAGAATTGAACGGAACTCACTTTCCCTGTGGACGATCCGCACTCAATCACAAGCTGCATCCGACACCGTAGTTGATTGCGGTCAAATAATTTTTGGTTGTGATTTCTAAAATCTATTTTCTCAAAAACACGACACAATCGGAAAATCTTCTCAATCAAAATGGTGCCGTTGCCGGGGACATTTTGATTAGATACTCTTTTAAATAATAACCAAGAAATTGTTTCAATCAAAATGGCGCCGTTGCCGGGGATCGTGTGCTATTTGTTCATTTTTTGAAATTTGAGTTGAAAAGTTTATTCCATCAATATTTTTTTAGATCAAAACTAGCGCAAAATACTAATACTTGTTGTTGTGGTTAATTGCAAGGAGATCTGGAGCTTGCTGGAAAATTGGAAAATTATTTGAAGAGTTCCAGAGAGCTAGGGAAGTGATCAGGAGTGCTCTGGAAAAATTTAGTGCAGAGATCACACTATTCCACCGCGTTTCCGCGGCATGGGGAGCTAATTGCGGCGGTTCCGCGGTTTATCAAGGGGTTCTCTGGAAAAGTTTTGGCAGGTAATTTATAACTTTCTTATCTCCTTCCTAAAATCTGCTCCAATTAACATTTCGTGCAGGTTTCTTTGCAAATAATCGCTGCGCGCAAAAAGCAAAATAAAGTGTGCTTGTTTTTGATTTTGTGGTTGCTTGCATAATAAATACGGAAATTTAAGGGGCACGGCCAAATCCAGATTAGGTGGGGATTTCAATACCCTTCCTAGGCCCCAAAAATCACAAACCTGCATCCGCATTACCCTCATTAATTAAAAAATATCTAGAGATGACTCTAAGGACCGTCGCGCTCACTTAGGACAGAAGAAGGCCGTGGGTAATTCATTGCTTATCCGCGTTTCTCTTGTGGTGCCTAGGAAAGTGTGTCGAAGGCTAGTGGTTACTTAATTAGGCCCACTACTTACGTAGTGGAGAACCTCCCACTTACCTGGCACTTACCTGGCCACAGGAGGGACAAAGAGGCAGTGGAGGATTCTATCCTGCGTCTTGTCTTCTGGCAGTTAGGAGCGGTCTAGAGATTGGACCTAGGTGACCATAGATTTTTAGGGTATTGCTTATTGCATCATATTTTCAAAATCCGTATCATTTTTCAAACCAAACAGCACACTCACTTCATTCCCCTAATTATAAATCACGCTGCCACTTGTACTAACCCCTTTTAGTGCAAGATAGGCTGGACACGGGATTCTAGTGCCCGTCTTGTCCGCGTCCCCTCGATCGACTCCGAAGTCGGTATTTCTCCATTTACCTTTCTTTTACCCCCCACCACACCCACACCGATGGATCAGTCTCCATCAAACCTCTTTACCGCTACTCTGCCGCCGTCCGTTGGTGCGCAGATTCCACCCCGCATCTCTCTCCAAGAGAGGTGTTACCCTTTGCGAGGTCCTCTCTCGACCTGCTTATCCATTCCACCAGCCAACGGGGATAACTTTGAGATCAAGCCCCAGTACATCAACCTTCTACCCAAATTCCACGGTCTCGAGACTGAAGACGCGTACGTTTTTATTACCAAATTTGAAAACGTATGCGCAATGATGAGTACATCTCAACTTTCTGTGGATGCCATTCGTCTACGACTTCTTCCATTTACCTTGTGCGATTTAGCCGAGAAGTGGCTATATAACACCACCGCACACTCCATCACGAATTGGGAAGAATTCGTTGCTGCATTCCTTAAGAAATTTTACCCCATGCAAAAGACAGCTCGAGTCCGTAGCGAACTCTATCAATTCTCCCAGCTTCCGGCTGAACCATTTTCAAAATACTTTGACCGATTCAAGGATCTTTCGGTTCAATGCCCACATCACGGCATCCCGAGATGGGAACTTTGCCGAATCATATATGAGGGCAGCAACCCTACCACTAAACAAAACCTTGAAAACATGTGTCAAGGCACCTTTATGACCAAGGATGATGGGGAAGCATGGAAATTTTTAGAAGAGTTTGCTGAAAAGTCACTTCAGTGGGAGACTGGAACCCAGCCATCGAGTAGGGGTGGCGTACACCAAATAGACGTGTCCATAGGTGTTCGAGCTGAGATGGCAGCAATGCAAAAGAAGCTCGACGCTATGGAACACAAATTCCTAGCAGCCTCCCTAAACCCAATGTCACTCCCCAAAACCGTTTGTGGGTGCTGTTCAGACCCTTCTCACTTAACAGAAGAATGTCCATTGAACTCCCAGTTTCAAGGTCTCGAGCAAACCAATGCTGCATTCCAAAGACCTAGGAACGATCCATATTCTTCTACATACAATCAGGGTTGGAGGAATCACCCGAATTTTGCCTGGAACCAATCCCAAAACACGGTTCCAAACCCTAATCAATTCCAACGGGCTCTTCCTCCACAACAGCAACCACTTCACCTCACCCAGCACCCCTACCAGTCACAAAATTTCCAAAACCAGGTCAACACTCCTGCACCTTCTAATCCTATGCAGTCGACCTGTTCTGACGAATTCTCTCAATTCGCTCAAACCATGAAATCACTCATGTCAAATTTCATGGAAGTGTCGGCCGAGGTTAAGTCTTCCGTCGGTGAGATAAAGAAAAACTCAGCGTCCCAAGCTGAGAGTATCAAAACGATGGAAGCTGAGATTGCACGACTTAAGGCCGAATTGAGTGCGAGAGAAAAAGGGAAACTTCCATCTCAACCCCTACCGAATCCTGGGCATTACAATGTAAATGCCATCACAACGTTGAGATCGGGAAGAATGCTGGATAACCATGTTGGGGAAGAAGTTGATGATACTGAAAATCCTATCAACGCCCCGGCTGAGATCTTTCCTCACACACACACTTCTACGTCTGACTCTTGTTCTCCTACCCCACCGCCTTCTCGCGAGCCTATTCTCCATTTCCCTCTAGGCTCGACACCTCAGCCCACCTCTTCTATCCCTCCACAGACAATCCCCACTCCTATTTCGGGATCTTGTCTACCCCCTCTTCCTTCTCCTATGATGGACCCCGCACTCATTGCTAAAGCACCTTACCCGAACCGGTTAAGGGCTAACAAATCGAGTCCTCATATGGAGAAAATTATGGACATGTTCAAGCAGGTTAACATCAACATCCCTCTCCTAGATGCAATTCAACAAGTCCCCGCTTATGCGAAAATTCTCAAGGACTTGTGCAATAGGAAGAGGAAGACTCAAGTGCCGAAGAAGGTCTTCATGTCCAATAACATTAGCACTTTATTTATCCCCCAGCTACCAAAGAAACGTAAGGACCCAGGATGTCCTACGATATCAATTTCTATTGGGGGTAAAAACATCAATCGTGCTTTGTTAGACCTTGGCGCAAGTGTTAACCTACTTCCATACTCTGTCTATGAGCAGCTAGGGATTGGAGAGTTGAAACCTGCTCACTGCACTCTCCAAATGGCAGACCGATCTATCACCAAACCTAGGGGTGAACTAGAGGATGTGTTGATAAAGGTCGGGGAATTCGTATTCCCTGTAGACTTCATTGTTCTCGATACACAGCCTGTAGCAAACCCCCGGAGCCAAATTCCGGTGATTCTGGGTCGGCCATTCCTTGCCACTTCCAATGCTGTCATCAACTATAGAAATGGTTCAATGAACTTATCATTTGGAAATATGACCATTGAACTAAACATTTACAGAATTGGAAGTCAGCCATCAGAACCCTCTGCTCATATCCTCGATGTGTGCTCTGTCCACGAGATTGCTCCCGAAAGTTGCGGAGTTGAGGAACTTTGCTTTACAGATCTCGACGACACTGCCACATCACTGTTTGACCTGACACATGATCTTAGTGAGGACACCATTTCAACGCTTGAGTCTGCCACTCCTGACTCACCACCATCCGAGTCTGTATCTTTTACAGGCTATGAGCTTCTCCGCGACTCCGAAAATCATTCAATGATCCCACCTTCTATTATTTCTCCGCCCGAATTAGATCTCAAAACTTTACCTTCTCACCTTAAATATGCATATTTAGGTGAGAATGAGTCTTTACCGGTTATCATTTTCGCTTCTCTAGCATCAGAGCAAGAGAATGCACTTTTATCGGTACTGAGATCTAATAAGGAGGCCTTTGGTTGGACCATGGCGGACATCAAAGGGATCAGTCCCTTGATTGTCGAACATCATACACACCTGATGGATGATGCCAGACCAACCCGAGAACCACAGAGACGGTTGAACCCCGTCATGAAGGAAGCGGTGATGAAAGAGATCGTCAAATGCCTTGATAGTGGTATCATATACCCAATCTCCGATAGCCAATGGGTGAGTCCTATACATGTCGTCCCTAAGAAATCCGGCATCACTGTTGTAGTCAATGAGGCAAATGAGTTGATTCAGACACGCGCCCAAACTGGGTGGCGTGTATGTATTGATTACCGTAAACTCAATGCCGCCACGAGGAAAGACTACTTTCCTCTACCATTCATTGATCAGATGCTGGAACGCTTAGCTGGACGTGCATATTATTGCTTTATGGACGGATACTCGGGCTATAATCAGGTCCCCATCGCCAAAAAGGATCAAGATAAAACCACTTTTACTTGTCCTTTTGGTACCTTTGCTTACAGTCGCATGCCCTTTGGGTTGTGCAATGCTCCCGCTACCTTTCAGCGGTGTATGATGGGGATATTCTCTGATATGGTAGAGAATTTTCTGGAGATCTTTATGGACGATTTCTCGATTTTTGGAGACTCTTTTTCCGATTGCCTATCGAATCTTGACGCTGTTCTTACTCGTTGCAAAGAGAAGAACTTGACTTTGAACTGGGAAAAATGCCATTTCATGGTCCGAGAAGGAATTGTTCTTGGACATGTCATTTCACAGAAAGGCATTGAGGTTGACAGAGCTAAGATAGATGTCATTCAAAACCTCCCTCATCCCAAAAGCGTCAAAGACATTCGATCTTTCCTTGGCCATGCGGGCTTCTATAGGAGATTCATTAAGGACTTTAGCAAAATTGCTAGACCTTTAACTCTTCTCCTGGCCAAGGATACGACCTTCCACTTCAACTCGGACTGTGAGACAGCTTTCGACTCACTTAAACACTCACTCACTTCATCCCCCGTTCTATCATCTCCAAATTGGGACTACCCCTTTGAGCTGATGTGTGACGCATCCGACTTTGCAGTAGGTGCTGTCTTAGGACAGCACATTGAAAAGATGCCACACGTGATATACTATGCAAGTAAGACCCTGAATGATGCACAAATCAATTATACAACAACCGAGAAGGAACTTTTAGCGATTGTATTTGCATTAGAAAAATTCAGGCCTTACTTAATCGGCTCTCCAATAATTGTGTACACAGACCATTCCGCCTTGAAACATCTTCTGGCGAAGAAAGATGCAAAAGGTCGGCTGATACGTTGGATCCTTCTGTTACAAGAGTTTGATCTTGTTATCAAAGATAAGAAAGGATGTGAAAACGTAGTAGCCGACCATCTTTCACGCATCTCTTCTTCCCCTGTGACCCTGCCGATCAATGACTCGTTTCCTGATGAACAACTCTTGAGCGTATCCAATGAACCATGGTTCAGGGATATTGTGAACTATCTTGTCACGGGACTTACACCCAGCGATTGGTCAAAACAGGACAAATACCGTTTCCTATCCCAAGTAAAACACTTTTACTGGGATGATCCATATTTGTTTAAGTATTGTCCTGATCAGATCATTCGCCGGTGTGTCCCGAAAGAAGAGTTCAAGAGTGTTCTTTCTTTTTGTCATGATCAGGCCTGTGGGGGTCACTTCGGTCCTAAAAAGACGGCGGAGAAGGTTTTGCAATGTGGATTTTATTGGCCGACCTTATTCAAGGACGCATTTGACTATTGCAAAACCTGTACACAATGCCAGTACACGGGTAGAATCTCACGGAGAGATGAAATGCCTCAGCAACCCATCTTGGTTGTTGAAATTTTCGATGTTTGGGGCATTGATTTTATGGGTCCCTTTCCCAACTCCTTTTGGAATTTGTACATACTGCTGGCGGTTGATTATGTCTCAAAGTGGGTAGAAGCCATTCCATGTCGCACTAATGACAGGAAAGTTGTCATTAAGTTCTTGAAAGAGAATATCTTTTCGCGATTTGGACACCCACGCGCTATCATTAGCGATAATGGGACACATTTCTGCAACAGGTCTTTTGAGACTCTGATGCGGAAATACGGAATCAACCACCGACTTTCTACACCCTATCATCCCCAAACGAGCGGGCAGGTTGAGATTTCGAATAGGCAGATCAAACTAATCCTGGAGAAGACTGTTGCGAAAAATAGAAAAGACTGGTCGACCAAACTGACGGATGCTCTTTGGGCATTTAGAACTGCATTTAAAACCGACCTAGGGATGTCTCCATACAAGATAGTGTTTGGGAAGGCATGTCATTTACCCGTCGAGATAGAGCATAAAGCATTGTGGGCTATTAAGGAAATCAATTTTGACCTCAACCAAGCCTGCAACTTTCGGAAGCTGCAACTTAATGAGCTAAGCGAACTCCGCGATGAAGCTTATGATAACGCTGTAATCATAAAGAATAGGACCAAGATTTTTCACGATAAAAACATTTTGAGGAAAACATTTTCACCTGGTCAACAAGTCCTTCTTTATGATTCACGACTACACCTTCATGCGGGTAAGCTTCGATCTCGGTGGAAGAGACCTTTTGTTGTGCGGTCTGTATACCCGCACGGGGCAGTAGAGGTAGAAAATGTTAAAAACGGCACATTTTTTAAAGTGAATGGACATAGACTAAAGCCGAATTTTTCCACTGACCCCACGGAGGAGCTCCTGTTCTTACAGGAGCCATTTTATTTGGATTAAAATTCCTCCGTCTCACCTTCATGTCCAGTGTATCTTTGCATCATCTTGTTGAGTGGAGGTGAGTGAAAAGAATAAGTTTGGGGGAGGGTCTTCACTTATATATTTTTTCCCCCACTAATAAATTCCTCCCAGACTTACAGGTTTTTGTAGATATAGCGGATGGCAACAGTGAGGACACTGTTGAAAACAAGTTTGGGGGAGGTTTGTGCTTAGTTTTGCATCATGTGCATATCATTTGCATAAGCACAAAATATTTCTTTAAAAACCATAAAAATTTAAAAAAATTTCAAAACCCATAAAAATTTTGTGTAAAGATTTTTTGTAAATAATTTTTCAAAACCCATAAAAACCTATAAAAATTTAAAAATTTTCAAAATCCATAAAAATTCAAAAATTTTCAAAACTCATAAAAATTTAAAATTTTCAAAATATAAAAATATTTATGATAATAAAAGATTAGATAGTGAACAATTACATCCATGAGATTAGAAAAATTTAAGAAAACTAAGAAAATTAGAAGTTTTCTTATACGAACTAGTAATAAGTAGTTATGAGCCGTTGTCCCAAGGGTTAGTAAGATGAAAGACGTCACTAATCTGAGGATAAAAATAAGTCTGAAAAATAGTTTCTATTCTGGAAAGCCAAGCATTTTGAACGTTGATACCCTGCTATTCGCACATACACACGTCTTAAAGCCCGGGTTAGTAGAGGATACCTTGAAATGCTCTTGTCTTAAAGCCGATGTATAAAATAAAAAAAAATTAAGAAAATGGTGAGAAAAATGGACACTGGTTTTGTTATCACCAAGGGAAATAAAAAAAATATATAGCGAGGATGCCTCTTCATCTAGTGCCCTAAGGCCAACTGGTCTGGGAGTCACTGCTATACCTAAGGTGGTGCAAGACGAGGAAAATACACCAAATAAGCAAACACATGAGTAATCGGTCGGTTAGTACCTCAAGAAGTATTAACGGTCGCATGAAAGTGTGTGAGCTCATCGAAAAAAAATATATATATATATATATACTGAGGCTGATGGGCAAGAGTATGATAGCTTGAATTGAATTCTCCGGGTGTAGGGATGTCTTTACACACACGCAGGGTTATACGATCGATATTTGGAAGAAAGATAGAAATGAAGAATAAGACGATGTTTTATTGAGGGAGGACGTGATTTCTGACATCTTTTCATGACCATTAAGATAGGGCTCATGACAACCGAAAAGCTAGCTTAGTTGGAAACCCTAATTTTCAAGGCTTTTCTTTTACAATTCTTGTCTTTAAATGTAATATTCATGGTCTTCCTTTTATTATTGGATTTTGTGGGTGCAATCCGCTGAAAACCCTCAGGAGACAACACTCCTCCTACTAGGGACACCTAGAGGTTTAAAGGCTTGTTGCACGTGCTCAGTGCAATCGTGTTGCCTACGAAAGTGTGTTTTTCTCTTTCTTTATTTTCTCCTTCTCTTTTTAATAAAACTGTTCGATCGAGACGATCGAAAATAAGTTTGGGGGAATTTGATCTGTCGAAAATACTGTATTTCTAACACGGCAATTTCCCTACCTTTTTGCAGTCAAGTAATGCTATCCGGTATTCATATCACCTATATTTGCAAAACACATGAAAAATACGGGATTACTTGTACCGTGTATTAAAACCAGCATTTTTAGGGAAATTGTGTGTTTTTCATGGCATCGCATCATCCTTGTATTGCGCAACTCTTGTCTCGGTGAAATTGTGCAGGAAATTCCAGAAGCAGGGCAAAATTTGGGAAAAGATCTAATAAAAGATACACCAATTCAAAGGCTAAAAATCTGGAGCAATACAGAAAGGCCAAATAAAAATCCAAGCATCAGAATAAGGCCCATATATCATCACCAGCCCACACCAGAAACCTCAAGCTCCAATTCCACCAAAGGGCCGCGGATCCGCGGCCCAAGCCCTCTTTGCGCGGCGGATCCGCGGCCTTATTAATGGATCATTGGCTCAAAATTCATCACATGCTCAATTACAACGGCCAAAGCTTCCAGAAGACCCTAGAAGCTCCATGTGGCATCTCTAGAAGGCTCGGCTCAACAAACTATTGGAGGGAAATTCAAAATTTAAAGCTTAACTAACTTTTTGGAGGGAAATTTAAATTTGGTGCTAACTAACTTATGGGGGGAATTCAAATTTCAATTCTAGATCTAAAATTGGGAAAGTCTATAAAAGGGAGCCTAGATCTAGAGGGGAAATTGTTCAAGAATTATCACCATCTTCTATCCACAAGTTTAGTGACAAAAGCTTGTGCCAAATTCAAATTCCCATCTCCAATTCAAAATCAAGATCAAGATCCCGAGATCAATTTGAGCAAGAGAGCCTTCAACCTTTAGCAAGCGACGCCGGATTTCCAACGGAGCAAGAGATCCACGCCGATCCGCGACTCAAGGAGCCGAGCGAAGCCGAAATCGACGATCTAGTTCCTTCCTTTTGTAAATTCAAGAGAGTTGTAAAGAAATTTGTCGATAAATAAAGGTGAATTTTCTATATCTTGCTTATCTTTTAATTCAAGCATAATGATTAGAATTCAATTTGTGATTGTGTTTGTGATCATGATGTTTGAGTAATCTCCGCTCGTGTAGGAGTTGTGACGATCTTTAGATGATGATGATTTAGATATTTTTACAATTCTTAAATCCTATAATGTTTGGAAATTCTAGTAAATCAAATGATTAATAACCTAGTTTTGAGATGATGCTTTCTTGATCGTGTTCACTCAAAACTAGGGAACAACAATTAATCATTTGATTAACTAGAAGCTAGAATTTGAATGCGATCCATCGAAAGGACAAAGGATGAGTTGCGAGATCCCTAATTTCCTCGCAAGATCCTTAACCCTCAATGAGTTTGCATCGATCTAGTATCAATTCATTAATGGATAAGAATTAGTAATCTTTAGATCGCATCACATCTATAGATCCGATCTACTCCTACGAGCCATACTTCTAGTCTTGATTGTTGGTTGGAAATTATCTCTCATCCCTATTCTTGCTCTTTAATGTTTCTTTTAGATCTAGATTTTTCTTACTTTTTGATCTACAATTAAAATTCATGAATTGTTTTCTTTTCTTTGCCCTAAATTTTCAACTCATCTAATTCAAGAATTGAACGGAACTCACTTTCCCTGTGGACGATCCGCACTCAATCACAAGCTGCATCCGACACCGTAGTTGATTGCGGTCAAATAATTTTTGGTTGTGATTTCTAAAATCTATTTTCTCAAAAACACGACACAATCGGAAAATCTTCTCAATCAAAATGGTGCCGTTGCCGGGGACATTTTGATTAGATACTCTTTTAAATAATAACCAAGAAATTGTTTCAATTGTGGACTATGACGAAACCTTTTCTCCACTGGCTATGCTTAAATCCATCCGGATCATGCTTGCCATCGCTGCATATCATGATTAAGAAATCTGGCAAATGGATGTTAAGACCGCCTTTCTAAATGGTGATTTAGAAGAGTGCGTGTACATGACTCAGCCAGAGGGCTTCGTAGACAGTGGGAGCAGCGGAAAGGTATGCAAGCTGCTTAAATCCATTTATGGATTAAAGCAAGCATCGCGGAGTTGGAACATCTGCTTTGACGTCGTTATCAAAGAGTTTGATTTCGTCAAAAATCCAGATGAACCTTGTATCTACAAGAAGGTGGCAGAGAGTAAGGTTGTCTTCCTCGTATTGTACGTGGACGACATACTCTTGATAGGAAATGATATTCCTATGCTGCAATCGGTCAAGCTCTTCTTATCACAAAGATTCTCAATGAAAGATCTTGGTGATGCCTCCTGCATATTGGGAATAAGGATCTATAGAGATAGATCCAAACGGATATTGGGATTGTCCCAATCCAGGTATATTGACACCATACTAAAGAGGTTTAGTATGGAAGAATCCAAGCGTGGGAACTTGCCCACGATCTCTGGAGTCACTCTCTCCAAAGAGATGTCTCCCAAGACTGATTTGGAGAGAGCTCGCATGCAAGGGATACCCTATGCTTCGGCTGTAGGCTCTATCATGTATTCGATGCTATGTACCAGACCCGATGTAGCATACTTACTAAGTGTAGTGAGCAGGTATCAAGCTGATCCTGGAGAGAGTCATTGGACAGCTGTGAAGAGCATTCTCAAGTACTTAAGAAGGACTAATGAGATGCTCTTGGTGTATGGTAATGGAGAACTCCAAGTGGAGTCCTTTACCGATTCGAGCTTCCAGAGTGATAAGGAAGACTCTAAGTCGCAGTCGGGATTTGTCTTTACCCTTTACGGAGGGGCGGATAGCTGGAAGAGTTCCAAGCAGGAAACCGTGGCAGACTCGACGATGGAGGCTGAATACATCGCTGCCAATGATGCTGCCAAAGAGGCTGCCTGGATCAAGAAGTTCATTACTGAACTTGGTGTGGTTCCATCCATTGAGCATCCAATACCTTTGTATTGCGATAACAATGGAGCGGTGGCTTTGGCCAAGGAACCCAGGTCCCATCAGCGATCCAGGCATATTCTGAGGCGGTATCACCTGATCCGGGAGATAGTTGATCGTCGGGAGATCGAGGTCAGGAGAGTTGACACGAAGAACAACACGGCGGATCCACTCACGAAGGCCATTCCCCAGAGACAGTTTGAGAGACTCTTCGGGATGCTCGGTATGCGATACTACAGCAGCTGGCCCTAGTGCAAGTGGGAGATTGTTAGTTGTGTGTATGCCCTAGAGGCCAGTATTGTACAGATGATGTATATTATATTGGATGCTTGGACATATATAGAGATGACATTCTTGCTCGATATGATAGTATGCTATCTGGTTACTCTTTATCTTAACATGTACACTTGTCTTTTTAAACTGTCTTATAGTTACATGTTGGTAAAGCCCTTAGGATGTGTACTTGACTACCTGGACTACGATGCAGATCATACTAGTGGGGACATGGTAGTCCATAAGTACATCCTTCAAGGTCCCTAGTCGTGGGTGTATCGAGACGGGGCATCGATATACCAGAGTAGACTAGCGTATACGCTTCTCGACCCATAAGATGGGCGATGGATGAACCCATATCCATTGGTGTTTGACATCAGAGATAGTATACGGGTGCTCAGTGTAGACTGGGTACACTGGACGGACTCGCCGAGAACTCCCAGATGGTATTATACCTCACGTCAGATGGCAGTTCTCAGGTGACACTTGTGCAGGTTAGTCTGTAGACCCGAGATCGTCATAGAGTCTTGTGTGATTCCCACTGTGCTTTGATCTCCACCTTACCACGTCCATGAGGGCGCGCAAAACGGTGGTCTTTGGGCACAGTCCCGAGTCACATGGAGGCAATGAGCGATAGGAGGGGTTTCGTCGCTCCCGGTATTGGGGGTTGACGTTGCGCTGTGCTCGATTGGCCGTAACAGGGACGTCCCTGGCCAGGGCTGATCAGAGATTTGCTGGTAAGTGTTACCAGTAGTTTCTCGACCCGTTATGAGCCTCACATCGGCACGACTTATCGGTTATTGGGGTCTGACGTTTACCACCCCTAGACTTGATATGCGACATATCAGACGAACAGACCGGACTGTACGGTAAGTGTTACTGGTTGGATTCATAGGAGTGTGAGCGGGCTAGCTCGTCGATCTTCTGATCGCTCAATACCCGGATGGCCGTTACGTTTAGCAGACCGCTTGCGGCTTGTGGATGCTTGATATGATCATCGTCTGCTACCGGCGTATTGACGAGTCTTTAGAGTCCTACACTGAGGTTTCCTGGCTCAAGCGAAACAAAATAGGAGCGCATATGAGATATGTGCGGGACCGAGAATAATGCGTGTATGTGATACCGTATTTCATTCTCACGATGAATGTTTCGATTGGTTATATGCGATATAACCTAGTTATCGAATCGTAGATTGATTCGATAAGTCGATACATTGGATACTAATCGGTTATGTGCGACATGACCGGATCATTGAATCAAGTGTTGATTTAATGATTTAATGTATAATTATATATTTGATATATTGCTTTGCATTAACTAGTATTGGTTCACTTTAAAAGGATTTTCTCACTTGTAGTTCACAAGTTTTATATGTGATATACTTGTGTGCACTACAATGTGTTATGTTTGATGATGCATGTACATTGGTTTTGTGTTAAGACTTAAACCATGGTTATGATAATAGTTAGGGTTTTGATTTATTTACTTATTTATTTATCTATTCTTTCTTGATAAATAAATAAAAGAAAACAAAATGGTTTCTTTCTTTCATGAAGCCTTATGAAGCTTCATGAAGCTTTGACTAAAGTGACCATATTGTCTTCATGCTTAACCCTAACCATTCTCACTTGACCATGGTCTATTCTCTACACTTAACCAAGGTTAGAAGATGATAAGTATTGATTTTTATTATTCTTTTAAACATACTTATCATATTATATCTTCTTCTTCTTCTTCATCTTCATGAAGAAAACCTTGCCTTTATCAATGGCACCTTGAGAAAAAGAGTGAGAAATCCAATTCTAAAGTGAACCCACCTCCTATTTCTTCATCCTCTACCTCTTGCCAAGTAGTATAGGGTGTTTTCTTCATAAGTTTCACAACTTGGTGAAGTTGGAGCTTGAACTTGTGACGCCTCGACATAGATCATCTTCGGTACGAAGCCGACGACCGAACCCGCCCTTTTCTCCGATGAAGCCGACGATTGAGTTCGGGATTCGAGATGGACAGCGAGAGGACACGTACGTGGAGCTAAGGAAGTGGAGAAACGGATCTACAAAGGTTGTAGCCTCTCTCTTTTAGTTAAGTCGTTAACTAGTTTAATGTTTCGCATAGAATTCTAGTCGACGATCCGTATTAGGGTTTCTCGGCACCCATAAAATTTGAAATTGGCATGGTTGATGCCTTGTGAGACCTCTATAGTGTGCCTAGGAACCCTGCAGGATGTGCATGATTGGAAGATCACTTGCTTAGGCAATTGAGTTGATCATGAGATGTCAAGTACTACACCAGATATTGTTTTTGCACGACATGCAGTAAGTTGATATTAATCCTATCCAGGAGAAACATTCGGAAGTAGTTTTGGAACATAAGTGGATGTTCTAGGGATATGATAACGGCATCCTCCTTCGAGAGACAGTTATCATTCCAGGCTTCCAAGATGGCCTGGATGACGGAGTGGCTGTCAGAGTTGTAGTTTTCCCTCCGATGAGGGGCAGTAGATTGGACAGGTGGTCCAAGCGGATACTGAGGGAGGCATGGCGCAGGATACTGATTAAGTTCAGTTGACGATACAGTCTAAGAAGTTTGGATTTGGAGTTCATTTATAAGCTAGGTCCCATCAGATATCCGGACATATTCTAAGACCGGTATTGCTCATTTCCGGAGATGGCTTTCTCCGCGAACTTGAGATAAAGAGAGACATAGAAAGAAACATCAGAGCGGATCCACTAACTGAGGCTATTCCTCGAACGCAATAGTTTCACAAACGGGATTTGTGAGACTGATTAGTAGAGGAGTTGGGTGTTCGGTATCACACGGGCTGTGAGTATGCGACATCGCAATAATTAGCCTTGAGTGCAAGTGGGAGATTGTTGGATATAGTGCCCTCAGAGTCAATTATTGGATCGCAGGCACGTGATTGCAATGATTGAGGGAGGACCTATGCCGGTAGGACAATCTTACTCAGGATGACTGTATACTATCTGGTTTGTCTTCATCATCGTGTACATGTTTTAGGTGACATTGTGGTTCACTATTACACGTTGATAGAGAATAGTATGCTACCATGGTTTGTCTTTATCATCGTGTACTGCTTTAGGTGACCTTATAGGTCGCTATTACACGTTGATACAGCCCTTAGGATTCTTGCTTGACTACCAGCAGTATCATGGCGATCATATACGTGGGAGCTGAGGGTCTATAAGCACATCCTTAAAAGGTCCCTAGTCGTGGGAGTTTCGAGACTGGGCATCAATACTCCATTAGTAGACTAGTGTATACAGTCGAGACCCCGATGAGGGGCGGTGGCTGGTCTCACAAGCCATTGGTGTCAGTTGGTTCACCTAAGATGTATACAAGTCCTCATTGGGTTATGAGTACACCGGACAGGACTCGCCGGGAACATGCTACTTGGTATTATTCCTGACGTCAGATAGCAGTTCCCTGGTGACATGTGTACAGGTTAGTTCATCGACCTGAGATCATCATTTGTCTCGTGTGAGTTCCCACTGTACTTTGATTACTACCCTACCACGACTCAAAGGAGTCGTGCAAACAGGTTTTAGTTGTGTGCAGTCTCGAGCCACATGGAGGCAGTGAGCGGATCGGCAGGGGTTTCGTCTCTCCCGGTATTGGGGGTGAGATCGCGCTGTGTTTAGGAGAGCCATTACACAAAGCCCTCGGCCGAGGCAGGAGATTTACCGGTAGGTATTCCAGTAGTATCTCAGGGTGTTCTGGGCTACACTCTGACACGACTTGCACCGATATTTCATGCATATATATATATATTCATTGTCATGCATATTTTGGGTGAGTCCGGATTGCCGGAGCCCGATATTCACTGTTTATTGATTATCAATTATGGGATTTCAGATTTCCATGAGATTTCTGGATTTGGAGAAAGCGCAACATTTTATAAACTGATTATTCATTTCAAGTAAATATAAATTGTGATTTTCTCATGATATGATTTGAGATATGTCCACCATGAGTTTTCTCAGCTCTTGAGCGATATCATACACCCGATTCGAGGAGGAGGAGGAGCCGTCTGTGGGTGCATGGTGGACCCGGTGTGGTACCCCGGGGCGAGAAGGTCGCAGATGATGGCGCTGAGCCTGAGACAGGGGAGCACTACTGACCGGTGATTTTAGTGTGACTCGACGGATATCCGGAGGATACCAATCGGAGTCGGGCCAGTCCGGATAGCCGGAGCCCAGGGGATAGTCCGGATAGCCGGAGCCCTAGATATTGACATTTGAGGTATTGAGATTTTATGATATGGGTCAATCCGGATAGCCGGATCCCGAGATATTAGATATTTGGATATATGTTTTGTGTCGATGCTAGACACTGATTTATGTTGATTTCATTGATGATAGCTCGTTTTAAATATACAGAAATCTCACTATATTATGAAAACAGTTTTCCTATCATGATGTATTCTGTTTTCATTTCGATGCATTTATACCTCATATTTATGATATGTTACTACCTGAGGCACTCACACGAGCACTTGGTATTACACTTATGTATAGATGTTTACCCTTGCCACCTTATCATGCTTCAGACCTTATCATGCTTCAGACCTTATCATATTGAGGATATATTTTTACTGATCGTATTGACCTAGGATTGAGTCATACATACGATTCCTGCTCTGTGATGTTTTCTACTCACGACTTGGCAACTCACCCCCGTTGTGCCACAGTTTCTTGCAGGTTTTGCCGTACAGGTTTTTCCCCTTGGCGGCTTTGCTGGCACACTACTTCATTCCGGGTGATTGCTTTGGTAGGTGGGTTCACTCGCATCGTGACCACCATAGTACTTTTATTTATTTCAGTTGTATCTAGTAAACTCTATCAACCAGATTGTTTTATTTATTCGATTTAGAGACCAGTGTATATTATTTTGACCTTAGAGTCACGCGTTGTATTATTATGGGTTTCTTGCTGATTTCAGTTTACTTTTGAGTTTTGATCCTCGCCCTTCGGCGTTGTATATTATATTGCTTGCATGGTTGTGACCGTCATTTGACGAAGAGCTAGCTCTCGCTTGGGGATGTCTTTTTATATATTATGCATGTTGTACCCGTTTGGGGCCAGTATTTACAAAGGAAACTCTGCCGAAATTTTCAGAAAAGACTTGATGTTTTAAAAATGCATATTCGGCTTATTTTAATAAAACATTTTCATTAAAAATGGTTTAGATTTCTGGGATTTTGGCTTACTCGAATTAGATGGGGTCCTATAGACTTCAGATGATTCAAGTGCCAGTCGCGTGCCATTTCGGGTCGTGACAGCTTAGGATTAAGCCGAATTCTAGTATTATATTATTGGATTATTTTTATCTCTTTGTATTCGTATTTTTTGCTGTACGAATACGGGTATATATATACGGTGAGGGCATTCTTGTAATTTTTACAAGAGATGCTTCTAGAAGGGGACACCTCATTTTGGTTTAATTTATTTTTGGAAAATAGATTAATGACATGAAAAATGGAGATATTTGAGGCATGGGTGAAGCATGGATAATTCTTTAGTTTATTGGTTTGCACTTACTATTCAAGCATGGCTACAATTTTCTATTGAAAATAATGCATGCTTGATGTGAGAAAAAGAATGAGCCATTCTTCACTTGCCTACACAATTGATCATTTGCATTTTCTCGTTCTCTCTCCATTTTGCTCTCCTCCTTCTTCCTCAAAACCCTAACTCTCAAGTTGTGAATCCTATGGTTTTATGAGATAATATAGTCCAATTTACTCTCTACATCTCTTAAGCTGCCTAGATTAGCGAACTAGGTACTTTAGTTACCTCGGTTTTGAGGTTGGTGGTTGAACCATAGACTCTCGGGTGGATCGTTTTCGGCACGAGGAGGCCGACGACCGAGCTAGATCCGCACCTTCAAGGAGCTCTAGAAAAGGAGAAGAAGACCCGAAGGAGTTGTATCTAGGAGGTTTAAAACTTTATCATAGTAGTTTAGAACCTCCATGTGTTTAGCTAGTTAGGGTTTCTAAAAAATCCTGGATGTTTAGTCGATGTTGCTTGACTTTAAAATCATTTTTATAAATTCCGCCTCCCCACAAACCTTGCGGGGTGTGTGACATCGACTTACAGTGGTATCAGAGCCTACTTAAACCTTAACTAGCTTGGTAGAAAGTATTTAGAACTTCGATCAACGGAAAATATCGGAAATTGCATTTCCAAGTATAGCTTGTTGTTCGATTTTCAAAGTTGTTCAAAAAATATTTTCAGTGACCTTAAAATTATGTGCAGGCATTTATAAGACAAAGAAAAAAAATTAAGAACATGAGCTCACAATTTGACCGCTAATCCGCAACCAAATAGGTCATTTGGCTGCGGATCCACGGCCTAATTGTGGCTATGGTGCTCCCAATTTTTTCTGTAGTTCAAGTTTATGGAAATGTGATTTTTGATACATTTGGTTTTTGCCCAGATTTGTTTGTGTACTGGTTTGTACATGGGGTAAATGCGGAAAGATTTAATCGATCGAAATTCTAAATTCTTGCTTATCAGTATATGTGTTTCTAAACATCTACTAATTTCTATATGTCGATTAGTGGGGGTTGCACATATCAAGTATCTTATTGATGGTTTGTGGATATGAAGTATTGGATCGTCGTGAATGAATAGCCCGGGGATGTGAGAAGAGTGTTCTTTTCTTTTATTCATGTATATTTGTAAGTTGATGTAATATTATTTTGTGGGGCACATCCGGGTTGAGATCGTAGACACCATTGTATTATTTAATTTACTTTTTCTTGCACCTAGGATAGACCCAAGGAGGGGTGCACAAACTACCGGGTTCTTGAAGTGCCGAGTGGCCTACTCATATCATTGAGGGAGGTTGCTTCACTTCGGGAATTTGGTGGGTAGTTTGCCGCACCCGTAGTGGTCTAGGGTGGGGTTTGGCTATTCATCACGACCGTGGAATCCGTTTTTCGTTCTAGGCTAAAACGAAACACGAAAATCCTAGTATATCCAATATATTCGTCTGTGTTGCTGTGATCTGTGATCTGAAATGGCTATTTTTGCATGAGACGAATGTGTGTGTGTATATATATATATATATGTATATATATATAATAAACATTGCTTATGTTTTGCACCCGCGCTAGTCCAGCCCCCGCTCTGCCGTTAATTAAGTAACCTAACGATGCATGACGGGGCCCCGTAGCGAATGCGGATGGCATAAGCGTACGTTCTATTTTCGTTTCTTTCTACAATGATAGGGTTAAATGATGGGACAGCATTAATATTGTTTAATGCAAAGAAAACAAACCAAAATTAAATCGTTGGAACAATTTCAAAACCACTCGGTTTTCTTTAAAAACAACTTTTAAATGCGGAGCCTAAACCACTCCTTTTAAAAGCTATCATGGTTCTTTCGACTATATCAAGTTCATTATGTTCACGGTTTTCGCCAAAACCAGCCATAGCCCTCCGTCATTTGAGGTGGGTATTCAGTAGTATTCAAGCTATGTATTTTGACCATCACCAACGCATAGTGATTGGTAGCTGCTGGGTATTCATCTGTAGCATAAATAGATGCATTAATCTGGGACAGGCGTACAGGTATTTTGGCCTTCGTCAAGGGTTTGTACGAATGGATTCAGATTAACCTGGACAATGATAGGTAGAACTTGACTTGCGTCTTATGATATTTTGGCCTTCCTCAAGGTCATAAGCGCCTGGAGAAAAAATCCACATCGGGAGTTTCAAAAGAAAAGGAAACTTGCTGGTTTTGCATACCATTTGAAGTGTGATGATTTTGGTGTTAGTGTATATGCCCTAGGGGCCATTATTGTATCATACTTGTATGTATATTACTTAATGGAAGCTTGTGATATTCACAGTTGTATATACAGTCTTGCTAAAAATGATAGTATGCTACTTGGTTTGTATCTACTTTAATATGTGCATATGTTTCTTGTAACGTATCACTTATACATATTAGTAGAGCCCATAGGATCTTTGCTTGATTACCAGCGTTGTGATGGCAGTCACACCAGTGGAGGCTGGGTAGTCTGTAAGCAACATCCTATACAGGTCCCTGGTCGTTGGATTATCGTGATAGGGCATCGATATTCCGGAGTAGACTAAGTGTGTACGCTTCTCATCCCAGTTGAGGAGATGGTCTGTCCCACAGCCATCAGTACGTCGTACTGGAGATAGTATACATGTGCCCGTTAGGTTACGGGTACACCGGACAGGACTCGCAGGGGAACTGATTGGTTGGTATTATACCCGTCGTCAGTTAACAGTTCCCAGAAGACATGAGTACAGCATAGTCCGCAGACTTGACACTGCTACTTCGTCTCGAGTGTGTCCCACTGTTCTTAGATTGCTACCCTACCACGGCTCAAAGGAGTCGTGCAAACAGGTAGCAGTTGGGTGCAGTCCCGAGCACTTGGAGGCAGTAGTGGATAGATAGGATTCGTCTCTTCCGGTATTGGGAGATGATATCGCGATGTGTCAGAGAGCCATTACGCAAAGTCCCTGGCCAGGGCAAGCGAGATATACTGGTAGGTTCCAGTAGCTTCTCAGGGTGTAATGGGCTTCGCTCCGACATGACTTATACAGTTATTAGGGGACTGACGCTTGCCGCCCCCTAGGCTTGATATGCGATAGTCTTAGACAAACAGACCGGACTGTACGGAGATTGTCACATCAGGCTCAGTGGGAGTTCGGATGAGTTTCCTTATTGGCCTTCTTATCAACATCTACCTGGGGACCGTTACGTACAGCTAGTGCCGCTTGCGGTCTGTGGTTAAACCCACTGCCAGCGTAGTGTCGAGCTTTTAGAGTCCCACACAGAGAGTTTCCCTACTCCAGGAGAAACGATATAGAGGTCGTACGGTTTTATGATAAGGGTTCGGACGCATACGTGTGTTTACTCACGTATGACTTTTCGGACAGTTTTTACTAGCCGGCTTTGGTTTAAGCCAGATTCTAGTATCGGGTTATTGGATTTATACAGTCTAAAGTTTTTCCGTGTTTTCACGGATTGGCGGGGCGTTCTCGTAATTTATCGGGAAGCTTCTAGAAGAGTGGTGACTAAGGGGTTAAGGTGGCATGAGCATTAAATGCTTAATGACTCATTTGTGTGATTCATCCTTTGTATTAAATGATGCATTAATTAGTTTGTGTGTCATATGATGAATCACACTAGGTGAATGAATCTAACCATGATAATTAATCATTTATATTATTTATTTGATAAATTGTTATGGTTGTTAAATTCACATGAGCTCATTATTCATTCTCATTCTTATCTTCACCATCTCTCTCCTCAAGCTCTCTCTCTTCAAACCCTAACTATAACCTCTCATGTGTTGAGATCAGGGGTTAGCTAGACTAATACATCCATAACCTCACTCTATATCCCCTAGGTAGCTTAGATTAGCACTTTAAGCAACCTAGTTATCTCAAGTTAGAGATTAAGCTTGGCGTAGGACCTCTAGGGTGGATCGTCTTTGACTCGAGGAGGTCGTTGAGGTGCCGATGTTCCAAGGAGCCTACGAGGAGTGGAGGACAGCGATGAAGACCCGAAGGACAAGTAACGTGAGGTATAACTTCGTATCTGAGTAGTTAAACCTCTAGTAGATAGTTAGCAATGGTTTAGATAACGATTCATGCGCTCAAGTCCGTGTTACGAAGCTCTGATAATCGTTTTTCATATATTCCGCCTCCCCGCAAGTTCGTGGGGTGCGTGACATGGACTTACATTTGGTAGGATTCCTTTAAAGTTGTCACATAATGATAGTTGGATCTCGATACCACCATGAGTTTTGTTACTCCTCGGGAGTGTTTTTCACTTTACAATCAATGCTATAAACCAAGTAGGTGTCTAGAACAGTGGTAACGGGGCTACGCCTCCAGGGAAAAGAGTGTAAGCCCGCGGGGGCGCCCCGGCCGTCGATCCGACGCCGGAAACGCGGAAAACAAAAACTTTGCGAACTTTGCAAAACGGCACCACCGCGGACTTTTTACCCGGATCGGGCCATTAACCTAGCTAGCTAGCAAAATAGAAAAGAGTAGAGAAGCTATACCAAGCGATCCGTGTCCTTCGGTCTTCGTCTCCACTCCGATCTCCCGCGGATCTCCGTCCGTCACCGTCTCGTCAGAAAGGCACCACGTAGCCGGGCTCCTATACGGGCTCCCGCCTCTGGACCGAGGCAACTCGGACGCGAAGTTGGCTAGCCGACGCGTCCAAGAGATGCTGTAGAAAAGTATAGTAACCATGTCTCACTTGGGGTTTAGGAGGTTGCCATTTTGGAGGAATTTTGAGCACAAGAATTTTCCATGGAGGCTTGCTAAAAAGGAATGGAGCATGCTAATGTTTTTCTTTCTTGCTGTGAAAGAAAAAAGGAGCTCTGGCAAAAACAGAATGGTTGCTCTGTGGAATTATGTGGGTGGAGTGCATAAATTATTAACCATGGAAAAGGAAATGGATTAATCACTTCAACAGCATACACAAATGGGGGGCCACCCAAAAAAGACATGAAGGAAATATCTACATATATAAAACCACTCCCTCTCACACAAATGTGAGGCCGGTCCCACCCACAACCCACACAGTGGCCGGCCCCTATTAAAAACAAGAGGGGAAAAAGAAAAAAAAAATGCATGAACCAATTAATCTTACATCAAGAAAGCAAATCAATCCCTAATCCATATCTAATCTCATAATGGCAATGGAATGACCAAAAGGGAATCTCATGATGATAAGGAAACACATAAGCAAGAAACCCCTCCACTAAATGTTAATTGCAAACTTGCAATTAACACCCTCCAACGAAAACTCCGACCGGGAAGGAAAAAGAGAAAACCGGCCGGAACGGAATACAAACTGGCAACCCCAGAAAACCGATCCCGTAATAAATTACAGGAAAACCCCGCTACTGCAAATACATGCCCGCATTTGTATTCCCGCTGAACACAAATGCAAAGAGACAAAACTACACTATCTAATACTAGTATCCGGCTCAAGCCAAAGCCGGCTAGTAAAATCCGTCCGATCACGATCCGTGCAATACCGCACGTATCTGATCGAACCCTGCCATATCTCCATACGGCCTCTACAGCGTTTCGCCCGAAACTTGAGTAACTGTATGTGTGGTGGACTCTAAAGACTCGTCAATACTATGGCTGTGGATTTAACCACTAGCACGTCAGAGGTATTAGCCATACGTGACGGGCCACCAGCTACTGACTAAAAGGGACGTCGATGAGCGAACTCATCCTGACACCCTACTGAGCCTGTCAGTGACAATATCCGTACAGTCCGGTCCGTTCGTCTATGAGCATCGCATGGCGGGCCTAGGGGGTTGGTAAAAGTCAGACCCCCAAAAGCGGTACAAGTCGTGTCGGAGTGTAGCCCAGAACACCCTGAGATACTACTGGAATACCTACCAGCAAATCTCCTGCCTTGGCCAAGGACTTTTCATGTTCTGGCTCTCCTAGACACAGCACGACCTCACCCCCAATACCGGGAGAGACGAACCCCTGCAGATCCGCTCACTGCCTCCATGTGGCTCGGGACTGTACCCAACTAAAACCTGTTTGCACGACTCCTTTGAGCCGTGGTAGGGTAGTAATCAAAGTACAGTGGGAACTCACACGAGACAAATGACGATCTCAGGTCGATGAACTAACCTGTACACATGTCACCTGGGAACTGCTATCTGACGTCTGGTATATCCCAACTAGCAGGTTCCCGGCGAGTCCTGTCCGGTGTACTCATAACCCAATGAGCACCTGTATACATCTTAGGTGAACCAACTGACACCAGTGGCTTGTGAGACCGGCCACCGCCCCTCGTCGGGGTCTCGACTGTATACACTAGTCTACTCTGGAGAATCGATGCCCTGTCTCGAATCTCCCACGACTAGGGACCTTTTAAGGATGTGCTTGTAGACCCCCAGCTCCCACTTATATGATCGCCCTCATACTGCTGGAAGTCAAGCAAAAATCCTAGGGGCTTTATCAACGTGTAATAGCGACTCGTAAGGTCACCTAAAGCAGTACACGATGATAAAGATAAACCAGATAGCATACTATCATTTCGAGTAAGACTGTCCTACCGGGATAGGTCCTCCCCTCAATCATTGCAATCACGTGCCTGTGATCCAATAATTGACTCTGAGGGCACTATCTCCAACAATCTCCCACTTGCACTCAAGGCTAATTATTGCGGTGTCGCATACTCACAGCCCGTGTGATACCGAATACCCAACTCCTCTACTAGTCAGTCTCACAAATCCCGTTTGCGAAACTATTGCGTTCGAGGAATAGCCTCAGTGAGTGGATCCGCTTTGATGTTTCTTTCTATATCTCTCTATATCCCATGTTCGCAGAGAAAACTATCTCCCGAAATGAGCAATACCTGTCTTAGAATGTCTGGATGTCTGATGGGACCTAGTTCAGAAATGAACTCCAAATCCAAACTTCTTAGACTGTATCGTCAACTGAACTTAATCAGTATCCTGCGCCATGCCTTCCCTCAGTATCCTCCTGGACCACCTGTCCAAAATACTGCCCCTCGTTAGAGGAAAAACTATAACTCTGACAGCCACTCTGCCATCCAGGTCACCTTGGAAGCCTGGAATGATAACCGTCTCGTAAAGGAGGCTGCCGTTATCATATCCCTAGAACATCAACTTATGTTCTAAAACTGCTTCCGACTGTTTCTCCAGGATTGGATCAATATCAACTTATTGCACCTACTGCAAGAACAACATCTGGTGTGGTACTTGACATCTCATGATTGACTCAATTGCCTAAGCAAGTGATCTGTCAATCATGCGTATCCCTCTCCCCTTTAGTCTGTAAGACACCTTTAGAGAGGGTGACTCCATTACCTGCAGGTACACTACCGTGCCAGGAGTCGTCCATTCTAAATACTTATAGAATGCGGTCAAAGTACCCAGATTAGGAAACCACCCAAATCTAGATCTAAAACCATAGATCTAGTAACCAGAATGTCTGATATTATACCCAAGTCCTATGTGGAGAAACCACTGTGTGACGACCAAAGTATAACCGATCGTAGTATAGGAATATCACTTCCTACTCTGTGTATGTCATCAAATACCAGGACATCACACCCTACTACCTTTTTAACAGATCCATCCCTTATTCTGATGAAGTCAAACCTCTGACTGTCACATCAGAAATAGATGATCTATCTCCGCAATATCTGCTATAGTCTATAAATAGACATAAGCCTGATGTCCACCAATGCTTCCGCTGCTCCCACTGACTACGACAACCCTCTGGCAGAGTCATATAGACGTGCACTTCTAAAGCCAGTTTAGAACGACGCTATACTCATCCTCCCGCCGGGTCTCGCAGCCTGGAACAACAGCAATGGCAAGTCTGGGTAAACAAGAACCTCCCTGCCACCGTCCTTGAGCATACCGAAGTACCTCTCGGGTGCCTGAGGTTACCCACCTTATCTGCGGAGTGGCCAATGGAATGTCAAACTAGATTGAATCTTTAGGTTCTCATCAAATCTTCAGTAATCGTTTGTGGTTCTGGAATCACTTCCAGTTCTACCATACTCCCACTACTGTTTTCTGAAAAAATCCATTTTTGATAAAACTGTGGCGAGTCAAGAACAATATCACTATTGATCTTCCAGATGGTAGAAAATCAACCCTCGTTATAGCCCGGGTCAACCCACAAACAGCCACTACTGAAACGTGCCTTGAGTTGTCCAGAGTCTGGTTTTAAGCATAAGCCAGACAACTCCCCGTATCTTAACCATGTCAAGATATGAACTGTTCTATATCCAAGAAACAGAGGCACTGATTTAATTGAACCAGATTCAAATCATGCAGCTGTCTCCAGTGCATGTCAAGTAAATGGAAGAGAGGCCGATCAGCGTTACTCAACTTAGGAGTACTTCCAATTATGAGTAACCTGAAAGAGAAGCTAGTTCTCTTAATCATTACTATCAACTGAATACTATACACAAGTATCTACATCTTCGATCACCTTGAAGAATCCCGGTACTTGCAATATCTGGTTCTCTACTTTATTCTTATACCTATAACTCCTCAAAACTTAGACCCTGTGTTTCTACGAAACACATGTCTAAGAACTAGAGAAGTTAAAAGTAAACAGAATATAGTACGAGGACCAACCCCTCTGTCCTAATGGACACTGGACAATATACAATACTTTGTATAAGTCCCCTGAGTCTGGTGACTCATTCACTGTGTGTCGTAGGTTGAAAACTGTACTTTTGGTTAAGAAGAATTACACCGTTGTTCAATGCTCCTTACCTAACCATCCACTGGTATAGGTAAATGTCATAGACATAATTTCAGAAAGGTATATCTCACTCTATAAAAATAGACGTACAGATATATCAATTTGAAATTGGTGCATAACAACGGATATTCAAAACCAAATATTTGCCGACCGGCAAACAACCCAGGTGACTTCCTCAAATATCATCGATTACAACGAATCCCGATATAATGAGGATGGTCACCTAATTCCCAATAACTTACTCCCACTCATCATCTGTAAAACCATACAGATGTGAGAATCCAACCTGGTAAATACATACCCTGGAGTAAGTGTCTAATCGGGAAATCAGTTTTCTTTTAACAGCACACAGTGGAACTGAAACATTGAGATGTTTCGATGGGGTATCCTGGTATTCTTAGTAATGCCTCTTCCATTATCCAGATTCACAACTATAACCGCATAACTCTTTGCCATCTCTCCAAATCCCTTTATATGTCTTTAGTCATTACCTTCTGTACACCACTTTAGGCCAAATGGTTTTCTTCCTTCCCTACCGTTCGGCACCAGCCTATGGTTTGGAAGAAGACTATCCAAAAAGCATAATGGGTGTACTGTCCTAATCCGAGGAGCACTCGCAATGCGAGAGAAGGTGAGGATAAAAGACAACCGAATGTACTTAATTCATAGGTGATTTAGGATTGACAAAGAAGTACATGGTTTGGTCGTGAATAGCAGTCGCAATTTACTTTGCCCTCTTACTAATCCCTTGCTTTGTCTGAACTTAATACCTTCTGTACACGGTTTAGGCTAATTGGCTTTCTTCATTCCCCACCGTTCGGCACCAGCCTAAGGTTTGGAAGAAGACTATCCAATTTGCGTAATAGGTGTACTATCTCCTAAACCAAGGAGTACTCGCAACCTGAGAGAAGGTAAAAGGTAAAGACAACTGAATAGTCCTATTCGTTTTCTCCAGAACCTGAAACCATCCTCGAAGTCCTTCGAGTTCGTATATAACCATACGATGGTTTTGTCCAATGGAAGTGGACGTTCGTAGTAATACGGGGTGTCCCGGAGAAAAGGGTAAAAGTAGGAGTGGCAAAGAGGTCTGCAACTCTGACAATCCAAAAGCCAGTGTTAAGAAGGTTCGGACAACTTGGTCACTGAGTCATAGTCTAGGGTCGGGTCAATGGTCGCTGCCAGAGAGAGAGAGAAAAGAAACACTCAGCGTGCACTCTAACCTAGATCAGAATGGTTACCAATTTATCTAATCTGGAAACCTCCCACTGTAACGTCAAATTCTTCCCCAAACCTGAAAGAAGAATTAGCCGGGATCACCCGAGGAGTAAACCAACTCATCAGTGGGAATCGGGATCCAACTATCATCGCATGATAACGTGACGGAATCCGCTCACGCTATCACACTCCAGAAGGTATGCGCATACTTGGCAAGTTTCAGTACTTTTGAAACTCCCGATGAGGATTTTTGCCCCATGCTCTTATGACCTTGACTTTGGCCAACATATCATAAGTCACATGTCAAGTTCTACCCGTCATTTTCCTGGTTAATTTGAGCCCACCCGTACATACCCTTGACTTTGGCCAAAATGGCAGTACGACTGTCCCAAACCAACGCATCTATCTATGCTGCATATGAATACCCAACAGCTACCAAACACTGTGCCTTGACTTTGGCCAACATACACAGCTTGAATACTATTGACCATCCATATGAAACGACGGAGGGCTACGAATGGTTTCTGGCGAAAACCTTTAACGTAATGAACTCGATATCGTCGAAGGAACTGATAGCTTTATAAAAATATAGTGACGACAACCTTTGCTAAAGAGGTCACTCCCGGTGAAGGGATCTCGGCTCTTTCCCCGTAGAATGAGGTGCAGGATATTCCAACTGAATACCACGGTGCAAAGCAAAAGTAATCGGCTATAGTGAAGTTAATGCCCTGACGCAAACTTTTGTCCAAGGGGTCACTCCCGGTGAAGGGATCTCGGCCCTTGCCTCGTCGACTGAGGAGCAGGATATTCCAACTGAATACCACGGTGCAAAACAAAAGTGAACGCCCTTGCAATAACAGCTTTTTGAAAAAGTGTTCCAACAACATCAGAATAGGTTTGTTTATCTTGCATTGATCCGAATCAATGCAGTCCCATCAATTGATCACACCACAAAGAACGAAAATATACTGATGTACGTATATGCCATCCGCATTCGCCACTGGGTCCCGTCATCACTCGTTAGGTTAGCTAACTAACGACAGAGCGGGGACTGGACTAGCGCGGATGAAAAACATATACAACATCTACTAATATATATATAATATATAATTTTCGCTCAAGGCGTGATAAAAAGCAGCAACACAGAAATGTATAGCAACACAGATCAATACAGATATCTGGGATCCCCGGGTTTCACAGAGCCGCTGAAACCCGACGTTCCCCTGGTCGTGTGGATAGCCTGTGCAATGAAATCCTAGACCCCTACGGGCGCTGCAAGTTACCCGCCAAAACCTGAAGCGAGGCAGCCCCCTTCAGCAACGTGAATGGACCACCCAGCACTTCACGGAATCCGGTAACTTGGGCACCCCTCCTGGGTCAACCCTATACCCCCTACGAGTGCGGCGAATAGCCCGCCAATTCTAGAGTGAAGCCCCCTTCATCTCAATGCCATGAGATGCGGGCTTGTTGCCCTCTAGAATCCGGCTATCCGTGCACCCCTCCGCGAGGTAATCCTAGTACAGAAAGTAAAATATACATACAACGGGTACATCGACCGCAACCAGGTCGTGCCCCAAAAGAATAATACAAACTGGCAGTGACGGCAGTCCACATGTCGGACGCTCGCCCCGCAAAATCAAATGTACATAATACAACAAAACTGTACTACCACTGCAACCAGGCTATCCCCACGACCGATCCGCAACAACACAGTACAATCACAGAACATCAACGTGAATGTCACGTTCGCAAATCCGTCTAACCGGGCTATAGCAGTTAGACCGGATTTACCGATCGAGTGACATTCACGGTCGCAGATATAATGTAAAAACTGTGAACTAGCATGTTTAAAATATCCGATTGAACAAATATTATCAAGTGGGCCCCAAATACTACTGTAGCACTTACAGAAAAACTGGGCCCAAAAAAAATATCCCAAAAGCCCTATTTCCAAGTCCAAAGCCTACTGAGAAATTTTGGTGCAGTGATAAAACATTTCCACCGCGGAAGAGCGGCTAAACCATGGGTTTGACCGCGCTTCCGCGGCCGTACTAGGAGATCAGTGTATGAAAATTTCCCAGAAGTCTTAGAATTGTCCACACATGTTTCTGAGATGGCCTGAAAAATTTTCTGAGACAAAATAAAATCGACAGAAACTTGAAGCATGTGAAAATACGGTTTTTGGGGTTTTTCGTTCGATCGAGTACTAAACATACTAGAGCAAGCTAGGGAAGGTTAACGGCGTGGCTCTGATACCATTGTAAGCCCGCGGGGGCGCCCCGGCCGTCGATCCGACGCCGGAAACGCGGAAAACAAAAACTTTGCGAACTTTGCAAAACGGCATCACCGCGGACTTTTTACCCGGATCGGGCCATTAACCTAGCTAGCTAGCAAAATAGAAAAGAGTAGAGAAGCTATACCAAGCGATCCGTGTCCTTCGGTCTTCGTCTCCACTCCGATCTCCCGCGGATCTCCGTCCGTCACCGTCTCGTCAGAAAGGCACCACGTAGCCGGGCTCCTATACGGGCTCCCGCCTCTGGACCGAGGCAACTCGGACGCGAAGTTGGCTAGCCGACGCGTCCAAGAGATGCTGTAGAAAAGTATAGTAACCATGTCTCACTTGGGGTTTAGGAGGTTGCCATTTTGGAGGAATTTTGAGCACAAGAATTTTCCATGGAGGCTTGCTAAAAAGGAATGGAGCATGCTAATGTTTTTCTTTCTTGCTGTGAAAGAAAAAAGGAGCTCTGGCAAAAACAGAATGGTTGCTCTGTGGAATTATGTGGGTGGAGTGCATAAATTATTAACCATGGAAAAGGAAATGGATTAATCACTTCAACAGCATACACAAATGGGGGGCCACCCAAAAAAGACATGAAGGAAATATCTACATATATAAAACCACTCCCTCTCACACAAATGTGAGGCCGGCCCCACCCACAACCCACACAGTGGCCGGCCCCTATTAAAAACAAGAGGGGAAAAAGAAAAAAAAAATGCATGAACCAATTAATCTTACATCAAGAAAGCAAATCAATCCCTAATCCATATCTAATCTCATAATGGCAATGGAATGACCAAAAGGGAATCTCATGATGATAAGGAAACACATAAGCAAGAAACCCCTCCACTAAATGTTAATTGCAAACTTGCAATTAACACCCTCCAACGAAAACTCCGACCGGGAAGGAAAAAGAGAAAATCGGCCGGAACGGAATACAAACTGGCAACCCCAGAAAACCGATCCCGTAATAAATTACAGGAAAACCCCGCTACTGCAAATACATGCCCGCATTTGTATTCCCGCTGAACACAAATGCAAAGAGACAAAACTACACTATCTAATACTAGTATCCGGCTCAAGCCAAAGCCGGCTAGTAAAATCCGTCCGATCACGATCCGTGCAATACCGCACGTATCTGATCGAACCCTGCCATATCTCCATACGGCCTCTACAGCGTTTCGCCCGAAACTTGAGTAACTGTATGTGTGGTGGACTCTAAAGACTCGTCAATACTATGGCTGTGGATTTAACCACTAGCACGTCAGAGGTATTAGCCATACGTGACGGGCCACCAGCTACTGACTAAAAGGGACGTCGATGAGCGAACTCATCCTGACACCCTACTGAGCCTGTCAGTGACAATATCCGTACAGTCCGGTCCGTTCGTCTATGAGCATCGCATGGCGGGCCTAGGGGGTTGGTAAAAGTCAGACCCCCAAAAGCGGTACAAGTCGTGTCGGAGTGTAGCCCAGAACACCCTGAGATACTACTGGAATACCTACCAGCAAATCTCCTGCCTTGGCCAAGGACTTTTCATGTTCTGGCTCTCCTAGACACAGCACGACCTCACCCCCAATACCGGGAGAGACGAACCCCTGCAGATCCGCTCACTGCCTCCATGTGGCTCGGGACTGTACCCAACTAAAACCTGTTTGCACGACTCCTTTGAGCCGTGGTAGGGTAGTAATCAAAGTACAGTGGGAACTCACACGAGACAAATGACGATCCCAGGTCGATGAACTAACCTGTACACATGTCACCTGGGAACTGCTATCTGACGTCTGGTATATCCCAACTAGCAGGTTCCCGGCGAGTCCTGTCCGGTGTACTCATAACCCAATGAGCACCTGTATACATCTTAGGTGAACCAACTGACACCAGTGGCTTGTGAGACCGGCCACCGCCCCTCGTCGGGGTCTCGACTGTATACACTAGTCTACTCTGGAGAATCGATGCCCTGTCTCGAATCTCCCACGACTAGGGACCTTTTAAGGATGTGCTTGTAGACCCCCAGCTCCCACTTATATGATCGCCCTCATACTGCTGGAAGTCAAGCAAAAATCCTAGGGGCTTTATCAACGTGTAATAGCGACTCGTAAGGTCACCTAAAGCAGTACACGATGATAAAGATAAACCAGATAGCATACTATCATTTCGAGTAAGACTGTCCTACCGGGATAGGTCCTCCCCTCAATCATTGCAATCACGTGCCTGTGATCCAATAATTGACTCTGAGGGCACTATCTCCAACAAAGAGGTTATATAATTAAGGAACTTCGCGAAAACGTTGTAAAACCTCCCTCGAAGTACAGATACTAGCATGGCCAAAAGGTTAAAGCAAGAATTGTAGGGTGCAATTAATCACGGCTAATTCTTCTTTTATGGTTTGAAGGAGGATTTGAGGAAACAGTGGGAGCCATCCTATTTAGATGAACCAATAACCAATCTAAACTTGCTAGAGCATTATACTGAGTGTTTCTTCTCTCTCTCTCTTAATTGCAGTGACCAAAATGATCGGGCTTAAGTTACTACTAGATAAAAATATATTGACGGGGCCAAACTATAAAAATTGGCTACGGAATGTCCAGATGGCCATAACCTGTGACAAGCTGGGATACCACCTTACTACCAAAGCCCCTGCCGTCCCAGGTCAAGATTCCACCGTCGCGGATATAGAGATCTGTAAGACATGGGAAATAGACTGTGCGAAAGCAAATTGCCTCGTGCTAGCCTCTATGGATAATGAACACCAGAGACGGCACGAGAAGATGGACTTAGGTTCCATCTTCCTCCATACAAAGGATTTATATGGAGAGCGATCTCGTATTACAAGATACGAAACCTCGAAGAAATTATTTCAGGAGAGGTTGGCTATCGGGTCATCTATAGAGGACAACGTCCTTAAGATGATCAGCTATATTGAAGAGCTCGTGGACCTTGGGACCACGTTGGAGAATGAGTTGTATACAGACTTGATTCTATAGTCCCCCCACCTCTACATATGCCCAGTTTATCTTGAATTTCAATATTCAAGGGAAGAAAGTTACACTTCCAGAACTCTCAACAAGTTGAGGAGTGCAGAGGGCACTCTAACGAAAACCAGGGAGACGCCCGCTCTGCTTATTGGGAAATCTTCCTCTTTTAGATCCAAGAAGAAAGCAAAGGGGAAGAAGAAGAAGGCCCCCACCAAGCCGATAGGCGGTGTCGGTAAGGTACAGGGAAAGAGCAAGGCAAAAGTTGAGGGCCGACAGTAGGAAAAGAGGAATGCTTCTATTATCACAGGAAAGGCCATTGGAAGAAGGACTGGAGGGCTTGGAAAACCAACAACCAGGATTCAAAGTAAGTTGTGGTTTCGGCTTCAGGTGTGTTTATGATTGAAAACTTTCTGTCAATCAACTCTACTTCCTAGGTATTGGATACGGGTTCAGGATCTCATATCTGTAATTCATTGCAGGCACTGAGAAACCGTAGAGTTTTGAAGGCAGGTGATATGACCCTCAGGGTTGCTAACGGATCGAGCGTAGATGCTGTTTCCGTAGGGGAATATCACCTAGGATTGACAAGTAGACACATTTTGGTTTTGCGTAAGTGTTTTTGTGTACTTAGTTTGACATGTAATATCATCTCTGTATCTTTACTAGCTAAAGAAGGTTATGGTTTTACATTTGTAAGCAATGTTGTAAACATTCACCTTAATCATGGTTTGATTGGGTCAGGTACACTAGACAACGGTATATACGTATTAAATCAACACCAGGTTTTCAATGTTCAGAACACACTTAAAAGAAAGTCTCCAAAATTAAATCAAGCTTTCTTATGGCATTGTAGACTAGGTCACATCAATGAAACACGGTTGACGAAGTTACATAAAAAGGGATATTTGGATCCGTTTGAATATCTATCTTATGCAACTTGTCAATCATTTCTTAAAGGAAAGATGACAAAGACTCCATTCACTGGACACGGAGTAAGAGCCACCGAGCTCTTAGGACTCACACACAGCGACGTGTGTAGTCCAATGTCTACACATGCAAGAAGTGGTTATTCCTACTTCGTTACTTTTACGGATGATTTCTCAAGGTATGGACATGTAGTCTTGATGAAACATAAATCCGAGGCCTATGAGAAATTCTAAGAATACAAGAATGAAGTGGAAAAACATACAGGCAAAAGTATCAAGACACTTCGATCTGATCGAGGTGGTGAATACTTAAGTGCCGAGTTCCTGGATTATTTAAAAGAGAATGGAATTCTCTTTCAGCTTACTCCTCCATACACACCTCAACACAACGATGTATCGGAAAGACGGAACCGCACCTTATTAGATATGGTATGTTCCAAGATGAGTAGCGCTGAGTTACCGTGATCTTTTTGGGGTTATGCACTAGAATCTGCTGCATATCTTTTGAACAAAGTTCCTACTAAGTCTGTGCCTACCATACCATATGAAATGTGGAGTAGGAAGAAACCCTATCTTAAGTATCTTAAGATATAGGGATGTCCAGCTTTTGTCAAAACGCAGCATGCGGACAAGCTCGAGGCACGATCAGTACTGTGTAAGTTTGTGGGATACCCAAAGAACTCCGGGGGTATCTTTTCTATTACGCAGAGGAACAAAAGGTTTTTGTTTCTCGGCATGCCTTCTTTCTGGAGACTCAATTACTTAGAAAAGAAATAAGTAGGAGCATAATAGAACTGGAAGAAATTCCAGATCACAAACTATTACTGAAAGCATGGTGGAACCAGAAGTTTCAAAAGAACCGGATGTCCCTGCGCCACTCCGCAGATCTAGTAGGCAGTCTCATTCTCCCGAGAGATACTATGGTTTTTGTTAGTGATATTTATGCCCTAGAGACCGTTACTGTACATACGATTTATATTGTAGTGGATGCTTAGACATATATAGTGAGGACTTTCTTGCTCGACATGATAGTATGCTATCAGGTTAGCCTTTATCTTAACATGTACTCTGATAGTCTCTATGTTACATGTTGATAAAGCCCTTAGGATGAATACTTGACTACCAGGACTATGATGCAGATCATACTAGTGGGGACAGTGTAGTCGCTAAGTACATCCTTCAAATGTTCCTAGTCATAGGTGTATCGAGACAGGGCATCGATATACCAGAATAGACTAGCGTATGCTTCTCGACCCATGTAGATGGGCGATGGATAATCCCATATCCATTGGCGTTTGACATCAGAGACAGTATACGGGTGCTCAGTGGAGACTGGGTACACTGGACGGACTCACCGAGAACTCCCGGATGGTATTATACCTCACGTCAGATGGCAGTTCTCTGGTGACACTGGTACAGGTTAGTCTGTAGACTCGAGATCGTCATAGAGTCTTGTGTGATTCCCACTGTGCTTTGATTTCCATCATACCATGTCCAAGAGGGCGTGCAAAACGGTGGCTTTTGGGTATAGTCCCGAATCACATGGAGGCAATGAGCGATAGGAGGGGTTTCGTCTCTCCCGATATAGGGAGTTGATGTTGCGCTGTATTCGATTGGCTATAACTGGAAATCCCTGGCCAGGGTTGCTAAGATTTACTGGTAAGTGTTATCAGTAGTTTCTCAAACTGTTATAGACCTCATATCGACACGACTTATCAAGCTACTGGGGTCTGACGTTTACCACCCCTGAGCGAGATATGCGACATATCAGACGAAGAGACCGGACTGTACGGGAGTGTTACTGATTGGATTCACGGGAGAATGTACAGGCTTGCTTGTTGATCTTTTGATTGCTCAATACCTTGGTGGCTGTTACGTTTAGCTGACTGCTTGCAGCTTGTGGGTGTTTGATATGATCATCACATACTGCCGGCGTATTGACGATTCTTTAGAGTCCTACACAGAGATTTCCTAGCTCAGGCAAAACGGAGTAGGAATACATATGTGATATGTGCGGGACCGAGAATAATACGAGTATGTGATACCGTATTAGATTCTCGCGATATGTTATATCGGCCGGGTATATGTGATATAGCCGGGTCATCAGATCAAGTGTTGATTCGATGAACTGATACAGATTATATTAGTCGGTTATTTGTGAAATAGCCGGATTATCGGATCAAGTGTTGATTCGATGATTTAATGTATAATTATATATTTGATATATTATATTACATTAACTAATATTTGTAAGTCGATGTACAACACCCCACGACTTGCGGGGAGGCGGAAATATGAAAAACGATCTTGTTCTTTGCTTAAACATCGACTAACCGCATGAATCGAAGCTAAACGATAACTAACATCAAACATAGTTGTTAACAACTACTATGTAAAGGGATTATACCTAAAGAACCGTGTCCTTCATCTTTACGAACTCCACCTCCTCCTCGGCCTTCTCGAAGTAGTAGACGATCTACCCGAGAGCTTTACTCCAAGCTTAGCCTCTAAACTTGAGGCAACTAACCTTCTTTAAGTGCTAATCAAAGAAGCTAGGTGATATAGAGTGAGGGTTATGGTTTAATTAGTCTAACTAATCCTTGTACTCAACACATGAGAGGGGAGGATTAGGGTTTGAAGAGGGAGAGCTTGAGCAGAGAGAAGATGAAGATAATAATGAAGTGAGAAGAATGAGTTATCATAATATATATCAAGCATTTCTTTTTATCAAGAAAAGAAAAGAAATGAATTTAACAACCATGCTTGATAATATCTAGTGATGATTCACATCCATGAGTCATTAAGCATTTATGATGCATTAATGACATGGATGAATCATCTATATGACTCACTAATCACATTCATTGTATATGCCACCTAAACCTCCTTAGTCACCATCTTCTAGAAGCTTCTCGCGCAATAACGAGAATGCCCCTCCTTTCCGCAAAAATACGGAAAAACTTTAGACTGTATAAATCCAATAATCGGATACCAGTAACTGGCTTAAACCAAAGCCGACTGGTAAAAACTGTCCGAAAGTCGTACGTGCGTAAACACACGTATGAGTCCGAACCCTTGTCGTAAAACCATACGACCTCTATATCGTTTTGCCTAGAGTAGGGAAACTCTCTGTGTGGGACTGTAGAGACTCAACTACTACGCTGGCAGTGGGTTTAACCACAGACCGCAAGCAGCACTAGCTGTACGTAACGGTCCCCAGGTAGATGTCGATAAGAAGGCCGATGAGGAAACCCATCCGAACTCCTACTGAGTCTGATGTGACAATCTCCGTACAGTCCGGTCCGTTCGTCTAAGACTATCGCATATCGGGCCTAGGGGGCGGCAAGCGTCAGTCCCCTAATAGCGGTATAAGTCGTGTTGGAGCGAAGCCCATTACACCCTGAGAAACTACTGGAACCTACCAGCAAATCTCGCTTGCCCTGGCCAGGGACTTTGCGTAATGGCTCTCTGACACAGCGCGATATCAACCCCCAATACCGGGAGAGACGAATCCTGTCTAACCGCCACTGCCTCCAAGTGCTCGGGACTGCACCCAACTGCTACCTGTTTGCACGACTCCTTTGAGCCGTGGTAGGGTAGCAATCTAAGAACAGTGGGACACACTCGAGGCGAAGTAGCAGTGTCAAGTCTGCGGACTATGCTGTACTCATGTCACCTGGGAACTGTTCACTGAAGACTGGGATAAAACCAACCAACAGTCCCCTGTGAGTCCTGTCCGGTGTACCCGTAACCTAACGAGCACCTGCATACTATCTCCAGTACGACGTACTGACGGCTGTGGGACAGACCATCTCCCCAACTGGGATGAGAAGCGTACACACTAGTCTACTCCGGAGTATCGATGCCTTGTCTCGATAATCCAACGACTAGGGACCTGAATAAGGATGTGCTTGTAGACTACCCAGCCCCCACTAGTGTGACTGCCATCACAACGCTGGTAGTCAAGCAAGATCCTAAGAGCTCTATCAATACGTATACTCACATATTAAGATAGAAAAACCAAGTAGCATACTATCATGTTTAGCAAGACTGTTATATACTTGTGAATATCCCAAGCTTCCATTAAGTAATATACAAACTAGTATGATACAGTAATGGCCTTCTAGGGCATAAACACTAACAATCTCCCACTTGCACTAGGGCCATGTACTGGCGTATCGAAGACCGATGATCTCGAGTAGCCTCTCGAACTGAATCTGAGGTAGGGCCTTTGTGAATGGATCAGCAATGTTCTCTTCAGAAGCAACACTCCGAACCTCGATCTCCTGACAATCAATGATCTCCCTGATCAGGTGATACCGCCTTAAGATGTGTCTGGACTTCTGATGGGACCTTGGTTCCTTCGCTAAAGCTATAGCTCCGTTGTTGTCGCAATACAGAGGTATTGGATCAACTATGGTAGGAACCACCTGAAGTTCTGTTAGGAACTTCTTCATCCAGACTGCTTCTTTTGCGGCATCGCAAGCAGCTATATACTCCGCTTCCATCGTTGAGTCAGCAACGGTGTCCTGCTTGGAGCTCTTCCAGCACACCGCCCCTCCATTGAAGGTAAAGACATAACACGACATGGACTTGGAATCGTCCTTATCACTCTGAAAGCCGGAATCAGCAAAGGCCTCTAACCTGAGGTCTTTTCCGCCGTAAACCAAGAACATCTCCTTAGTCCTTCTCAGGTACTTAAGAATGTTCTTTACTGCTATCCAGTGCTTCTCCCCTGGGTCTGACTGATACCGGCTTACCACGCTCAGTGCGTAAGCTACATCTGGTCTGGTGCACAACATCGCATACATTATAGAGCCTACCGCAGAAGCGTAGGGTATAATAGACATGCGTTCCCTTTCCAAATCAGTCTTGGAAGATATCTCTTTGGAGAGGGTGATTCCGTGACAAGCCGGTAGATTACCGCGCTTAGAATCTTCCATACTGAATCTTTTCAGTACAGTGTCGATATACCTGGACTGTAAAAGTCCCAACATCCTCTTGGATCTATCATGATAGATCCGGATCCCCAGAATGTAAGAGGCATCACCCAGGTCTTTCATGGTGAACCTGTGTGACAAGAATCCTTTGACAGATTGTAGCATAGGAATGTCATTTCCTATCAATAGAATGTCATCCACGTACAAGACGAGGAATACGACACTTCTGGCTACAACTTTACTATATATGCACGGTTCATCTGGATTTTTGATAAAGTCATATTCTTTGACTGTCTCATCAAAACTGATGTTCCAACTCCGCGATGCCTGCTTTAGTCCATAAATGGACTTAAGCAGCTTGCATACTTTCCCGCTGCTCCCACTCTGATTGAAACCCTCTGGCTGATCTATATAGACGCACTCTTCTAAATTTCCATTCAGAAAAGCCGTCTTTACGTCCATCTGCCAGATTTCATAATCATGGAAGGCAGCAATAGCAAGAAGGACCCGAATGGATTTGAGCATAGCCACTGGAGAAAAAGTTTCGTCATAGTCCAAACCAGGTCTTTGACGAAAACCCTTTGCAACAAGTCTAGCCTTATAGGTTTCCACCTGTCCATCTACACCAATCTTTTTCTTGAAGATCCATTTGCATCCTATGGGTTTTACCCCATCTGGAGCAAAGTCCAAAGTCCATACTTTGTTGGTGTACATGGACTCCATTTCGGTCCGCATTGCATCTAGCCATCGTACCGAGTCGCCGCTCTGGATGGCCTGCTGGAAGTCAGTAGGTTCATCATCATCTATGATGCAATCCTCTCTATCCCCATCTATGAGAAAACCGTAGTATCTCTCAGGCGGATGAGACGGCCTACTACTCCTGCGGAGGGGTGCGGGAATGTCCTGTTCTTCTTGAACTACCGGTTCTACCAAACTTTCAGTATCAGCTTGTGGTTCTGGAATTTCTTCCAGTTATATTTCGCTCCCACTCTTCTGATTTTCTAAAAATTCAGTTTCCAAGAAGCGGGCATGACGAGAAACAAAAACCTTTTGTTCCTCTGCGTAATAGAAACAATATCCCATAGAGTTCTTTGGATATCCTACAAACTTACACTCTACTGAGCGTGCCTCGAGCTTGTCCGGATGCTGCTTTTTTACAAAAGCTGGACATCCCCATGTCTTCAGGTACTGAAGATAGGGTTTCTTCCTACTCCACATCTGATATGGTGTGGTAGGCACAGTTTTGGTTGGAACTCTGTTCAAAAGATATGCCGCTGATTCTAGCGCATAACCCCAGAAAGATCGTGGTAACTCAGCATTACTCATCATGGATCGTACCATATCCAATAGAGTTCGATTCCGTCTCTCCGATACACCGTTATGCTGTGGAGTGTATGGAGGAGTAAGCTGAGAGAGAATTCCTTTCTCTTTTAGGTAACCTAGGAACTCGGCACTCAAGTATTCACCACCTCGATCAGATCTAAGTGTCTTGATACTTTTGCCGGTTTGGTTTTCTACTTCATTCTTATACTCTTGGAATTTCTCAAAAGCCTCGGATTTATGTTTCATCAGATAAATGAATCCGTACCTTGAGTAATCATCCGTGAAAGTAATGAAATAGGAAAAACCACCTCTTGCATGTGTAGACATTGGACCGCATACATCGCTGTGTATGAGTCCTAAGAGCTCGCTCGCTCTTACTCCTTGTCCAGTAAATGGAGTCTTTGTCATCTTTCCTTTGAGACAAGATTGACAAGTGTCATAAGTTTGATATTCGAACGAGTCCAAATATCCTTCTCTATGCAACTTAGTCAACCTTCTCTCATTGATGTGACCCAGTCTACAATGCCATAAGAAAGCTTTATTTAAATCTGGAGACTTTCTTTTAAGTGTGTTCTGGACATTGAAAATTTGGAGTTGGTTTAAAACATATATACCGTTATTTAGTGTACCGGACCCAATCAAACCATGATTAAGGTGGATGTTAACAACATCTCTTACAAACGTGAAATCATAACCTTTATTTGATAACAAGGAAACTGATATGATATTACACGTTAAGCTTGGTACAAAAAAACAGTTATGTAAAACCAAAATGTGTCCACTCGTCAATCCTAGGTGATAATCCCCGACGGACGCAGCTCCCACGCTAGCTCCGTTAGCAACCTTTAGGGTCATATCACCTTCCTTCAGCACTCTACGGTTTCTCAGTGCCTACAATGAATTGCAAATATGAGATCCTGATCCGGTATCCAATACCCAGGAAGTAGAGTTGATCGACAAACAATTCTCAATTACAAACACACCTGAAGTCGAAGCCACAGCTTGCTTCGGTCCCTGGTTCTTGGCGTTCCACGCCTTGCAATCCTTCTTCCAGTGCCCTTTCCTGTGACAATGGAAGCACTCATCCTGGTCAACTACCGGTACCGCAAACTTTTTCTTTCCCTTCCCTCCCACCTTACTAACACCTCCTCTAGGTTTGGTGGCGGCCTTCTTCTTCCTTCCTTTGGCCTTAGCCTTGGACCCGGAAGAAGATGCACCGCTAACAAACATAGCGGGTGTTTCCCTTGTTTTCTGCAAGGTGCCCTCTGCACTCCTTAACATGTTCAGGAGTTCCGGAAGTTCAACTTCTTTTCTTTGAAGGTTGAAGTTCAGGATAAACTGGGCGTAGGTGTGAGGAAGGGACTGGAGAATAAGGTCTGTATAGAGCTCATTATCCAAAGTCGTCCCAAGGTCTGCGAGCTCTTCAATATAGCCGATCATCTTTAGGACATGTTCTCCTACCGATGACCCGACAGCCAACCTCGCTCGAAATAAGTTCTTAGAGGTCTCGTATCTTGCTATACGAGATTGCTCTCCATAAAGTTCCTTTGTATGGAGAAATATGCCATCTAGGTTCATATCCTCGTGCCTCCTCTGATGTTCATTGTTCATTGAGGCAAGCACGATGCACTTGGCTTTCGCGCAATCTAAATCCCAGGTTTTGCGGATTTCCTTATCCGCATTGCTAGATTTGGGACCAGGGACAGCAGGTGCCATAGCGGTGAGGACGTACCCCAATTTGTCATAGGTCAAAGCCATTTTGACATTCCGCAGCCAATCTTTATAGTTTGGCCCTGTCAGTATATTTTTCTCTAAAAGTAACTTAAGTCAAGTCATTTTCAGGGTCGCTGCAATTAGGAGAGAGAGAAGAAAACTCTTTAGCATGATGCTCTTGCAAGTTTAGAGTGGTTTTTAGTTTATCTAAACTGGATGGCTCCCACTGTTTCTCGAATCCTTCCTCAAACCATAAAAGAAGAATTAGCCAGGACTATTCTCACTGTACAATACTTGCTTAACCGTTCAGCCAGGCTAGTGTCGATACTTCGAGGGAGGTTTTCCAACGCTTTCGCGAAGTTCCTTAATTAAATAACCTCTTTTCTCTGGGGACGTAACCCCGCTGACACCTTTCTTGACACCTACTTGGTTTATAGCATTGATCGTTAAGCGACGAATCTCCTGATAAGTAGCATATACTCACAGTAGGATCGGGATCCAAATATCATCGTATGATAATGTTGAAGGAATTCTACCAACATTCATCAAACTCCAAATGGTATGCATCTCTTTGCAAATTTCAGTTTCTTTAGAAATTCCCGATATAGGTTTTTGCCCCATGCTCTTATGACCTTGACGTAAGCCAACAAATCATAAGTCACATGTCAAGTTCTGCCCATCATTATCTTGTTAATTTGAACCCACCCGTATATACCCTTGACGTAAGCCAACAAGGTAATGCGACTGTCCCAAACCAACACATCTATCTATGCAACAAATGAATACCCAGTAGCTACCAAACACTATGCCTTGACGAAAGCCAACAAACATAGCTTGAATACTACTGACTATCCATAAGAAATGACGGAGGGCTACGACTGGTTTTGGCGAAACCGTGAACGTAGTGAACTTGATATAACCGAAGGAACCTGATAGCTTTTAAAAGGAGTGGTTAAAGCTCCGCATTTAAAAATATCTGTTTTTAAAATTAACCGAGTGGTTTCTTTTAAATTGTTCCAACGATTAACTTTTGGTTTATTTTCTTTGCATTATAAATAATGCGTCCCATCATTAACCTATCATTGCAGAAAACAATAAAAATACAACGTCCTCTTATGCCATCCGCATTCGCCACGGGGTCCCGTCATCACCCGTTAGGTTACTTAACTAACGACAGAGCGGGGGCTGGGCTAGTGCGGGTGAAAAACATAAGTGACGTCTAAATAGCTATCATATATAGATATTGTACATTCGTCAGACGCAATAATAGGCATTCCAGATCACAGATGAACTTTATTGGATTTGCAAGCAATCCGTGTTTGTTTTGAGCCTGCAACAAAAGACGGATTACACGGTTGTGATGAATAGCCATTACCCCACCCAAGACCCCAACGGGTACGGCAAACTACCCGCCCGGCAGTTTGTGCACCCCACCTTGGGTCTGTCCTAGGAGCAAAAACAGTAAAATGAAATAATACAACGGTGTCTACAACCGCAACCTGGATGTGCCCCGCAAAATAATATTACAACAAATTACATTTATATCAAATGAATTAAATAATAACCCATCACATAACCCCGGCTATACATCACAACAGTCCAACACAGTTTATATTCACAAACAGATAAAATCCATTACAGAAATGTGCAACCCCCTGCCAACCGACATACTAGCAGTTAGGGGAGGTTTACGAACACATTATACAAACACAGATATAATCCAACAAGCAAATACTGTATAATTTCGACCGATTAAACACTTTTAACTCCAATACTTCTCTGTAAATCTGAAACCTGAGCAAAAATAAAATATTCCAGAAAATACCAAATATCACAGAGAAGCAACACAGAAAATTTGGGTTCCTGAATCGCCAACTCGGCGGCGGAAGCGCGGCGGATCGGTGCGATCCGCCGCGGTTCCGCGGCGCTTTAGGCGATTCAGGGGCCCAAATTTCTTGGGTGTTCTTCTACTGTCTTTTTAAGCTTTCTGAACCTCCCTGAAAAATTTTAGGACTTCATTTAAAATTCGACAGAAACTTGTGATTTTGGGGTTTTCCGGTTTCGTTTTTTCCGTTCGAAATTCATACAAATTTACAAGTAAGTTATTTATTGTTTAGCGAGGCTCTGATACCACTGTAGGTCGATGTACAACACCCCACGACTTGCGGGGAGGCGGAAATATGAAAAACGATCTTGTTCTTTGCTTAAACATCGACTAACCGCATGAATCGAAGCTAAACGATAACTAACATCAAACATAGTTGTTAACAACTACTATGTAAAGGGATTATACCTAAAGAACCGTGTCCTTCGTCTTTACGAACTCCACCTCCTCCTCGGCCTTCTCGAAGTAGTAGACGATCCATACGAGAGCTTTACTCCAAGCTTAGCCTCTAAACTTGAGGCAACTAACCTTCTTTAAGTGCTAATCAAAGAAGCTAGGTGATATAGAGTGAGGGTTATGGTTTAATTAGTCTAACTAATCCTTGTACTCAACACATGAGAGGGGAGGATTAGGGTTTGAAGAGGGAGAGCTTGAGGAGAGAGAAGGTGAAGATAATAATGAAGTGAGAAGAATGAGTTATCATAATATATATCAAGCATTTCTTTTTATCAAGAAAAGAAAAGAAATGAATTTAACAACCATGCTTGATAATATCTAGTGATGATTCACATCCATGAGTCATTAAGCATTTATGATGCATTAATGACATGGATGAATCATCCATATGACTCACTAATCACATTCATTGTATATGCCACCTAAACCTCCTTAGTCACCATCTTCTAGAAGCTTCTCGCGCAATTACGAGAATGCCCCTCCTTTCCGCAAAAATACGGAAAAACATTAGACTGTATAAATCCAATAACCGGATACCAGTAACTGGCTTAAACCAAAGCCGACTGGTAAAAACTGTCTGAAAGTCGTACGTGCGTAAACACACGTATGCGTCCGAACCCTTGTCGTAAAACCATACGACCTCTATATTGTTTCGCCTGGAGTAGGGAAACTCTCTGTGTGGGACTGTAGAGACTCAACTACTACGCTGGCAGTGGGTTTAACCACAGACCGCAAGCGGCACTAGCTGTACGTAACGGTCCCCAGGTAGATGTCGATAAGAAGGCCGATGAGGAAACCCATCCGAACTCCTACTGAGTCTGATGTGACAATCTCCGTACAGTCCGGTCCGTTCGTTTAAGACTATAGCATATCGGGCCTAGGGGGCGGCAAGCGTCAGTCCCCTAATAGCGGTATAAGTCGTGTCGGAGCGAAGCCCATTACACCCTGAGAAACTACTGGAACCTACCAGCAAATCTCGCTTGCCCTGGCCAGGGACTTTGCGTAATGGCTCTCTGACACAGCGCGATATCAACCCCCAATACCGGGAGAGACGAATCCTGTCTAACCGCCACTGCCTCCAAGTGCTCGGGACTGCACCCAACTGCTACCTGTTTGCACGACTCCTTTGAGCCGTGGTAGGGTAGCAATCTAAGAACAGTGGGACACACTCGAGGCGAAGTAGCAGTGTCAAGTCTGCGGACTATGCTGTACTCATGTCACCTGGGAACTGTTCACTGACGACTGGTATAAAACCAACCAACAGTCCCCTGTGAGTCCTGTCCGGTGTACCCGTAACCTAACGAGCACCTGCATACTATCTCCAGTACGACGTACTGACGGCTGTGGGACAGACCATCTCCCCAACTGGGATGAGAAGCGTACACACTAGTCTACTCCGGAGTATCGATGCCCTGTCTCGATAATCCAACGACTAGGGACCTGAATAAGGATGTGCTTGTAGACTACCCAGCCCCCACTAGTGTGACTGTTATCACAACGCTGGTAGTCAAGCAAGATCCTAAGAGCTCTATCAATACGTATACTCACATATTAAGATAGAAAAACCAAGTAGCATACTACCATGTTTAGCAAGACTGTTATATACATGTGAATATCCCAAGCTTCCATTAAGTAATATACAAACTAGTATGATACAGTAATGGCCTTCTAAGGCATAAACACTAACAATATTAGCTCACTTAAAGATTCTTTTTCTCACTTGGATAATACATTGATATATATGTGATATATGTTAATTGTATTATTTTATTTTGTTACAATAAATATTGTATATGTGATATATAATATTGTAACATGTTATGGTTACAAATGAAACATGTTTTGTGGAGTTTAAATGTGGTTAGGGTTTGGATTAGGGTTAAGCTTGCATGAAGCTTTCAAGAAGCTTCTTGAAGCTTTGACTTTGACTTTGATATTTTGTGTAGATATTTCTTAACCCAACCGAAACCATTTACCATAGTTAGTTCTGTACAAGGGTTAATTCATCATTCTTACCCCATGGTTGCAATTCTAACCAAACACAAGTTTTCATTATTCATCACAAAATGTTTGGATCTTCTTCTTCTTCCTTTGATGAAAAGCTTTCTAGCTTTTTCATTTGTGATGTTTATAAGTGAGAAATTGAAAACAAAAGAGAGCTAAATTCCTACTTCATCATTCTCATCTATTCTAGCCACTTAGATTAAGGTGTTTTCTTTGCTAATACTTGATTAGTAAAGCAAGAGCTTGGGCTTGAGTTTCTTCAAGGTAGATCATCTTTATTGTTGAAGATTGGAAGCAAGCTTGCATCTTTCTCTTCATGGAGCCACTCTTGAGTCCAGGTGCTCGATGATCGCAGTGAAGGGACCTCGACACGGAGCTTTAAAAGTGAAGGAACGGACTACAAAGATTGTAATCCCTAACTCTTAGATGTAAAGTTGTTTACATGCTTTGTTTCGCATTATCTCTAGTCTAAGATCTTGTTTAGGGTTTGTTTAGCACCCCAAAATTTTAATATAGCATGTTTGATGCTTACCTAAACCTCACAAGGTGCTAAGCTAACCCTACAGTGGTATCAGAGCTAAGCTAGAGCTTTAGGCATTGTCTAGACGAAGTTTGAAGTCCGCTCGAACCCCGAAACCCCGATACAAACCCCTTCTCTGGAAATTTTTTTAAAAGTTGAAATTTTTCATATTAAAAATACTCAGAAAATCATGCAGGGAATTCTAAGAATTATTGTGAAGTACGAAGCCCTAACTCCCTCAAGAGACCGCGGAACCGCGGCCAAACCACGCGTTTGGCGGCGGTTCCGCGGCCATCTTAGGGAGTTAGGGGCTAATACTTCAGGGGTTTATTCTTGGGTACTTTTTCATGCTTCTGGGAATTTTTAATTCTACTCAAGTGTTGAGCTTTCTGGGAAATATTGGGAACTCGTTAATTCGATCGGAAAGTATAACTTCGTTTAATTTTTTCCCGATAATTTAGAACGTGTGAAAAAGTTCGAACGAATATCAATAATTCACTTTTTCCCCATGTTAGTTATATGTATGCCCTAGAGGCCATTACTATATATAGGATGTATATTGTAGTGGATGCTTGGACATATATAGGGAGGACTTTCTTGCTCAACATGATAGTATGTTATCTGGTTGCTCTTTACCTTAACGTGTATACTGATTGTCTCTCTGTTACATGTTGGTAAAGCCTTTAGGATGTGTACTTGACTACCTTGACTATGATGCGGATCATACTAGTGGGGACATGGTAGTCCATAAGTACATCCTTCAAGGTCCCTAGTCGTGGGTGTATCGAGACGGGGCATCGATATACTAGAGTAGACTAGCGTATACCTTCTCGACCCATACAGATGGGCGATGGATGATCCCATATCCATTGATGTTTGACATCAGAGATTATATACGGGTGCTCAGTGGAGACTGGGTACACTGGACGGACTCGCCGAGAACTCCCAAATGGTATTATACCTTACGTCCGATGGCAGTTCTCTGGTGACACTGGTACAGAGTAGTCTGTTGACCCGAGATCGTCATAGAGTCTTGTGTGATTCCCACTGTGCTTTGATTTCCACCTTACCACGTCCAAGAGGGCGTGCAAAACGGTGGTTTTTGCATACAGTCCCGAGTCACATGGAGGCACTGAGCGATAGGAGGGGATTCGTCTCTCCCGGTATAGGGAGTTGATGTTGCGCTGTGTTCGATTGGCTATAACCGGAAATCCCTAGCCAGGGTTGCTGAGATTTACTGGTAAGTGTTACCTGTAGTTTCTCGAACTGTTATAAACCTCATATCGACACGACTTACGAGCTACTGGGGTCTGACGTTTACCACCCCTAGGAGAGATATGCGACATATCAGACGACGAGACCGGACTGTACAGTAAGTGTTACTGGTTGGATTCACAGAAGTGTGAGTGGGCTTTCTCGTCGATCTTCTGATCGCTCAATACCCGGGTGGCCGTTACGTTTAGCAGACCGCTTGCAGCTTGTGGGTGCTTGATATGATCATCACCTGCTGCCGGCGTATTGACGAGTCTTTAGAGTCCTACACAGAGGTTTCCTGGCTCAAGCGAAACGAAATAGGAGCACATATGAGATATGTGCGGGACCGAGAATAATACCAGTATGTGATACTGTATTCAATTCTCGTGATTTATGACATTGATCGGTTATATGCGATATAACCGGGTTATCGGATCAAGTGTTGATTCGATAAGTTGTTACTATTGATATTAATCGGTTATATGCAGTATGACCGGATCATTAAATCAAGCGTTGATTTAATGATTTAATGCATAATTATCTATTTGATATATTACTTTGCATTAACTAGTATTGGTTCACATTAAATGGATTTTCTCACTCGCATGTGCACATTATATATATGATATAGTTTTATGCACTTGTTTGTATCATGTTTGATGATACATGCAAACTTGGATTTGTGTAAAGGCTTAAACCATGTTTAGTGAATGGTTAGGGTTTCATTTCACTTATTTATTTATCTTTTCATTTTTGGTTAAAAGATAAAAGAAAAACAAAATGGTTGCTTTCAAACATGAAGCTTGTTGAAGCTTCATGAAGCTTTGACCAAGTGACCATTTTGTCTTCTTCTCCTAACCCTAACCATTCATCTAAACTCTAGTTAGTTCTCTACACAAAACCATGGTTAAAAATATGATAAGAATCATTTTATTTTATTTTAAAAAGGACTTATCATATTCTTTCTTCTTCTTCTTCTTCTTGAACAAAAGAAGAAAACCTTGCCTCCATCAATGGCATTTTGAGAAAAAGAGTAAGAAATCCAATTCTAAAGTGAACCCACTTTCTATTTCTTCATCCTCTACCACATGACAAGTAGTATAGGGTGTTTTCTTCACAAGTTTCATGGCTTGGTGAAGTTGGAGCTTGATCTTGTGTTGCCTCGACGTAGATCATCTTCGGCATCGAAGTCGACGACCTAGCCCGCCCATTTCTCCGATGAATCCGACGCTAGAGCCCGAGATCCGATGATCGCAGCGAGGGGACTTCATCACGGAGCTATGGAGGTGGAGGACCGGATCTACAAAGGTTGTATTTTCCGTTTACTCTTAGTTAAGTTGTTAACTAGTTATCGTTTTCGCCAAAATTCTAGTTAACGATCCGTATTAGGGTTTGTAGGCACAAGAAAAATTTGAATTTGGCATGGTTGATACCTTGTGAGACCTCTAGTGTGTGCCTAGGAACCCTACAGTGGTATCAAAGCCTAGTTAGAGCCTTAGGCGATGCGTAGACGGAGTTAGAAGTCCGATCGAACAAAAACCCTAACTCCAAAATGCTCTCTGTACATTTTTTGAAATCATGGATTTTTCCAGATTAAAAATGCTTAAAAAATTTAGCAGGGAATTCTAAGAATTACGGTGCAAAAATTACCTAATGATGTGTCTAAAGTGCGGCGGAACCGCGGCAGGAGCCTGGCTTCTGCGGCGGTTCCACGACCAAATTATGACATTAGCCTATAATTTTTGCACAGTAATTTGTTTATTCCGGTGCTGAGTTTTCTGGGAATTTTTAATTTGCACTCAAGAGTTGAGTTTTCTGGGGTGTTTTGGAGCTTCGATGATTCGATCGGAAATTTCAAACTTTGTCTATGTGCTTTTCCGGGTAATTTTAGAATATGTTAAAAGGTTCGACCGGATAAAAATACCCACTTTTTCCCCTGTCGGGAAATTTCCAAGTGTTGGATCTTTCCGAAGTTTAATAACGTTCTAAGTAGTGCAAGTAACGCGATGGTCCCTCTAGAAGACAACAAACCTTAACTCGATTATGTGACCGTCTTGAACTGCCCTTTGAACCTTATGGTTTGGGGCAGTACGGCGTGCCACATGTGAGGCGTTGGCTTGACCCTTCTACGGCTGGACCGTTGGTACTGAGGCACGAAGTGAATGTTTTTAGACTTATTTCATGTGTTGAGCTGTTTCGGGAAAACTTGGGTGTTCGAATGTTCGATCGGAAAGTTTAACATTTTCTAATTATCTGGAATGGGATACAATAATTTGAATTCACAAGTAGTTATGAGATAACTGAATGAATATTATAAATATAGCAGTTTAGTCTCACTTGATCGGTTGCCACGGAATTTTGATGCGATCAAAAGTTCGTCGCAATCACGTAGCGTACGCGGATACTCGCCGTTAAACTTAATAGACAGCCACGCCCCATAGCCCCGACCAAGTGACTGTAGGAGAACCCCGTCGCCGAAAGCATCCGTTCGGGTGCTCACGGTAGCGGTGTTCCGCCTTGGTGCACTTCGTCGACGGCGTCGGAGGTGCGGCCGCCTACTAAAGTTTGCGACGAGCATTCGATCAGGATGTCAGGAATCTTGTTGAATTGCCCGACTTGATATTGAAAAGAGTTTTCGATAATGAGACTAAAATGCGGGGTTTATAATTGTTAGGCATGCGATGTCTAAGGAATTCATTTGATTAGGCATGCGATGTCTTTGCAGGTTGCGGATTCCAACTGTTGTAGTTTTACACTTTCTTTTCTGTGACCGTAAGTGTAATATGTGATATCGCCGGTTTCGTTGCTATATATCAACGACAATTGGGATGGGCATATTTACTTACGTTGATGACATGTGATGTTATGTGTTGCTGGATATGTTATATTGGATCGTCATGTTTGAATAGCCGGGGGGTTTTTATGTGAGATAAGTGTTTTTCATTTTCATTCATGTAAAAACTTGTATGTAATATTCTTTTTTTGGGGCACTTCCAAGTTGCGGAAGATGTCACCTTTTGTATATTATTTACTTTTCCACAGTAGGATAGACCCAAGGAGGAGGGCACAAGTAACCGGGTTCTGGAGTCCAGTGAGAGACCAACTCGAGGAGTCAAGTCCGGGTCTCCTAACTCTAGAATTGGTAGGGTTGCTTGCCGCTCTCGTAGGGGTCTAGGGGTGTGGGTTTGGCTATTCATCGCGACCGTGGAATCCGTGTTTTATACTGGCTCGTATTGAAAACACGGACGTTCTAGAATATCCAATGTTTCATATGATTCTTCTGCTGCGATATCTGTGATGTGATCATGTGATATGTTCTGTGATGGATACTGTATATAGTATATATGATATATTATATAGACGTTACTTATGTAGTACACCCGCTCTAGCCCTGCCCCGCTCTGTCGTTAGTTACCTAACCTAATGGTGCACGAGGGGATATCGAGGCGAATGCAGATGGCATAAGTGTACGTCGTATTTATCTGTGATGTTTAGGTACTTAAATGATGGGACTTCATTAATGTGATTAATGAAAGAAAAGAAACCTAAGATGTTGTAGAATCGAATTTCAAAAATAAAATAGGTAGCTACAGTTCTTGCTTTGCACAGCAGTATATATGATATATCCTGCACCTTATTCGATGAGGAAAAGACCAAGATCCCTTCACCGGGAGTGGCTCCTTTAGCAATAACTGGCAGATGCTACACACTCTGTTTGTCTTTTGATAGCTTCTATAGTTTCTGCTTTGCACAGTGATATATATGATATATCCCGCATCTCATTCGACGAGGAAAGGACCGACGATCCCTTCACCGGGAGTGACTCCTTTAGCAAAACTAGAAAAGCCTCAAAAACACTCCATTTTAAAATCATTTGATTCTACAACGATATCAAGTTCATTACGCAATAGGTTTTCAGAAAAACCTGTCGTAGCCCTCCGTCATTTCAGATAAGTTGTATATAGTATCCGTGCTGCATTCGATGGCTTTCGTCAAGGTGCAGTGTGCGGTAGCTATATGCTGCTTATCTGCTGCATACGATGCGATTGGATTAGGGTAGTCGTGCGGATTTGTTGGCTTTCGTCAAGGGTCGTGCGGGTGGGTTTAATTCAATCAAGAAATGACGGTTGAACTTGACTAGCGGGCTATGGTTTGTTGGCTTTTGTCAAGGTCATAGCACGTTAGGGGCAAAATTATCGGGAATTTCAAGTGTTGAAATTTGCAATGAGATTGCATACCTTCTATGAGATAGTTGGATCATGATACCCGCTGCGAGTAATTGTTACTCCTGGGAGAGTTTTACACATTACAATTAGCCGATCAAGTAGGTGTCTAGAAAGGTGTCAACGGGGTTACGCCTCTGGGAAAACGAGGTTTACATTAATTAGGTTCGTGCAAAAGCACGGGGGACCTCCCTCAAAGTACCGACACTGGCCTGGCTGAAAGATTGGCGAACTTGTAGTGTGTAATGAATCCCGGCTAGTCTTTCCTTTTAAGGTTTGAAGGAAGATTTGATAAAAGAACAGTGGGAGTCATCCTGATTAGATAAAATAATAACCAATCTATTCTTGCAAGAGCGCACGCTGAGTGTTTTCTTCTCTCTCTCTCTCCAGGTAGCGACCATGTCACGCCTTAATCAAGATAATAATACGGAATATTGACCGAACCCGCTTGTTATACTGAGCTGGGGAACGTTGGTCCCGCTCCAACTTATAATTGTTATAAGACAGAGCAGGAAATAGGGGATTACCAGAATTCCCGTGCCGCCCAAACGAAGAAAGTGCATGTTGATGCATCATCTTCGGGTGTGTTCGTTACATAGAACTGTTTCTCAGTATCCTCTACGTCCTGGGTATTTGATACCAGATCAGGATCCCAGATATGTAATCTGTTACATAGGGCTACAGAAAGGTAGAGAACTGAGAACGGGTGATAAGTTTCATGAGGCAGAAAACGGGGCAAGTTTTGCAGCCAAGTCTGTTGGTCATTGTCACCCTGTATTCCAAATACATTGATTCTGAACGAATATTATTAGATACCGAACCTGATATACAAAATCATATCAGTCTCTTTATTAGTAAAGAAATGATAAAATTTTGTATTGTTGGATAATGTTTTGAACATTTCCTATATCAAAAGTTGATCGGTTCAGGCACGTTATCTAAAAACATTGATGTTCTAAGTCAAACTACAGTTCTGAGTATACAGAACACACACAAGAGGAAGAGTTCAGAAATGAACGGATCCTTCTTAAGGTATTGTAGACTAGGTCATATCAATGCGACCCGACTAGCTGAAGTTACATTTAGATGCATATTTAAATAAGTTTGAATTTACATCTAGTGAAACTTGCCAGTCATGTCACAAAGATATAATGACACCAGCTCTGTTTATTGGAAACAGAGAAAGAGTTAGTGAACTCTTGGGATGATACATGTTGATGTATAAAGGTCCCCTGTCTACACATGCCAAGACCGGTTCTTTGTACTTCATTACATTCTCTGATAATCTCTCTAGATTCAGACATATGTTCCTGTTGAAACACAAGTCCGAACCTTTTGAGATAATCACAGAATATAAGTTAGAAGTAGAGAACCAATACGGGTAAAAGTATTATGTCCTTTGATGCGATCAGGGAGGAGAATACTTGTGCATAGAATTCCTGGACTATTCTAAAGGAGAATGAGATTCTCTCTCAGCATTACTCCTCCGTATACACCATAGCACGATGGTATATCGGGGCGGAGCAATAACACCCTATATGATATGGTGTGCTTTATGATGAGTACTATTGAGTTACCTATTTCCTTTTGGGAGTTATGCACTTATGAAGTTGCATACCTATTGAATAGGGTTCAAATCAAATCTGTTGCCTACCGCTTCATATGTGATATGGAACGGGAAGAGCCCATATCATAAGTTGGTTAAGATTTGGGGTTGTCCGGGCTATGTCTAAAAGCAAAATCCGGACAAGCTCGAGGCAAGGTCTGTTATGTAGAACTGGAAATGTTCCAACTATACAAACTGCAACTGATGATTTGAAAGAAACAAATGATTCAATAGTTAACAACGAACCTCAGCCTCTCCGCCGATCTAGTAGGGTTCCTCACCCACCTGAGAGATACATCTGTTTCTCTATGATAGTGGGAGCGAGGATTGCATCATGAGATGATGACCCAACTAGTTTCGAGCTGGCCATCAGGAGTGGGACTCTGTAAGAATGGCTGGATGCTTATCGATCTGAGATGGAATCCTTATACACCAACAAAGTATGGACTTTGGTTGCTATATCTGAAGGGTTAAATCCCCATCAGGAGAAAGTATATCTTGAGAAGATTACTTGGTGTAGATGGAAAAGTTCAGACTTTCAAAGCTAGACTTGTTAAAGGTTTTCATCATTGACCAGGCGTGGATTATGTTGAAACCTTTTCTAAGGATCTATGTTTAAGTCCATCCAGATCCTACTTGCCACGGCTACATACCATGACTACGATATCTGGTGGTTGGGTTTCATGACTGCTTTTCTAAATGATGTTTTAGAAGAGGGCGTCTATAAGTACACAGCCAGAGGGATTCGTAGACAGTGGGAGAAGCAGAAACGTGTGCAAGATGTTTTATGTAATAAAGCAGGCATCGCGGAGTTGGAACGTCTGTTTTGATGTGTTAGTCGAAGAGTTTGACATTATCAAAATGGTAGATGAACCTTGTATAAACAAAAGGATAGTAGGGAGTATGGTAGTTATCCTCGTAGAGTACGCGGATGACATACTCTTGATAGGGAAGGAGTTTCCTATGCTACGCTCGGTCAATCTCCGCTTATCACAAGGATTCTCTCCATATAGGATCAAATTGATACCTACTAGATCCTAAGCTTTGGATCTATGAGATAGATCTAATTGGATGTTAGGATTCTCACTAGTTGTAGTAAGATGGTATCAATTGGTCCTGGGGAGAATCACTGGAAGTGTTCCAGGGTGATAAGGACGACTGAAAATCAGTCACAGGCATTGTCTTTACCCTCGGTAAATAGACGGCATGTTGGAAGAGTTCTAAGCTAGATACCATGGCTAACTAGACGATAAAGGCAGGATACATCGCTACTTAAGATGCTACCAAAGAGGATGTTTGGGTGTATATTGGTTCATGAGATGAACTACGTTCCTACCATTATGAGACAATGGAGTTATGGCTTATGCCAAGGAACGCCGGTCCCATCAGTAATCCAGACATATTCTAAGGCAGTGTCACCTGATCATGGAGATGGTTGATCTCCAAGGGATCAAGGTCAGGAAAGTAGACTCAGAGGACAACACGGCGGATCCACTCACAAAGGCCTTTTCCCAGAGAGAGACTTTCGTGGGATGGTTGAGTATGAGATACTACAACCACTGCTATCAGATGGCCCTAGTGCAAGTAGGAGATTGTTAGTTATATGTATGCCCTAGAGGCCATTACTATACATAGGATGTATATTGTAGTGGATGCTTGGACATATATAGGGAGGACTTTCTTGCTCGACATGATAGTATGCTATCTGGTTGCTCTTTATCTTAACGCGTATACTGATTGTCTCTCTGTTATATGTTGGTAAAGCCCTTAGGATGTGTACTTGACTACCTTGACTATGATGCGGATCATACTAGTGGGGACATGGTAGTCCATAAGTACATCCTTCAAGGTCCCTAGTCGTGGGTGTATCGAGACGGGGCATCGATATACCAGAGTAGAATAGCGTATACCTTCTCAACCCATACAGATGGGCGATGGATGATCCCATATCCATTGGTGTTTGACATCAGAGATTATATACGGGTGCTCAGTGGAGACTGGGTACACTGGACGGACTCGCCGAGAACTCCCAGATGGTAATATACCATACGTCAGATGGCAGTTCTCTGGTGACACTGGTACAGAGTAGTCTGTTGACCCGAGATCGTCATAGAGTCTTGTGTGATTCCTACTGTGCTTTGATTTCCACCTTACCACGTCCAAGAGAGCGTGCAAAACGGTGGTTTTTGGGTACAGTCCCGAGTCACATGGAGGCACTGAGCGATAGGAGGGGATTCGTCTCTCCCGGTATAGGGAGTTGATGTTGCGCTGTGTTCGATTGGCTATAACCGGAAATCCCTGGCCAGGGTTACTGAGATTTACTAGTAAGTGTTACCTGCAGTTTATCGAAATGTTATAGACCTCATATCGACACGACTTATCGAGCTACTGGGGTCTGACGTTTACCACCCCTAGGCGAGATATGCGACATATCAGACGACGAGACCAGACTGTACGGTAAGTGTTACTGGTTGGATTCACAGGAGTGTGAGCGGGCTTGCTCGTCGATCTTCTGATCGCTCAATACCTGGGTGGCCGTTACGTTTAGCAGACCGCTTGCGGCTTGTGGGTGCTTGATATGATCATCACCTGTTGCCGGCGTATTGACGAGTCTTTAGAGTCCTACACAGAGGTTTCCTGGCTCAAGCGAAACGAAATAGGAGCGCATATGAGATATGTGCGGGAACGAGAATAATACCGGTATGTGATACTGTATTCGATTCTCGCGATTTGTGACATTGATCGGTTATATACGATATAGCCGGGTTATCGGATCAAGTGTTGATTCGATAAGTTGTTACTATTGATATTAGTCGGTTATATGCAGTATGACCGGATCATTAAATCAAGCGTTGATTTAATGATTTAATGCATAATTATATATTTGATATATTACTTTGCATTAACTAGTATTGGTTCACATTAAATGGATTTTCTCACTCGTATGTGCACATTATATATATGATATAGTTTTATGCACTTGTTTGTATCATGTTTGATGATACATGCAAACTTGGATTTGTGTAAAGGCTTAAACCATGTTTAGTGAATGGTTAGGATTTCATTTCACTTATTTATTTATCTTTTCATTTTTGGTTAAAAGATAAAAGAAAACCAAAATGGTTGCTTTCAAACATGAAGCTTGTTGAAGCTTCATGAAGCTTTGACCAAGTGACCATTTTTTCTTCTTCTCCTAACCCTAACTATTCATCTAAACTCTTGTTAGTTCTCTACACAAAACCATGGTTAAAAATATGATAAGAATCATTTTATTTTATTTTAAAAAGGACTTATCATATTCTTTCTTCTTCTTCTTCTTCTTGAACAAAAGAAGAAAACCTTGCCTCCATCAATGGCAACTTGAGAAAAAAAGTGAGAAATCCAATTCTAAAGTGAACCCACTTCCTATTTCTTCATCCTTTACCACTTGCCAAGTAGTATAGGGTATTTCCTTCACAAGTTTCATGGCTTGGTGAAGTTGGAGCTTGATCTTGTGTTGCCTCGACGTAGATCATCTTCGGCATCGAAGTCGACGACCTAGCCCGCCCATTTCTCTGATGAAGCCGACACTAGAGCCCGAGATCCGATGATCGCAGCGAGGGGACTTCATCATGGAGCTATGGAGGTGGAGGACCGGATCTACAAAGGTTGTATTTTCCGTTTACTCTTAGTTAAGTTGTTAACTAGTTATCGTTTTCGCCTAAATTCTAGTTAACGATCCGTATTAGGGTTTGTAGGCACAAGAAAAATTTGAATTTAGCATGGTTGATGCCTTGTGAGACCTCTAGTGTGTGCCTAGGAACCCTACACCCCTGACGGAAAATTTTCGAGTGTTGGATTTTTTCACGAGTTTATAACTTTCGGGAAATCATGCAAGCGTATCTGTGGACCCTCTAAAAGAACGTAACCTTAACTCGATTATGTGACCGTCAAAACTGCCACTTGAACCCTAGGGTTTGTGGTAGTTTAGCGTTGCTACATGTGAGGCTTTGGTTTGACCCCTCTACGGCTGGTTCATTGGGGCTGTGACATGTTCTAGGATTTTTGAACTCCGCTCAAGTGTTGAGCTATTTAGGAAATCTTGGGTGTTTGTTGATTCGATCGGAAAGTTTAACATTGTCTATTTATCTAAAATGTGATACAATATTTGGAATCCACAAGTAGTTATGAGATAACTAATTGAATGTTATAAATCTAGCAGTTTAGTCTCAGATGATCGGTTGCCACGGGATTTTGATGCGATCAAAAGTCCGTTGCAATCACGTAGCGTACGTGGATACTCGCTGGGTAAACTTAATAGATAGCCACGCCCCATAGCCCCGACCAAGTGACTGTAGGAGAACCTCATCGCCATAAGCATCCGATCGGGTGCTCGCGGCAGCGGTGTTCCGCCTTAGTGCACTTCGTCGACGGCATCGGGGTGCGGCCGTCTACTAAAGTTTCCGACGAGCATTCGATCAGGATATCGGGAATCTTGTTGAATTGTCCGACTAGATGTTGAAAAGTGTTTTCAAGATTGAGACTAAAATGTGGGGTTTATGATTGTTAGGCATGCAATGTCTAAGGAATTCATTTGGTTAGGCATGCGATGTCTAAGGAGGTTGCGGATTCCAACTGTTGTAGTTTTACACTTTCTTTTTTTGTGACCGTAAGCATTGTATGTGTTAGTTATATATATGCCCTAGAGGCCATTACTGTACATACGATGTATATTGTAATGGATGCTTGGACATATATAGGGAGGACTTTCTTGCTCGACATGATAGTACGCTATCTGGTTGTACTTTATCTTAACATGTACTCTGATTGTCTCTATGTTACATGTTGATAAACCCCTTAGGATATGTACTCGACTACTGGGACTATGATGAGATCATACTAGTGGGGTCATGATAGTCGACGAGTACATCCTATAACTGTTCCTAGTCGAGGGTGTATCGAGACAGTGTATCGATACACCAGAGTAGACTAGCGTATACGCATCTTGACCCATATGATGGGCGATGGATGATCCCATATCCATCGGTGTTTGACATCAAAGATGGTGTACGGGTGCTCAGTAGAGACTAGGTATACTGGACGGACTCGCCGAGAACTCCCAGTTGGTATTATGCCTCACGTCAGATGGCAGTTCTCCGGTGACACTGGTACAGAGTAGTCTGTTGACCCGAGATCGTCATAGAGTCTTGTGTGATTCCCACTGTGCTTTGATTTCCATCATACCACGTCCAAGAGGGCGTGAAAAAAGGTGGCTTTTGGGTACAGTCCCGAATCACATGGAGGCAATGAGCGATAGGAGGGGATTCGTCTCTCCCGGAATAGGGAGTTGATGTTGCGCTGTGTTCGATTGGCTATAACTGGAAATCCCTGACCAGGGTTGCTGAGATTTACTGGTAAGTGTTATCAGTAGTTTCTCAAACTGTTATAGACCTTATATCGACACGACTTATCAAGCTAATGGGGTCTGACGTTTACCACCCCTAAGCGAGATATGCGACATATCAGACGACAAGACCGGACTGTACGGGAGTGTTACTGATTAGATTCATAGGAGAATGTACATACTTGCTTGTTGATCTTCTGAGCGCTCAATACCTGGGTAGCTGTTACGTTTAGCTGACCGCTTGCATCTTGTGGGTGTTTGATATGATCATCACCTACTGCCGGCGTATTGACGATTCTTTAGAGTCCTATACAGAAGTTTCTTGACTCAGGCAAAATGGAGTAGGAGCACATATGTGATATGTGCGGGACCGAGGATAATGCGGTATGTGATACCGTATTGGATTCTCGCGATATGAGATATCGGCCGGGTATATGTGATATAGCCGGGTCATCGTATTAGTCAGTTATATGCGATATAGCCGGATTGTCGGATCAAGTGTTGATTCGATAATTTAATGTATAATAATATATATGATATATTAAACTACATTAACTAATATTAGCTCACTAAAAGATTCTTTTTCTCACTCGGGTAATACATTGATATATATGCGATATATGTTAATTGTATTATTTTATTTTGTTACAATAAATATTATATCTGTGATATAAGTAAGTGCATGGCGGTGCCCCGACCTCCATCCCGAGGCCAAATGCGGAAGCGATGGTTAACTTTAAATTTTCTTGAACCGGCACCACCGCGCACTAAAAACCCAAATCGTGCCATTAACTAGTCATAGCTAACTACTAGATAGGGAAGAGAGATATACCGAGCGATCCATGTCCTCCGGTCTTCTCGCCGTCGTCCCGATCTCCTGTGGAATGTCCAGTCTCCACCTCCTCGCCGGAAGGGCACCACGTCGCCTGCTTCTTTTACGGGCTCCTACCTCTATACCGAGGCAACTCAGGCTCGAAGTTGGCGTGCCGACGTGCCCAAGCTTTGCTGTAGAATATAGTGTAGAACCATGTCTCATTTTGGGGTTCATGGAGGTGCCATTTTGGTGGAGGGATGATACATGATACTATGTAGAGGAACTTGGGGATTTTTTGAGCATGAAATGAACAAAAAAACCCACACCAATAAAAATGGGCAGCCCCAAGAGGGAGTGGCCGTCCATGGCACTTGGTGAGGTGAGAGTGAGAATGAGTGAGTGAAAATGATAGCCACAAGAAGCATGCAAGTGAGAGGAAAAGTTATCATATCAAGAAATGATCACAAAGAAACTCCAACACTCATACAACCATCATAATCCATCATCATCACCAAAAAGTCATGCCATCATGACACTACAAGATTAGCCATGATGACTAAAGAAAGTCAAGTGATCATGACACAACAATATGCAAAGACCCCCTTCCAAATTGCTTATTTGCACAAATGCAAATAAGCCCTCCTCCACCAATCTTCGGCCAATGAAAGATACAAATGAAAATGGCCGAAACGGAAATCAAACTGGCAACTCCAGAAAACCGGTTCCGTAATAAATTACAGGAAAACCCCGATACTGTGTATACACACCCGCATCTGTATTCCAACCGAATACAAATGCAATGAGACAAAATCTCACTGTACTATACTAGGATCCAGCTTAAACCAAAGCCGGCTAGTATTATCCGTTCGATCCTGATCCGTGCAATACCGCACGTATCTGATCGAACCCTGCCATATATCCATACGGCCTCTCGTACTAACTGTCCGATCCTGATCCATGCAATACCGCACGTATCTGATCGAACCCTGCCATATCTCCATACGGCCTCTACAGCGTTTCGCCCGAAAGCTGAGTAACTGAATGTGGGGGATGTTAGTGTATATGCCCTAGAGGCCATTACTGTATCATACTAGTTTGTATATTACTTAATGGAAGCTTGGGATATTCACCTTGTATAAACAATCTTGCTCAATATAGTAGTATGCTACTTGGTTTGTTTCCACTTCAATGTGTACTTGTGTTTATTTCAGTATATCACTTATACGCATTAGTGGAGCCCTTAGGATCTTTGCTTGATTACCAGCGTTGTGATGGCAGTCACACTAGTGGGGGCTGGGTAATCTATAAGCACATCCTTATACAGGTCCCTAGTCGCAGGACTATCGAGACAGGGCATCGATACTCCGGAGTAGACTAGCGTATGCGCTTCTCATCCCAGTGTGGGAGATGGTCTGTCCCACAGCCATCAGTACGTCGTACTGGAGATAGTATACGGGTGCTCGTTGGGTTACGAGTACACTGGACAGGACTCGTCGGGAACTGACAGGCTGGTATTATACCTATCGTCAGTTATCAGTTCCCAGGTGACATGAGTACAGCTTAGTCCGCTGACTTGACACTGGCACTTCGCCTCAAGTGTGTTCCCACTGCATTTTGATCACTACCCTACCACGGCTCAAAGGAGTCGTGCAAACAGGTGGTGGTTGGGTGCAGTCCCGAAGCACTTGGAGGCAGTGACGGTTAGACAGGATTCGTCTCTCCCGGTATTGGGGGTTGACATCGCGCTGTGTCTAGGAGAGCCATTACACGAGTAGTCCCTGGCCAGGGCAAACGAGATATACTGGTAGGTTTCCAGTGTTATCTCAGGGTGTTTTGGGCTTCGCTCCGGCACGACTTGTACCGCTATTGGGGGACTGACGTTTACCACCCCCTAGGCCCGCCATGCGATGTATCAGACGAACAGACCGGACTGTACGGAGACTGTCACATTCAGACTCAGTAGGAGTACAGATGGGGTTTCACCTCGTCAGCCTTCTTGTCGACATCTACCTGGGGACCGTTACGCACAGCTAGTGCCGCTTGCGGTCTGTGGTTAAACCCACTGCCAGCGTAGTGTCGAGTCTTTAGAGTCCCACACAGAGGGTATTCGCCTCTGGGCAAAACAGAGTAGAGGTCGCATGGTTTTGCGACAGGGTTCGTTCTCATCCGCGCACTTGTGCACGTTTGGAGTCCGGACGGATTATACTGGAAGGCTCTGGTTTGAGCCAGATACTGGTATATGTTTTGGGGTTGCTTTTATATCTTGGTGTTCTTGTTCCTCGGAACAAGAATGCAGGTGTGTATGCACAGTTGCTTGAGGCAGAGGATGAGGTATTTCATTAGGGTTTCGGAACGGGTGCGTATGCACAGTTGACAGTTATCTTTTTCCAAACCCTAATGGATTTATGGATTATCTATTTATAATAGTAATTAAATGAGAATTTTGTTATGGTTGATTTTGTTGACTTGTTGACCATGGTTGACTTGTTGACCATGGTTGAATGTTGACCACCATCATGCTTTAAAAAGTCCTCCTTGATTTATGCTTACATGAACCATGGTAGTGGTCATTCCAAATTACCATCAACTATTCTCATTTTCAATTATTATTATTAGATAATTCTTTTCTTTTGGCATTATGGTTGCAAGAAAGAAAAAATTTGCTCATTCTATCATATTCATTCTCTCTCCTCACTTCATCTTCTTCTTCCTCTAGCAAAAGAGAAACCTTTTCATGTGTTGAGAATCCTTCTCTTTAAAAAGAAAAGCAAACCCTAGTCTCTCTCTACTCATTCTAGGTTCATGGTTTAGCAAGCCGGAAGCCCTAGTTCACTCAAAGATCGAGGAAGAGCCCAAAGGTCGAACCTTCGAGGTGGATCCATCTTCGACGGAAGAAGGCGACGAAAAGAGAACCATCAACCTCTACAAGTTTTAAAGAAGAAGGAGTTCAAGTTTAGATATAACCTTCATCCGAGTAGCTAACTCCCTTTAGCGTATTTGCTAGTTTAGTTTAGACACGATCCCGACCTTGTTTAGTCCATGTTGCCTCTTGCGATAAAAATTTGTTTTTTATACCGTTTCCGCCTCCCCGTAAGCACCGGGGGTCGCAATATGGACTTACAGTGGTATCAGAGCCTAACTAAACTTAAACTAGCTTGGTAGTGAAGTGTAACGAAGTTCGGAAACGAAAAATCACAAAACCGGAAAAATTACAAAACCTGAGTTTCTGTTGAAATTTTTTTGGCTCAAAATGAAAAAATTTATACTTGTAAAATCGTCTCAGGGTTTTGTGAGTTCACCCATGAAAAACGATGACCTAATTCCCTCAAACCGCCGCCCTTCCGCCGCACGAGGTAGGTATGTGCGGCGGAAGCGCCGCGGTTTGTCGCCTTCTGTCCATCGATTTTCGTGCAGAGTGTTTGTGTGTTGGTTTTGGGATTTTTAAAATATATTATATGTGCCCAGATTTTCCAGAACTGAAATTTCCTTTTGAGGTCCTATAATTCCGTATTTTTTCCGAACTTCACTGCACTTTGACTATGATGGTTATATCTGTGATGTTTGCATGTATTGAACGTCGGCTAATCGCTATAAGTCGATTAGTCGGGGTTATACATGATCTGTAATGTGCTGGAATGTGTATATGAATGTGTTGGACTGTCGCGGGTGAATAGCCGGGGTGGATGTGAGATGAGCTTTTGTTTTTCTTTCATTCATTGTAAATGTAAATTGATGTAATAATATTATTTGTTTGGCCGCACAACCGGGTCGGGGTTGTAGCCGTCATTGTATAATTCTTTTTACTGTTTTTGCTCCTAGGATAGACCCATGGAGGGGTGCACAAACTACCGAGGACTTGGCGGGTAGTTTGCCGCACCCGTAGGGGTCTTGGGTGGGGTATTTGGCTATTCACCGCGACCGTGTTATCCGCTTTTCGTTCCAGGCTCGAAAGGATTGCGGATTGCTAGTATATCCAATGTATTCATCTGTGATCTGTAATGTCTATCATTGCTTTCTATTTAGGCGTTGCTTATGTTTTACAGCCGCGCTAGCCCAGCCCCCGCTCTGTCGTTAGTTAAGTAACCTAACGGGTAATGACGGGGCCCCGTGGCGAATGCGAATGGCATAAGCGTACGTCATATTTTGGTTGTTTTCTGCAATGGTAGGATTAAATGATGGGACGCATTAAAAGAACTAATGCAAGAATATCACGCATTAAAAGAACTAATGCAAGATAATAAACCAAGTTAAAGTCGTTGGAACACTTTCGAAAAACCACTCGGTTCTTTTCAAAACAACTTTTAAATGCGGAGCTTGAGCCACTCTTTTTAAAAGCTATCTCGTTCCATCGACCAAATCAAGTTCACTACGTTCACGGTTTTGCCAAAACCATTCGTAGCCCTCCGTCGTTTCGTATGAATATTCAATAGTATTCAAGCTGTGTTTGTTGACCTTCGTCAAGGTATAGTGATTGGTAGCTATTCGGTGTTCATATGTAGCATAGATAGATGCGTTGGTTTGGGACACTCGCATTACCTTGTTGACCTTCGTCAAGGGTATATACGGGTGGATTCAAATTAACCTGGATAATGACGGGCAGAACTTGACATGTGACTTATGATTTGTTGACCTTCGTCAAGGTCATAAGAGCATGGGGAAAAAATCCACATCGGGAGTTTCATAAGTACTGAAACTTGCTAGATTTGCATACCATTTGGAGTGTGATGATTCTGGTAGGATTCCTTCAGTTTCGTCACGCGATGATATTTGGATCCCGATCCTACTGTGAGTATATGCTACTCCTCGGGAAATTTCTCACTTAACGATCAATGCTATAAACCTAGTAGGTGCCTAGAAAGGTGTTAGCGGGGCTACGCCCCCAGGGAAAAGAGGTTCTCTAATTAAGGAACTTCGCGAAAGCGTTGGAAAACCTCCCTCGAAGTACCGACACCGGCCTGGCTGAACGGTTAAGCAAGTATTGTACGGTGGGATTGATCCTGACTAATTCTTCCTTTATGGTTTGAGGAGGGATTCGAGAAACAGTGGGAGCCATCCTGTTTAGACAAACTAAAAACCACTCTAAACTTGCAAGAGCATCATGCTGAGTGTTTCTTCTTCTCTCTCCTAATTGCAGCGACCAATCAACATGACTGGACTTAAGTTACTCCTAGATAAAAACAAACTGACAGGGCCAAACTACAAAGATTGGCTCAGGAATGTCAAGATAGCAATCACTTATGACAAGCTGGGGTATCTTCTTACCACCAAAGCTCCCCCTGTCCCTGGTCCAACTTCCAGTGTCGCGGATAAGGAAATCCGCAAGACTTGGGAGATTGATAGCGCGAAGGCCAAGTGCCTCCTGCTTGCCTCGATGGACAACGAACATCAGAGTAGGCATGAGAATATGGACATGGAGTCCATATTGCTCCATACAAAAGAACTGTATGGAGAGCAATCACGTATCGCAAGATACGAAGCGTCAAAAAGGTTATTTTCGACAAGAATGGCCGTCGGATCATCAGTAGCCGAGCACGTGCTAAAGATGATCGGCTACATTGAGGAGCTCGCTGACCTAGGGATCACATTAGAGAGTGAGCTATATACGGATATAGTTCTCCAGTCCCTTCCTTCCACTTACGCCCAGTTCATACTGAACTTCAACCTACAAGAAAAAGAGGTTGAACTTTCAGAGCTCCTCAACATGCTGAGGAGCGCAGAGGGCACCCTACAGAAAGGTAGGGAAACATCCACTTTGTTTGTAGGAGGATCATCTTCTTCTAGGTCCAAGGCGAAAGCCAAGGGAAAGAAGAAGAAGGCCCCCGCCAAACCAAGGGGCGGTGTTAGTAAAGTGGATACGAAGGGAAAAGGTAAAGCAACAAAGATAGCGGGGAAGCTTGTGGATAAGGAAGAATGCTTCTTTTGTCATAAGAAAGGACACTGGAAGAATGATTGCAGGGCCTGGAAGGCCAGAACACAGGAATTGAAGCAGGTTGCAGCTTCAGCTTCAGGTGTGTATGTTATTGAAAACTGTCTTTCAATAAACTCTACTTCCTGGGTATTGGATACCGGATCAGGATCTCATATCTGTAATTCTTTGCAGGCGTTGAGAAACCGTAGGGTTTTGAAGGCAGGTGACATGACCCTCAGAGTTGCGAACGGAGCTTGCATGGATGCTAAAGCCGTGGGGGACTATCACCTGGGAATGTCAGATGGACATGTTTTGGTTTTGCGTAATTGCTTTTTTGTACCCAACGCAACTTGTAATATCATTTCTGTATCTTTAGTTTCTAAAGAAGGTTATGAATTTGCGTTTGTAAGTAATGTTGTAAACATTCACCTTAATCAAGTTTTGATTGGGTCAGGTACATTGAGTAATGGTATATACGTGTTAAACCAACCACAGATTTTCAACGTCCAGAATACACACAAAAGAAAGTCTCCGGAAATGAATCAGACTTTCTTATGGCATTGTAGATTGGGTCACATCAATGAGAGAAGGTTGACTAAGTTACATACAGAAGGGTATTTGAATGCGTTCGAATATCAGTCGTATGCCACTTGTCAATCCTGTCTCAAAGGAAAGATGACAAAGACTCCGTTTACTGGACATGGAGTAAGAGCGAGCGAGCTCTTGGGACTCGTACACAGTGACGTGTGCGGTCCAATGTCTACACATGCCCGAAGCGGACATTCTTACTTCATTACTTTTACGGATGACTTCTCAAGGTACGGTTATGTCTTCTTAATGAAACATAAGTCCGAGGCCTTTGGAAAATTCCAGGAGTATAAGAGTGAAGTAGAGAAACAGACCGGCAAAAGTATTAAGATTCTAAGATCGGATCGAGGTGGAGAATACTTAAGTGCCGAATTCCTGAATTACTTAAAAGAGAATGGTATTCTCTCTCAGCTTACTCCTCCATACACTCCGCAACATAACGGCGTATCGGAGAGACGGAACCGAACCCTATTGGATATGGTTCGGTCCATGATGAGTAACGCTGAGTTACCGCGATCATTCTGGGGATATGCACTAGAAGCAGCTGCGTATCTCTTGAACAAGGCTCCCACCAAGACTGTGCCTACCATCCCATATGAGATGTGGACTGGGAAGAAACCCTGTCTTAAGTATATTAAGGTATGAGGATGTCCAGCTTTTGTAAAAAAGCAGCATGCGGACAAACTTGAGGCACGTTCAGTACAGTGTAAGTTTGTGGGATACCCAAGGAACTCCAGGGGGTATCTTTTCTATTCCGCTGAGGAGCAAAAGGTCTTTGTTTTTCAGCGTGCCCGCTTCTTGGAAACTGAGTTTTTAGAAACCCAGATAAGTGGGAACACAATAGAACTGGAAGAGGTTCCAGAACCACAGACTGTTACTGAAAGCTTAGTGGAACCAGAGGGTTCAACAGAACAGAACATTCCTGCGCCACTCCGCAGGAGTAGTAGGCAGTCTCATCCGCCCGAGAGATACTACGGTTTTCTCATAGACGGGGATAGAGAGGATTGCATCATAGATTATGATGAGCCTACTAGCTTCCAGCAGGCCGTTCAGAGCGTTGACTCAGTGAAATGGCTGGATGCAATGCGGACCGAAATGGAGTCCATGTACACCAACAAGGTATGGACGTTGGACATTGCTCCAGACGGGGTAAAACCCGTAGGATGCAAGTGGATCTTCAAAAGGAAGATTGGTGTAGATGGACAGGTTGAGACCTATAAAGCTAGGCTGGTAGCAAAGGGTTTTCGTCAAAGACCTGGCTTGGACTATGACGAAACCTTTTCTCCAGTAGCCATGCTGAAATCCATTCGGATCCTTCTTGCCATTGCTGCCTTCCATGATTATGAGATCTGGCAAATGGACGTAAAGACAGCTTTTCTAAATGGAAATTTAGAGGAGTGTGTCTATATGGACCAGCCAGAGGGTTTCATTCAGAGTGGGAGCAGCGGAAAGGTGTGCAAGTTGCTTAAGTCCATCTATGGACTAAAGCAGGCATCGCGGAGTTGGAACATCTGCTTTGATGAGACAGTCAAAGAATTTGACTTTATCAAAAATCCAGATGAACCATGCATCTATAGTAGATTTGTAGCGAGAACTGTAGTATTCCTCGTTTTATACGTGGATGACATTCTCTTGATAGGAAATGACATTCCTATGCTACAATCTGTCAAGGGGTTCTTGTCACAAAGGTTCTCCATGAAAGACCTGGGTGATGCCTCATACATCCTGGGGATCCGAATCCATCGTGATAGATCCAAGAGGATATTGGGACTTTCTCAGTCCAGGTACATCGACACCATAGTGAAAAGATTCAGTATGGAAGATTCCAAGCGCGGTAACCTACCGGCTTGTCACGGGATCACCCTCTCTAAAGAGATGTCTCCCAAGACTGATTTGGAGAGGGATCGCATGTCTATTATACCCTACGCTTCTGCGGTAGGCTCTATAATGTATGCGATGTTGTGTACCAGACCGGATGTAGCTTATGCACTGAGTGTGGTAAGCCGGTATCAGTCTAACCCTGGGGAGAAACACTGGATAGCAGTAAAGAACATTCTCAAGTACCTGAGAAGGACTAAGGAGATGTTCTTGGTGTATGGCGGAAAAGACCTCCAGATCGAGGCCTTTGCTGACTCCAGCTTCCAGAGTGACAAGGATGATTCCAAGTCCATGTCGGGTTTTGTCTTCACCCTCAATGGAGGGGCGGTGTGTTGGAAGAGTTCCAAACAGGAAACCGTTGCAGACTCGACGATGGAAGCGGAATACATCGCTGCATCTGATGCCGCAAAAGAAGCTGTCTGGATGAGGAAGTTCTTGAAAGAACTTCAGGTGGTTCCGTCCATTGTTGACCCAATACCTCTGTATTGCGACAACAACGGGGCTATAGCTTTAGCGAAGGAACCCAGGTCCCATCAGAGATCCAGGCACATCTTGAGGCGGTATCACCTGATCAGGGAGATCGTGGATCGCAAGGAGATCGAGGTTCGGAGGGTTGCTTCAGAAGAGAACACTGCAGATCCATTCACCAAGGCCCTACCCCAGACTCAGTTCGAGCGGCTGATCGAGCTGATAGGTCTTCGATACGCCAGTACATGGCCTTAGTGCAAGTGGGAGATTGTTAGTGTATATGCCCTAGAGGCCATTACTGTATCATACTAGTTTGTATATTACTTAATGGAAGCTTGGGATATTCACCTTGTATAAACAATCTTGCTCAATATAGTAGTATGCTACTTGGTTTGTTTCCACTTCAATGTGTACTTGTGTTTATTTCAGTATATCACTTATACGCATTAGTGGAGCCCTTAGGATCTTTGCTTGATTACCAGCGTTGTGATGGCAGTCACACTAGTGGGGGCTGGGTAATCTATAAGCACATCCTTATACAGGTCCCTAGTCGCAAGACTATCGAGACAGGGCATCGATACTCCGGAGTAGACTAGCGTATGCGCTTCTCATCCCAGTGTGGGAGATGGTCTGTCCCATAGCCATCAGTACGTCGTACTGGAGATAGTATACGGGTGCTCGTTGGGTTACGAGTACACTGGACAGGACTCGTCGGGAACTGACAGGCTGGTATTATACCTATCGTCAGTTATCAGTTCCCAGGTGACATGAGTACAGCTTAGTCTGCTGACTTGACACTGGCACTTCGCCTCAAGTGTGTTCCCACTGCATTTTGATCACTACCCTACCACGGCTCAAAGGAGTCGTGCAAACAGGTGGTGGTTGGGTGCAGTCCCGAAGCACTTGGAGGCAGTGACGGTTAGACAGGATTCGTCTCTCCCGGTATTGGGGGTTGACATCGCGCTGTGTCTAGGAGAGCCATTACACGAGTAGTCCCTGGCCAGGGCAAACGAGATATACTGGTAGGTTTCCAGTGTTATCTCAGGGTGTTTTGGGCTTCGCTCCGGCACGACTTGTACCGCTATTGGGGGACTGACGTTTACCACCCCCTAGGCCCGCCATGCGATGTATCAGACGAACAGACCGGACTGTACGGAGACTGTCACATTCAGACTCAGTAGGAGTACAGATGGGGTTTCACCTCGTCAGCCTTCTTGTCGACATCTACCTGGGGACCGTTACGCACAGCTAGTGCCGCTTGCGGTCTGTGGTTAAACCCACTGCCAGCGTAGTGTCGAGTCTTTAGAGTCCCACACAGAGGGTATTCGCCTCTGGGCAAAACAGAGTAGAGGTCGCATGGTTTTGCGACAGGGTTCGTTCTCATCCGCGCACTTGTGCACGTTTGGAGTCCGGACGGATTATACTGGAAGGCTCTGGTTTGAGCCAGATACTGGTATATGTTTTGGGGTTGCTTTTATATCTTGGTGTTCTTGTTCCTCGGAACAAGAATGCAGGTGTGTATGCACAGTTGCTTGAGGCAGAGGATGAGGTATTTCATTAGGGTTTCGGAACGGGTGCGTATGCACAGTTGACAGTTATCTTTTTCCAAACCCTAATGGATTTATGGATTATCTATTTATAATAGTAATTAAATGAGAATTTTGTTATGGTTGATTTTGTTGACTTGTTGACCATGGTTGACTTGTTGACCATGGTTGAATGTTGACCACCATCATGCTTTAAAAAGTCCTCCTTGATTTATGCTTACATGAAGCATGGTAGTGGTCATTCCAAATTACCATCAACTATTCTCATTTTCAATTATTATTATTAGATAATTCTTTTCTTTTGGCATTATGGTTGCAAGAAAGAAAAAATTTGCTCATTCTATCATATTCATTCTCTCTCCTCACTTCATCTTCTTCTTCCTCTAGCAAAAGAGAATCCTTCTCTTTTAAAAGAAAAGCAAACCCTAGTCTCTCTCTACTCATTCTAGGTTCATGGTTTAGCAAGCCGGAAGCCCTAGTTCACTCAAAGATCGAGGAAGAGCCCAAAGGTCGAACCTTCGAGGTGGATCCATCTTCGACGGAAGAAGGCGACGAAAAGAGAACCATCAACCTCTACAAGTTTTAAAGAAGAAGGAGTTCAAGTTTAGGTATAACCTTCATCCGAGTAGCTAACTCCCTTTAGCGTATTTGCTAGTTTAGTTTAGACACGATCCCGACCTTGTTTAGTCCATGTTGCCTCTTGCGATAAAAATTTGTTTTTTATACCGTTTCCGCCTCCCCGTAAGCACCGGGGGTCGCAATATGGACTTACAGGGGACTCTAAAGACTCGTCAACACCTTGGTTGTGGATTTAACCACTAGCACGTCAGAGGTATAAGCCAATACGTAACGGGCTACCAGGTATTTACCAAAAGGGACGTCGATGAGTTAACTCATCCTGACACCCTACTGAGCCTGTCAGTGACAATATCCGTACAGTCCGATCCGTTCGTCTACTGAGCCTTTCAGTGACAACACCTAGGGGGTTGGTAAAAGTCAGACCCCCAAAAGCGGTACAAGTCATGTAGGAGTGTAGCCCATAACACCCTGAGATACTACTGGAATACCTACCAGTAAATCTCCTGCCTCGGCCGAGGGCTTCGTGTAATGGCTCTCCTAGACACAGCGCGACCTCACCCCGAATACCGGGAGAGACGAACCCCTGAAGATCCGCTCACTGCCTCCATGTGGCTCGGGACTGTACCCAACTAAAACCTGTTTGCACGTCTCTTTTGAGCGTGGTAGGGTAGTAATCAAAGTACAGTGGGAACTCACACGAGACAAATGACGATCCCCAGGTCGATGAACTAACCTGTACACATGTCACCAGGGAACTGCTATCTGACGTCAGATATAAGACCAACTAGCATGTTCCCGGCGAGTCCTGTCCGGTGTACTCATAACCCAATGAGCACCTGTATACATCTTAGGTGATCCAACTGACACCAGTGGCTTGTGAGTCCGGCCACCGCCCCTCGTCAGGGTCTCCAATGTACACACTAGTTTACTCTGGAGTATCGAAGCCCTGTCTCGAAACTCTCACGACTAGGGACCTTTTAAGGATGTGCTTATAGACCCCAGCTCCCACTTATATGATCGCCCTCATACTGTTGATGGTCAACCAAGAATCCTAGGGGCTCTATCAACGTGTAATAGTGACATGTCAGGTCACCTAAAGCAGTACACGATGATAAAGATAAACCAGATAGCATACTATCATCTTGAGTAAGACTGTCCTACTGGGACAGGTCCCCCCTCAATCATTCCAATCATGTGCTTGTGATCCAATAATTGACTCTGAGGGCACTATCTCCAACAATCTCCCACTTGCACTCAAGGCTAATTATTGCGATGCCACATACTCACAGCCCGTGTGATACCGAACACCCAACTCCTCTACAAGTCAGTCTCATAAAGCTCGTTTGTGAAACTATTGCGTTCGAGGAATAGCCTCAGTGAGTGGATCCGCTTTGATGTTTCTTTCTATGTCTCTTTATATCTCATGTTCGCGGAGAAAGCCATCTCCCGAAATGAGCAATACCTGTCTCAAAATATGTCTGGATGTCTGATGGGACCTAGCTCATAAATGAACTCCAAATCCAAACTTCTTAGACTGTATTGTCAACTGAACTTAATCAGTATCCTGGGCCATGCCTCCCTCAATATTGCCTTGGATCACCTGTCCAAAACACTGCCCCTCGTCAGAAGGAAAACTATAACTCTGACAACCTCCTTGTCGTCCAGGTCACCTTGGAAGCCTGGAATGATAACTGTCTCCCGAATGAGGCTGTCGTTATCATATCCCTAGAACATCCACTTATGTTCTAAAACTGCTTCCGACTGTTTCTCCAGGATTGGATCAATGTCAACTTATTGCATCTAGTGCAAGACCAACATCTGGTGTGGTACTTGATATCTCATGATTGACTCAATTGCCTGAGCAAGTGATCTGCCAATCATGCAAATCCTTCTCCCCTTTAGTCTGTAAGACACCTTTAGAGAGGGTGACTCCATTACCTGCAGGTACACTACCGTGCCAGGAGTCGTCCATTCTAAATACTCTTAGAATGCTGTCTAAGCACCCTGATTGGGAAACCACCCAAATCTAGATCTAAAACCATAGATCCAGTAACCAGTATGTCTGATATAATGTCTAAGTCCCATGTGGAGAAACCTCTGTGTGACGACCAAAGTGTAACCGATCGTAGTATAGGAATGTCACTTCCTACTCTGTGTATGTCATCCAAATACCATGACATCATACCCTACTACCTTCTCAACAGATCCATCCCCTATTCTGATGAAGTCAAACCTATGACTGTCATATCAGAATGTCACGACCCGAAAGTACGGAACGTGACTGGCACTTAGATTACGAGACGTCTAAAGGAGTACCGTAACCTAAGTCAGCCAAAGCCCAGAAATCTAACCCAAAATCCAAGAGAGTGAAGGAAAACCTAAAATGAAAACGGTTTTGAAATCAATTGAGTTGCAAAGAATCCCTTTTAAAACATCAAAAATTTCTGAAAATTTCGGCAGAGTCTCCCCTGTAATTTCTATCCCCAAAATGGGTACAACAAGATAATATATATGAAATCATAAAAATGGCATCCCCAAGCGGGAGCTAGCTCTTCGCCCAAGGCGGATCACAACCACATGCAATATAATAGTAATAATCAAGAAAAAGAGCACAAAAGAGATGCAAATACCAGAAAACACACGTCGGCTCAAGTGAGCTCGACCCAAAAGGAACCACAAATATACAAATCTCTCATTCTCATCACTAGGTCGCATATACAATACAAGTGGTAGATGGAGAATACTAGATACAATGATAAAACAACAGGAAATAAAGTATACTCGCAACCCACCTACGGGCGATGTCGCGAGTCTGAGCAAAAGGAACTGATGACAAGATAGCCCGCCGTTACAAGACTGACGGGTCCGACCTGCAAGACACTGTGGCACAACGGGGGTGAGTTGCCAGCTCGTGAGTAAATATAACATCTAATAAGGCAATCGTAAGAATGCACGCAATGCGGAACAACATGTATGTCCAAATGTGGTATAATAACTCTAGTATGCATGCACATGTATGCAATATCTTTTCTAACTCTTTAAGTGTTTTAAATGTTAAAGTTACTGGATTCTTAACTTTTAGAAAACGAATGTCTGCATAATAACTAAATATCATCAAGAAATCCTCAGAAAACCCGTGTCAAGCATCGACACCAAATAGGAATCATATCTGTCTCAATGTCGGGCTCCGTCAGTCCGGATCGGCCCATATCATAAATCTCACGACAACGGTCGGTATCCTCCGGATATCCGCCGCGCCAGACATCACCGGTAGGTAGTCTTCCCCTGTAGGCTCATCGTCTACAACTCGATCTTCTTGCCCCGGGGTACCATACCGGGCCCACCATGTACCCGAGACGGTTCATCCACTCCTCGAATCGGGTCTCGAAATCCAACAGAAAACATGAAAACTCATGGTGGACGACACATACGTCACGAGAAAACCGCAACTTTGTTTCGAAAATGATAAATCTAAGGTTTTGTTAAATTCTTGCGGTTTTCCCCAAAAATCCAGAAATCACAGAAAAACTGAAATCATCAAGAAAAATCATAGTGTCCACATGTTATATATAATAAATGTCTATGATATCAATGTATATGATGTGAGAGTTTGGCTAGAAATCTAGGTAGATATGATAGTAATGCGAGGTATATGCGTTCGATACCTTCTCAAATATCATGCATGAATGCAATGGCGTTACTAAGCTAAACAAGTTTTATAGTGCACGTGGCATGTCAAATACCAAAGGCGTGTGTGTCACATGAATAGTGCGCGTGCAATGGATGCCAATGGTAAGGTGTTCGTGTCCTACGAAATGATATCGCGTATGTATATAAGAATGTCATATTAATGTCCATGCAATCTAGTATAGGGTTAGCTGTAAGGGTATGCAATATACATAAATGGATAAGCTAGCTAACAATATAATTATTGCATAAAGTAGGGTAATCCTAACTAGGGAGGAGGGGCGCCTCGCGCCATCCAAACGATTCCCCCATAGATGAATATATCTACTCACCAGAAATCCCCGCTAAACTGATCCGGCCACCGCTTTGCCTTTTCGCGCCGTATCCGAAGTTTCCCCGACCGATCCTAGAATTGCATAACACAAAATATAAGGTTACAGATTTCTGAAATGATGCAACTCACACTTATGAAAAGATCCACGCTCTCGAATTAATCACAACACGCACCCGGTACGCGGAAAATGCACGAAAATCGCTAAAACCTTAACTAAAATCGCCGTATCGGGGAAATCGATTAAACTACAACCCGACTAGACGAAACCCCGCGTTCGCGCATTCTAATAATCCTATATGAAGCTACTAATATTGCTAACCTAACGCAAATTGACCGCCTTCTATTTCTACAAAAAATCTAGTAAGCGATTCCTTACCGATTTTGTTACAAACATCGAAATTTATCGATTTAGTAAGCATACCAATACACAATTAACCACTCCAATCACCTAGATAACCATCCCTAGCATAATCCAAGCATCATGCTACAAGCCCTAATTTCTAAAATCAAAACCTTCACTTGATTTTTCCAAATCAAACATTTACTACCAAACTAATATTTAGAATTGAAATTCTAGCACAATTAAACCTCAAGTAAGCAACTAGTTTAGGATTTTCACCTTTTAAATCTTGAACCCTAACTTTAATACATCAACCATGCTTTAAACCCTAATTACAACATCAATTCCCTTTCTTGAATTTCCTAACCAAGAATTCATAAGCAATTTACACACTAAAACTACTAAATCTAGCAACTTAAACAACAATTAACAACTAGATTAGGATTTATACCTCCCAAGTGTGAACCCTAGTTTGCTCAAGTCTCCAAGAAGCCTCCTTTCATCAACTTTTTAAACTAATTTGGGTTGAAGAGAGGGTGGATTAGGGTTTTACTTTGAATTGGAGAAGAAAATAATGTATTTTGTTGATTTTTCCATGATTTTAGAAGCAAGAAAAATGAGGGAAAAATTTGGGCTGAAGGAGGGAGGCTCGGCCTGAGCTAGAGGGTGAGGGAGAGTGAGGGAAAAATGTGGAAGGTTCCAAGAAAAAGTCACTCTCAATTGTATTTAATGCTTAACATAACAATTTTTACAAAAAAACCCCTTTTTGTTCATTTTTTTCATTAAATTTCCAACCCAAAATCTAAAAATGTGAAAGTCATGAAACAATTTTATTAACACCATATTTTATCTTATAAAGACTCCTAATTAAGAAATTTACCTAATTAAATTAGTATTTATCCCTAATTAAATGTATTTAAAAAGGCTTAAAATAATAAAAAAATAATTAATTACGAATTTTTTTTTTTATTTAACTAGAAACTTATAAATGACACTTTAGTGACAAAATTATAGTAATATCTTATCTAAATTTTGTATAATTAGGTCTACAAAGAAAAATACCTATTTTGACTTTTTACGGAAAAAGCCGAAAAATTTGCCGATTACCGAAAAACTGCCTAAACGATTTTCGAAGGGTTACAATCTTCCCCCCTTAAAGAAATTCGGTCCCCGAATTTAGAATTTAACTACGCGTACCTTCAAAAAGATGGGGATATCTCTTCCTCATCTCGACCTCGGTCTCCCAGGTGACCTCCTCGCTGTTCGGGCCACGCCAAAGGACTTTGACAGACGGTATGACCTTGGACCTCAATTTCTTCACCTGCCGATCCAAGATGACCACCGGCTGCTCGGTGAAAGAAAGATCACGCTCTAACTGGATCGTCTGGTGCTGAATCGCCTGGGAAGGATCATGAAGGTACTTGCGGAGCATCGAGACATGGAATACGGGGTGAACATCGGGGAAGCTGGGCGGAAGAGCTAACCGATAAGCGACTGGACCAACACGCTCTAGGATCTCGAAAGGACCAACATATCTAGGACTCAGCTTCCCTTTCCGCCCAAATCTCATCACACCCTTCATCGGAAAGACCTTCAGGAAAACATGATCGCCAACAACGAACTCGAGTCGGCGACGACGCCTGTCAGCATAAGATTTCTGCCTGCTCTGTGCCGCTCTCATCCTGTCCCGAATCAGCTGTATTTTCTCGGTCGTCTCCTGTACGATCTGAGGCCCCAAAATACTGCTCTCCCTGAGCTCTGTCCAACATACCGGCGATCGGCATCTCCTCCCATATAAAGCCTCAAAAGGTGCCATCTGAATCGTCTCCTGGAAGCTATTATTGTAGGAAAACTCGATCAGAGGCAAATGACGATCCCAGCTACCACCGAAATCTAAAACACAAGCTCTGAGCATGTCCTCAAGAGTCTGAATCGTACGCTCCGACTGACCGTCAGTCTGAGGATGAAAGGCTGTGCTAAAACTCAATCGGGTGCCCAAAGCTTCCTGTAGCTTCTGCCACAATCGGCTGGTAAACTGGGTGCCACGGTCGGACACGATGCAAGTCGGAACGCCATGCAGTCGCACTATCTCATCAATATAAACCTGGGCGTACTGAGAAAATCCAAAAGTGGTCTTCACTGGCAGGAAGTGAGCCGCTTTCGTCAGTCGATCGACAATCACCCAAATAGAGTCGTACCCTCGACTGGTCCTGGGTAGACCCACAACGAAGTCCATGGAGACCTGCTCCCACTTCCACTCAGGGATGGGCAAAGGCTGTAACTCGCCGGCTGGCCTCTGGTGCTCGGCCTTGACTTGTTGACAAGTCAGGCACCTCGACACAAAATCTGTAATATCCTTCTTCATCCCGTCCCACCAGTAAATTTCTCTCAAATCACGGTACATCTTGGTGGAACCTGGGTGAACACTGTATACTGATCTATGTGCCTCCTCGAGAATATCACGCCTCAGTCCCCCTGAATCTGGCACACACAGTCGAGTCCCAAATCGAAGTATCCCCTGATCATCAATCACGAACTCCGAAACTCTGCCCTGTCGAATCTGCTCAATAATCTCTAAGATACGGGCATCGCCGGACTGTGCCTCGTGGATACGATCAAGTAACTGTGGGCGTGCTCTGAAATGGGCCAGCTGTCCCCCTGTAGGAGTAAACTCGAACTGCACTCTGCTATCACATAAAACCTGCCAATCCGCCGTCGACTGCATCTGTACTGCGCTCAAACAAGATATGCTACCTTCGGGCCTCCTACTCAAAGCATCTGCCACCACATTCGCCTTGCCCGGATGGTATAGAATCTCGCAGTCATAATCTTTCACCAACTCCATCCAACGGCGCTGTCTCAGGTTCAGGTCTCGCTGCTGGAAAATATACTTCAAACTCTTGTGGTCAGTGTATATCTGGCACGACTCACCGTATAGGTAATGTCTCCAGATCTTGAGTGCAAACACCACTGCAGCCATCTCTAAATCATGGGTAGGGTAGTTCTGCTCGTGTTTCCTCGGCTGTCGAGAAGCATACGCGATAACTCTGTCGTGCTGCATCAATACACAGCCTAGCCCCACTCTAGAAGCATCACAATATACTACGAACCCGCCTGATCCTGAAGGCAATGCTAACACTGGAGCAGTAGTCAGACGAGTCTTCAACTGCTGGAAGCTATCCTCACATGCCTGGGTCCAATCAAAAGGAACCCCCTTCCGGGTCAACCCGGTCAAAGGTGCAGCAATGCGGGAGAAATCCTGGACAAAACGTCGATAATAGCCGGCCAGACCTAGAAAGCTGCGAACCTCTGTGACTGATACCGGTCTAGGCCAACGCTGAACTGCCTCGATCTTCTTCGGGTCCACGCAAATACCATTTCTCGTCACCACATGACCCAAGAAGTCGACACTGTCTAACCAGAATGCGCACTTGGAGAATTTGGCGAACAGCTGATGCTCCCTCAAAGTCTGTAATGTGATACGTAAGTGCTGCTCATGCTCCTCCCGGCTCCGAGAATAAACCAAGATGTCGTCAATGAACACAATGATGAACTGATCGAGATACGGCCTGAATACGCGGTTCATCAAATCCATAAACGCTGCCGGGGCATTGGTGAGCCCGAACGACATCACCAAGAACTCGTAATGACCATAACGAGTACGGAAGGCAGTCTTCGGAATATCCTCCTTCCGAACCCGCAACTGGTGATAACCTGATCGTAAATCAACCTTCGAGAAAAACCCTGCACCCTGGAGCTGATCAAATAAGTCATCAATGCGGGATAGGGGATACCTGTTCCGCACAGTAACTCGGTTCAGCTGACGATAATCAATGCATAAACGCATACTTCCGTCCTTCTTCTTAACAAACAAGACGGGAGCGCCCCAAGGTGACACACTCGGTCGGATAAGCCCCTTGTCCAGCAAGTCCTGTAACTGATCCTTTAGCTCTCTCAGCTCCGCCGGGGCCATCCGATATGGCGGTATAGAGATAGGCCCCGTGCCGGGGATCAAGTCAATACAGAACTCAATCTCGCGCTCTGGTGGCAGACCAGGCAGCTCGTCAGGGAATACATCAGGAAACTTTCTCACAACAGGGACCTGGTCCAACGGAACCTCTGTGGAGCTAGTATCACAAACATAGGCTAAGAATCCCTGACACCCTTTCCTTAAGAGCTGACCAGCGCGAAGAGAAGAAATCAAGCTGGGAAGGGTAGCGCTACGATCTCCCTGAATAATAAGAACCGGCTCACCAGGAAAACTGAATCTGACTGCCTTTTCACGGCAGTCCACAGATGCATAACAGGTGGCTAGCCAGTCCATACCAAGAAGAACGTCAAAGTCTAGCATATCGAGGAGAATTAAATCTACTGAAGAATTTCTCTCCCCGATACGAACGGAACACGATCGGTATACAAAACGGGCAACAAAAGACTCGCCTACCGGGGTAATAACGACAAGCGGCTGATCTAACGGACAAGACTCTCGGCCCAACCTCGGTGCAAAATACGTGGAAACATAAGAATGTGTGGAGCCTGGATCAAATAATACCCGTGCATCAAAAGAACATACTGGCAGAGTACCTGTCACGACGGCATTGGATGCCTGTGCATCCTGAGGAGTCAACGCGAACACTCGGGCCTGTCCACCACTAATAGCTGGCTGTCCTCTGCCTCTACCTCGGCCTCTGCCTCTGCCTCTGTCGCCTCGTCCTCTCGGAACCGGACCGCCACGCCCACGGCCTCTAGAAGCATCTGGCTGGCGTGAAGCATCATCAGAAGGAGGAAGTAAAGCTCTCTGCGAGGGTGGTGAAGGTGGTAAAGTCACATGTGGGACTGTCGCCGCGCCCGGACGTCCCATGGTACAGTCTCTGACACGGTGATACTGACTCCCGCACCGAAAACATCCTGGAGACGACTGCTGGGTCTGTGGATATGAACCAAATAACTGACCTCGTCTCAATCCTCTGCCTCCGCCATCTCCCGGAAATAATCTATCACGACGTCTGCCCATCTGCCGCTGAGCTAGCGTATCAGTACGGATCCTCTTCGGCCCAGAAGCGACCGGAGTCTCAGAAATACGCTCCTCCAAAAGTAAGGCTGCATCCATCGCGGCAGCGTATGTATCAAAGTGCTGGGTGCCGATGGCAAGGAATAGCTGTGTATCAAGCCCTCGTACAAACCTCTTTAGCCTCTTCTCTTCTGTGTCGACTAGGTACGGTGCATATCGAGACAACTGAGTAAACTGTATATCATACTCCGACACTGTCATCCCAGGAGTCTTGCGCAAAGACTCAAAACTACGGGCTCGAGCATCTCGAACACTCTCCGGAAGAAAACGGGCAAGAAATGCAGATGTAAACTCATCCCAGGTCATAGAAGGCAGACCTGCAGCTCGGCCTCTCTCTACTGAGTCGTACCATGTCTGGGCAAGACCCTCCAGACGAAAACTCACAAACTCCACCAATCTATCCTCAGAACACCTCAACGAACGGCCAATCCGTGCCATCCTATCGAGAAATGCCTGTGGGTCCTCTGTCGCATCTGTACCGGTAAAAGCTGGAGGTCTCAATCTCATGAACTCCTGTAGTGAAACGGGGATAGTCTCCGTAGCAGCAGCAGGAGTGACCATCTGTGCAGCAGGTACGATCGTGGTCTGTGCGGTGGAAGGAACGTCCTCGGATCTCTGTGCCCGGCTGGACTCAACTAAAGATCCCATCATCTGCCGCAACTCTTGCATGCCGGCCTCTAATCTGGCAATACGGTCTGGATGAGGCGGATCAGTGGGACCCTGAGGGATAGGAGTATCCTCCCGCTCGATCCTCGCCTCAGACGAGCCCGCTCGAATCTCATCCCTAGCGGCAGCCCGCTGAGCTCTCGTAGTCTTTGGCGGCATCGAAGCTGGAATAAGAAATAGAACTGATAAGGACATTGCAATTGAATCAAGGAATGCAAGGAATCAAGAAAGGAAATACAAGCAATTATGTCCTAAGGTTACTTAGGCGGAGTACCGTATCGTAAGTATGCCGCGGATCATACCCACGCTACGCCACTCTGCTTAAGTCACCTACTCCATCTACCAAGGTCGTCCTACACTCAGAAAGGTAAAACCTACGCTCTGATACCAACTTTGTCACGACCCGAAAGTACGGAACGTGACTGGCACTTAGATTACGAGACGTCTAAAGGAGTACCGTAACCTAAGTCAGCCAAAGCCCAGAAATCTAACCCAAAATCCAAGAGAGTGAAGGAAAACCTAAAATGAAAACGGTTTTGAAATCAATTGAGTTGCAAAGAATCCCTTTTAAAACATCAAAAATTTCTGAAAATTTCGGCAGAGTCTCCCCTGTAATTTCTATCCCCAAAATGGGTACAACAAGATAATATATATGAAATCATAAAAATGGCATCCCCAAGCGGGAGCTAGCTCTTCGCCCAAGGCGGATCACAACCACATGCAATATAATAGTAATAATCAAGAAAAAGAGCACAAAAGAGATGCAAATACCAGAAAACACACGTCGGCTCAAGTGAGCTCGACCCAAAAGGAACCACAAATATACAAATCTCTCATTCTCATCACTAGGTCGCATATACAATACAAGTGGTAGATGGAGAATACTAGATACAATGATAAAACAACAGGAAATAAAGTATACTCGCAACCCACCTACGGGCGATGTCGCGAGTCTGAGCAAAAGGAACTGATGACAAGATAGCCCGCCGTTACAAGACTGACGGGTCCGACCTGCAAGACACTGTGGCACAACGGGGGTGAGTTGCCAGCTCGTGAGTAAATATAACATCTAATAAGGCAATCGTAAGAATGCACGCAATGCGGAACAACATGTATGTCCAAATGTGGTATAATAACTCTAGTATGCATGCACATGTATGCAATATCTTTTCTAACTCTTTAAGTGTTTTAAATGTTAAAGTTACTGGATTCTTAACTTTTAGAAAACGAATGTCTGCATAATAACTAAATATCATCAAGAAATCCTCAGAAAACCCGTGTCAAGCATCGACACCAAATAGGAATCATATCTGTCTCAATGTCGGGCTCCGTCAGTCCGGATCGGCCCATATCATAAATCTCACGACAACGGTCGGTATCCTCCGGATATCCGCCGCGCCAGACATCACCGGTAGGTAGTCTTCCCCTGTAGGCTCATCGTCTACAACTCGATCTTCTTGCCCCGGGGTACCATACCGGGCCCACCATGTACCCGAGACGGTTCATCCACTCCTCGAATCGGGTCTCGAAATCCAACAGAAAACATGAAAACTCATGGTGGACGACACATACGTCACGAGAAAACCGCAACTTTGTTTCGAAAATGATAAATCTAAGGTTTTGTTAAATTCTTGCGGTTTTCCCCAAAAATCCAGAAATCACAGAAAAACTGAAATCATCAAGAAAAATCATAGTGTCCACATGTTATATATAATAAATGTCTATGATATCAATGTATATGATGTGAGAGTTTGGCTAGAAATCTAGGTAGATATGATAGTAATGCGAGGTATATGCGTTCGATACCTTCTCAAATATCATGCATGAATGCAATGGCGTTACTAAGCTAAACAAGTTTTATAGTGCACGTGGCATGTCAAATACCAAAGGCGTGTGTGTCACATGAATAGTGCGCGTGCAATGGACGCCAATGGTAAGGTGTTCGTGTCCTACGAAATGATATCGCGTATGTATATAAGAATGTCATATTAATGTCCATGCAATCTAGTATAGGGTTAGCTGTAAGGGTATGCAATATACATAAATGGATAAGCTAGCTAACAATATAATTATTGCATAAAGTAGGGTAATCCTAACTAGGGAGGAGGGGCGCCTCGCGCCATCCAAACGATTCCCCCATAGATGAATATATCTACTCACCAGAAATCCCCGCTAAACTGATCCGGCCACCGCTTTGCCTTTTCGCGCCGTATCCGAAGTTTCCCCGACCGATCCTAGAATTGCATAACACAAAATATAAGGTTACAGATTTCTGAAATGATGCAACTCACACTTATGAAAAGATCCACGCTCTCGAATTAATCACAACACGCACTCGGTACGCGGAAAATGCACGAAAATCGCTAATACCTTAACTAAAATCGCCGTATCGGGGAAATCGATTAAACTACAACCCGACTAGACGAAACCCCGCGTTCGCGCATTCTAATAATCCTATATGAAGCTACTAATATTGCTAACCTAACGCAAATTGACCGCCTTCTATTTCTACAAAAAATCTAGTAAGCGATTCCTTACCGATTTTGTTACAAACATCGAAATTTATCGATTTAGTAAGCATACCAATACACAATTAACCACTCCAATCACCTAGATAACCATCCCTAGCATAATCCAAGCATCATGCTACAAGCCCTAATTTCTAAAATCAAAACCTTCACTTGATTTTTCCAAATCAAACATTTACTACCAAACTAATATTTAGAATTGAAATTCTAGCACAATTAAACCTCAAGTAAGCAACTAGTTTAGGATTTTCACCTTTTAAATCTTGAACCCTAACTTTAATACATCAACCATGCTTTAAACCCTAATTACAACATCAATTCCCTTTCTTGAATTTCCTAACCAAGAATTCATAAGCAATTTACACACTAAAACTACTAAATCTAGCAACTTAAACAACAATTAACAACTAGATTAGGATTTATACCTCCCAAGTGTGAACCCTAGTTTGCTCAAGTCTCCAAGAAGCCTCCTTTCATCAACTTTTTAAACTAATTTGGGTTGAAGAGAGGGTGGATTAGGGTTTTACTTTGAATTGGAGAAGAAAATAATGTATTTTGTTGATTTTTCCATGATTTTAGAAGCAAGAAAAATGAGGGAAAAATTTGGGCTGAAGGAGGGAGGCTCGGCCTGAGCTAGAGGGTGAGGGAGAGTGAGGGAAAAATGTGGAAGGTTCCAAGAAAAAGTCACTCTCAATTGTATTTAATGCTTAACATAACAATTTTTACAAAAAAACCCCTTTTTGTTCATTTTTTTCATTAAATTTCCAACCCAAAATCTAAAAATGTGAAAGTCATGAAACAATTTTATTAACACCATATTTTATCTTATAAAGACTCCTAATTAAGAAATTTACCTAATTAAATTAGTATTTATCCCTAATTAAATGTATTTAAAAAGGCTTAAAATAATAAAAAAATAATTAATTACGAATTTTTTTTTTTTATTTAACTAGAAACTTATAAATGACACTTTAGTGACAAAATTATAGTAATATCTTATCTAAATTTTGTATAATTAGGTCTACAAAGAAAAATACCTATTTTGACTTTTTACGGAAAAAGCCGAAAAATTTGCCGATTACCGAAAAACTGCCTAAACGATTTTCGAAGGGTTACACAGAAATTGATGATCTATCTCCGCTATATCTGCTTTAGTCTATAATTAGATATAAGCCACCTGTCCACCAATGCTTCCGCTGCTCCCACTGACTACGATAACCCTCTGGCAGAGTCATATACACGTACACTTCTGAAGCCAGTTCAGAACGACGCTATACTCATCCTCCCGCCGGGTCTCGCAGCCTGGAACAACAACAATGGCAAGTGTAGGTAAACAAGAACTTCCCTGTCACCGTCCTTGAGGCTACCGGAGTACCTCTCGGGTGCCTGAAGTTACCCACCGTATCTGCGGAGTGGCCAATGGAATGTCAAACTAGATTGAATCTTTAGGTTCCTATGAAATCTTCAGTAATCGTTTGTGGTTCTGGAATCACTTCCAGTTCTACCATACTCCCACTACTGTTTTCTGGAAAAAAAACCATTTTATTTAAAACTGTGGCGAGTCTAGAGCAATATCACTATTGATCTTCCAGATGGTAGAAAGTCAACCCTCGTCATAACCTGGGTCAACCCACAAACAGCCATTACAGAAACGTGCCTTGAGTTATCCAGAGTCTGGTTTTAATCATAAGCCAGACAACTCCCCGTATCTTAACATCGTTAAGATATGAACTGTTCTATATCCAATATAGAACCAGTGGCACTGATTTAATTGAACCAAATTCAAATCATTCAGCTGTCTCCAGTGCATGTCAACTAAATGGAAGGAGGCCGATCAGCGTTACTCAACTTAGGAATGCTTTCAATTATGAGTAACCTGAAAGAGAAGCAAGTTCTCTTAACCATTACTATCAACTGAATACCATACACAAGTATCTACATCTTCGATCACCTTGAAGAATCCCGATACTTGCAATACCTGGTTCTCTACTTTATTCAAATACCTATAACTTCTCAAAATTCGGACCCTGTGTTTCCACGAAACACCTGTCTAAAAACTAGAGAAGTCATAAGTAAACCGAATATAGTACGAGGACCATCCCCTCTGTCCTGATGGACCCTGGACAACATACAATACTCTGTATTGTAGGGTTCCTAGGCACACTATAGAGGTCTCACAAGGCATCGATCATGCCAATTTAAAATTTTATGGATGCCGAGAAACCCTAATACGGATCGTCGGCTAGATTTCTAGGCGAAACATTAAACTAGTTAACACATTAACTAAAGGAGAGAGACTACAACCATTGTAGATCCGTTTCTCCACTTCCTAAGCTCCACGTAGGCGTCCTCTCGCTGTCCTAGTTGGATCTCGGACTCTCGCATCGGCTTCATCGAAGAAATGAGCGGAATAGGTCGTCGGCTTCGTGCCGAAGATGATCTACGTCGAGATTGCACAAGTTCAAGCTCCAACTTCACCAAGTTGAGAAACTTGTGAAGAAAACACCCAAAACAACTTGGCAAGAGGTAGAGGGTGAAGAAATAGGAGGTGGGTTCACTTTAGAATTGGATTTCACTCACTTTTGCTCAAGTTGCCATTGATGGCATCAAGTTTTCTCTCTTGAAGAAGAAGGTCAAGAAGAAGAAAGAATATGATAAGTCTTGAATTAAAATCAAAATAATCCAATACTTATCATAAGCAAACCATAGTTGAGTGTAGAGAATAGACCATGGTTAGTTGGATAGGTTAGGGTTAAGCATGAAGACAAGAATGGTTAAGAAGTCAAAGCTTCATGAAGCTTCAACTAAAAACAAACTTCTCCACCATTCTTACCTCAATCCTTTCTAAATAAATAAATGAACAAATAAATAAATAAATGAATATGCAAAACCCTAATTATCAAATTAACCATGGTTTAATTCTATATACTTAAATAAATTATCAAGTATCATCAAGCATGATATAAATATGTGCACAAAAGTACATCATATATACTTCTTGCACATCGAGTGAGAAAATCCATATAAAGTGAACCAATACAAGTTAATGCAAAGTAATATATCAAATATATAATTATACATTAAATCATTAAATCAACACTTGATTCAATGGTCCGGTCATGTCTCACATAACCGACTAGTATCCAATATATCGACTTATCGAATCAATCTACGATTCGATAACTAGGTCATATCGAATGTAACCTATCGAAACATTTATCGCGAGAATGAAATGCGGTATCACATACACGCATTATTCTCGCTCCCGCACATATCTCATATGCGCTCCTATTTCGTTTCGCTTGAGCCAGGAAACCTCTGTGTAGGACTCTAAAAACTCGTCAATACGCCGGTAGCAGATGATGATCATATCAAGCACCTACAAGCCGCAAGCGGTCTGCTAAACGTAACGGCCATCCGGGTATTGAGCGATCAGAAGATCGACGAGCTAGCCCGCTCACACTCCTGTGAATCCAACCAGTAACACTTACCGTATAGTCCGGTCTGTTCGTCTGATACGTCGCATATCAAGTCTAGGGGTGGTAAACGTCAGACCCCAATAACCGATAAGTCGTGCCGATGTGAGGCTCATAACGGGTCGAGAAACTACTGGTAACACTTACCAGCAAATCTCTGATCAGCCCTGGCCAGGGACTTCCCTGTTACGGCCAATCGAGCACAGCGCAATATCAACCCCCAATACCGGGAGAGACGAAACCCCTCCTATCGCTCATTGCCTCCATGTGACTCGGGACTGTACCCAAAGACCACCGTTTTGCATGCCCTCATGGACGTGGTAAGGTGGAGATCAAAGCACAGTGGGAATCACACAAGACTCTATGACGATCTCGGGTCTACAGACTAACCTGTACAAGTGTCACCTGAGAACTGCCATCTGACGTGAGGTATAATACCATCTGGGAGTTCTCGGCGAGTCCGTCCAGTGTACACAGTCTCCACTGAGCACCCGTATACTATCTCTGATGTCAAACACCAATGGATATGGGATCTTCCATCGCCCATCTCATGGGTCGAGAAGCGTATACGCTAGTCTACACTGGTATATCGATGCCCCGTCTCGATACACCCACGACTAGGGACCTTGAAGGATGTACTTATAGACTACCATGTCCCCACTAGTATGATCTGCATCATAGTCCAGGTAGTCAAGTACACATCCTAAGGGCTTTATCAACATGTAACTATAAGACAGTTTAAAGAGACAAGTGTACATGTTAAGATAAAGAGTAACCAGATAGCATACTATCATATCGAGCAAGAAAGTCATCTCTATATATGTCCAAGCATCCAATATAATATACATCATCTGTACAATACTGGCCTCTAGGGCATACGTACAACTAACAATCTCCCACTTGCACTAGGGCCAGCTGCTGCAGTATCGCATACCGAGCATCCCGAAGAGTCTCTCAAACTGTATCTGGGGTATGGCCTTCGTGAGTGGATCCGCCGTGTTGTTCTTCGTGTCAACCCTCCTGACCTCGATCTCCCGGCGATCAACTATCTCCCGGATCAGATGATACCGCCTCAGAATATGCCTGCACCGCTGATGGGACCTGGGTTCCTTGGCCAAAGCCACCGCTCCATTGTTATCGCAATATAAAGGTATTGGATGCTCAATGGATGGAACCAATCCAAGTTCAGTAATGAACTTCTTGATCCAGACAGCCTCTTTGGCAGCATCGTTGGCAGCGATGTATTCAACCTCCATCGTCGAGTCTGCCACGGTTTCCTGCTTGGAACTCTTCCAGCTAACCGCCCCTCCGTAAAAGGTAAAGACAAAGCCCGACTGCGACTTAGAGTCGTCCTTATCACTCTGGAAGCTCGAATCGGTAAAGGACTCCATTTGGAGCTGTCCGTTACCATACACCAAGAACATATCTCTAGTCCTTCGCAAGTACTTGAGAATGCTCTTCACAGCTGTCCAGTGACTCTCTCCAGGATCAGCTTGATACCTGCTCACTACACTTAGTGAGTATGCTACATCGGGTCTGGTACATAGCATCGCATACATGATAGAGCCTACTGCCGAAGCATAGGGTATCCCTTGCATGCGAGCTCTCTCCAAATCAGTCTTGGGAGACATCTCTTTGGAGAGAGTGACTCCAGAGATCGTGGGCAAATTCCCACGCTTGGACTCTTCCATACTAAACCTCTTTAGTATGGTGTCAATGTACCTGGATTGGGACAATCCCAAAATCCGTTTGGATCTATCTCTATAGATCCTAATTCCCAATATGCAGGAGGCATCACCAAGATCTTTCATTGAGAATCTTTGTGATAAGAAGAGCTTGACAGCTTGCAGCATAGGAATATCATTTCCTATCAAGAGTATGTCGTCCACGTACAATACGAGGAAGACAACCTTACTCTCTGCCACCTTCTTGTAGATACAAGGTTCATCTGGATTTTTGACGAAATCAAACTCTTTGATAACGACATCAAAGCAGATGTTCCAACTCCGCGATGCTTGCTTTAATCCATAAATGGATTTAAGCAGCTTGCACACCTTCCCGCTGCTCCCACTGTCTACGAAGCCCTCTGGCTGAGTCATGTACACGCACTCTTCTAAATCACCATTTAGAAAGGCGGTCTTAACATCCATTTGCCAGATTTCGTAGTCATGAAAGGCAGCAATGGCAAGCATGATCCATATGGATTTAAGCATAGCCACTGGAGAAAAGGTTTCGTCATAGTCCACACCTGGTCTTTGACGAAAATCCTTTGCTACAAGTCTAGCTTTGAAAGTCTCCACTTTCCCATCTACACCAAGTTTCTTCTTGAAGATCCACTTGCTCCCAATGGGTTTTACCCCTTCAGGAGCAACTTCTAAAGCCCATACTTTGTTGGTGTACATGGATTCCATCTCGGACCGCATTGCATCCAGCCATTTCACAGAGTCACCCCTCGTGATGGCCTGCTCGAAGCTAGTTGGGTCATCATCCTCCATGATGCAATCCTCGCTTCCACCATCCATGAGAAAACCGTAGTATCTCTCGGGTGGGCGAGGAACCCTACTAGATCGGCGGAGAGGCTGAGGTTCGTCGGAAGCTACTGAATGCTCTGGTTCCACTAAATCTTCTGTTGTGTTTTGTTCAGCTGGAACTTCTTCCAGTTCTACCTCAGAGCCACTAATTTCTTTTGCAAGAAATTCCTTTTCTAAAAAGGTGGCATGTTGAGCAACAAATACTCTTTGTTCCTCACTGTGGTAGAAGATATACCCTTGCGAATGTTTGGGATATCCAACAAATTTACACAAAACAGATCTTGCCTCGAGTTTGTCCGGTTTTTGTCTTTTGACATAGGCCGGGCAACCCCATATCTTTATAAAATTAAGATATGGTCTCTTCCCTTCCCATATCTCATATGGTGTGGTAGGCACAGATTTGGTGGGAACCCTGTTCAGTAGGTATGCTGCTGTTTCCAGTGCATATCCCCAGAAGGAAACAGGTAACTCAGCTACACTCATCATAGAGCGCACCATATCTAATAGGGTGCGGTTTCTCCGCTCCGATACACCGTTGTGCTGTGGTGTATATGGAGGAGTTAGCTGAGAGAGAATCCCATTCTCTTTTAGGAAGTCCAGGAATTCAATGCTCAAGTATTCTCCTCCTCGATCAGATCGTAGGATTTTAATACTTTTTCCGGTTTGGTTCTCAACATCTTGTTTATATTCTCTAAATTTCTCAAAAGCTTCTGATTTGTGTTTCATCAGGAACACATATCCGAATCTAGAGAGATCGTTAGTGAATGTAATGAAGTACGAAGAACCATCCCTGGCATGTGTAGACATGGGACCGCATACATCACTATGTATCAGTCCCAAGAGTTCGGTAACTCTTTCTCCGTGTCCCGTAAACAGAGCTTTGGTCATCTTGCCTTTGAGACATGACTGGCAAGTGTCATAGGATGAAAATTCAAACGGATTCAAATGTCCATCCTTATGCAACTTAGCCAGTCGTATCGCATTGATGTGACCCAGTCTACAATGCCACAAGAAGGATTCGTTCATTTCAGAATTCTTCCTCTTGTGTGTGTTAGTTATGCTCAGAACCGTTGATTGATTTAGAACATAAATGCCATTGCACAACGTGCCTGATTCAACCAACTTTTGGTAACGGAAAATGTTCATAACATTGTCCTGTAATACAAAATTATATCCCTCTTTACTCAACAAAGAAACCAATATAATGTTGCATATCAGGTTCGGCATGTAATAGCATTCGTTCAGAACCAATGTATTACCAGTTAGTAATACAAGGTGATATTCCCCGACAGTCTTAGCTGCAACAATTGCACCATTCCCAACTCTAATGTCTTTATCACCTTCTCCAAGTTCTCTACCTTTCCTAAGCCCATGTAACTGATTACATATATGGGATCCTGACCCGGTATCTAATACCCAGGACGTAGAGCAAATGGAGAAACAGTTCTCTGTAACGAACACACCCGAAGAAAATGCATCAACATGTACTTTCTTCATTCGGGTGGCATGGGAATCCTGGTATTCCCCTATTTCCTGTTCATTCCTATAACTCTTATAAGAAAGAACGGAACCAACGTTCCCCAGCACAGTATAACATGCGGGTTCGGTCAATACATCCATATTATTATCTTTATTAGGGCATGAAATGGTCGCTACCTGGAGAGAGAGAGAAGAAAACACTTTAGCGTATGCTCGTGCAAGATCAGATTGGTTATTATCTTATCTAATCAGGATGGCTCCCACTGCTTTTTATCAAATCTTCCTTCAAACCCTAAAAGGAAAGACTAGCCGGGATTAATTACACACTACAAGTTCGCCAATCTTTTAGCCAGGCCAGTGTCGGTACTTTGAGGGAGGTCCCCCGTGCTTTCGCACGAACCTAATTAATGTAAACCTCGTTTTCCCAGAGGCGTAACCCCGTTGACACCTTTCTAGACACCTACTTGATCAGCTAATTGCAATGTGTAAAACTCTCCCAGGAGTAACTCTTACTCGCAGTGGGTATCGGGATCCAACTATCTCATAGAAGGTATGCAATCTCATTGCAAATTTCAACACTTGAAATTCCCGATAATATTTTGCCCCTAGCGTCCTATGACCTTGACGCAGGCCAACAAACCATAGTGCGCTAGTCAAGTTCAACCCGTCATTTCCTGATCGAATTAAACCCACCCGTACGACCCTTAACGCAGGCCAACAAAGTCGCACGACTACCCTAATCCAATCTGCATCATATGCATAAGCAGATAAATACTAGTTAGCTACCGCACACTACGCCTTGACGCAGACCAACAAACGTAGCACGAATACTAACTACTACTTATCTGAAATGATGGAGGGCTACGACAGCTTTTTCTGAAAACCTATTGCGTAATGAACTTGATATCGTTGTAGAATCAAATGAAGTTTTAAAATGGAGTGATTTTGAGGCTTTTCTAGTTTTGCTAAAGGGGTCACTCCCGGTGAAGGAATCGTCGGCCCTTTCCTCGTCGAATGAGGTGCGGGATATATCATATATATCACTGTGCAAAGCAAAAACTCTTAAAAGCAATCAAAGCCAAACCGAATGTGTAGCATCTGCCAGTTACTGCTAAAGGAGTCACTCCCGGTGAAGGGATCTCGGTCCTTTCAGTAGGGTTCCTAGGCATCCTATAGAGGTCTCACAAGGCATCGAACATGCCAAATTTAAAAATTATGGTGCCGAGAAACCCTAGTTAACGGATCATTGACTAGATGTTTAGGCGAAATACGAAACTAGTTAACAAATTAACTAGAGTTTAAATGCTACAACCTTTGTAGATCCGGATTTCCACCTCCTTAGCTCCACGTGGTCATGCCCTCGCTGTCCATCATGAATCCTTGACTCGTTCGTCGGCTTCATCGGAAAATGGGCGAGCAAGATCGTCGGCTTCGTGTCAAAGACGATCTACGTCGAGGTTGCACTAGTTCAAGCTCCGACTTCACCAAGTAGTGAAACTTGTGAAGAAAACACCCAAAACCACTTGGCAAGAGGTAGAGGATGAAGAAATAGGAGGTGGGTTCACTTTAGATTTGGATTTCTCTCACTAAAACTCAAGTTGCCATTGATGTAGCAAGCTTGAAGAAGAAGAAGAAGATGAAGATGAAGCAAGAATGATAAGTCTTATCTTTTTAAAAATAAAACTAATATGAATACTTATCATATCTTGACCATGGTCAAGTGTAGAGATTAAACCAAGGTTAGTTAGAGTGGTTAGGGTTAAGGATGAGATAAGGATGGTGGACTTTGTCAAAGCTTCAAGAAGCTTCAACATAGCTCCAAAATAAGCCACCATTCTCAACTTAATCCTTTCCAAATAAATAAACAAATAAATAAATGAAAAACCCAAACCCTAATCATCACTTAACCATGGTTTAACCCTTTACACTTAACCACATCATCAAGTATCATCAAACATGATACAAAGTAGTGCACTAAAGCATATCACATATACAATGTGCATCAAGTGAGAAAAATCCGTTTAAAGTGAACCAATACTAGTTAATGCAATGCAATATATCAAATATATAATTATGCATTAAATCATTAAATCAACATTTGATTCAATGATCCGGTCATGTCGCACATAACCGACTAGAATCCAATGTATCGATTTATCGAATCAATGATTCGATAACTAGGTCATATCGAATATAACCAATCGAAACATATATCGCGAGAATGAAATGCGGTATCACATACACGCATTATTCTCGGTCCTGCACATATCTCATATGCGCTCCTATTTCGTTTCGCTTGAAACAGGAAACCTCTGTGTAGGACTCTAAAGACTCGTCAATACGCCGGTAGCAGATGATGATCATATCAAGCACCTACAAGCCGCAAGCGGTCTGCTAAACGTAACGGCCACCCGGGTATTGATCGATCAGAAGATCGATGAGCTAGCCCGCTCACACTCCTGCGAATCCGACCAGTAACACTTACCGTACAGTCCGGTCTCTTCGTCTGATACGTCGCATATCAAGTCTAGGGGTGGTAAACGTCAGACCCCAATAACCCGATAAGTCGTGCCGATGTGAGGCTCGTAACGGGTCGAGAAACTACTGGTAACGCTTACCAGCAAATCTCTGATCAGCCCTGGCCAGGGACTTCCCTGCTACGGCCAATCGAGCACTGCGCAACATCAACCCCCAATACCGGGAGAGACGAAACCCCTCCTATCGCTCATTGCCTCCATGTGACTCGGGACTGTGCCCAAAGACCACCGTTTTGCACGCCCTCATGGACGTGGTAAGGTGGAGATCAAAGCACAGTGGGAATCACACAAGACTCTATGACGATCTCGGGTCTACAGACTAATCTGTACAAGTGTCACCTGAGAACTGCCATCTGACGTGAGGTATAATACCATCTGGGAGTTCTCGGCGAGTCCGTCCAGTGTACTCGTCTCCACTGAGCACCCGTATACCATCTCTGATGTCAAACACCAATGAATATGGGATCATCCATCGCCCATCACATGGGTCGAGAAGCGTATACGCTAGTCTACTCTGGTATATCGATGCCCCGTCTCGATACACCCACGACTAGGGACCTTGAAGGATGTACTTATGGACTAACATGTCCCCACTAGTATGATCTGCATCATAGTCCAGGTAGTCAAGTACAAATCCTAAGGGCTTTACCAACATGTAACTATAAGACAGTATAAAGAGACTAGTGTACATGTTAAGATAAAGAGTAACCAGATAGCATACTATCATGTCGAGCAAGAAAGTCATCTCTATATATGTCCAAGCATCCAATATAATATACATAATCTGTACAATACTGGCCTCTAGGGCATACATACAACTAACAATCTCCCACTTGCACTAGGGCCAGCTGCTGTAGTATCGCATACCGAGCATCCCGAAGAGTCTCTCAAACTGTATCTGGGGAATGGCTTTCATGAGTGGATCCGCAGTTTTGTTCTTCGTGTCAACCCTCCTAACCTCGATCTTCCGGCGATCAACTATCTCCCGGATCAGGTGATACCGCCTCAGAATATACCTGGATCGCTGATGGGACCTGGGTTCCTTGGCTAAAGCCACCGCTCCATTGTTATCGCAATACAAAGGTATTGGATGCTCAATGGATGGAACCACACCAAGTTCAGTAATGAACTTCTTGATCCAGACAGCTTCTTTAGCAGCATCGTTGGCAGCGATGTATTCAGCCTCCATCGTCGAGTCTGCCACGGTTTCCTGCTTGGAACTCTTCCAGCTAACCGCCCCTCCGTAAAGGGTAAAGACAAAACCCGACTGCGACTTAGAGTCGTCCTTATCACTCTGGAAGCTCGAATCGGTAAAGGACTCCACTTGGAGCTCTCCGTTACCATATACCAAGAACATATCTCTAGTCCTTCGCAAGTACTTGAGAATGCTCTTCACAGCTGTCCAGTGACTCTCTCCAGGATCAGCTTGATACCTGCTCACTACACTTAGTGAGTATGCTACATCGGGTCTGGTACATAGCATCGCATACATGATAGAGCCTACTGCCGAAGCATAGGGTATCCCTTGCATGCGAGCTCTCTCCAAATCAGTCTTAGGAGACATCTCTTTGGAGAGAGTGACTCCAGAGATCGTGGGCAAATTCCCACGCTTGGACTCTTCCATACTAAACCTCTTTAGTATGGTGTCAATGTACCGGATTGGGACAATCCCAAAATCCGTTTGGATCTATCTCTATAGATCCTGATTCCCAATATGCAGGAGGCATCACCAAGATCTTTCATTGAGAATCTTTGTGATAAGAAGAGCTTGACCGCTTGCAGCATAGGAATATCATTTCCTATTAAGAGTATGTCGTCCACGTACAATACGAGGAAGACAACCTTACTCTCTGCCACCTTCTTGTAGATACAAGGTTCATCTGGAATTTTGACGAAATCAAACTCTTTGATAACGACGTCAAAGCAGATGTTCCAACTCCGCGATGCTTGCTTTAATCCATAAATGGATTTAAGCAGCTTGCACACCTTCCCGCTGCTCCCACTGTCTACGAAGCCCTCTGGCTGAGTCATGTACACGCACTCTTCTAAATCACCATTTAGAAAGGCGGTCTTAACATCCATTTGCCAGATTTCGTAGTCATGAAAGGCAGCAATGGCAAGCATGATTCGGATGGATTTAAGCATAGCCACTGGAGAAAAGGTTTCGTCATAGTCCACACCTGGTCTTTGACGAAAACCCTTTGCTACAAGTCTAGCTTTGAAAGTCTCCACTTTCCCATCTACACCAAGTTTCTTCTTGAAGATCCATTTTCTCCCAATGGGTTTTACCCCTTCAGGAGCAACTTCCAAAGTCCATACTTTGTTAGTGTACATGGAATCCATCTCGGACCGCATAGCATCCAGCCATTTCACTGAGTCCCCACTCGTGATGGCCTGCACGAAGCTAGTTGGGTCATCATCCTCCATGATGCAATCCTCACTGCTACCATCAATGAGAAAACCGTAGTATCTCTCAGGTTGGCGAGGAACCCTACTAGATCGGCGGAGAGGCTGGGGTTCATTGGGAACTACGGAATCCTCTGGTTCAACCAAATCTTCTGTTGTAGTCTGTATTGCTGGAACCTCTTCCAGTTCTACCTCAATGCCACTTATCTGTTTCATAAGAAAACTTTTTTCTAAGAAAGTGGCATGTCGAGAAACAAACACTTTTTGTTCCTCGGAGTGGTAGAAGATATACCCTCGCGAATGTTTGGGATATCCAACAAACTTACATAGAACAGACTTTGCCTCGAGCTTGTCCGGATTTTGTGTTTTAACATAGGCCGGACAACCCCATATCTGAATAAAATTAAGACATGGTCTCTTGCCATTCCATATCTCATATGGAGTGGTAGGCACTGATTTGGTTGGAACTCTATTCAGTATGTATGCAGCAGTCTCCAGTGCATATCCCCAGAAGGAGATAGGTAACTCAGCTGTACTCATCATAGAGCGCACCATATCTAATAGGGTGCGATTTCTCCGCTCCGATACACCGTTGTGCTGTGGTGTATATGGAGGAGTCAGCTGAGAGAGAATCCCATTCTCTTTTAGGAAGTCCCGGAATTCATTGCTCAAGTATTCACCTCCTCGATCAGATCGTAGGATTTTAATACTTTTTCCGGTTTGGTTCTCAACTTCTTGTTTATATTCCCTAAATTTCTCAAAAGCTTCTGATTTGTGTTTCATCAGGAACACATACCCGAACCTAGAGAGATCGTCAGTGAATGTAATGAAGTATGAAGAACCATCCCTGGCATGTGTAGACATGGGACTGCATACATCACTATGTATCAATCCCAAGAGTTCGGTAACTCTTTCTCCGTGTCCCGTAAACGGAGTCTTGGTCATCTTGCCTTTGAGACATGACTGGCAAGTGTCATAAGAAGAAAATTCGAAAGGTTTCAAATATCCATCTTTATGCAACTTAGCCAGTCGTGTCGCATTGATGTGACCTAGTCTACAATGCCACAAGAAAGAATCGTTCAGTTCTGAACTCTTCCTCTTGTGTGTGTTTGTTATACTTAGAACTGTTGATTGGTTTAGAACATAAATGCCATTGCACAACGTGCCTGATCCAACCAACTTTTGGTTATGGAAAATGTTCATAACATTGTCCTGTAATACAAAATTATATCCCTCTTTACTTAATAAAGAAACCGATATAATGTTGCATATCAGGTTCGGCATGTAATAGCATTCGTTCAGAACCAATGTATTACCAGTTGGTAATACAAGGTGATATTCCCCGACAGTCTTAGCTGCAACAATTGCACCATTTCCAACTCTAATGTCTTTATCACCTTCTCCAAGTTCTCTACCTTTCTTAAGCCCATGTAACTGATTACATATATGGGATCCCGACCCGGTATCCAATACCCAGGACGTAGAGCAAATGGAGAAACAGTCCTCAGTAACGAACACACCCGAAGAAAATGCATCATCATGTACTTTCTTCATTCGGGTGGCATGGGAATCCTGGTATTCCCCTATATCCTGTTCATTCCTATAACTCTTATAGGAAAGAACGGAACCAACGTTCCCCAGCACAGTATAACATGCGGGTTCGGTCAATACATCCATATTATTATCTTTATTAAGGCATGAAATGGTCGCTACCTGGAGAGAGAGAGAAGAAAACACTTTAGCGTAAGCTCGTGCAAGATCAGATTGGTTATTATCTTATCTAATCAGGATGGCTCCCACTGCTTTTCATCAAATCTTCCTTCAAACCCTAAAAGGAAAGACTAGCCGGGATTAATTACACACTACAAGTTCGCCAATCTTTCAGCCAGGCCAGTGTCGGTACTTTGAGGGAGGTCCCCCGTGCTTTCGCACGAACCTAATTACTGTAAACCTCGTTTTCTCAGAGGCGTAACCTCGTTAACACCTTTCTAGACACCTACTTGATCGACTAATTGTAATGTGTAAAACTCTCCCAGGAGTAACTCTTACTCGCAGCGGGTATCGGGATCCAACTATCTCATAGAAGGTATGCAATCTCATTGCAAATTTCAACACTTGAAATTCCCGATAATATTTTGCCCCTAGCATGCTATGACCTTGACGGAGGCCAAACAACCCATAGTGTGCTAGTCAAGTTCAACCCGTCATTTCCTGATTGAATTAAACCCACCCGCACGACCCTTGACGGAGGCCAAACAACGCCGTACGAATACCCTAATCCAATCGCATCATATGCAAGCAGATAAGCACTAGTTAGCTACCGTACACTGCGCCTTGACGGAGGCCAAACTACCGCAGCACGAATACTAGCTAATACTTATCTGAAATGACGGAGGGCTACGCAGGTTTTTCATAAAAACCATGAGCGTAATGAACTTGATATCGTTGTAGAATCAAATGATGTTTTGAAATGGAGTGATTTTGAGGCTTTTCTAGTTTTGCTAAAGGAGTCACTCCCGGCAAAGGGATCTCGGTCCTTTCCTCGTCGAATGAGGTGCGGGATATATCATATATATCGCTGTGCAAAGCAAAAACGCAAAAGCAGTCAAAAGCAAACCGAGTGTGTAGCATCTGCCAGTTATTGCTAAAGGAGTCACTCCCGGTGAAGGGATATCGGTCCTTTCCTCATCGAATAAGGTGCGGGGTATATCATATATACCGCTATGCAAAGCAAGAACTGTAGCTACCTGTTTTATTTTAAAATCTGATTCTACAACATCTTAGGTTTCTTATCTTTCATTAATCACATTAATGAAGTCCCATCATTTAAATACCTAAACATCACAGATAGATATGACGTACACTTATGCCATCCGCATTCGCCTCGATGTCCCCTCGTGCACCTTTAGGTTAGGTAACTAACGACAGAGCAGGGCAGGGCTAGCGCGGGTGTAAAACATAAGTAACGTCTATATAATATATCATATATACTATATACTCTATCCATCACAGAATCACAACACAGATATCGCAGCAGAATAAACATATGAAATATTGGATATACTAGGACGTCCGTGTTTTCAATACGAGCCAGTATAAAACACGGATTCCACAGTCGTGATGAATAGCCAATCCCACACCCCTAGACCCCTACGAGAGCGGCAAGCAACCCTGCCAATTCTAGGGTTAGGAGACCCGGACTCGACTCCTCGAGTTGGTCTCCCACTGGACCCCAGAACCCGGTTACTTGTGCTCCCCTCCTTGGGTCTATCCTAATGCGGAAAAGTAAATAATATACAAAGGGTGACTACTTCCGCAACCTGGAAGTGCCCCAAATAAAAGAATATTACATACAAGTTTTTACATGAATGAAAATGAAAAACACTCATCTCACATAAAAACCCCCGGCTATTCAATACGACGATCCAATATAACATATCCAGCAACACATAACATCACATGTCATCAACGTAAGTAAGTATGCATACCCCAATTGTCGTTGACGTATAGCAACGAAACCGGCGATATGAACATACTACACTTACGGTCACAGAAAAGAAAGTGTAAAACTATAACAGTTGGAATCCGCAACCTCTTTAGACATCACATGCCTAACAGTTACAAACCCCGCATTTTAGTCTCATTATCGAAAACTCTTTTCAATATCGTATGGGACTAAACTGCTAGATTTATAACATTCATCCAGTTATCTCATAACTGTTTGTGAATTCCAATTATTGTATCCAATTCCGGATAAATAGAATATATTAAACTTTCCGATCGAATATTCGAACACCCAAGTTTTCCCGACACCGATCAACACATGAAATAGGTTCAAAAACATTCACTTCATGCCTCAGTACCAACGGTCCAGCCGTAGAAGGGTCAAGCCAACGCCTCACATGTGGCACGCCGTACTGCCCCAAACCCGAAGGTTCAAAGGGCAGTTCAAGACGGTCACATAATCGAGTTAAGGTTTGTTGTCTTCTAGAGGGACCATCGCGTTACTTGCACTACTTCGAACGTCTTTAAACCACTCAATAATCCAACACTTAGATATTTTTGGCAGGGGAAAGATTGGGAATTTATATCTGGTCGAACTTTTTAACATATCCAAAAATTATCCGGAAAACACTTAGACAAAGTTCGATAATCCGATCGAATCGACAATTCCCAATACAACCCCAGAATACTCAAACCTGGAGCCAAATTAAAATTCCCAGAAAACTCAGAATAATAAATCAGGTATTACTGTGCAAAGAAGTGGGGCTGACGTTATCAAGTAGCCGCGGAACCGCCGCAGAAGCCATGCTTCTGCCGCGGTTCCGCCGCAGTGTATACTGTTCACAGGAAACTTTTTACACAGTAATTCTTAGATTTTATTGCTGATTTTTTTAGGCATTTTTAATTGAAAAAAAACCACAAATTCGGAAAATTTCCAGAGAGCTATTTTGGGGTTGGGTTTTCGGTTCGTCCGGGTTTCAAACTCCGTCTAGACTTCGCCTAAGGCTCTAGCTAGGCTCTGATACCACTGTAGGGTTCCTAGGCATCCTATAGAGGTCTCACAAGGCATCGAACATGCCAAATTTAAAAATTATGGTGCCGAGAAACCCTAGTTAACGGATCATTGACTAGATGTTTAGGCGAAATACGAAACTAGTTAACAAATTAACTAGAGGTTAAATGCTACAACCTTTGTAGATCCGGATTTCCACCTCCTTAGCTCCACGTGGTCATGCCCTCGCTGTCCATCATGAATCCTTGACTCGTTCGTCGGCTTCATCGGAAAACGGGCGAGCAAGATCGTCGGCTTCGTGTCAAAGACGATCTACGTCGAGGTTGCACTAGTTCAAGCTCCGACTTCACCAAGTAGTGAAACTTGTGAAGAAAACACCCAAAACCACTTGGCAAGAGGTAGAGGATGAAGAAATAGGAGGTGGGTTCACTTTAGATTTGGATTTCTCTCACTAAAACTCAAGTTGCCATTGATGTAGCAAGCTTGAAGAAGAAGAAGAAGATGAAGATGAAGCAAGAATGATAAGTCTTATCTTTTTAAAAATAAAAATAATATGAATACTTATCATATCTTGACCATGGTCAAGTGTAGAGATTAAACCAAGGTTAGTTAGAGTGGTTAGCGTTAAGGATGAGATAAGGATGGTGGACTTTGTCAAAGCTTCAAGAAGCTTCAACATAGCTCCAAAATAAGCCACCATTCTCAACTTAATCCTTTCCAAATAAATAAACAAATAAATAAATGAAAAACCCAAACCCTAATCATCACTTAACCATGGTTTAACCCTTTACACTTAACCACATCATCAAGTATCATCAAACATGATACAAAGTAGTGCACTAAAGCATATCACATATACAATGTGCATCAAGTGAGAAAAATCCGTTTAAAGTGAACCAATACTAGTTAATGCAATGCAATATATCAAATATATAATTATGCATTAAATCATTAAATCAACATTTGATTCAATGATCCGGTCATGTCGCAAATAACCGACTAGAATCCAATGTATCGATTTATCGAATCAATGATTCGATAACTAGGTCATATCGAATATAACCAATCGAAACATATATCGCGAGAATGAAATGCGGTATCACATACACGCATTATTCTCGGTCCTGCACATATCTCATATGCGCTCCTATTTCGTTTCGCTTGAAACAGGAAACCTCTGTGTAGGACTCTAAAGACTCGTCAATACGCCGGTAGCAGATGATGATCATATCAAGCACCCACAAGCCGCAAGCGGTCTGCTAAACGTAACGGCCACCCGGGTATTGAGCGATCAGAAGATCGACGAGCTAGCCCGCTCACACTCCTGCGAATCCGACCAGTAACACTTACCGTACAGTCCGGTCTCTTCGTCTGATACGTCGCATATCAAGTCTAGGGGTGGTAAACGTCAGACCCCAATAATCCGATAAGTCGTGCCGATGTGAGGCTCGTAACGGGTCGAGAAACTACTGGTAACGCTTACCAGCAAATCTCTGATCAGCCCTGGCCAGGGACTTCCCTGCTACGGCCAATCGAGCACTGCGCAACATCAACCCCCAATACCGGGAGAGACGAAACCCCTCCTATCGCTCATTGCCTCCATGTGACTCGGGACTGTGCCCAAAGACCACCGTTTTGCACGCCCTCATGGACGTGGTAAGGTGGAGATCAAAGTACAGTGGGAATCACACAAGACTCTATGACGATCTCGGGTCTACAGACTAATCTGTACAAGTGTCACCTGAGAACTGCCATCTGACGTGAGGTATAATACCATCTGGGAGTTCTCGGCGAGTCCGTCCAGTGTACTCAGTCTCTACTGAGCACCCGTATACCATCTCTGATGTCAAACACCAATGAATATGGGATCATCCATCGCCCATCACATGGGTCGAGAAGCGTATACGCTAGTCTACTCTGGTATATCGATGCCCCGTCTCGATACACCCACGACTAGGGACCTTGAAGGATGTACTTATGGACTATCATGTCCCCACTAGTATGATCTGCATCATAGTCCAGGTAGTCAAGTACAAATCCTAAGGGCTTTACCAACATGTAACTATAAGACAGTATAAAGAGACTAGTGTACATGTTAAGATAAAGAGTAGCCAGATAGCATACTATCATGTCGAGCAAGAAAGTCATCTCTATATATGTCCAAGCATCCAATATAATATACATAATCTGTACAATACTGGCCTCTAGGGCATACATACAACTAACACTTTCCTCATCGAATAAGGTGCAGGGTATATCATATATACCGCTATGCAAAGCAAGAACTGTAGCTACCTGTTTTGTTTAAAATTTGATTCTACAACATCTTAGGTTTCTTTTCTTTCATTAATCGCATTAATGAAGTCCCATCATTTAAGTACCTAAACATCACAGATAAATACGACGTATACTTATGCCATCCGCATTCGCCTCGATGTCCCCTCGTGCACCGTTAGGTTAGGTAACTAATGACAGAGCAGGGAAGGGCTAGTGCGGGTGCAAAACAAAAGTAACGTCTATATAATATATCATATATACTATATACTGTATCTATCACAGAACATCACATGATCACATCACAGATATCGCAGCAGAAGAAACATATGAAACATTGGATATACTAGGACGTCCGTGTTTTCAATACGAGCCAGTATAAAACACGGATTCCACGGTTGTGATGAATAGCCAATCCCACACCCTTAGACCCCTACGAGAGCGGCAAGCAACCCTACCAATTCTAGGATTAGGAGACCCAGACTCGACTTCTCGAGTTGGTCTCCCACTGGACCCCAGAACCCGGTTACTTGTGCTCCCCTCCTTGGGTCTATCCTAATGCGGAAAAGTAAATAATATACAAAAGGTGACAACTTCCGCTACCTGGAAGTGCCCCAAATAAAAGAATATTACATACAAGTTTTTACCTGAATGTAAATGAAAAACACTCATCTCACATAAAAAAAACCCGGCTATTCAAACACGACGATCCAATATAACACATCCAGCAACACATAACATCACATGTCATCAACGTAAGTAAGTATGCATACCCCAATTGTCGTTGACGTATAGCAACGAAACCGGCGATATGAACATACTACACTTACGGTCACAGAAAAGAAAGTGTAAAACTACAACAGTTGGAATCCGCAACCTCTTTAGACATCATATGCCTAACAGTTATAAACCCCGCATTTTAGTCCCATTATCGAAAACTCTTTTCGATATCAAGTGAAACTAAACCGCTAGATTTATAACATTCATTCAGTTATCTCATAACTGTTTGTGAATTCCAATTATTGTATCACATTCCAGATAAACAGAAAATGTTAAACTTTCCGATCGAACAGTACCTAAGTTTTCCCGATACAGCTCAACACATGAAATAAGTCTAACAACATTCAGTTCGTGCCTCAGTACCAACGGTCCAGCCGTAGAAGGGTCAAGCCAACGCCTCACATGTGGCACGCCGTACTGCCCCAAACCCGAAGGTTCAAAGGGCAGTTCAAGACGGTCACATAATCGAGTTAAGGTTTGTTGTCTTCTAGAGGGTCCATCGCGTTACTTGCATTACTTAGAACGTCGTTAAACTACTGAAAAATCCAACACTTGGAAATTTCCCGACAAGGGAAAAATTGGGTATTTATATCCGGTCGAACTTTTTAACATATTCTAAAATTATCCGGAAAGCCACATAGACAAAATTTGATACTCCGATCGAAACACCGAATCCCCAAAACAACCCCTGAAAATTCAACTCTTGAATAAAAATTAAAAATTCCCAGAAAATCCAGCATTATCAATTAGGAGTTACTGTGTAAAATATATTAAATAAGGTGGCCGTACGGCCGCTGATCCGCCGCATGAGCCATGCTCGTGCCGCGGATCCACGGCAGTTCAATGGATTTAGGAACACGAATTTCACAGAAACTCTTAAAATCACCTGCTGATTTTTCTGCATATTTTTAATATTGAAAAAACCAGATTTTTAAAAATTGGACAGAGAGCAATTTGGAAATGGGTTTTCGGGTTCGTTCGGACTTCAAACTCCGTCTAGACTTCGCCTAAGGCTCTAGCTTGGCTCTGATACCACTGTAGGGTTCCTAGGCAAACTATAGAGGTCTCACAAGGCATCGATCATGCCAATTTAAAATTTTATGGGTGCCGAGAAACCCTAATACGGATCGTCGGCTAGATTTCTAGGCGAAACATTAAACTAGTTAACACATTAACTAAAGGAGAGAGACTACAACCTTTGTAGATCCGTTTCTCCACTTCCTAAGCTCCACGTAGGCGTCCTCTCGCTGTCCTAGTTGGATCTCGGACTCTCGCATCGGCTTCACCGAAGAAATGAGCGGAATAGGTCGTCGGCTTCATGCCGAAGATGATCTACGTCGAGGTTGCACAAGTTCAAGCTCCAACTTCACCAAGTTGAGAAACTTGTGAAGAAAACACCCAAAAAATCTTGGCAAAAGGTAGAGGGTGAAGAAATAGGAGGTGGGTTCACTTTAGAATTGGATTTCACTCACTTTTGCGCAAGTTGCCATTGATGGCATCAAGTTTTCTCTCTTGAAGAAGAAGGTCAAGAAGAAGAAAGAATATGATAAGTCTTGAATTAAAATGAAAATAATCCAATACTTATCATAAGAAAACCATAGTTGAGTGTAGAGAATAGACCATGGTTAGTTGGATAGGTTAGGGTTAAGCATGAAGACAAGAATGGTTAAGAAGTCAAAGCTTCATGAAGCTTCAACTAAAAACAAACTTCTCCACCATTTTTATCTCAATCCTTTCTAAATAAATAAATGAACAAATAAATAAATAAATGAATATGCAAAACCCTAATTATCAAATTAACCATGGTTTAATTCTATATACTTAACTAAATTATCAAGTATCATCAAACATGATACAAATATGTGCACAAAAGTACATCATATATACTTCTTGCACATCGAGTGAGAAAATCCATATAAAGTGAACCAATACCAATTAATGCAAAGTAATATATCAAATATATAATTATACATTAAATAATTAAATCAACACTTGATTCAATGGTCCGGTCATGTCTCACATAACCGACTAGTATCCAATGTATCGACTTATCGAATCAATCTACGATTCGATAACTAGGTCATATCGAATATAACCTATCGAAACATTTATCGCGAGAATGAAATGCGGTATCACATACACGCATTATTCTCGCTCCCGCACATATCTCATATGCGCTCCTATTTCGTTTCGTTTGAGCCAGGAAACCTCTGTGTAGGACTCTAAAGACTCGTCAATACGCCGGTAGCAGATGATGATCATATCAAGCACCTACAAGCCGCAAGCGGTCTGCTAAACGTAACGGCCATCCGGGTATTGAGCGATCAGAAGATCGACGAGCTAGCCCGCTCACACTCTTGTGAATCCAACCAGTAACACTTACCGTATAGTCCGGTCTGTTCGTCTGATACGTCGCATATCAAGTCTAGGGGTGGTAAACGTCAGACCCCAATAACCGATAAGTCGTGCCGATGTGAGGCTCATAACGGGTCGAGAAACTACTGGTAACACTTACCAGCAAATCTCTGATCAGCCCTGGCCAGGGACTTCCCTGTTACGGCCAATCGAGCACAGCGCAACATCAACCCCTAATACCGGGAGAGACGAAACCCCTCCTATCGCTCATTGCCTCCATGTGACTCGGGACTGTACCCAAAGACCACCGTTTTGCACGCCCTCATGGACATGGTAAGGTGGAGATCAAAGCACAGTGGGAATCACACAAGACTCTATGACGATCTCGGGTCTACAGACTAACCTGTACAAGTGTCACCTGAGAACTGCCATCTGACGTGAGGTATAATACCATCTGGGAGTTCTCGGCGAGTCCGTCCAGTGTACCCAGTCTCCACTGAGCACCCGTATACTATCTCTGATGTCAAACACCAATGGATATGGGATCATCCATCGCCCATCTCATGGGTCGAGAAGCGTATACGCTAGTCTACACTGGTATATCGATGCCCCGTCTCGATACACCCACGACTAGGGACCTTGAAGGATGTACTTATGGACTACCATGTCCCCACTAGTATGATCTGCATCATAGTCCAGGTAGTCAAGTACACATCCTAAGGGCTTTATCAACATGTAACTATAAGACAGTTTAAAGAGACAAGTGTACATGTTAAGATAAAGAGTAACCAGATAGCATACTATCATATCGAGCAAGAAAGTCATCTCTATATATGTCCAAGCATCCAATATAATATACATCATCTGTACAATACTGGCCTCTAGGGCATACATACAACTAACATGTATAAGTCCCTTGAGTCCGATAACTCATTCACTGTGTGTCGTAGGTTGAAAACTGTACTTTTGGTTAAGAAGAATTACACCGCTGTTTAATGCTCCTTACCTAACCATCCACTGATATAGGTAAATGTCACACACTTAATTTCAAAAAGATATATCTCACTCTATAAAAATAGATGTACAGATGTATCGATTTGAAATTGGTGCATAACAGCGGATATTCAAAACCAAATACTTGACGACTGGCAAACAACCCAGGTGACTTCCTCAGATATCACCGATTACAACGAATCCCGATATAATGAGGATGATCACCCAATTCCCAATAACTTACTCCCACTCATCATCTGTAAAACCATACAGATGTGAGAATCGTACCTGGTAAATACATATCCTGGAGTAAGTATCTAATCGGGAAATCAGTTTTCCTTTAACAGTACACAGTGAAACTGAAACATTGAAATGTTTCGATGGGGTATCCCGGTATTCGTAGTAATGCCTCTTCCAGATTCACGACTGTAACCGTATAATTCTTTGCCACCTCTCCAAATCCCTTTATATGTCTTTAGTCATTACCTTCTGCACACCCCTTAGGCCAAATGGTTTTCTTCCTTCCCTACCGTTCGGCACCAGCCTATGGTTTGGAAGATGACTATCCAATAAGCATAATGGGTGTGTTGTCCTAATCCTAGGAGCACTCGCAATGCGAGAGAAGGTGAAGATAAAAGATACCTGAATAAACCTTATTCCTATTTCTCCTGAACCAGAATCCATCCCCGAACTGGAACAAGTTCCTTTCGAGTTCATATATAACCATACGATGGAGTATCCAATAAACTGTGGATCTTCGTAGTGATACAGAGTGTCCTGGAGAAATACAAAGGTGAAGTGGGAGTGGTAATGAAATACCAGGTTTGGTCGTGAATATCAGTCGCAATTTACTTTGCCCTCTTACTAATCTCTTGCTTTGTCTTAACTCAATACCTTCTGCACACCATCGTTATGCTAATTGGTTTTCTTCATTCCCCACCGTTCAGCACCAGCCTAAGGTTTGGAAGAAGACTATCCAATTTGCGTAATAGGTGTACTACTCTAAACCAAGGAGTACCCGCAACCTGAGAGAAGGTAAAAGGAAAAGACAACTGAATAGTCCTATCCGTTTTCTCCAGAACCTGAAACCATCCTCGAATAAATTCCTTCGAGTTCGTATCTAACCATACGATGGTTTTGTCCAATGGAAGTGGACGTTCGTAGTAATACGGAGTGTCCTGGAGAAAAGGGTAAAAGTAGGAGTGGCAATGAGGTTTGCAACTCTGACAATCCAAAAGCCAGTGTTTAAGAAGGTCCGGTTAATTTTGGTCACTGAGTCATAGTTTTAGGGTAGGGTCAATGGTCGCTGCCAGAGAGAGAGAAAAGAAACACTCAGCGTGCACTCTAACCTAGATCAGAATGGTTACCATTTTATCTAATCTGGAAACCTCCCACTGTACCGTCAAATTCTCCTCCAAACCTAAAAGAAGAATTAGTCGGGATCACCCGAGGAGTAAACTAACTCATCAGTGGGAATCGGGATCCAACTATCATCGCATGATAACGTGACGGAATCCACTCACGGTGTCACACTCCAGAAGGTATGCGCATATATGGCAAGTTTCAGTTTCTTTAGAAACTCCCGATGTGATTTCTGCCCCATGCTCTTATGACCTTGGCGTGAGGTCAAAATATCATAAGTCACATGTCAAGTTCTACCCATCATTATCCAGGTTGATTTGAACCTGTAAGTGCTCGGCGGCGCCCCGGCCGTCAATCCGACGGCCAAATGCGGAAGCAAAAAACTTTGATTTTGCAAACTAGCAAACCGGCACCACCGCGCACTAAAACCCGGATCAAACCATTAACTAGTCCTAGCTAACTACAAGATGGGGAATAGAGATATACCGACTGATCCGAGTCCTCCGGTCTTCTTGTCGTCGTCCCGATCTCCCGCGGAATTTCCTGTCTCCACCTCATCGCCGGAAGTGCACCACATCGCCTACATCTTTTACGGGCTCCCATCTCTATGCCGAGGTAACTCGGGCACGAAGCTGGCTAGTCGACGTGCCCAAGATTTGCTGTAGAATGGTGTGTAGAACTTGTGTCTCATTTTGGGGTAGTGGAGGTTGCCATTGGTGGAGGAAATGATACATGAACTTTTTCTAGGTGAACTTGGGGATTTTTGCAAGCATCAAGAGAGTGAAAAATCCCCCACAAAAATGAATCAACCTCTTCCCCTCTAGTGGCCGGCCCAAGCAAGGAGAGTGGGGAGTGGAGTGAATGAGAGAGGAAGTGAGTCCATAATGCAAGAGGGAATCAAATGATATCATGAAAGGAAATGATCAAAAAACACAAACCCACACTCCACCATCATAATCTATCATCATCAAGCATGATGACTTCAAAAAGTCAAGCCATCATGAAGAAGGAAAGTCAAGTGATGGTGAGCCATCATGATCCAATAAAATATAAAGAACACCCTCTACAAATGCTTATTTGTACAAATGCAAATAAGCCCTCCTCCACCAATCTTCGGCCAATGAACGATACAAAGAAAATGGCCGAAACGGAAAGCAAACTGGCAACTCCAGAAAACTGGTCCAATAATAAATTACAGGAAAACCCCGATACTGTCTATACACACCCGCATTTGTATTCCGACCGAAATACAAATGCAATGAGACAAAACTACACTGTACTATACTAGGATCCGGCTTAAACCAAAGCCGGCTAGTAATATTCGTTCAATCCTGATCCATGCAATACCGCATGTATCTGATTGAACCCTGCCATATATCCATACGGCCTCTAGTACAAACTGTCCGATCCTGATCCGTGCAATACCGCACGTATCTGATCGGACCTTGCCATATCTCCATACGGCCTCTACAGCTTTTCGCCCGAAAGCTTGAGTAACTGAATATGGGGGACTCTAAAGAAGCATCGACACCTTGGTTGTGGATTTAACCACTAGCACGTCAGAGGTATAAGCCAATACGTAACGGGCTACCAGGTATTGACCAAAAGGGACGTCTATGAGCGAACTCAGCCTGACACCCTACTGAGCCTGTCAGTGACAATAACCGTACAGTCCGGTCCGTTCGTCTATGAGCATCGCATGGCGGGCCTAGGGGGTTGGTAAAAGTCAGACCCCCAAAAGCGGTACAAGTCGTGTCGGAGTGTAGCCCAGAACACCCTGAGATACTACTGGAATACCTACCAGTAAATCTCCTTGCCTCGGCCGAAGGCTTTGTGTAATGGCTCTCCTAGACACAGCGCGACCTCACCCCCAATACCGGGAGAGACGAACCCCTGAAGATGCGCTCACTGCCTCCATGTGGCTCGGGAATGTACCCAACTAAAACCTGTTTGCACGACTCCTTTAAGCCGTGGTAGGGTAGTAATCAAAGTACAGTGGGAACTCAAACGAAACAAATGACGATCCCTAGGTCGAAGAACTAACCTGTACACATGTCACCAGGGAACTGCCATCTGACGTCTGGTATATGACCAACTAGCATGTTCCCGGCGAGTCCTGTCCGGTGTACTCATAACCCAATGAGCACCTGTATACATCTTAGGTGATCCAACTGACACCAATGGCTTATGAGACCGGCCACCGCCCCTCGTCGGGGTCTCGACTGTATACACTAGTCTACTCTGGAGTATCGATGCCCTGTCTCGAAACTCGCACGACTAGGGACCTTTTAAGGATGTGCTTATAGACCCCAGCTCCCACTTATATGATCGCCCTCATACTGCTGGTGGTCAAGCAAGAATCCTAGGGGCTCTATCAACGTGTAATAGCGACCTGTCAGGTCACCTAAGCAGTACACGATGATAAAGATAAACCAGATAGAATACTATCATCTCGAGTAAGACTGTCCTATTGGGACAGGTCCTCCCTCAATCATTGCAATCACGTGCCTGTGATCCAATAATTGACTCTGAGGGCACTATCTCCAACAATCTCCCACTTGCACTCAAGGCTAATTATTGCGATGTCACATACTCACAACCCGTGTGAAACCGAACACCCAACTCCTCTACTAGTCAGTCTCACAAAGCTCGTTTGCGAAACCATTGCGTTCGAGGAATAGCCTTAGTGAGTGGATCCGCCTTGATGTTTCTTTCTATGTCTCTCTATATCTCAAGTTCGCGGAGAAAACCATCTCCCGAAAAGAGTAATACCTGTCTTAGAATATGTCTGGATGTCTGATGGGACCTAGCTCATAAATGAACTCCAAATCCAAACTTCTTAAACTGTATCGTCAACTAAACTTAATCAGTATCCTGTGCCATGCCACCCTCAGTATTGCCTTGGACCACCTGTCCAAAATACTGCCCCTCGTCAGAAGGAAAACTATAACTCTGACAACCTCCTTGTCGTCCAAGTCACCTTGGAAACCTGGAATGATAACTGTCTCCTGAATCAGGCTGTCGTTATCATATCCCTAGAACATCCATTTATGTTCTAAAGCTGCTTCCGATTGTTTCTCCAGGATTGGATCAATGTCAACTTATTGCATCTAGTGCAAGAGCAACATCTGGTGTACTACTTGACATCTCATGATTGACTCAATTTCCTAAGCAAGTGATCTGCCAATCATGCACATCCCTCTCCCCTTTAGTCTGTAAGACACCTTTAGAGAGGGTGACTCCATCACCTGCAGGTACATTACCGTGCCAGGAGTCGTCCATTCTAAGTACTCTTAGAATGTTATCTAAGTACCCAGATTGGGAAACTACCCAAATCTAGATCTAAAACTGTAACGTTTTAAAAATAATTAAATAATTAATTAAATGAATAAAATTGTGTAAGTGAATTTTATGATTTTCGGTAAAATAAAATGTATTTTTCGTAAAATCAAACCGCAATTGTTTTTCATTATAAATTCAAAAATACCTATTTAATTATGTAATTACTAGTAAATAGTGTTTATTTAGCCACTTATAAATTTTTAGTTTAATAAAATATTTTTCCTAAATTAATTATTTTAAATATTAACATAAACTTTATTTTTTACACTAAATTAGTGTAAATTACAAATTTAAATGGTTTTAATTTATGAAAATGAACCATGGCATATTAGAAATTAGTGTGTATCATGCAAAATTTATTTGCAAATTTTCCCATTTTTCTAGAGTTTTCTAGGTTATTTTAGTGAAGAAATGAAAAGAAAATTAATAAATCATGAAAAGACATATGTATACATCATATTGTGTGAACCTTCTACACAATTCTTTCCTCTTTCTTTTTCTCCCTTTCTTCCTCTTGTGGCCGGCCATGATCCCCATGGCAGCCCCCCCAATTTCCCACCTCATTTTATTACACAAAATCATTAAAAATCCACCAAAATTCAATAAAAAGTGCACAAAATCATATTTATTCTCTACCCTTTATTCTTTTCTCATTTTTACATGGATTTTGGAGATGGGAAGCATGAATTTTGGAGGCTCATTTTCAAGTTGGATTTCATAATTTTGGAGGTATAAATTCTCTTCTTTTGTTTTAATTTTTATTAAATGTTTCATTAAGCTTAATTAGATTTAATATGTTAATTCTATTTACTACTTTTAAAAAATTCAAGTGAGGGTTTGTAAAATTAAGTTGGGGTTTTATTATATCATTAGGTTTATAATAACTAGATTAGCACTTTTACAAATGGAAAATCATGCATAGTTGATATATTGCAAAGTGTGATCCAAATTTCTTAAATTAAACTTTTTTTTAGCAAACTAGATTTCTATATATTTTATATATTGGTGAGATAAATTCCAATGAATGTTTGTAACAATAGATTATTGTTTAAATGAGGATATTGACATGTTAAAGGAATGGAAAAACTTAGTTTAGTTACTAGTATTATTGATAATTGATAAATTTTGATAAAAATTGCTATTTTGCTAACTAGTTTTTGGAAATTATTAAATAAATGAGATTTAAAATATAAATTAAGGTTTCATTATATCATTATCATTGTAAAGTGTAGTTTGATACATTAATTCATACAAAATCAAGTGTTGTTGTGGAATTGTGGAATTTTGCTTGTAAGTTGTGGAAAATTGATAAAATTGCAAACTAGAAAGTTATTTGTAATATATATTAGTGTAATAAAAATATGGTAAAGGTTTCTATAACTTAGTTATGTTATTTAATGAATATTATGACCTTTAGTTTCGTTAAACGTCAAGTTTTGAAGTAAAACGGTGAATTGACATTTTCAAGGTTTTTCGGAAACGGACGATTTGATCGATTTTAGTGTTTCGATGAAATTGATCATGTTTTGCAATATAAGTAATGTGTTTTAAAACTATGAGTTATCTGTTGATACTTATCTCGATCCATCGGAGTTTGTACGCCGATATCGAGTGGTATTTGGTTCTTTTGCTTGGACGGGACATAGGTTTTAACCTATGATTGTTCTTTGTATCGTTTGACTTTTGTACGTGATTCTAGTTACGATGCTCTTTATATGTTTGCGTCTAGGTACCCCCACGTGGACTGCGGGCGATGAAGAGGAGGATGGCGACACCGTCTTCGGCTGACATGGACCAGGTGAGTAGATGCATATCTACGGGGGAAAGTCGGGTGGATGGCGTTTAGCACCCCCGCAACGTAGAATAGGTGTAGTACTTATTGACATTAGGAGACCAGACGCGACCCTAGAAGGACCCTAGTATTGACCCTAGGCTGGACTAGACAGATTTAGGAAGACCATATCGGAGAATGAATACCTTGGAAGAGGATCGTAGGTTTCAGATAGAACACACCGACGCACACACACTGCAACTCGACATGGGGTACGTGTATGGGTATATATATAGAACTAGGTATAGGTATATATACATATATATACAACACATATAGGTGATTCATTGAGGTGATATGATATCTGAGGTATGATGAAACAGTATAACTGGGCTTGATGCCGTGATTCTTGACTATACAGTCGAAATAAAGTGTTAGCGGATCATTAGAGAATGAGATAGTGAACATGAATATATAAGTTATAAGGAATGGAGGTGATATTGATGTACATGGGACGCTAGAATAGTACCCGGACTATAACTCGTGACTGATTGTGATATGGGATATGTATGACTTGATTTCGACATCACGTAGGTGCGACCTGATGTCGATACTATAGAGGTGTGACTTGAGGACGATATGATATCCGTATGACTTAATCACAACATGATACATAGGACATGACATTCCTGAGGATGACATTATACGAATGATGAGACACCTAGAAGATACTTGACCGTACCCCGATATTGGGATGCCGTACGATGGATGTTACCGTACGAGGCCTAGATTTGATGATTGATCCGCACTCTTGATTCGAGGAAGCCGTACTACGTACGTGACGCTATTGAGGCGGGATCGCCGACTATTAGAGATATTGATTCAGACCTTAGGTAGACTTTAGTTTCTTATTGACTAGTTCTTAGGAGGTTAGATGGACACTAGGTTAGGGTTGAGTCATATAGTGGTAGTAGTATTAGTATATTAAATGAGTGGAACGCACATTCGTCTTTACTTTCACACTGTAATCATAATGTTGCATGTTCATACATATGTTGCTATAACAGTATAAACCTTACCTGTTAGGACACCAGCACCATTACCGATGATGCGCATATTCCACGCACACTTATTTGCCGGCTCACACACATCATCATCGGTAATTGCTATGTCACGTACACTTTAGATCATATTATATTTTGTTGATAGAATCAGTTAACAACTAAACCGATATAACATTGTGATTACTCTCTGATGTTAGTGTAGACATGATATTCATAACTTAGACATTCCTGCATTCATATTTTCATGTTATCGCACAGTATTATGAGCATATGCCGACATTTATCATATACTACTCATGATTTTGAGATTTCTGGATTTTTGGGGAAAACCGCAAAAAGATATAACAACTTCTCTCTCTCCTCTTCTCTTTTTAAAATAAGATGCGGTTTTCTCGTGATGTATGTGTCGTCCACCATGAGTTTTTCATGTTTTCTGTTGGATTTCGAGACCCGATTCGAGGAGTGGATGAACCGTCTCGGGTACATGGTGGGCCCGGTATGGTACCCCGGGGCAAGAAGATCGAGTTGTAGACGATGAGCCTGGCAGGGGAAGGCTACCTACCGGTGATGTCTGGCGCAGCGGATATCCGGAGGATACCGACCGTTGTCGTGGGATTTGATGATATGGGCCGATCCGGACTGACGGAGCCCGACATATTGATACTTGAGGTTACATGTGTTGTGTCGATGCTTGACACGGATTTCCATGGATTTCATTGTTGAGATTTCAGATGCTTATACACACTTTACTATGATAACGGCTAAAGGTTCTCATACATATATATCTGGATTTCAGGATTTGTTACCTTACATTCATGGTGCATGCATTTCATTTCATATGACTTAGTACTATATGCGGCACTGACACGACACGGAGTATTTGCACTTACACGTAGTATTACCCTGCTATTATTAGATGTTTGGGATATAGTAGTGTATTATTATGACCTAGGATGGCGTCGTGCATTCGATTTCTTTTCGTAGATGTCTTCTACTCACGAGTTGGCAACTCACCCCCGTTGTGCCAAATTCTTTTCAGGTGCGATGTACAGGTTTCCCCTTGGCAGTTGCTGGTACATCATTTTCATTTCGGGTGATTTGCACGGCAGGTTGGTTCATTTTTTTCTGAACCGCCGTTGTATTTTTATTACTTCATTTGTATCTAGAAAGCTCCATCAACCATATTTGTATTACTTGATAAGTTTATTGGACCAGTCTTTTATTTCGACCTTAGAGTCGCGCATGTATTATTCTGATCTGGTGGTTTGTGTTTTCTTTTGAGATTTGAACCTCGCCCTTTGGCGTTGTATATTATTGTGATTGCTGTGGTTGTCTCCTCCTGTTGGCGTTGAGCTAGCACCCGTTTGGGGATGCTTTTTATTGTTTATTCATATTATACTTGTTGTACCCGTTTGGGGGCCAGTTTTACAGAGGAGACTCTGCCGAAATTTTTGGTAAACATTGCTGAAGTTTTTATACTTGTTTTCTTTTCTTTTCTTCTTTTATGGTTTAGATTTCTGGGCTTCGACTTACTTAGGTCACGTGGCGCCTCTAGACGCTTCGTAATCTAAGTGCCGGTCACGTTCCGTACTTTCGGGTCGTGACAAAGTTGGTATCAGAGCGCTAGGTTTAACCTTGTATAAGTCTAGGTGACCCTTGGTTGATGGAGTAGGCGATTTAGGTAGAGTAACGTACCGTGGGTATGGTCCGCGGCATACTTACGAACGCTACTCTACTTAAGGAGCCTTAGGATGTACATTGTTTGCACCGTATTTCATTCGTTCCTTTGATCTATCTTCGTCGATGTCGGATGGTGGTTTCTGTTACCACGGGCAGAGGGAGCTGCGGCTCGAATGCGATAACCATTAGAGTATTGGTTATTCTTGAGGATTGAAGCATTGCTTAGCGTACGGACGAAGGGTATTCACATGCCGTCCGGATGAAGTTAAAGGGTTCGAACGATTATCAGAAAACCATTTTCCTAAGTTTAAAGTATTCGGAAGAACATGCAGGTATTTCGATGGACCCTCTAGAAGAATGAAACCCTAACTCGACATAATGACCACGAGAACGCCCTTGAACCTTAGGGTTTACGGCAGTTCCGCTGTGCCATTAGTGAGGCTTGGGTTTGCCCTTCTACGGCTGGATCATCGATGCTGGGGTATGTACCGGATATTTTTAAACTGTACTTGAGTGTTGAGCTCTCGGGGAATTATGGGATTTTGATGGATCGATCGAAAAGTTTAATGTAGTCCGGATATCAAGTGAAGGGATCGACTATGTGGGAGACTCTAGACATGAGTATTGCCGTTGGTAGCGCAGTCAGCACACCTATGGAAGAACGAGTTCGAAGCGGTCGACATCAGAGGAGAGAGGCGCACATTGACGATAGTGTTTACGATTGTGATTTAGTGAATTGAATTTCCTATTTTCGTTGATTGGATTTTTGTATTTTGAGGACTTGTTCTACGATTGGTATTTCCTGTGTGTACCTTCATTCTATCTGTGTTTCATATATCAGTTGTATCGATGTGGGTTAGTACGCACCCAGTACAGTTGATTTGGTTTTATATATTTTGAGATTTTTGATTTGATTTCGTGCATAGGGGTTACACATGATTTTGACATATGTTTTGACTTAGTTTTCATGCATTTTGTGCTGTGATTTCGATTTTGATATTCGATGTATGTTTTCGTGCACCATGTGCACCTGATTAGGATTCTTGCGCAGACTTGGCGCACTTAATGCGATTTTGTGCACACCAGATGCACTAAATCGGGGTTTTGTGCAGATTAGATGCACCTGATGTTGAGTCGTGCACACCCGTTGCACTTGACAGATGTTTTTGGTGCACACCTGTTGCACTTAGTTTTGTTTTGTGGGTATTCATGGTATCTGTATTTGGTTTTGATTTCAGTGCGTGCCGGACGCACATGATATTTTATTGATGTGATTGGGATTGATTTCAGTTCGAGCAGTATATTTTCATAATGATTATTATTTGATTTAGTAACCAGGCGGGACGTGTATGTTAAATAAAAGATATATATATATATATAGTTATTTTTTTTTAAATAAACGTCCGCTACTTATGCCGTGACACGTGCATCACACGGCAATTTTCAAAAAGAGGTTGCATATTCCCTTATCCGGATATTTGAACGGTTTTACTGTGATGCACACTATATATAAGTTATAGATTGAGATATATTAGGATGGTTTTCATATTGGGTTTTGATATTTTATTCTCACCATAACTCCGATGATTGCATTATGCTTGACGGAGTTGATTTTTGTTATGTATTGATAATTTCGGAGCCCCGACGATTTGAGTGTTTGCTAAATGTTTTAGTGTTTGGAGGGGGAGTTTTAATTTAAATTCGGGGACCGAATTTCCTAAAGGGGGGAAGATTGTAACGTTTTAAAAATAATTAAATAATTAATTAAATGAATAAAATTGTGTAAGTGAATTTTATGATTTTCGGTAAAATAAAATGTATTTTTCGTAAAATCAAACCGCAATTGTTTTTCATTATAAATTCAAAAATACCTATTTAATTATGTAATTACTAGTAAATAGTGTTTATTTAGCCACTTATAAATTTTTAGTTTAATAAAATATTTTTCCTAAATTAATTATTTTAAATATTAACATAAACTTTATTTTTTACACTAAATTAGTGTAAATTACAAATTTAAATGGTTTTAATTTATGAAAATGAACCATGGCATATTAGAAATTAGTGTGTATCATGCAAAATTTATTTGCAAATTTTCCCATTTTTCTAGAGTTTTCTAGGTTATTTTAGTGAAGAAATGAAAAGAAAATTAATAAATCATGAAAAGACATATGTATACATCATATTGTGTGAACCTTCTACACAATTCTTTCCTCTTTCTTTTTCTCCCTTTCTTCCTCTTGTGGCCGGCCATGATCCCCATGGCAGCCCCCCCAATTTCCCACCTCATTTTATTACACAAAATCATTAAAAATCCACCAAAATTCAATAAAAAGTGCACAAAATCATATTTATTCTCTACCCTTTATTCTTTTCTCATTTTTACATGGATTTTGGAGATGGGAAGCATGAATTTTGGAGGCTCATTTTCAAGTTGGATTTCATAATTTTGGAGGTATAAATTCTCTTCTTTTGTTTTAATTTTTATTAAATGTTTCATTAAGCTTAATTAGATTTAATATGTTAATTCTATTTACTACTTTTAAAAAATTCAAGTGAGGGTTTGTAAAATTAAGTTGGGGTTTTATTATATCATTAGGTTTATAATAACTAGATTAGCACTTTTACAAATGGAAAATCATGCATAGTTGATATATTGCAAAGTGTGATCCAAATTTCTTAAATTAAACTTTTTTTTAGCAAACTAGATTTCTATATATTTTATATATTGGTGAGATAAATTCCAATGAATGTTTGTAACAATAGATTATTGTTTAAATGAGGATATTGACATGTTAAAGGAATGGAAAAACTTAGTTTAGTTACTAGTATTATTGATAATTGATAAATTTTGATAAAAATTGCTATTTTGCTAACTAGTTTTTGGAAATTATTAAATAAATGAGATTTAAAATATAAATTAAGGTTTCATTATATCATTATCATTGTAAAGTGTAGTTTGATACATTAATTCATACAAAATCAAGTGTTGTTGTGGAATTGTGGAATTTTGCTTGTAAGTTGTGGAAAATTGATAAAATTGCAAACTAGAAAGTTATTTGTAATATATATTAGTGTAATAAAAATATGGTAAAGGTTTCTATAACTTAGTTATGTTATTTAATGAATATTATGACCTTTAGTTTCGTTAAACGTCAAGTTTTGAAGTAAAACGGTGAATTGACATTTTCAAGGTTTTTCGGAAACGGACGATTTGATCGATTTTAGTGTTTCGATGAAATTGATCATGTTTTGCAATATAAGTAATGTGTTTTAAAACTATGAGTTATCTGTTGATACTTATCTCGATCCATCGGAGTTTGTACGCCGATATCGAGTGGTATTTGGTTCTTTTGCTTGGACGGGACATAGGTTTTAACCTATGATTGTTCTTTGTATCGTTTGACTTTTGTACGTGATTCTAGTTACGATGCTCTTTATATGTTTGCGTCTAGGTACCCCCACGTGGACTGCGGGCGATGAAGAGGAGGATGGCGACACCGTCTTCGGCTGACATGGACCAGGTGAGTAGATGCATATCTACGGGGGAAAGTCGGGTGGATGGCGTTTAGCACCCCCGCAACGTAGAATAGGTGTAGTACTTATTGACATTAGGAGACCAGACGCGACCCTAGAAGGACCCTAGTATTGACCCTAGGCTGGACTAGACAGATTTAGGAAGACCATATCGGAGAATGAATACCTTGGAAGAGGATCGTAGGTTTCAGATAGAACACACCGACGCACACACACTGCAACTCGACATGGGGTACGTTTATGGGTATATATATAGAACTAGGTATAGGTATATATACATATATATACAACACATATAGGTGATTCATTGAGGTGATATGATATCTGAGGTATGATGAAACAGTATAACTGGGCTTGATGCCGTGATTCTTGACTATACAGTCGAAATAAAGTGTTAGCGGATCATTAGAGAATGAGATAGTGAACATGAATATATAAGTTATAAGGAATGGAGGTGATATTGATGTACATGGGACGCTAGAATAGTACCCGGACTATAACTCGTGACTGATTGTGATATGGGATATGTATGACTTGATTTCGACATCACGTAGGTGCGACCTGATGTCGATACTATAGAGGTGTGACTTGAGGACGATATGATATCCGTATGACTTAATCACAACATGATACATAGGACATGACATTCCTGAGGATGACATTATACGAATGATGAGACACCTAGAAGATACTTGACCGTACCCCGATATTGGGATGCCGTACGATGGATGTTACCGTACGAGGCCTAGATTTGATGATTGATCCGCACTCTTGATTCGAGGAAGCCGTACTACGTACGTGACGCTATTGAGGCGGGATCGCCGACTATTAGAGATATTGATTCAGACCTTAGGTAGACTTTAGTTTCTTATTGACTAGTTCTTAGGAGGTTAGATGGACACTAGGTTAGGGTTGAGTCATATAGTGGTAGTAGTATTAGTATATTAAATGAGTGGAACGCACATTCGTCTTTACTTTCACACTGTAATCATAATGTTGCATGTTCATACATATGTTGCTATAACAGTATAAACCTTACCTGTTAGGACACCAGCACCATTACCGATGATGCGCATATTCCACGCACACTTATTTGCCGGCTCACACACATCATCATCGGTAATTGCTATGTCACGTACACTTTAGATCATATTATATTTTGTTGATAGAATCAGTTAACAACTAAACCGATATAACATTGTGATTACTCTCTGATGTTAGTGTAGACATGATATTCATAACTTAGACATTCCTGCATTCATATTTTCATGTTATCGCACAGTATTATGAGCATATGCCGACATTTATCATATACTACTCATGATTTTGAGATTTCTGGATTTTTGGGGAAAACCGCAAAAAGATATAACAACTTCTCTCTCTCCTCTTCTCTTTTTAAAATAAGATGCGGTTTTCTCGTGATGTATGTGTCGTCCACCATGAGTTTTTCATGTTTTCTGTTGGATTTCGAGACCCGATTCGAGGAGTGGATGAACCGTCTCGGGTACATGGTGGGCCCGGTATGGTACCCCGGGGCAAGAAGATCGAGTTGTAGACGATGAGCCTGGCAGGGGAAGGCTACCTACCGGTGATGTCTGGCGCGGCGGATATCCGGAGGATACCGACCGTTGTCGTGGGATTTGATGATATGGGCCGATCCGGACTGACGGAGCCCGACATATTGATACTTGAGGTTACATGTGTTGTGTCGATGCTTGACACGGATTTCCATGGATTTCATTGTTGAGATTTCAGATGCTTATACACACTTTACTATGATAACGGCTAAAGGTTCTCATACATATATATCTGGATTTCAGGATTTGTTACCTTACATTCATGGTGCATGCATTTCATTTCATATGACTTAGTACTATATGCGGCACTGACACGACACGGAGTATTTGCACTTACACGTAGTATTACCCTGCTATTATTAGATGTTTGGGATATAGTAGTGTATTATTATGACCTAGGATGGCGTCGTGCATTCGATTTCTTTTCGTAGATGTCTTCTACTCACGAGTTGGCAACTCACCCCCGTTGTGCCAAATTCTTTTCAGGTGCGATGTACAGGTTTCCCCTTGGCAGTTGCTGGTACATCATTTTCATTTCGGGTGATTTGCACGGCAGGTTGGTTCATTTGTTTCTGAACCGCCGTTGTATTTTTATTACTTCATTTGTATCTAGAAAGCTCCATCAACCATATTTGTATTACTTGATAAGTTTATTGGACCAGTCTTTTATTTCGACCTTAGAGTCGCGCATGTATTATTCTGATCTGGTGGTTTGTGTTTTCTTTTGAGATTTGAGCCTCGCCCTTTGGCGTTGTATATTATTGTGATTGCTGTGGTTGTCTCCGCCTGTTGGCGTTGAGCTAGCACCCGTTTGGGGATGCTTTTTATTGTTTATTCATATTATACTTGTTGTACCCGTTTGGGGGCCAGTTTTACAGAGGAGACTCTGCCGAAATTTTTGGTAAACATTGCTGAAGTTTTTATACTTGTTTTCTTTTCTTTTCTTCTTTTATGGTTTAGATTTCTGGGCTTCGGCTTACTTAGGTCACGTGGCGCCTCTAGACGCTTCGTAATCTAAGTGCCGGTCACGTTCCGTACTTTCGGGTCGTGACAAAGTTGGTATCAGAGCGCTAGGTTTAACCTTGTATAAGTCTAGGTGACCCTTGGTTGATGGAGTAGGCGATTTAGGTAGAGTAACGTACCGTGGGTATGGTCCGCGGCATACTTACGAACGCTACTCTACTTAAGGAGCCTTAGGATGTACATTGTTTGCACCGTATTTCATTCGTTCCTTTGATCTATCTTCGTCGATGTCGGATGGTGGTTTCTGTTACCACGGGCAGAGGGAGCTGCGGCTCGAATGCGATAACCATTAGAGTATTGGTTATTCTTGAGGATTGAAGCATTGCTTAGCGTACGGACGAAGGGTATTCACATGCCGTCCGGATGAAGTTAAAGGGTTCGAACGATTATCAGAAAACCATTTTCCTAAGTTTAAAGTATTCGGAAGAACATGCAGGTATTTCGATGGACCCTCTAGAAGAATGAAACCCTAACTCGACATAATGACCACGAGAACGCCCTTGAACCTTAGGGTTTACGGCAGTTCCGCTGTGCCATTAGTGAGGCTTGGGTTTGCCCTTCTACGGCTGGATCATCGATGCTGGGGTATGTACCGGATATTTTTAAACTGTACTTGAGTGTTGAGCTCTCGGGGAATTATGGGATTTTGATGGATCGATCGAAAAGTTTAATGTAGTCCGGATATCAAGTGAAGGGATCGACTATGTGGGAGACTCTAGACATGAGTATTGCCGTTGGTAGCGCAGTCAGCACACCTATGGAAGAACGAGTTCGAAGCGGTCGACATCAGAGGAGAGAGGCGCACATTGACGATAGTGTTTACGATTGTGATTTAGTGAATTGAATTTCCTATTTTCGTTGATTGGATTTTTGTATTTTGAGGACTTGTTCTACGATTGGTATTTCCTGTGTGTACCTTCATTCTATCTGTGTTTCATATATCAGTTGTATCGATGTGGGTTAGTACGCACCCAGTACAGTTGATTTGGTTTTATATATTTTGAGATTTTTGATTTGATTTCGTGCATAGGGGTTACACATGATTTTGACATATGTTTTGACTTAGTTTTCATGCATTTTGTGCTGTGATTTCGATTTTGATATTCGATGTATGTTTTCGTGCACCATGTGCACCTGATTAGGATTCTTGCGCAGACTTGGCGCACTTAATGCGATTTTGTGCACACCAGATGCACTAAATCGGGGTTTTGTGCAGATTAGATGCACCTGATGTTGAGTCGTGCACACCCGTTGCACTTGACAGATGTTTTTGGTGCACACCTGTTGCACTTAGTTTTGTTTTGTGGGTATTCATGGTATCTGTATTTGGTTTTGATTTCAGTGCGTGCCGGACGCACATGATATTTTATTGATGTGATTGGGATTGATTTCAGTTCGAGCAGTATATTTTCATAATGATTATTATTTGATTTAGTAACCAGGCGGGACGTGTATGTTAAATAAAAGATATATATATATATATAGTTATTTTTTTTTAAATAAACGTCCGCTACTTATGCCGTGACACGTGCATCACACGGCAATTTTCAAAAAGAGGTTGCATATTCCCTTATCCGGATATTTGAACGGTTTTACTGTGATGCACACTATATATAAGTTATAGATTGAGATATATTAGGATGGTTTTCATATTGGGTTTTGATATTTTATTCTCACCATAACTCCGATGATTGCATTATGCTTGACGGAGTTGATTTTTGTTATGTATTGATAATTTCGGAGCCCCGACGATTTGAGTGTTTGCTAAATGTTTTAGTGTTTGGAGGGGGAGTTTTAATTTAAATTCGGGGACCGAATTTCCTAAAGGGGGGAAGATTGTAACGTTTTAAAAATAATTAAATAATTAATTAAATGAATAAAATTGTGTAAGTGAATTTTATGATTTTCGGTAAAATAAAATGTATTTTTCGTAAAATCAAACCGCAATTGTTTTTCATTATAAATTCAAAAATACCTATTTAATTATGTAATTACTAGTAAATAGTGTTTATTTAGCCACTTACAAATTTTTAGTTTAATAAAATATTTTTCCTAAATTAATTATTTTAAATATTAACATAAACTTTATTTTTTACACTAAATTAGTGTAAATTACAAATTTAAATGGTTTTAATTTATGAAAATGAACCATGGCATATTAGAAATTAGTGTGTATCATGCAAAATTTATTTGCAAATTTTCCCATTTTTCTAGAGTTTTCTAGGTTATTTTAGTGAAGAAATGAAAAGAAAATTAATAAATCATGAAAAGACATATGTATACATCATATTGTGTGAACCTTCTACACAATTCTTTCCTCTTTCTTTTTCTCCCTTTCTTCCTCTTGTGGCCGGCCATGATCCCCATGGCAGCCCCCCCAATTTCCCACCTCATTTTATTACACAAAATCATTAAAAATCCACCAAAATTCAATAAAAAGTGCACAAAATCATATTTATTCTCTACCCTTTATTCTTTTCTCATTTTTACATGGATTTTGGAGATGGGAAGCATGAATTTTGGAGGCTCATTTTCAAGTTGGATTTCATAATTTTGGAGGTATAAATTCTCTTCTTTTGTTTTAATTTTTATTAAATGTTTCATTAAGCTTAATTAGATTTAATATGTTAATTCTATTTACTACTTTTAAAAAATTCAAGTGAGGGTTTGTAAAATTAAGTTGGGGTTTTATTATATCATTAGGTTTATAATAACTAGATTAGCACTTTTACAAATGGAAAATCATGCATAGTTGATATATTGCAAAGTGTGATCCAAATTTCTTAAATTAAACTTTTTTTTAGCAAACTAGATTTCTATATATTTTATATATTGGTGAGATAAATTCCAATGAATGTTTGTAACAATAGATTATTGTTTAAATGAGGATATTGACATGTTAAAGGAATGGAAAAACTTAGTTTAGTTACTAGTATTATTGATAATTGATAAATTTTGATAAAAATTGCTATTTTGCTAACTAGTTTTTGGAAATTATTAAATAAATGAGATTTAAAATATAAATTAAGGTTTCATTATATCATTATCATTGTAAAGTGTAGTTTGATACATTAATTCATACAAAATCAAGTGTTGTTGTGGAATTGTGGAATTTTGCTTGTAAGTTGTGGAAAATTGATAAAATTGCAAACTAGAAAGTTATTTGTAATATATATTAGTGTAATAAAAATATGGTAAAGGTTTCTATAACTTAGTTATGTTATTTAATGAATATTATGACCTTTAGTTTCGTTAAACGTCAAGTTTTGAAGTAAAACGGTGAATTGACATTTTCAAGGTTTTTCGGAAACGGACGATTTGATCGATTTTAGTGTTTCGATGAAATTGATCATGTTTTGCAATATAAGTAATGTGTTTTAAAACTATGAGTTATCTGTTGATACTTATCTCGATCCATCGGAGTTTGTACGCCGATATCGAGTGGTATTTGGTTCTTTTGCTTGGACGGGACATAGGTTTTAACCTATGATTGTTCTTTGTATCGTTTGACTTTTGTACGTGATTCTAGTTACGATGCTCTTTATATGTTTGCGTCTAGGTACCCCCACGTGGACTGCGGGCGATGAAGAGGAGGATGGCGACACCGTCTTCGGCTGACATGGACCAGGTGAGTAGATGCATATCTACGGGGGAAAGTCGGGTGGATGGCGTTTAGCACCCCCGCAACGTAGAATAGGTGTAGTACTTATTGACATTAGGAGACCAGACGCGACCCTAGAAGGACCCTAGTATTGACCCTAGGCTGGACTAGACAGATTTAGGAAGACCATATCGGAGAATGAATACCTTGGAAGAGGATCGTAGGTTTCAGATAGAACACACCGACGCACACACACTGCAACTCGACATGGGGTACGTGTATGGGTATATATATAGAACTAGGTATAGGTATATATACATATATATACAACACATATAGGTGATTCATTGAGGTGATATGATATCTGAGGTATGATGAAACAGTATAACTGGGCTTGATGCCGTGATTCTTGACTATACAGTCGAAATAAAGTGTTAGCGGATCATTAGAGAATGAGATAGTGAACATGAATATATAAGTTATAAGGAATGGAGGTGATATTGATGTACATGGGACGCTAGAATAGTACCCGGACTATAACTCGTGACTGATTGTGATATGGGATATGTATGACTTGATTTCGACATCACGTAGGTGCGACCTGATGTCGATACTATAGAGGTGTGACTTGAGGACGATATGATATCCGTATGACTTAATCACAACATGATACATAGGACATGACATTCCTGAGGATGACATTATACGAATGATGAGACACCTAGAAGATACTTGACCGTACCCCGATATTGGGATGCCGTACGATGGATGTTACCGTACGAGGCCTAGATTTGATGATTGATCCGCACTCTTGATTCGAGGAAGCCGTACTACGTACGTGACGCTATTGAGGCGGGATCGCCGACTATTAGAGATATTGATTCAGACCTTAGGTAGACTTTAGTTTCTTATTGACTAGTTCTTAGGAGGTTAGATGGACACTAGGTTAGGGTTGAGTCATATAGTGGTAGTAGTATTAGTATATTAAATGAGTGGAACGCACATTCGTCTTTACTTTCACACTGTAATCATAATGTTGCATGTTCATACATATGTTGCTATAACAGTATAAACCTTACCTGTTAGGACACCAGCACCATTACCGATGATGCGCATATTCCACGCACACTTATTTGCCGGCTCACACACATCATCATCGGTAATTGCTATGTCACGTACACTTTAGATCATATTATATTTTGTTGATAGAATCAGTTAACAACTAAACCGATATAACATTGTGATTACTCTCTGATGTTAGTGTAGACATGATATTCATAACTTAGACATTCCTGCATTCATATTTTCATGTTATCGCACAGTATTATGAGCATATGCCGACATTTATCATATACTACTCATGATTTTGAGATTTCTGGATTTTTGGGGAAAACCGCAAAAAGATATAACAACTTCTCTCTCTCCTCTTCTCTTTTTAAAATAAGATGCGGTTTTCTCGTGATGTATGTGTCGTCCACCATGAGTTTTTCATGTTTTCTGTTGGATTTCGAGACCCGATTCGAGGAGTGGATGAACCGTCTCGGGTACATGGTGGGCCCGGTATGGTACCCCGGGGCAAGAAGATCGAGTTGTAGACGATGAGCCTGGCAGGGGAAGGCTACCTACCGGTGATGTCTGGCGCGGCGGATATCCGGAGGATACCGACCGTTGTCGTGGGATTTGATGATATGGGCCGATCCGGACTGACGGAGCCCGACATATTGATACTTGAGGTTACATGTGTTGTGTCGATGCTTGACACGGATTTCCATGGATTTCATTGTTGAGATTTCAGATGCTTATACACACTTTACTATGATAACGGCTAAAGGTTCTCATACATATATATCTGGATTTCAGGATTTGTTACCTTACATTCATGGTGCATGCATTTCATTTCATATGACTTAGTACTATATGCGGCACTGACACGACACGGAGTATTTGCACTTACACGTAGTATTACCCTGCTATTATTAGATGTTTGGGATATAGTAGTGTATTATTATGACCTAGGATGGCGTCGTGCATTCGATTTCTTTTCGTAGATGTCTTCTACTCACGAGTTGGCAACTCACCCCCGTTGTGCCAAATTCTTTTCAGGTGCGATGTACAGGTTTCCCCTTGGCAGTTGCTGGTACATCATTTTCATTTCGGGTGATTTGCACGGCAGGTTGGTTCATTTGTTTCTGAACCGCCGTTGTATTTTTATTACTTCATTTGTATCTAGAAAGCTCCATCAACCATATTTGTATTACTTGATAAGTTTATTGGACCAGTCTTTTATTTCGACCTTAGAGTCGCGCATGTATTATTCTGATCTGGTGGTTTGTGTTTTCTTTTGAGATTTGAGCCTCGCCCTTTGGCGTTGTATATTATTGTGATTGCTGTGGTTGTCTCCGCCTGTTGGCGTTGAGCTAGCACCCGTTTGGGGATGCTTTTTATTGTTTATTCATATTATACTTGTTGTACCCGTTTGGGGGCCAGTTTTACAGAGGAGACTCTGCCGAAATTTTTGGTAAACATTGCTGAAGTTTTTATACTTGTTTTCTTTTCTTTTCTTCTTTTATGGTTTAGATTTCTGGGCTTCGGCTTACTTAGGTCACGTGGCGCCTCTAGACGCTTCGTAATCTAAGTGCCGGTCACGTTCCGTACTTTCAGGTCGTGACAAAAACCATAGATCTAGTAACCAGTATGTCTGATATAATATCCAAGTCCCATGTGGAGAAACCACTGTGTGACGACCAAAGTATAACCGATTGTAGTATAGGAGTTTCTTTTCCTATTCTGTGTATGTCATCCAAATACCATGACATCACACCCTACTACCTTTTCAACAGATCCATCCCTATTCTGATGAAGTCAAACCTATGACTGTCACGTCAGAAATAGATGATCTATCTCCGCTACATCTGCTTTAGTCTATAAATAGACATAAGCTACCTGTCCACCAATGCTTCCGCTGCTCCCACTGACTACGACAACCCTCTGGCAGAGTCATATACACATACACTTCTAAAACTAGTTTAGAACGACGCTATACTCATCCTCCCGTCGGGTCTCGCAACCTAGAACAACAGCAATGGCAAGTGTGGGTAAACAAGAACTTCCCTGTCACCGTCCTTGAGGCTACCGGAGTACCTCTCGGGTGCCTGAAGTTACCCACCTTATCTGCGGAGTGGCCAATTGAATGTCAAACCAGATTAAATCTTTAGGTTCCTATCAAATCTTCAGTAATCGTTTGTGGTTCTGGAATCACTTCCAGTTCTACCATACTCCCACTACTGTTTTCTGAAAAAATCCATTTTTATTAAAACTGTGGCGAGTCTAGAACAATATCGCTATTGTCCATCCAGATGGTAGAAAGTCAACCCGTGTCATAGCCTGGGTCAACCCACAAACTGCCATTACAGAAACATGCCTTGAGTTATCCAGAGTCGGTTTTAAGCATAAGCCAGACAACTCCCCGTACCTTAACAACGTTAAGATATGAACTGTTCTATATCCAATATAGAAACAGAGGCACTGAATTAATTGAACCAGATTCAAATCATGCAGCTGTCCTCAGTGCATGTCAACTAAATGGAAAGAGGCCGATCAGCGTTACTCAACTTAGGAATGCTTCCAATTATGAGTAACCTGAAAGAGAAGCAAGTTCTCTTTACCATTACTATCAACTGAATACCATACACAAGTATTTACATCTTCGATCACCTTGAAGAATCCCGATACTTGCAACACCTGGTTCTCTACTTTATTCAAATACCTATAACTTCTCAAAATTCAGACCCTGTGTTTCCACGAAACACCTGTCTAAAAACTAGAGAAGTCATAAGTAAACCGAATATAGTACGAGGACCAACCCCTCTGTCCTTATGGACCCTGGACATCATACAATACTCTGTATAAGTCCCTTGAGTCTGATAACTCATCCACTGTGTGTCGTAGGTTGAAAACTGTACTTATGGTTAAGAAGAATTACACCGTTGTTTAATGCTCCTTACCTAACCATCCACTGATATAGGTAAATGTCATAGACATAATTTCAAAAAGGTATATCTCACTCTATGAAAATAGACGTACAGATATATCAATTTGAAATTGGTGCACAACAGCGGATATTCAAAACCAAATATTTGCCAACCAGCAAACAGCCCAGGTGATTTCCTCAAATATCATCGATTACAACGAATCCCGATATAATGAGGATGATCACCCAATTCCCAATAACTTACTCCCACTCATCATCCGTAAAACCATACAGATGTGAGAATCATACCTGGTAAATACATACCCTGGAGTAAGGACTAATTGGGAAATCAGTTTTCCTTTAACAGTACACAGTGAAAATGAAACATTGAAATGTTTCGATGGGGTATCCCGGTATTCCTAGTAATGCCTCTTCCAGATTCACGACTGTAACCGTATAATTCTTTGCCACCTCTCCAAATCCCTTTATATGTCTTTAGTCAATACCTTCTGCACACCCCTTTAGGCCAAATGGTTTTCTTCCTTCCCTACCGTTCGGCACCAGCCTATGGTTTGGAAGAAGACTATCCAATAAGCATAATGGGTGTACTGTCCTAATCCTAGGAGCACTCGCAATGCGAGAGAAGGTGAAGATAAAATACAACCGAATAAACCTTATTCCTATTTCTCCTGAACCAGAATCTATCCCCGAACTGGAACAAGTTCCTTTCGAGTTCGTATATAACCATACGATGGAGTATCCAATAAACTGTGGATCTTCGTAGTAATACGGAGTGTCCTGGAGAAATACAAAGGTGATTTGGGAGTGGTAATGAAATACCTGGTTTGGTCGTGAATATCAGTCGCAATTTACTTTGCCCTCTTACTAATCCCTTGTTTTGTCTTAACTTAATACCTTCTGTACACCATCGTTAGGCTAATTGATTTTCTTCATTCCCTACCGGTCGGCACCAGCCTAAGGTTTGGAAGAAGACTATCCAATTTGCGTAATAGGTGTACTATCTCCTAAACCAAGGAGTACTCGCAACCTGAAAGAAGGTAAAAGGAAAAAACAACTGAATAGTCCTATCCGTTTTCTCCAGAACCTGAAACCATCCTCGAATAAATTCTTTCGAGTTCGTATATAACCATACGATAGTTTTGTCCAATGGAAGTGGACGTTCGTAGTAATACGGGGTGTCCTGGGGAAAAGGGTAAAAGTAGGAGTGGCAATGAGGTTTGCAACTCTGACAATCCAAAAGCCAGTGTTAAGAAGGTTCGGTCAACTTGGTCACTGAGTCATAGTCTAGGGTCGGGTCAATGGTCGCTGCCGAAGAGAGAGAGAAAAGAAATACTCAGCGTGCACTCTAACCTAGATCAGAATGGTTACCAATTTATCTAATCAGGAAACCTCCTACTGTACCGTCAAATTCTCCTCCAAACCTGAAAGAAGAATTAGTCGGGATCACCCGAGGAGTAAACCAACTCATCAGTGGGAATCAGGATCCAACTATCACCGCATGATAACATGACGGAATCCGCTCACGTCATCACACTCCAGAAGGTATGCGCATATCTGGCAAGTTTCAGTTCTTTTGAAACTCCCGATGTGATTTTTACCCCATGCTCTTATGACCTTGGCGTGAGGTCAAAATATCATAAGTCACATGTCAAGTTCTACCCATCATTATCCAGGTTAATTTGAATCCACCCGTACATACCCTTGACGTAGGCCAAAATAGTAGTACGACTGTCCCAAACCAACGCATCTATCTATGCAACAGATAAATACCCGGCAGCTACCAAACACTATGCCTTGGCGTGAGGTCAAAATACATAGCTTGAATACTACCGAATATTTAACTGAAATGATGGAGGGCTACGAATGGTTTCTGGCGAAAACCTTTAACGTAATGAACTTGATATCGTTGAAGGAACTGATAGCTTTATAAAAAATATAGTGACGAAAACCTTTGCTAAAGAGGTCACTCCCGGTGAAGGGATCTCGGCTCTTTCCCTGTAGAATGAGGTGCAGGATATTCCAACTGAATACCACGATGCAAAGCAAAAGTAATCGGCTATAGTGAAGTTAATGCCCTGACGCAAACTTTTTGTCCAAGGGGTCACTCCCGGTGAAGGGATCTCGGCCCTTGCCTCGTCGACTGAGGAGCTGGATATTCATAACCGAATATCACGATGCAAAACAAAAGTGAACGTCCTTGCAATAACAGCTTTTTGAAAAGTGTTCCAACAACATCAGATTAGGTTTGTTTTTAACTTGCATTGATCCGAATCAATGCAGTCCCATCAATTGATCACACCAAAAAGAACGAAAATAATATGACGTACGTATATGCCATCCGCATTCGCCACTGGGTCCCGTCATTACCCATTAGGTTAGCTAACTAACGACAGAGCGGGGACTGGACTAGCGCGGATGCAAAACATATACAACATCTACTAATATATATACCAATATATTATATTTCGCTCAAGGCGTGATAAAATGCAGCATCACAGAAATGTACAGCATCACAGAACAATAGAGATATCTGGGATCCCCGGGTTTCACAGAGCCGCTGAAACCCGACGTTCCCCTGGTCGTGTGGATAGCCTGTGCAATGAAATCCTAGACCCCTACGGGCGCGGCAAGTTACCCGCCAAAACCTGAAGCGAGGCAGCCCCCTTCAGCAACGTGAATGGACCACCCAGCATTTCACGGAATCCGGTAACTTGGGCACCCCTCCTGGGTCAACATATACCCCCTACGAGTGCGGCGAATAGCCCGCCAATTCTAGAGTGAAGCCCCTTCCGTCTCAATGCCATGAGAAGCGGGCCCGTTGCCCTCTAGAACCCGGCTATCCGTGCACTCCTCCGCGGGGTAATCCTAGTACAGAAAGTAAAATATACATACAACGGGTACATCGACCGCAACCTGGTCGTGCCCCAAAATAATAATACAAACAGGCAGTGACGGCAGTCCACATGTCGGACGCTCGCCCCGCAATATCAAATTTACATAATACAACAAAACTGTACTAGCATTGCATCTAGGCTATCCCCCACGACCGATCCGCAACATCACAGCAATACACAGAACATCAACGTGAAAGTCGCGTTCGCAAATCCGTCTAACCGGGCTATAGCAGTTAGACAGGATTTACCGATCAAGTGACATTCACGGTCACAGATATAATGTAAATACTGTGAACTAATGTGTTTAAAATATCTGATCGATCAAAAGTTACCAAATGGCCCCCCAAGTACTACTGTAGCACATCAAGAAATTCTGGGCCCAAAAATAATATTCCAGAAACCCTATTTTCAACCCAGAAAGCAACTGATGAAATTTGATGCAGTGATCTCAACATAGTGCGGCGGAACCGCGGCCTAAAGGGGGGTTTGGCCGCGGTTCCGTGCTCCTATAGTGGAGTTACTGTATCGAATTTCTACAGTGTTCTTAGAATTTCCAGTACATCACTTTTCTGCAACCTGAAAAAATTTTCGACTCCAGAAAATTTCAACAGAAAACTGATGCAAGTGAAAAACGCGGATTTTGGAATTTTGGTCGATCGGAAATGTAAACACATTAGACAAAGCTAGACTAGGTTAATGGCAAGGCTCTGATACCACTGTAAGTGCTCGGCGGCGCCCCGGCCGTCAATCCGACGGCCAAATGCGGAAGCGAAAAACTTTGATTTTGCAAACTAGCAAACCGGCACCACCGCGCACTAAAACCCGGATCGAACCATTAACTAGTCTTAGCTAACTACAAGATGGGGAATAGAGATATACCGACTGATCCGAGTCCTCCGGTCTTCTCGTCGTCGTCCCGATCTCCCGCGGAATTTCCTGTCTCCACCTCGTCGCCGGAAGTGCACCACATCGCCTACATCTTTTACGGGCTCCCACCTCTATGCCGAGGTAACGCGGGCACGAAGCTGGCTAGTCGACGTGCCTAAGATTTGCTGTAGAATGGTGTGTAGAACTTGTGTCTCATTTTGGGGTAGTGGAGGTTGCCATTGGTGGAGGAAATGATACATGAAATTTTTCTATATGAACTTGGGGATTTTTGCAAGCATCAAGAGAGTGAAAAATCCCCCACAAAAATGAATCAACCTCTTCCCCTCTAGTGGCCGGCCCAAGCAAGGAGAGTGGGGAGTGGAGTGAATGAGAGAGGAAGTGAGTCCATAATGCAAGAGGGAATCAAATGATATCATGAAAGGAAATGATCAAAAAACACAAACCCACACTCCACCATCATAATCTATCATCATCAAGCATGATGACTTCAAAAAGTCAAGCCATCATGAAGAAGGAAAGTCAAGTGATGGTGAGCCATCATGATCCAATAAAATATAAAGAACACCCTCCACAAATACTTATTTGCACAAATGCAAATAAGCCCTCCTCCACCAATCTTCGGCCAATGAACGATACAAAGAAAATGGCCGAAACGGAAAGCAAACTGGCAACTCCAGAAAACTGGTCCCATAATAAATTACAGGAAAACCCCGATACTGTGTATACACACCCGCATTTGTATTTCGGCCGAAATACAAATGCAATGAAACAAAACTACACTGTACTATACTAGGATCCGGCTTAAACCAAAGCCGGCTAGTAATATTCGTTCGATCCTGATCCATGCAATACCGCATGTATCTGATTGAACCCTGCCATATATCCATACGGCCTCTAGTACAAACTGTCCGATCCTGATCCGTGCAATACCGCACGTATCTGATCGGACCTTGCCATATCTCCATACGGCCTCTACAACTTTTCGCCCGAAAGTTTGAGTAACTGAATGTGGGGGACTCTAAAGAATCATCGACACCTTGGTTGTGGATTTAACCACTAGCACGTCAGAGGTATAAGCCAATACGTAACGGGCTACCAGGTATTGACCAAAAGGGACGTCTATGAGCGAACTCAGCCTGACACCCTACTGAGCCTGTCAGTGACAATAACCGTACAGTCCGGTCCGTTCGTCTATGAGCATCGCATGGCGGGCCTAGGGGGTTGGTAAAAGTCAGACCCCCAAAAGCGGTACAAGTCGTGTCGGAGTGTAGCCCAGAACACCCTGAGATACTACTGGAATACCTACCAGTAAATCTCCTTGCCTCGGCCGAAGGCTTTGTGTAATGGCTCTCCTAGACACAGCACGACCTCATCCCCAATACCGGGAGAGACGAACCCCTGAAAATGCGCTCACTGCCTCCATGTGGCTCGGGACTGTACCCAACTAAAATCTGTTTGCACGACTCCTTTGAGTCGTGGTAGGATAGTAATCAAAGTACAGTGGGAACTCAAACGAGACAAATGATGATCCCCAGGTCGATGAACTAACATGTACACATGTCACCAGGGAACTGCCATCTGACGTCTGGTATAGGACCAACTAGCATGTTCCCGGCGAGTCCTGTCCGGTGTACTCATAACCCAATGAGCACCTGTATACATCTTAGGTGATCCAACTGACACCAATATCTTGTGAGACCGGCCACCGCCCCTCGTCGGGGTCTCGACTGTATACACTAGTCTACTCTGGAGTATCGATGCCCTGTCTCGAAACTCGCACGACTAGGGACCTTTTAAGGATGTGCTTATAGATCCCAGCTCCCACTTATATGATCGCCCTTATACTGCTGGTGGTCAAGCAAGAATCGTAGGGGCTCTATCAACGTGTAATAGCGACCTGTCAGGTCACCTAAGCAGTACACGATGATAAAGATAAACCAGATAGCATACTATCATCTCGAGTAAGACTGTCCTATTGGGACAGGTCCTCCCTCAATCATTGCAATCACGTGCCTGTGATCCAATAATTGACTCTGAGGGCACTATCTCCAACAGAACCCACCCATACATACTCTTAACGTAGGCTAAAATAGTAGTACGACTGTCCCAAACCAACGCATCTATCTATGCAACAGATAAATACCCGGCAGCTACCAATCACTATGCCTTGGCGTGAGGTCAAAATACATAGCTTGAATACTACCGAATATTTAACTGAAATGATGGAGGGCTACGAATGGTTTCTGGCGAAAACCTTTAATGTAAAGAACTTGATATTGTTGAAGGAACGGATAGCTTTTTTTAAAAAATATAGTGACGAAAACCATTGCTAAAGAAGTCACTTCCGGTGAAGGGATCTCGGCCCTTTCCCCGTAGAATGAGGTGCAGAATATTCCAACTGAATACCACGGTGCAAAGCAAAAGTAATCGGCTATAGCGAAGTCATTGCCCTGACGCAAACTTTTTGTCCAAGGGGTCACTCTCGGTGAAGGGATCTCGGCCCTTGCCTCGTCGACTGAGGAGCAGGATATTCCAACTGAATACCACGATGCAAAACAAAAGTGAATGTCCTTGCAATAACAGCTTTTTGAAAAGTGTTCCAACAACATCAGATTAGGTTTGTTTTTAACTTGCATTGATCCGAATCAACACAGTCCCATCAATTGATCACACCACAAAGAACGAAAATAATATGACGTACGTATATGCCATCCGCATTCGCCACTGGGTCCCGTCATTACCCGTTAGGTTAGCTAACTAACGACAGAGCGGGGACTGGACTAGCACGGATGCAAAACATATACAACATCTACTAATATATATACCAATATATTATATTTCACTCAAGGCGTGTTAAAAATGCAACATCACAAAAATGTACAGTATCACAGAATAATACAGATATCTGGGATCCCCGGGTTTCACAGAGCCACTACTGAAACCCGACGTTCCCCTGGTCGTGTGGATAGCCTGGGCAATGAAATCCTAGAACACTACGGGCACGGCAAGTTACTGTCACGTCCCGAAAGTACGGAATATGACCGTCACTTAAACTACGAACGTCTCAAGGCGTACGTATTCTAAGTAAGCCGAGAACCCAGAAATCCAAACCAAGAAAAGTAGTAGAGTGTAGGAAAACCAATTTAAATCAAGAAGTTTTAATAGCATAAGCCGAATTATGCGTTTTATAAAAACATCAAATATTTCCTGAAAATTTCGACAGAGTCTCCTTTGTAAATACGGGCCCCCAAACGGGATACAGCATGAATAGTATACGAAATCAAAAAAGGCATCCCCAAGAGGGAGCTAGCTCTTCGTCAAACGACGGCCACAACCACACAAACAATATAATATACAACGCCGAAAGGCGAGGATCACAACAGAAAAGGAAACTCAAAACAGCATGAAATCCGTATAAATACAACGCGCGACTCTAAGGTCGATAGAATAAACAACACTGGTCTCTATCTCTGAAATAAATACATGTTTGGTTGATGGAACTTCTAGATACAACTGAATAATAATATACAATGTATAGTGATGGGTACGATACAAATAAACCCACCTACTAGCAAGTCACCCGAACGAAACTGTACCCTCAAAGCCGTAAAGAAAGCTGTACGGCGAAACCTGCAAGAAACTGGGGCACAACGGGGGTGAGTTGCCAACGCGTGAATAGAAAAACATCTACGAAAAAAAATCGCATGTATGACGCAATCCTAGGTCATACGATCAATATATATATAATCCTCAAATAAAACCAGCAGTCAATAACAATGACTAGGGTAAATATCTAACCCGAGTGTAATCTCATGTACCCGTGTCAGTGCCTCAGGTAGCAATATATCATATGAATGAGGTATGAATGCATGAAAACAGAATACATGTAAATGATGAACTGTTTTCATAATTTAGTGAGATTTCCTTTGTATTTTTTAAATGAGGTATCATAATGAAATTAGCATAAAACAGTGCCTAGCATCGGCACAAACGAAATCCCAATATCTCGATATCTCTGTATCACGGTCTCTGTACCTAAATATCTCGAAATCTCAATGTCTCAATCACAATATCTAGGGTGCCGTCAATCCAGACCGGCCCCTACCATTTATCTCAATACCAAGACGGTATCCTCCGGATATCCGACGTGTCGGGTAAAATCACTGGTAGGTAGTGCTCCCCTGCCAGGCTCATATCGTCATCACGCGCTTCTTGCCCCGGGGTACCTCACCGGGCCCACCACGTACCCGAAACGGTTCATCCATCTCCTCAAATTGGGTCTCGAAATCCATCAGCAAACTCATGGTGGACGACTCATACATCATAAGAAAACCGCATTTTTTATTTAAAAAGAGAGAAAGCACTTTATATATATTTTTTCGGTTTTCCTCCAAATCCAGAAAATATCATGGGAATCCGAATCATCAATAGCATGTAGAACCATGAATATAAGTATGAGCATCCATGAATGCGGCATATAATGATTAACAGTATGCAAAGTGACAAGTAACAACTACAATGAATAAACTACTAGTAACAAGCTACACTATGCGATAATATTTTCTAAGGTTTGTGTGACATGGCAATTACCGATGAAGATGTGTGTGAGCCGGCAAATAAGTGTACGTGGTACATACGCATCATCGGTAATGGTGCTGGTGTCCTAACAGCATAATGTCAACAATGCAATATGAAATAACAATGTAAGTATGCGATGCGGAGCGAGCAACCAAAATGAGCGGGAGCTAAATATTAAACAATGGTGCCATTTGAAATAACACGAATCGTGGGGTTTTGAAAATAGGGCTACGGTGGTTTTAAGAAAGGATACGTCTTTTGAAATGTCCGTAGATCCCTTGACCTGTCTTTTAAAATACCCATGACCCGCTAGTTTTGAAATAAGTAAGAGTCTAATCTAATGTAACAACTACACTAAACTATACGGCTGAACTAACACTGAACTATAGGTAAGAAAACCGCCTAACATCTGAGTCGATACATATATATATACCTGTATATGTATAGTCGGTGATCCCGCCTCAATAATATCATATCCGATACCATATCTATAATCAGACATCCCAAGTCGAGAGTGCGGATCAATCATCAATATATAGCTCGTACGTAAATCCGTCGTACGGCATCCCAAATCTGGGTACGGGTCAATATCACATTCATCATACTATTCATCTGGTATCCTCTTTATCAAATATCATGATCGGGGTACTGATCTACGTCTAGTACAAAACTGATACCGCCAAAGTATGCATGCAAGTGTAAGAATCACTACGCCAAAAGACCCGTGAAAACATCATGTCGTATCTCAATACGAACCAAATCACATCACCGATCTCCTGGTCTCAAGCCCAATCTGATCGACTCATCTCAAATCCCAAATACTATCCTCAAATCCAGTATATGAACACATAGTCCCATACCCATGTGAACACATAAATATATATTCCCATATAGGCACATATGAAAGAAAGAATGTATGCAAGTATGGGTGTGTGTGTATGTGTGGTGCAACCACTACTCTAGGGTTTCGCAACACTAAACCAATCCAATCACACCTAGGATCCATCTCTATCATCAATAATCTAAAACAATATACAATCAAAATATGTGTGTATACGTATTCGTATACATCACCACGAACTGCGGGGGTGCTATACGCCATCTACCCGACTTCTCCCCGTAGATATAAATCTACTCACCTGTATCCTGCGTGTCGGTGTCGATAACGCCATGCTCCGTCGCCTCGGAATCTACGTGAAGGTACCTACAATGATCAACCATAGCAATGCGTATGAAAATCAAGGCAGAAAACCGATACAGCGCACAGTGTGCTCATAGGTTGGAACCTATGGCCCAAACATGCAAATCCAACAAACAAGCCCTGTTGTCGATGTACGAACACCCGACAACCAAATACAAATCCAAATATCAAGAAAGTGTATTTAAAAATACGGAAAACATCGCCTAAAACACACCAAAATGATCCCAGATTTTCCCCAGATGACAATTAGCCAAAACTGCATATAGGTGGGGTCTAATTTAGTGCAAAATGAGCCCTGGAACAAAAATTGACCGATTCTCTCCTACTCTGGCCACAAATTGCGGACAGAATGATTAAATTTGCGGCCGTAGGTTTGAGTTAGGGGCTCGGGTCTAGGTGGTAGCTTCCTAGGTGCCTGTACGACTCACTGTCAGCTCAATTTTATTTTTGGTGACCCCGGGTTGCTCCAGATTCCAGAACACCTTCACAGATCACACAAACCGACATGAAAAGTTCCGTAATTCCGTATTTTTGCGTTTCCAGTGGGGTTGGTCTGGGTTTCTACCACTAGGGTGCTTTTATGGTCTCCACTGAACTCAATTTCCCATCACAACTCATAATTTCCTCAAACCCTTACTAGTTTTTCCTAAAATCCACAAAATCACCCGATTTCGATTCTAAACTTGCGTAGGGGTATAAGTAATGCTTAAACTAAGCTAATGGTTCAGTAATTACCTCATTCGGCAACTCAAGAATTTTCTTGAGTTGCCCCTAGTGGCCAAAATCCATGCTTCTTTAGTCCAATGTGTAGATCTTGAGCTTGTGTGCATTTTTTGTGAAGATATGGGGTTTTGGGGTGAGTTTCATGGAGAAATGGGGGTTTGAAGGTGGAGGAAGAGGAGGGCAGCAGGAGCAGCAGCAGCTCATGGAAGAGGGGGGAGAAATGAGAGGAGAAAACAAGAGAGAATGGCCAAGTCAACACTCTCACCTACCCTCTCTCTCTCACCATACCTATTTCTTTAATCCCTTTTTCTTTTCTTTTTCTTTTCTTCTCACTCAAATAGTAACCCAAAAAGTAACATGATAGAAAATGCACAAGTGTAGAAAAACAAGATATGTGCATGTTTTGCACAAACTTGCAAAAAACCCGATTAGCGATTTTTTTTTAATCGCGATTAGTACTAAATTAGCATATAAATGCTCATAAAAACTTTAAAATGGCATAATTCCGTAAAATACCCTATTTTAGAATTTTTCATAATTTTTCCAAATTTTTTCTCATTTATTATAAATTTAATATTAAAATAATCAATAAAATAATATTAAATTATAAAAATTCCCAAAAATAATATTTTATTATTTTGAAATATTACAATCTTTCCCCCTTAGAGAAATTCGGTCCCTGAATTTATATTTAAACCCCCAATTTCTAAAACATTTCAATAAGAAGTCCAAGTCGTCGGGGCTCCGAAATCATCAATACATAAAACGCATCATAGCGTAATGCATGCGCATGAGTAATGAGAAGATAACTCAAAAACAAAACTCCATCAAGCATCCCGCAATCATCGGAGTCAAGGTGAAAACACGAATACCAAATCTCAAGCAAGACCGATATGCTATAAATCGGAACTATACATGCAAATATCAGATCTATACATATAAGATCTAAAGGAAATGCATGCCAAATCTTTTAAAATCGTTGTGCAATGCGCATAACACTGCACAGTGGCGGACGTCTCTTATAATAAAATAACCATATACGTATATACCTTTTGTTTAATATGCACGTTCCGCCGTTTTGAAAACAATTTAGAAGGGTTTTCCTTGTTTTAAACGTTTCGCGTCATATCAGACACGTAGGTAAATACTGAGACTATAGCTCCCTTTTTTCTTTCTTTTTTTTGTGGAATTCCCTTCAATAGCTATCAATGCATGCAAAATACACTCAGGTACTGTCATCTGATCAGTCCTGCTCAGTACGAAAAAGAAACGCCATATCATAAAAATGTACTGTTCTATAAGAAATCAATCCTAAATGTGCATAGAAATACTACGTGCATCTGGTGCGCACGGAAATCAAAATCCATGAATGTGCCGTATATGCGCACAAGAACAACATCAAGGTGCAACGGGTGTGCATGAAGCATCTGTCGTAGGCAACGTGTGTGCATGACAGCAAAATCAGGTGCATCTGACATGCACGAAAAATCTCGATTTAGTGCATCTGGTGTGCACCAAAATCGCATCTCAAGACATGCGCTCAACATGCGCGAAAACCCAAAACCAGGGGCTTCCATCATGCATGAAATCATGAAATCCAATATCGAGTGTCGAACACGCGCAAAATCCAATCAGGTGCACAAGGTGCACAAAACAAATATCGAGTATCACAATCGAAATCGAAGTCGAGTGCATATAAGTGCACAAAAGGCGTATCACTGCACTGCAAGCATATATAAACTATACAGAGTGCAGGAACCAAATCGTGTGCGTGCATACGCACAAAATCAACTCAAAAGTCTAAAACCGTAAAATCCTCAAGTGCAAAGCATGTGAAACCAAAGCATGAAAACGATATCAAGTGCAACACTGTGCAAAGATCGTAAATCCTCAATCATCATAATCAAATCATGCGAATAAATCACCCAAAACATCGAAATCAATAATGGCAGAATAGTACCGCTCAAGCGCATCCTCCAAGAATCTCGGGCCAACTGTCGTGGTCACTCATAGCATGTCTCATCGACGATCCTGAACTCTGGCCTGCTGGTGTGCGTAACATGACCACTCCTGGGTCCAAGCCTTCTCTGTGGATTACCAATCTCATGGTCCACCGGATCATCGGCCTTGTCAGGTGTGCTAACGGGGACTATTCCGTTTTGGCACTTCTCTGGTCATCTCTCGGTCAATCCTCACGACCACTCGTCAAGCAGCATGTCACTGGCGTCGGCCTCTGGCTCTCTGAATGCACGTGACACATCTAATCCTGGGTGCAAATATCATTGCAGCAGTATCCTGGAAGGAATCCTGCTCAAGGTCTCTTCCAAATCTCGTCTCTGCCTAACTGTCCGGAAGTCATCGTCCTTTACTATATCTGTTTCTTGTTCCGGAACAGCTGCATACTCACTGCAACTCCTTCTGGAAGGTATATCCAAGTAAAATGCCTCGGCATGCTATCACGTCTCTGATGTCGGCGGAGTGGAACATCATCTCGTCCAGACCTGGTATGAACCTCTTACTCCACTTTTCTCTAATGTCGACTGCTTCGGACTCATCTCGTCGTGGCTGCATAGACTGAGCTCCAACGGCTATCCTCGTATCTGGAGTCTCCCAAGAAATGCATCTCATCACCTAGCATCCGAATTAAGTCGAGCCATCCGATCAAGTCGTCAAAACATAATAATCCCCCAAGAGCTCAACATCTTGGGTACAGCATAATAGTATCGAGTACATACTACAGCATCGGTGGTCCAGCCGTAGAAGGGCAAACCCAAGCCTCACTAATGGCGCCGCAGAACTGCCGCAAACCCTAAGGTTCAAAGGCTTTCACACGGTCATTAAGTCGAGTTAGGGTTTCATTGTTCTAGAGGGACCATAGAATTGCCTGCATGTCTTTTCGACTACCTTAAACTTGGAATAATAGGTTTCTGACATTCGATCGTCTCTGTCGACTCCCAACGTCTCCGCGTGAAGTCGTCTCTAGCTGGAATCAATCTATCTGATGACCACGCATCGGGGTAGGCGAACGATCCACATGTCCTAGTCATTCATCCCCGATGACTAGCGACCTTCTATCATCTCTTAGTACAACTTACATTGCAATAGCTCAAACATCTGGGGCGATATCTCGTCGTTCGCAGCAAAAACTGGCTCACTCGTCCGCACGCTGAACCGTGCCTCAGTCATCATGAACAAGCAATACACCAACGGTCATCAAAATCTGGCTGGCCTCCTTTAGTGGCTCCAACCTCGGGTGCTAAACCGTACGTCCGAGTAATTTCATAAAGGCGATCCGCCAAACCCTCGTGGCACGGAAACACAGAAAAAAGACACATCTCTGCAATCGTGTGTTGCCGAAATTTCGCCCTGGTCAGTCCCCGTTCGTGACGAGCTCGTGCTGACCGCAACTCTAGCTGTAGCTCTCCCTGCCCGTAATCGTGGCGGCAAAACCATAACTGGTACTGATGAGGCTAGATCAGGAATGAATATGATACTGAGCAAAGAAATGTACATCCTAATGCTCCTTAAGTGGAGTGGCGTGTCGTAAATATGCCGCGGAACATACCTACGGTACGTCACTCTACTTTTGTCACCTATTCCATCAACCAAGGGTCATCCTACGCTCCGAAGGTAAAACCTAACGCTTTGATACCAACTTTGCCACGTCCCGAAAGTACGGAATATGACCGGCACTTAAACTACGAACGTCTCAAGGCGTACGTATTCTAAGTAAGCCGAGAACCCAGAAATCCAAACCAAGAAAAGTAGTAGAGTGTAGGAAAACCAATTTAAATCAAGAAGTTTTAATAGCATAAGCCGAATTATGCGTTTTATAAAAACATCAAATATTTCCTGAAAATTTCGGCAGAGTCTCCTTTGTAAATACAGGCCCCCAAACGGGATACAGCATGAATAGTATACGAAATCAAAAAAGGCATCCCCAAGCGGGAGCTAGCTCTTCGTCAAACGACGGCCACAACCACACAAACAATATAATATACAACGCCGAAAGGCGAGGATCACAACAGAAAAGGAAACTCAAAGTAGCATGAAATCCGTATAAATACAACGCGCGACTCTAAGGTCGATAGAATAAACAACACTGGTCTCTATCTCTGAAATAAATACATGTTTGGTAGATGGAACTTCTAGATACAACTGAATAATAATATACAATGTATAGTGATGGGTACGATACAAATAAACCCACCTACTAGCAAGTCACCCGAACGAAACTGTACCCGCAAAGCCGTAAAGAAAGCTGTACGGCGAAACCTGCAAGAAACTGGGGCACAACGGGGGTGAGTTGCCAACTCGTGAATAGAAAAACATCTACGAAAAGAAATCGCATGTATGACGCAATCCTAGGTCATACGATCAATATATATATAATCCTCAAATGAAACCAGCAGTCAATAACAATGACTAGGGTAAATATCTAACCCGAGTGTAATCTCATGTACCCGTGTCAGTGCCTCAGGTAGCAATATATCATATGAATGAGGTATGA